>OY856409.1:1672594710-1673794710 GCA_963693085.1 Alisma plantago-aquatica
TGGAGCTCCTTTGAGATACAAGTGAGACGATTATGAAACCTCGACATTGATGATAATTTTGTTTCTTAACTGATGCTTGATACATGAAACATCTCACTTATGTTAGAACTTGATATATGTATGATAAGTCACCCTCATAATCTGGACCTAATGTGAACTCACACCTCACATAAAAGATGTAGATTCATAAGCATGAAATTGATATGAAGATGCCTTGAGATATTAGCTTGAGTAATCATGAAAACAATGCTTAATTTCAGACACAAAATGAAAAGAAATGAACAAACTGGTTATAGTTTGGTAGAATCTTGGGAAAAAACTAAAACATGCATGAAATTTAGTGTAATAATGAAATACACAAATAGTGATAGTCTCATTTGAAAGTCATGATTATGAACATGTTTGTTTCAGAGTTGATAACATAGATTTTGATAATGCACCATGATCTTGTATGAAGATATGAACAAAAACCCTAGCATAGGGATACTAAGGGATGGGAAAAACCCAATGACATGGTGATGTCATAATATGACAAAACACTAAACTAAAGGTGTATATTTGATATGAGTACACTCTTGATGATGATGACCTATGTGTGCACCCATGGTAGGGGAGTGATTTGAAACCTATGGGATGGTTAATGTCATACGATAGATGTTACTTTACTTTGGCTCTTAACTATGATCTTGGATAAATTTCTAGGATGAAATTTCTTTCAAGGAGGGAAGGATGTCACAACCCTAAATTTCTCTTTATTTTATTATGCTCCCTCTCACTCTATGATGACCCATTTTCTAGTTTAGATATCAATTTCATGGTTTGAGTTTTGCGACACCCCAATTAGATCACATCAATTCTATTTGAAAAGTTGAACACAATGTCATACTTCAATGAATTACCATCTTGCAACTAATATTGAATCTTTTTAGTTTTGTATCCTTGTTCTCAAATGTACTCCATATGGTAGAAGATTCAATGACGAATTAATATGTGCAAAAATTCCCTCGATCGGATATTTAGAGCTCGAGATATATGGTTTCAAAAACTTACTCAATATCACATGTCTTCATCTTTTAAATTGGTTTTGTTTCAGATAAGGCCTTCATGGGCCCATGCCCACTAACCCTCCTATTCATTCTTTCCTATTTAGGAAAAGGTAGGGGGTATGGGAAGGAGCTCTTATCCTTCATTATTCTAGAGATTGGGCAACCAAAAGCTCCACATCATGATGAAGCAGCACCACAAAAACCTAGACCCCTGGTCCCTTATAAACCCCTCCCATCTGACCCTTGTTCCTCTTCACTTCTTTCTCCTTGATTTCTGTCCTCTCTCCTTCCTGCCTCACACCTAATAACTAGCCCCTTTGTTCCTTTGTGGCTTTGTTGCCCCTAATGGAAAATGAGTACTCTGCCTCTTCATGACTCCAGGGCACTTTTGGCCCTCCAGCGCCTTGTCGCCCCTTCTCCATTCTCAGATTGGCCTCTAGCCCCTTTCTCCCTTGTGCCTACCTCCCTATCACCTCCCCTTTCTTATTCAGGTGTGGCGCTATGGAGGCCCTCCTCTGGGTAGTTGGCAAAAACCAGTGACTCTGGCGAGACCATGGGACTCAGCCGATGATAGATGGCATCCCAGGAGGCCGCCCAATCCTTTGTGCTATTGTTTCCCATCTCCACTGATGGGAGTGTGCGCCCCAAGCGCTGCCCCTGTTCCTCCCCTATTTGGAATAGGGAGAACAATGAAAAGGGGGTGCAGATAGGCAAAATGACTGGAGACCGTCAGATGGGGGCACATCTCAGACCGATGGTTTAGATTGGTCAATGAATTAAAGGTAACACCCTATATCAAATCCATATAGTTTGAATGGGAATTTTAGAAAAATGATAACTCTTGACACCTTTGGCCAAATATAGTGAACCTACATGTCAAATTCATCCTCTTGACAAGAACTACAACATGGACTAACTTGAAAATCCTAATTCCACTACTTGTTCTCAGTTTTGTCAAAAATACTATCTTAGTTTTATTGATCACATTTAATGCATCCCTATGATAAATTTTGAACCTTTAGTGATCACCCACCCTCCTAACAATGTAATCAATAATCCTTGTGCATATTTTAATTGAATGAGGGTCTTAATTACCCCTATTGCTTATGAATGACTCCTTTTGTACATACGTGACTAGATTAGACTATAATGATGTACTTTTCTCTTATGATGACTAATCTTACTTCCTAATGATATCTGAATACTTATATGTCCTGAAAATCAATAATTTCTACTATTCATGTCCAATGGGACTTTTCCCTAATCCCCTTGTATTATATTTATTTCATATGACACATATGGCATGAATGTGACCTATGTATGGAAATGAATGGTTATACCCTAGTCATATGGGGGTCTTAGATCTATTTGATACATCAATCTATATTATATCTTTCAAACAGTAACTTCATGATGTTTTATGACCCAATTGGCCAAGGCCAACCCTATTCACAATATAATGATGTATGTGCCTTCATGCACATATATGACTTGGTTGTGGTTCTTGTGTGTTGATGCTTATGTAAATTCTTTTCCTTTGACCCACTCCCTCAATCAAGGAATACTCCACCCATTATGATAACTTAGATATGAATGTCCCACCTTATCCCCATGTTGAACCTTGATGGTATATGAATTAGGTTGAGGCTTGCATGTATGATGATACCCAAGGTTGGGATTATGATGCCTAGACCCTAGGGGACATCCACCTATACTTGAATATGATTCTTGTGTTTATATCTTTCTAATCTAAAGAAAATTCTTAAAATATCTAGAGGGAGTGAATAGAGATTTTTTAAAGTAATTAATTAAACAATCAAACCAAATAAGGAGGAGGAAACAAGGAAGACACTTGGATGTAGAGTGGTTCGTACCTTTGAAATCAAAGGTAGTCAGGCCACTACCCAATTGTTTCCGATTGGGATTTTGAAAGTGATTAATTTTATTACCTCGTAAGGATGTTACACAAAATACAATCACCTTCCACACCCTTGTAGTAGCCTTCTCCTTGAAGTAGCCTCAACCTCCTTGAAGAAGCCTTCTTGAAGTAACTTCAAGTCCTTGGAGAAGCCTTCACCTCCTAGAAGTAGCTCCATCACCTTTAGACAACCTTCTTTTAGAAGTAGCTCCAGCCTCCCTTGAAGAAGCCTTCCTTGAAGTAATCTCAAGCTCCTCTCATAGAAACCTTCTTTACAAAGAAGTAGCTTCTCCGGTGCTCCCTCAAGCAGCCTCCATGATCTTGAAGTAGCCAAGGAGCAATTACAACATGTACCTATGAAGGGGGATTGGAAGAAGGAATACAATAATGTTGTACATCACTTTGATCCTATATCAAGTGTTAGAATCTCCTATCCACTTAGGATGAACGTGGCTATGTTTGGTGGCTAGGAGGTCATTATAACATACTGAAATACAAGGTCTTTCCTACAATTTACCCACTTTTGAGCTTTTATTTGCCTTCTAGTCCATTTGGACCTTTTTCATAAATTTCCCATCCTTTTGAATCATTTTTGGACTCTATGTGCAATTTGAGCATTAATGATGGTGAAATTCCATTGTTTTACCCCCATTTATGATAATAAAGGGGTATTTGCACAAATAACCCACTTAAGGTGATAATTGAGGACAAATTATTCAAAATGGATTTTTATGAGATATAATAAGTGGATAATGTTAATTTGGAGCTTTTATATCTTTTTGGATAAGATATGAGCAAATTTATGTAATAGAATTAATTATGAGTGTAATTAACCTAATTTCCTTCTCTCCCCTCAAAAATGATAATAATATATCATAATACAATATAATGGTGAGATTTTTCTCTTAAAGTTGATAATGGTTGGATATCTCGAATTTCACTCATATAATCCATTAAAAGAAGACTTTTCATATAACTCATTCATTTTAATATATTAATATACACTTTAATGAGCAATATATTAATTCAGGGCCAAATAATGGGTGAAACGAGAATCTAATTACATAGCATGATTCTACATATTAATTTGTGCATGTGGTTAAAATTTGGTGCCTTTTGGACTTCATTTGACCCTTCAAATCGATTTTAAAAGCTTTTAATATAGTATAATTATAGTGCATGCATCAAATCAATTATATTGATATGTAACGCTATGATTTGGTCAATTTATCTTGTCACGTGCCTAGTCACCCATCCGACGAATGACTCTTGACCCAGTTTTGATCCGACAGCCCAGAGGTCGTCCCCTACCTCTGACTGCTCGAGCAGCCCGACAGCTAGGCTCCTCGACTCCTTTCTCCCTCTCTCCTTCGTCATTTAACGTGATTCCTTCACCGCTAGCTCCACCTCACGTCGCCGGTTCGAATGAGCCATAGCTCATCATCTACCTCACTAATTTGGAAAAATGCCCCATCGAGCCTAAACCTCCTTCTCCACCACATTTTCATAGAAGGTCCTAGAGGCCTCGCCCCGCCTATATAAGGCCCCTAGAGCAGCATCGGTCCCCGTGCATCACTTCTCCTCCTCCAATTAGCCCCATAGCAGCCTAGAGTGCCCCGACCTTCTTGTCCCCTTCTCCGACAAACCTCGTGGAAGCTCTGCCTCCTCTCTACACCTTCAAGTCAATTAACGATCGGTAAAGCTTCCCCAACCTCTCTTCTTCGCTTCCTTGCTCTTCCTTTGGCTCGCGATAGCGCAGGACGTCGAGTCTTATAGGAGTCTATAACACCTCGCCATCGCCACCACAATTTGGGGTCCTCGGTGCTCCTCCAACCCTAGGTATTGGTCCTGTAGCTCCACATTTCTACCGCGAGCATCGTCAAGACTTGAGTTGGGTTCCATACGACCTGGTATCGGTTCTTGGAGACCATAAGACCATCCCCTATTTCCGGCCACAGATGGAGCGCCGTGCGAGCTCTTATTTGCATCACCGCCTAAGACTAGGGTCACTGGTCTCATCTCAGTGCGAGGAGAGTGTCAAGCACATCTGTTCCTCAAGCAGCAGCTGAAATCCTCGTACAAGGCAAGGTCAAGAGAGACCTGAGGTGCTGCTCTCACCATGGCTGGATTGCAAAGAATCTAGGTAACCAAATTACCAAAATGGACACGCATCTTTAATCGCTTGATTAATCATCCATTGGCTTTAAAGTAATTTCATCTCTAGCTTCACTTTCTTGCCGATGATACATATAAGTCTAAATGACAGGACTGCCCTCGCAGCTTAATTATTTCGATTTGGCGACCAGGGGTATTTTGGTCATTTCCCCTTCTCACTCGCTATTGAACTAGGTCAGCGAGAGTGGACCCGCCGACATGGACAAATATGATTGGTCCGTGTCAGCGTGGGCTCGGCCTCAGTGGCCCAATCTCGTACGTCCATTTACTTTGTTGAAATGGATTTTTCTTGCATTCTGGTTGGTCTAATTTAAATAATTCATAGTAAATCACTCGTTTATCAGAAAAATGCAAATTAATACTCGTTGGAAAGCTAATATTATGTAGAATCTGAATTTCTAGTTTTTGAGTCTTGTTTTCCATCCAAAATCTGGTAATTAATTCAAACCTCAATTTAAATGTATAAAATGTTATAAAATGATAATTATAGTGTTTTAACTCTATTTTTGGTAAATAAATATGTTTTATCAATTAGAATAATGTTAGGAATCACTTGGTCCTATTTCCAAATGCTTTCTCGAAGTTTATCTTAACTATCATTTTAATCACCTTAAATGATCTAAAATGTGTAATTAATCTATTTTAACTCCAAATTGGGAAATAAAATATGTTTTCTTAATCAGAAGAATGTGATTAATCAATTATACTAGGTTTTGAATCTTAAATCATGGTTTTGAAAATAAGTTCCAAATTTTGGGTTTTTTCCTATTCTTTATGCCTTAATATATATTAATTCATGTGAAACATTTATACCTAGGGAAAATGGAATTGGATAACAAGCTTTTGGTGAGAAATGATGACTAAGAATCTACAATAAGGTATGTGAATCCTATGTTAATGTATGTGATCCTATTTATGTATGCAAGCTCTATTTCAATATGTGACCCTTATTTAAATATGTGGACCATGTTCCCTATTATGATTGTGAAGAATGATTAATGTGCAAATTCACCCATTCCTCAGTGGGGATTTTCATCCAACCCCACCATACTACTTTTCTAGACTTGGAATCCTTATAATGTCTTTACTTGAGTCATTTCATTATGTAAATCATCTAATGCCTATGTTGGCTTCTTATTGGAAATACTTGTTTAATGCTTGAAATGCCAATGTTGGCTTGCTTAATTGGAATGCTTGTTTGAAATTATTCCCATTTGCTATGATACAACTCTATTTATATTTCTCAATGATGCCAAGTGACTTATTTATGCATGATGTATTTATTGGCCAATTGACAATGTAGTGTACATGAGTACAAACCACCCATAGGGCACTGGGGTTTTAGTCCCCTTGTCGTAGGCACTGGGGTTTTAGTCCCCCTGCCACTTTATATAGGGCACTGAGGTTTTAGTCCTCCTGCCAGGCACTGGGGTTTTAGTCCCCCTGCCATTTTATATGGTGAGGTTCGGTAGGTGCCTCACCCTACATTGAGATGAGTTTGTGTCATAATATATTCATGCAATGTGATTATGGTTGATGTGGATCTATGGTAGTCTTCAAATTCTTATTTGTTCATTTGCCTCTTACTCTTGAAATTACTTAGTATAGTGGATCATTTATTATTCAATGCTTTAGCTTTATAATTGTCCTTTGCCTTTATTGACACATACATTTTTATCTATCTCTTGTTGGGTGATCCCAACCACCCAGATTAGGGTCAAAGTGCGCATGGAAGCTTGGTGAACCTGCCTAAGGCTAAGGAGATCTTGTACATCTAGATAGCTTGGACTAGTTGCATAAACTTTTGTTATGTTTTTTGTGGAGACAAGTTGTATTAGTTTAAGTCTTCCTCTACCTAGATCATATGCTTGTATAAAGTTGTACTCCCATTTGGGAAATTTTTATAATGTACTCTTTATACATTTTGAATAAAGTCAAGTTTTATTTCTTCCGCTGCCACACATTTGATGTATTTGTTTATCATGTTTAATAGTAAAGACTATGTCTATACAATCGTAGCTATAGAACACCTTTCTAGAGCACAAGGAAGAAGATAACACGTGAAACTTTGCTCGATTGCTCTCAATAGTGAATTCTCAAGTGTAGCTTAGGTACATCATGTGTTCTAAGGCCTCTCCTATTTATAGGGATGGTTTGTAAGTGTCTAGGGACGTTCTAGGGAGTGTCTAGAGTGTTCTTAGTTCTTAACTAGCCGTTAGGTGTACATTGGTTGGGTAGAAATTGCTAATTGTTCGTGCTTGAAAAGAACAGTCCAGAACCCTACTCGGTCGATAGTTTGGTTGACCGAACTGTATCTCGATCGAGATTTTATTCGACCGAGCCTGGATTTAAGGCAAAATTGTTGCAACATATATTTTCAACTCTCAATTACCAACCACCCAGTCTAATATTCGCAAGCTTTAGACTGTTTCTTACTCAGTTGAGATTATTTTTGACTGAATGCTAATTTAGAGCACAATTGTGTAAGTTGTTGAACAGTGCTCACACTTTTGACCGAGGTGTTTCTTGATCGACAAGAACTTTGACCGAGTGTGTCTCGATCGACAATTTCTTTGACCGAGGGTGTCCCTATTCTAGACTTTTGAATCACCTAATTAGTGTGTGCTTCAATGTGTGTGGTTGACTTTAACTTTGGGGGAAATCTATCTAAGGGTTATAAGTGGGTAAGGAAGATCTAACGCTTGATTTACATGATGTCTAAGTACCTGTACATTATATTTTTGTACAAGTGTTTACATTTGAGTATAATCATGAGCATTTATATAATTAAGTGCATTTGATGTTCAATTTGCATTTATCTTCATCTTCCCACTTGGTAGGATTTCCTTATTCCTTTAAACCCTGAAATACTCAAGTAGCACATTAGATACACAAGAATGAAATGTTTGTCATCATCAAAACAAAGGGTATATTAATGTCCAATTTAGGAAACACTTCTATGCTTGGACCCTTGAGTTGATGATCTTGAACCTTGTATGCCCTATTATGAGTCCTTTGACCATGAAATGCAAGTAAGTGACCTAAATCTTGTTATAACCATACCAGATGAAAAAAACATCAAAATGACATGAAGTGAACCCCACTATCATGATGACCTACAAATCACTAAAGGACCATCAAACTTGTAACTAAGCAACTTTGAACCCCACTTGGCCAAAACCCTAAAATGAATCTATTTAGGGTTAATGATGAGAATCTAATGCATGCACGTAATCTTGTTGTTAATCAGGTGTTTCTTATGGCTAGATGATCAAGGATATGTTAAGTTATGAATATCTGTATTAGGTATGGGCTTTAAATAATTGTATGACTATGGCTTTCTTGCTTGAAATGTGATAATATGTATGCTTATTTACTTGCTCAAATATTGCCATGTAGTATTCCAATATGTACTCGATGCTTGTCTCGTGACATTGTTTTATAACTTGCACGCATAACATAGAACTCCATTATATAAATGTTGAAATAGGGTTCTCTCAATGACTTTGGTTATTGAGGTCTCTCACGTATAAAAGAGTTAGGTAATTTTGAACACCCTTATGGATCCTTCCAATGGGAAGTTGATCAAAGGCCTTATGAATACATGATATGATGGTATAATTGGAGTAAAATGACATAAAACACGGGCTCTCATTTTGCTAAGAACTTAACATGTTATTTTTCTTGCTCGTTTACTTCTGCAAATTTGTTCATATTATGCAAATCTTATGTATATGTATCTTTTAGCCCTGTCATAAGCACCTCGTGTGCTTGACCTGCCTTGTTTCACATATTTTATAGGTTCAGATATGGCTAGCAGTTGATGGGCTCGGTGAGCTATGTTAGGTGTTCTTGTTGAAGATCCCTACTATCCATGAGTAGACTCGTAAATTTTACTCTTGAACATGTAACTGAAAGCTTGTAATAAATAATGTTGCTTAATAATATTCGTTAAATGTTGAGATTGTGATTGGTGCTTTTATATTGTTATCTATTCATGTATGATTAGCATTTCATGCTTACACATGTTGTCTTTGGTATTCATTTGGTTCATGGGACTGGGATTCTAGTTCTGTGATAGTGTCAGATTGTGAGTTTATCGGATTACTAGGGTTAGAGTTGGCAACTAAGAGGACCTTAGTTATACTCATGTTACAAGCCAAAAGGATAAGAGTTCATGTATATCGATTTCCATGTCTCTACCCTTGTATCGGGTTAGGGTTTTTCACAAACCAATATTGGTTTGTCCATATCGGTTTCATCATCTTCAAACTCAAACTCTTCATCCATTTCTACTCTTAGTTCATGGGCAATAGTCCCATATATACATTAGAACTCATAGAGCCAACATTTAATCAAGGAAAGTCGAAATAGAAAAAGAATCACCAAGTATTGCATGATAGAAGGTGAATAATAATAAAATTAGGTTAAAGTTATATAACCCACCTCAAGGTCACCACTAAAGCTTCAATCTTCCAAATCTCCACGTTCCCAAGGTTGAATATGACTTATCAAAAGTCCAAGACTTGATCATAACACCTTTATTTGAAAGGAAGACACCATAGCAAGGAACTTGGTGAAGAAGGAAAGAAAGAAAGAAAGAATCATGGTTCGAGAAGCATAGCCCATCCAAGGTAGGAGATAACCATGGCTTTACCTTGGGAAAGTTGCTTGGCCTTTCCTCTTACTCCTTGAGCTCCTAGGGTCGTCTAATAAGCAAGAGATAGTAAATAATTTGAAAGGTTTACTAGGAGGTGAAGTTAGGGGTATATATAGTTTAGGCTCATGAAAGAGAGTATGTGTAAGGTGTCATCACCATATGTACATGGGTGACACATGTCCA
Organism: Alisma plantago-aquatica; assembly: GCA_963693085.1. Classification (NCBI taxonomy): domain Eukaryota; kingdom Viridiplantae; phylum Streptophyta; class Magnoliopsida; order Alismatales; family Alismataceae; genus Alisma; species Alisma plantago-aquatica. Next base: position 1,672,604,693 of record OY856409.1, read on the forward strand.
TGCATGGTGATACCATGCAACCTTATTTATCTTGACATCAAAAACTATTATGGATAATCCAAGGGTAAGGTATCGGCCATTGGGTAAGTTCCTTGACAAGATATCACAACATGTTGTCACTTTATGTACAAATCGATACCCCTTTTGCAAGGAAGTCTTAAACTGATAAGCTTCACCTGTTCGAGGTGCTAATCCCATCATGAATGCTACCAAAAGTTTCCAAACTAATAGGGGACATCCTCTATGGTTTATAAACTGATACGAACCCCCATATGCCCTTCACAACTCGACACAGCCTCAACTAGGGTTCAAGGTACTCAACATTCTATGGTTCTAACATCACCAAGAGTGTTATCACTTAACCAAGACTCAAAAAAACGCCCCTGCTCTCTATCTCTATCTCCTCTATATGATACTAAGAGAGAGTAGTAACACTCTAGAGGTGTTAAATTGCACATCAACCCTATATATTGGTTAAGTTGCAAGTTGTACCAAAACTAGCACATAAAGCACAAGCATCAACCATACAAGCTCAACTTGGAATTTAGGCTTTCTATAAGTCTCCCCTTAGCATCATGATCTCTCTTATGATGCTAAAGTACTAAGGTAACACTCATCATGTGACATATTGCAAGATAATCCTTTATCTTGGGTAAATTGCTCTTTGGTCCAAAATAAGCAAACATTGCTCAAACATCATTCAAACATGACCAACTTGAAACTTGATCTCTCCTTAAATCTCAATTACTTTTCAAAAGATGAAGACAAAGTTATAATCATCTTCGTTAGGCAAAAAATCTAGCATTATCCCAAAACCCAAGTCAGGGCCATTACGTGAACTGCCTACAATTGGCAACGAAAACTTTACTTGGCATAATAACTTGAAGAAAGCAAAGAGGATAGCCTGTAAGCTGGACCAAGCTCTAGTCAATGAGGATTGGCTTGAGAGATTCTCAGGCTCAAAAACCTGACTAATAACATCTTGTTTCTATTACCATGTTTCTCTATAGGTGAAACTAAAAGATATAGTCATTAAAAAGAAACCTTTTAATATCTAAGGGTATGAGATTAGCTACTATAGTGTACCCACCAAAACTAAACAGACATCAGATACACACTTCTGTCAAAACTTATGATTCACCTAATGGAACTCTTAACAACAACTCATAAGTTAAAATCTTGGGTGAAAAGATTTAATCCACTAACTAATGACCTTTGGATGAAAGAATGAGTGGCACCATGATCTTTGAAAATTGTAATTGATTCCACCATCATGATGACATGCATATGGGAGAATTGATGCTAATACAAAAAATTTAAAATCATTTACAAAAGTGTTTTGTTTCTCCTTAAAATTAATGCCATCAACATTGGGTTTGGTAAGTTTCATTGTTGATATAACATATGTCTCTAATACTTTTGTACAAGGGTTCCCCAAGTATTTAGGAGGGATGATGATGTCTTCCTTGCAAACAACAGAAGGGGGTGTGTGGGCTTCTTCCAACGGTGGTATCTCCCCTTCTAGATCAGCCATGTGTGGGATGGAAATTGGCTGTGATGACTTGGGAAGAATCATAAAGGGGATTAGATGCTCATTATCCAAAATAGACTCAAAACAAGGGTATTGGTCTATGGTATCATTCAGATTTATGTTGAGGATGGGAGGAGTTGTTGGATCTTCAGAATGACTCTCCTGCTTTGACATTTCATATTCAAGTAAAAGAGTCTCTAAAGGAAAGATAGGGATACCAACGTCCTCATCACACACAAAATATGGCTCCATGGTTTGTTCTATTTATTCAGGATCCGACATATATGACACAAAATAAGGATCATCATCATCTTCATCAAGAAGAACCATCTTGGGTTGCTCAAGCTCTATAGGGGGAGTTTGTGATTGATCCTCTAGTAAGGTACCTAACAAGGATTTACTGGATTCAAGTTTTGCTTGTCCTTATGCTACCATCTTTTCTAGGGCCTTAAGTCTCTCTTCCAGTTCAAGATTAATTTGCATTTCACCATAGGATTTATACACCCCAAAATTTTGGTCATCCTCGCCACACTCCCCATAGTGTCATTGGCCATAGTACTCCTCATATTGTTTTGGGTGGCATTGCTCCTCATAATAATCTCCAGAAGATGGTGGATTGTAATTTCCATTGCGTCCATCTTGGTAGGAAGATTCAATATTATAAGGTGTCACCAAATCATGAGGAAACATATTTGAACAATCTATATTTTGGGTTTTGGCTTCTAGCAGGGCAGTTAAGAAGGCTTGGATGGCTTTTAGTTTTCTTTCTCCTTCTACTGCTATCTTCTCTAGGGCCCTAAGTCTCTCTTCTTGTTGAAGATTACATTGGGTTTCATAAACATGCTCATAACCCCCAAGGTTTTGTTTTTTGTTTCTCCTTATACTGCTATCTTCTCTAGGGCCCTAAGTCTCTCTTCTTGTTGAAGATTACATTGGGTTTCATAAACATGCTCATAACCCCCAAGGTTTTGTTGGTTACACCCCACAAAATTTTGTTGATCATATCCCCCATTAGAATATGGATAGCAAGGTTCCCCATAATGGTTCTTAGAAAAATGTGGATTCACATTGTACCCACCAGGATGAAAGGGCTCGTAATTAAAAGGGGTGCTATTATAAGCATGGGATAGAGTCGGACAGGCAAGAGATGCATGGTGGTAAAAACCACAATAATAACATTGTGGGGGATATTGGGATGCCCACTCCATTTGAAAAGAAAAGTTCCTGAAAAATATGTCAATCAACACACGAGAGAAGAAATATTACGAGATAAAAATGTTAGTCAAAATTACAAACAGAACTAAAAATTATAAATCTAAGAAATTATGAAATAACTAAAATTAAAAAAAAAGTAACTAGAAAGCAGTATTGCTGGAATGGAAACTCAGCAGAAAGAGGAGATACACTTCCGGAATTGTGCTCGGAATGCAAAAAGAAATTATAAAAATCTAAAAGAAAAAATAAAAAATACTAAAGTTATGGAAGTTAGAGAATATGAACAAGGATTATACAAGATATATAGGAAACCAGATCTGAAAAACAACTGTGTTGTCCCCGACAACGACGCCAAATTGATGTGTGTCGTTGTACATGTAGAAATCACTTGTAAAAGTCCTAGAGTTTAACCTTCTAACCCGGTTGTCAACTTGTTGCGAACAACAAGTGAACTTAGTATAGATAGGTATCGATCCAAGGGACGGTGGAAAAGAAAAGTCAAAATCCAAATCCGATCGAAAGTACACGAATTAAATCCTGATTCGAGAGAGTTGTTAAAACTAAAAAAAAAGTGTTGAAAAAAAGTTTAACTAATCAAAAAATAAAGAGTTGTGGTCCGGAAGATCACCACCAAAACCATGTTCCTATTCAACTTATCAAATTCTAAACTCCAAGGATCAAATCAGGACCTTGTGTTTACATGTCCTTAAGGACAAACTCATAAGGGTCAGACTTCCTGTGAACCCATTGGTCCCGGCGTTCACGGATCATTGCCCAACCGTCCAACATGCCATTTGAAAAACCACTAGAGGGGGGTGAATGGGGTTTTAAAGATAATTCAATACTTATTTAGCTCAAACAACCACAAATGAAAAAACAAGAAGGAGACAAGGGATTTAGAGTGGTTCCAACCTTAGCAAATACTAAGGTAGTCAGTCCACTACCCGGTTGCTTACCCAACTGGGATTTTGAAAGTATTAATTTTATTACCTCTTCAAGGATTTTACATAAAATACAATACTTTCTTACACCCCTTTGGACAACCTTCACTTTGAAGTAGATGCACCAACTTGAGGCACCCTTCTTGAAGTAACTTCAAGCTCCCCCTTGAAGTAGCCTTCCTCTTTGAAGTAGCCTCCCGTTGCACCAGCCTTCTTGACGTAGTCCAAAGCCTCCTTATTCACCAAGAAGATCACGACCCTCTCCAATCCGCAACCTCCAACCCTAGGAGTAGCAAGGAGAGTACAAGCAATAAAAGTAAACAAGAAAGGAAAAAAGGAAATTACACTTAACCTTTGAAGCACAAGGCTTGATTTGCCTATATCAAGCGTGTAGATCTCCTAACCAATGTATATGGAAGTGTGATTGCTGTGGATAGGAGATATTAGCCAATAGGACACGAAATTAAAGTAAGGAGAAGAGTAGCCAATTACAAGTATTGCTCAATTGTTCAAAATAGGTTGCTAATGCAAGTGTATGCTCAAGGATTGCTCAAGTGTAAAAATAAGTGAGTTTAGGTGTCCTAAGGCATGTCCTATTTATAGAAATGACCTACAAGTGCTTAAGTACATTCTAGACACTTTCTAGGGGGTTCTAAGTGCTTAACTAGCCGTTAGGTACACTTTAGTTGCTTTAGCAACAGCTAGTTAATTAATTCTGCAAGTGCTGTCAGAACCAATCTCAGTCGAGGAATTGTCGACCGAGATACCTACTCGGTCGAGGATTTGTCGACCGACAGACTCTCTGGAGAAAGTGTTTGCAACGTTCATCTCCAACTGCCAACTACCTTTTCAGCTATGTCTAACGGCTACTTGGGTCTTTCTCGGTCGAGAAGTTTGTCGACCGAGAGTGTCTCGGTCGAGGATTTTTTCGACCGAGATTGACCCTGTTTCAATGTTTCAAATAAAGTACTAAGTGTATGTATGAGTATGCATATGTGACACTATTGAAGGGGATGAACTATCTAAGTGTAGTGATTGGCTAGGGAAGATCTAACGCTTGATTTACATGATGTCTAAGTACTTATACATTATATATTTGTACAAGTTTTTACAATTGATTACAATTCATGAAAAATATAAGCATTCAAGCATATAGATTTCCCAAAGCTTTGTCATCCAACTTATTCCTGCAACACTCAAGTAGCATGTTAGATCAACAAGAATGAAATGTTTGTCATCATCAAAACAAAGGGATTTATAATAATGTCCAATTTAGCCAACAATCTCCCCCTTTTTGAAGATGACAAACATTTACTAAATATAAAATAAGGAAATATAAAACATGTGAGTTTCATACCTGAAGATTACCTTTTGTAGCCATTCTTGTTTTGCAAGTGAATGCTGGCTGAGATATTATGAAACTCATTTTTGAATTTTATGTTTTTGATTTTTATATTATTTCTCCCCCTTTGTCATTTCAAAAAGATATCCAAGATAATCATTTAGTATGACTTTGTATTTTTCTTTCTTAATTTTATGCTTTGCTCCCCCTTAAAGAGATATCCAATTAAAATCAAGGGATTAATGCACACTAATTAATGTTAAATTTTGGCACAATTTAATTCTCCATCATTATCCTTTGTGATTAATTTCATATATTACTTCCCTTTATTTGTATGCTCTACAATAATATTCTTATCAAACATGTATTTGTTTAAGTGAAGCCATAGAAAAACACTTTTATTAATAATATCTTAGTGCTTCTACAATTTGACAAGATAACCCATAAAACATGCTTGCTTATAAAAAGATATCCATTACAATCTTTGCAGAGATAACTATTTCATTACAACCATAACCTCATAAAGACTGAAGAATTACATCAATATCTGGGTCTTTCCCAAGAAAGGGCTCAACTCCATAATACTTGGCCAAAGTCTGCCACTCTAATGCACCTGTCTTGGTTAAGGCATAAGCTTCCAAGAAGGTGGGAACACGATCAAAGCGAAAATTGGCAGCAATGTCTTGAAGTTGCATTTGAGAGAACTGAGTATGTGTGAGATCAGGAGATTGTGGAGGTGGAATTTGGTAGTAGTTGTAGGAAGGATTGTATGGATTTATCATGCCAGGATTTAGAGAATAAGGGTATTCATCAGTTGATTAGGAGAGAGATTTTGCATTCTTTGATTTAAGTAAGTCATGGCATGGTGATTGTAATCTAATTGCCTACTCAGATGATATTGGGATCCAGTAATGTAGGTTAAAGTGTTTGTGATGGGATCATAGAGTAGGTTGGTAGAAGGAGGTGGTGGAGGTATGTCTTGAGTGGATGTCTCCCCTTCAGTCCTAGCCCTTTTGTGGCCAAAGTCAATTCCCATCTTTTCTACCGTATTTTTGCTTATCTTTTGAGGTCTTCTATCCCATGTGTAACCTAGATCCTCAATATTCTTCTTAAGAAAGTGTTGAGTGATTTGGCACACAAAGTCAGCATAAGGTGGATTGCCAGAAAACTCAAGCATATTCTTAAGGATGATGCGAATAAAATTTATGGGAATACCTTTGAGAATGGCATAGATAAGATACATACGAAAGGTGGGTACTTCAGATTTGTTTGCTCTAGGATGGATATTAGTGGAAACAATGAGATTTATGATCCTAGCTTCAGGTTTTAGATTTATGGCATAATAGGTACCCCTATCTTCATGACAAGTTGTATTGGATTGAAAAATGGCTCGTTTGACATCACTAAGGCTAGTTGTAGTGTCATCTTGGGATAGTTTGTTGAGTGGATTTCCTGTGGTGAGGTCAAGAAAGTCTTTATATTCTTCTACGTCTATGTTAAGCATATCAAGAATACCCTTCTTAGTAAAATGGAATCCATACCCATTAACCATGGAAGAAAAAGAATCATGGTCGGGATGTGGGGTTAAATTGGCATAGAATTCATTTACTACTTTGGAAGAGTAGGAGGGGAAGGAAGGATTTAGAAAATTAGTCAAATATTGCACCTTGAAGAGTTCCTCCAAGTCGACAATGTCGTGGAAGTCCATGACGTCAACTGGCCATCGTGGAAGAGGAGTTTTTTAGGAGAGCCTGAGATAGCGGTCGCATGTAGCTGCGTCGATGAAAGGAATGTCGTTGATGATCAGCAGCTGTGGAGAGACCGTCCTTTCTTTCCTAGCTGCAACTTGCTTCTTTCCATGCGCAGATGATGAAGCCATTTCGTTGCTTTGAGGTGGAGAAGTAGCAAGAACGACTTGGATGTAGAGAAGCTAAAGATTTTCACAAAAATGCACTAGAGAGGAGCTAGAGAAGTAAGAATGTGAAGGTGTGAGGAAATGGCCCATTTTTGGTCTTATTTATAGCAAATAAGTAACCAATTCGGTCGACAAATTGTCGACCAATGACCGCAACGGTCATATCCTAGGCGCGCCTCTCGGTCGCCCAACGGTCGACCAGAAACGGTCATATTCCAACGGTTGGCCCTCGGTCGAGCAATTTGTCGACCGACACGTGCTCAGTCGAACAATTTGTCGACCGGAAGTGTGTCTGAGTTTTGCCCGTGTAGTTCTTACTTGAAGTCTATCGGTCGAAAAATATAGCTCACCGAGATGTTTTCAGTCGACGAATTCATCGACCGAGTTTGTTTCGGTCGAAATGTTTTGCTGACTGACAAACTTACTGTGAATGAAATTTTAAGCTGGTTTTTAATGCAAATGACAGGCTGAATTTGTAGAGCATATATATGTTTTCTAAGGGAGTAATATTGTGATTATCATTACCAATATTTGGACAATTTTTGTGATCATAATTTTAATTTGTCTTTTTATCACATTTTTTACTAAGATTGAGTATAGAAAATGATGTCCAAATAAGTATTGTGTCAAGCTTATTTTAGGTCGACCTTGACTACGACCATAGCGCCCCTTGGTCAACTTTGATTTCAACCAAGAGGCATTTTCCTACGTATATATAGTTTAAATATTCATGTCTGCAGGTAGCTAGATTTGAAGCATTTTGATAGATTTCTAGTATAAGAATTTGTATAAGCTTTACTGCGAGTATCAAATCCCATTTACCCTTGTTTTTAGATAATATACTTTAGAAGCATTTTTCCTTGTACCCTTGCTTTTGATTTCTTAAAACAAATGGATAAAACATTAAAATTTTGTTTTAAGAAACACTGTTACAGTAATCATTTCCTATTTTATCAAGATGCTTTATATCATAGAGTTTTACTATTTTAGATAAATTGAAATATAATGATCATGGCACTATATAAAGGTAGAAGCATATCCATAGTACAATGATCAACATATAAATGCAGTAATTATGATCATTTAAACTAAATTTCAACACACATGGTTTCAGTATAGATATTCCAAGGAGTACTTAGGAAAGAACACTAATTTTATTTGCTAAAACCCATTCATAATTTTGAGCCAAAACATGTAGAAGTTAATACCAAAATAATCTCATTCATGCTTTCAATTCAAGCTAATAAACTTTTTCAATCAATGAATGAGGTTAGTTCAAGATTAGTCTTCTTACAACACCTTTGCAATATGATGCAAATGATTAATATGTCTTATTTCAAAAATTGTCTTCCAGGGTTTTATTTTGATTTGCATCAATGATTAATAACAAATTTATTGCAAGCTAGGTTAATTGAAAACAAGTTCAGCAGATTTATTTCAGACTTGACAATAGAAACTTGCTCGGTCGACCATTTCTCGACCGACAGTTCTTCTCGGTCGACAGTGTCTCGACCGAGAAAAGTTCTGCACTTTTTCAGAACTATTTTCAGTAATTGTTTCCAAGTAAAAACAAAGTTCATTTTCAATTCAATTATGCAATTTGAAAATTTAGCTTGGTTGAGATAGAGCATATGAATATCAAAGTAATATTTAGATCGAATCTCAACGAATTATATTTTAAGTCTTTATGCTTTGAAAACTTTAATTAAGGAAAAATTTTGTCTTTGCAGATTCAAAAGAATTGTATATTTTCAAGTTATAAGTTTTAGATACTTGAATTAATTAGTTAACCCATTATGTTAAGTTGAGATAGACATAGAAATATGCAACTAGAGTCCTTGGTCATATCTCAACTTAATTTTGTTCATTTAGTTTGGGGGTTTTGGAACCCATACTAACTCGACATCCTTTTTCTTGTAAGGACATGAAAAAGAATAGTGTCCAAGGCGCAAGTAGTAATGACAACATATAGAATCAATCTCATATCTCTTTCTATGATTATGTTCTAGGTTGTTCTTGGGTACATATGTATTTGTGCCTTTAGGTACATACACAGATTGACTCTTTGTCACTTGTGTTCTTCCCCAACTAGGTTTTTGATAAGATTTTCCTTTAGGCCTGTAACCTAGTCCTCTCCTTCCAATTTGATGGTAAGAATTATTTAAGATTTTATTAAGAGTATCATTGTTGCTCAAACTACTAACTTTTTGTTGCAACTTAACAATCTCATCCATTCTTTTGTTTATGTCCAACTTTGCTTGATCTAGATTAGATAACAAGGAATCTCTTTCTTTCACGATAGTATCATAATCTAGATGTGTACACAAGACGGGTTGTTTTTGAAGATCATTTACTTGAGTTTGCAAGTTTATCTTTTCTAGAGAAAGAAGATTGCAATCTGCTTCTATTGATTTTAGCTTAATATTATGATCTTCAATGACCTTTTTAAGATTTTCATTTTCAAATGTAAGAGCAAGAAGTTTAGAATGTAATTCATTATTTTCTTAATTTGATTTCTTTAATTTCTTTTTGCACTCAATATATTTTTCATGTGTTTCTTGAAGACTAGCAATTAAATCTTCTTTAGGTAAATCGAGAAGGCTTACCTCTTCTTCTTCACTTGTTGTAGCAATAAGGCAATCTTTGTGCTCATCTTCCTTCTTTGATCTCCATGGGCAACTAGGTGTTGTGTGGCTTGTTCCTAAGCACCAATTACAACTTGTTGAAGGTTGGTCCAAGCTGCTCCTTTGCTTGCGGTTGTAGGCACCACCACCCTTCATACTTCAAGACTCGATTAGAGCTCCTTGAAGCCTGCACTGATACCAAATGAAAAAACACTAGAGGGGGGTGAATAGGGTTTTAAAGATAATTCAATACTTATTTAGCTCAAACAACCACAAATGAAAAAGCAAGAAGGAGACAAGGGATTTAGAGTGGTTCCAACCTTAGCAAATACTAAGGTAGTCAGTCCACTACCCGGTTGCTTACCCAACCGGGATTTTGAAAGTATTAATTTTATTACCTCTTCAAGGATTTTACATAAAATACAATACTTTCTTACACCCCTTTGGACAGCCTTCACTTTGAAGTAGATGCACCAACTTGAGGCAGCCTTCTTGAAGTAACTTCAAGCTCCCCCTTGAAGTAGCCTTCCTCTTTGAAGTAGCCTCCCGTTGCACCAACCTTCTTGAAGTAGTCCAAAGCCTCCTTCTTCACTAAGAAGATCACGACCATCTCCAATCCGCAACCTCCAACCCTAGGAGTACCAAGGAGAGTACAAGCAATAAGAGTGAACAAGAAAGGAAAAAAGGAAATTACACTTAACCTTTGAAGCACAAGGCTTGATTTGCCTATATCAAGCGTGTAGATCTCCTAACCAATGTATATGGAAGTGTGATTTCTGTGGATAGGAAATACTAGCCAATAGGACACGAAATTAGAGCAAGGAGAAGAGTAGCCAATTGCAAGTATTGCTCAATTGCTCAAAACAGGTTGCTAATGCAAGTGTATGCTCAAGTGTAAAAATAAGTGAGTTTAGGTGACCTGAGGCATGTCCTATTTATAGAAATGACCTAAAAGTGCTTAAGGACGTTCTAGACACTTTCTAGGGGGTTCTAAGTGCTTAACTAGCCATTAGGTACACTTTAGTTGCTTTAGCAATGGCTAGTTAATTAATTCTGCAAGTGTTGTCAGAACCAATCTCGGTCGAGGAATTGTCGACCGAGATACCTACTCGGTCGAGGATTTGTCGACCGACAGACTCTCTGGAGCAAGTGTTTGCAACGTTCATCTCCAACTGCCAACTACCTTGTCAGCTGTGTCTAACGGCTACTTGGGTCTTTCTCGGTCGAGAAGTTTGTCGACCGAGAGTGTCTCAGTCGAGGATTTTGTCGACCGAGATTGACCCTGTTTCAATGTTTCAAATAAAGTACTAAGTGTATGTATGAGTATGCATATGTGACACTATTGAAGGGGATGAACTATCTAAGTGTAGTGATTGGCTAGGGAAGATCTAACGCTTGATTTACATGATGTCTAAGTACTTGTACATTATATATTTGTACAAGTTTTTACAATTGATTACAATTCATGAAAAATATAAGCATTCAAGCATATAGATTTCCCAAAGCTTTGTCATCCACCTTATTCCTGCAATACTCAAGTAGCACGTTAGATCAACAAGAATGAAATGTTTGTCATCATCAAAACAAAGGGATTTATAATAATATCCAATTTAGCCAACACCATTATCTATGGTCATATGAAAAAGCATGTGAATTCAAACTGGCGTTCAAACCCAAGGCTCAGGTGGTCGCATCACCAAGGATTATAACAAGAATAAGATTAAATAGACGAAAAGATGATAATCATAATTAAGGGACTATTGTTTCGTTCTTACAGAGATCCATGGTCATATCACTCCATAAGAATATATCAGATCATCCAAATAACCACAAAGAAACAGAGTGAAGACATTTCTTCGATGGAAGAATATTATTGATTATATTGAATAGAACCGGGCTAAGGGGCTACTCCCATGCCCCAGAGAAATTTACTCAGACATAACAAGACTAGAAGAAATGCAAACTAAAATGAGATCCAACATTATACAAGGTGTAGTCTACAACTAAAAATTGGATGAAATGGAATGAAGAATGGAATGTTTTTACAAGTGAAGAGTCCCTCCTTTTATAGGAGGGGGAGGGGGTAGGCTGCCCTCAAAAGAGGGGGAAAAAGTGAGGGAGACCAATTTTTGAATTTTCTGGATCTGGTCAAATCGAAAGTTGGTTGTCTTTAATTATCTTGACCATATAACTCCCTTTAATGCAGATTCTCACAACAGCGATTTCGAACATATTTCTCTCCCATCAAAAGCACAAAAGTGGTCCAAATAATAGGATTTTATTTTAGGAAATTAAATTTCCTTTCCAATTAATACTTTTACACTCAATTTGGAGTTCAAATGCAAGAGTTATGTCACTTTTTGTGGAGGGTATATATGAATTTCAGGACTGCTGCAAATTGTGTAATTTTCCTACAAAACCCAAGAAAATAGAATTAAAACTCCAATTAAAGAGAAAAATATAAAATAAAGAAAATTAATTATGAAACTAAGAGAATAAATAACAAAATAATCCTAAAAAATATCAAAAATATATAAATAAAAGGGATAAATATACATTTATCAACATGTCACGACCAGAGCAAGACCAAGGTGTCTCAACTCAAGCAAGACTAGGTGTTACAACTAAAGACAAAGCGCACTCATGTCTCAACCCAAAACCAGCACAAGATGTCTCGGCCACATCACAAAGTGTCTCGACCCCAAAACAACTCAAGATATCTCGACTGAAACAAAGATAAACAATAGGAAAACCAGGCATCACCATGTTCAACACTCATGTGTTCATGATTATCAAACCCTAGAACAAACATCATGAAGATCAACATGTAAATCCATGTAGGAGAGAGAGAAAACCAAACTTCATCACACATGAAAACTACTCAAAACTTTAAGGAAAATCATGTTGGTCAAAAGCTTGCATGGTGATAAAACCAAGAATCATGTTGCATGTAGCATCATTACTCCATCCATCTCTTAGGAATTGAATTCCTAGAATTAGGGTTTAACAAAGAGTGCAATTTTCATGAGAATACTAAAAAGTCATAAACCTTAATTCATTATAACTTCATCTAGTATATTTTCATCCAATTAGAGGTCAAAACATCCAAAATAGAACCTAAACTCCATATGAAACCAAGGTACACAACCCCCATGCATGTGCTCAAAATCAAGATCAAAAGGTAGGAGAAAACCATCCATCTCACCATCATAAAAAAATGGGTACCATCAAATTAGGGTTTCAGATTCTAACAAAACCAAGCATGATAACCGCTATCATTCAGGATCTAGAACATGGTACCATCTACTATCATATTAGGGCAACGTTTTAGAGAGAGAAAACAACTTGCATGTAGAGAAAAGTGCAATAATAGAGATGGTAGAGAGTTATATAACCCGCCTTAATGAAGATCAACTCCAAGGATCACAAGCTCCAAGCACACGATCACCGAGGATGGTGAAGCTCCACCGAAAGCTCCATTTTTAGTAAAAATATCACCTCGAGAAGAAGGAGATACCAAGGTTAAAATATGCTCAAGAAAAGAGGGTACGAGAACCCTAGGTTGAACCAAAGAAAGAAGGGACAAAAGAGAGAAGAAACTTCCTCTCACTTGGGTACCACCTTGTTAAAATATGGTCTATGACCCTTATGATGAGGAGTTTCTTTCCAAAACGACCATCATGGACGATCCATGGTTTATGGCCGAGAAAAGAGAAGAAGATAGGGTAGAACATCTGCAGAAAATGTCACCAAAGAAAGGCAAACACTTACCAAGGTTGAAGATGAGCAAGAATCACCACATGTAGGGGATCTGATCACCAAGGTGTTGGATCCTAGATGGGTGATTAGATGCTCTAGAGGGGGGTGAATAGAGCTGAATGCACTTAAATAAAATTATTAGACCTTCAAGATATATCACAAGATAAGTTTGCTAAATAAGACATTTGTGTGCAACTAAAACATACATAGCAAGGATGAGAGAGATTGAGCAAACACAAGTAGACAATCTATTTAGAGTGGTTCCACACTTCAAACTAGAAGTATGTCAGTCCACTTACCTAGAGAGGTCAACCTCTAGGATTTCCTAACCATTGCATTCTTATATTCATTCATAAGACTTACAATACATGACCAAACAAAGGACTTACCTATCCAATACAAAGAGTCTTCAACCTTACCAAGGACTTACCCACTTTGCAAGGAGTCTTCCGCCTTCTTCCAAGGACTTACCTACTCTTGCACAAGTCTTCAGCCTTGTAGGAATTACCCACTCTTCTTGGATCTTCCGCCTTTGACTTCACCTTCACTCAGAGAAGCTTCCACCAAGGACTTACCCACTTGAGCAAGGAGTCTTCTGCCTTCACCAAGGGCTTACCCACTCTAGCTCCAAGTCTTCAGCCTTGATCTTCACCAAGGGACTCCTTCCCTTGTTCTTCTTCACCTCTCTTAGATAAGAGAGAGAACCTTCATCTTCATGATTGAAATGAGAGATAGGGAGGTGGTGGAAGTGAGAGCCTCACAAGATACATGTAGGACTAGCTCTCTTACAGATTTCCTACTCACTCTAATGGATGTAGTAAGTGATTAAGCTGAGAGAGAGAGAGGAGGTTGTAGGAAGCACTCAGCTATAGAATAGGAACCTCACATAGAGTTTTGCAATGAATGCTCAACCTTGGAATGAAGCCCAAGGGGTCCTATTTATAGCTGGGGATGCCTCTTAGCCTTTGGGAACACTTAGGGATGAAAACTAGTCATTTTGTGGCTTACAACAGATATATTTTCACTTGTTGCAACTCCACAACGGCTAGAAGTACTTTTCTACACTTTTTTGTACAGTGCAATCGGTCGAGTTTCTATAAAGGTAACTCGACCGATCAAGTAAACGACAAGGCTAATACTCAAATGATCAGTCGAGTTTGTCCTGACAAAACTTAACCGACCATTAGGAATCGAAATGGTTAGTTACTTGATCGGTCGAGTTCTGTGTAAACATAACTCGACCGATGCAATCTCCAGAAAATTGATCAAGGATGATCAGTCGAGTTTTCAGGCTGGGAAACTCGACTGACAAAGTGCCTGTAATCAATTTTCAAAGTTGCATCTAAAGTGATCTAACATTCGATCTAAGTGCTCCTGATTTTTTTCTAAGCTTAATTACAAGTCATACAATCATTACAAGTGATTTACATCATGATTCTAGTAGATTTACATCATATTACCAAAACTTGCACTTGTATGACTTTGACTTGTCTTTTCTCCAATTTGAGATGCGCAAGTTAGGGCATTTGGAGTGTGTCTATACCTAATCTGAAATCACTCAAGTAGAGACATTAGACACCAATATGTGGAATGGTTAGTCATCATCAAAACCCGGGTTTAGTCAATTTATACGTGAGTCAACATTGACCTAATTGACCTTGAGTCAACACAAGGCTCTAAGGATTAGCCCTTATTTGCTCCACCAAGCTCCAAGGTCGGCCACAAGCAAGGGGGAGAATAAGGAGGGCTGAAAGGGATGCATGGTTGAAGAGGAGAGGGGTTATATACATGAAGGAATGGGGAGGTAGGGTGGATATGATGTGTCAACACAAGGAGGCACCAAGGGAACACTTGTCCATAAAAGAAACCAACATGTAACCACTATATGCATGCATGCAACCTATGGTGATACAACCAATGTTGGGTCTTGACCACTTAGGTCCCCCCAACCCATTAGTTTTAGTCCACCCCAAAGGGGTCGAAACAAGAGCATCATATACATCCTAGTCGAGACAAAAGGTCACCAAGACACAAAGGTTAATACACACCACAAAAGGACAAACTGTCTCGACCCAACTACTCCAAGACCATCACAGTCGAGACAAAACCAAGCCAAGGTAGGTGTCTCAGTCGAGACACTCACAAGGCACCCCCTAAAGGTTGAGACAAGGGTCAAGGTACTCAACAAAGCATATCATGGTCAAAACCAAGCAAACCCTAGAAACCCTAATCACCTCTAGTGATGTCACCACTCATCCAAGGCTCAACCAAGGCACCCGAAGGGACCACATTTTTTATTATGAGGCCAAGTAAGGGAAGGTATACTCTAGGTGTGGTAAATTTCAAGATAACCCACACATTTGGGTAAATTGCAAGTTGCCCCAAAATAAGCACATAAAGAACAAACATTATCCAAACCAGATCAAACTGGGAATTTAAGCTATCCACAAGCTCTATAAGCATCTCAAAAGATTAGATTAAGTTTCTAAGAGATTAATAAGCCAAAAAAAAGGGTTAGCCCAAAAACCAGGTCAGGGGTCTTACAAGCCATAAACCCTTGACAAGGATTTCGCCCTTGAAATCCCAAGCGAAAAGAGACAGGTATTCCCTACATGTCTCTTTCCTCAAAATCTCACATAACTTATTCTACACCATGGTGGTGTCACAGAACCTTAACCAAAGGCGTAATCAACTCTCTTTCGTTATTATACAGATTGACCACTTCTCATGTGTCATTTTTTCCTTTTTCATCTTAGTTTCCTTATTATCAGCGTAGGAATTATCAAGATTAAAGCATCTCATGACTTCTTTTTTTGTTATTGTTCATCATTCTCATGTATGTTTTCTTGTTTTATCATATTTCTCAACCCCTCATGAAGAGGTAGACCATCATACTTCACACTTCATTCATTAAATAGGGATCACCTCTCTTTAACTTTTTTTGTGTATAATGAAGGTTTTTATTTTAGAACTACCTTTTCTACACAGGTTGGTATGAGGTTAACTTATATTCTATTTTATTCATTCATGATTTTTCTCATTTGTCACCTCTTGTCATATTTATCACAAGAATTCTCTTCTTATTATGTGGATTTTACATCTTGGCTTACTTTATTAACATAAATTTGTCCATCTTTTGCTTTGCAACCTCCTTGAAATCACAACTTCAAGGATTTCTCGTAGCTTATCTATGTTCAATTTTAGGTTTTACGGTGTCATATCTTTCTCTTATGATGATCAAACATTCAAGTTCTGATAATTTATGATGTAGTTCTCTTCTTCTTTAGGGTGAGGTGAAGGTATTATTACCATGCTTTTTTATTGTTAGACTCTTAATATTGTTTCAGAATGACTACTTGATCAGAGTAATCAGAAAGATAACAATATAAGAGTTCCATACTTACCTTCTATTCAGTATTTGAATGCCTAGCCAGGGCACTCATGTACTAAGATTAGGTAGTATGCACCATGTTTTATGTCCTATTCTCAACTTAGACATCTTCCTAGTCCTAAGTCCTAGTGTCCCTATAGACTTAGCGAACCTAGACCTCTGATACCACCCAAAGTGACACCCATTGCCACATAAAGTGAGATTACTTTAAACAAGCACAAAATTAACACTAATAATCACATTTCCACAAAATTGGGTAAATTTAAACCAATCAAATAAAGGCGTCTTAAGCTGAATGCATCATATTTCAAGTGATAGAAATTGTGTCACTTACATTTCATTCATGCTAAAAGATGTTACATATCATAGTTCACTTCCCAACTAGGCACAACATGTTATGTGTGATAACCTATTCACGTATACAAATCACCTATGTACCATCATCGTAGAGATCCAAAAATGCAAACTGATGTACAACATCTAAAAAAACCCAAGGCATGAGAGTATAAGGATGACACGTAGGACTCTATTACTAGGCACTAGCTACATGTCCATGATCCACGACTACAATTCCTCTTATAGATAGCTTCAACAACATGATCTCTATCTCAACGTTCACGTCCACCTAAAAGATGTGGAAACCCACGGGGTGAGACCAAACATCACAGCGAGAGATATAACTCTCTGCCAACGTCTATTAAAGCACACACAACTAAGAAAGTAGATATAGTACTTAGTAGGTTGAGCAGATTTAGCTAAATGATATGTATCTAATAGATAAAGTAGATTAAGAAAAACTAGGTAGTTACTACAATGCAGTAGAACAACTAATATTCTAAGAAGAAATATGAAGAACATGTATATCCTTCATCAAGTAAACTATACAAAAACAAGGCAAGGCTCATCCAACATTATTTGCATTTGTCTCTATGCAAATATGCCACACAGATGTGTTACATCTTTTATTATGCCATGAGGAGATGAGGTATACCACTCATGCTCCAACTAACCACTACTAAGTCGAAATCAGTGCCATACAAGGTCAATGGAAGAGCCAGAATCCATGACCTCCCCAACACATCTTGGTGAAAATGAGAGAGAACATTGTAGAGACATATCAAGTCTAACTATAAAACAACCTAGCCCGCCTTGGTATATAGGTACATTCCTAGTGAAACTAAGTTATAACCCGCAGTCGTACTCCTGCCAAGGTATGGCCTGCAACCAATCCTGTGAAAAGATATCACATGTACTCTATGTCACATCATTGAGATACGACGTCGACCATTCTCCTGCCAGGGTATGGCCCACAACCAATCCTATGAAATGCATACACTCAAAAGTATACGACTCTCATCTTCCGCTAAAGAAGAACCTGTTTCACCATCTAACACCAAGACTGACACTAGAATGGATCTATGGCACAAGGCAAGCTACATGATTAGATTTCACTTAATTAGTTATGCCAATTAGGTGTCTTTTAGCATCAACCAAGTTACAACACACAAACCACATACAAATCCTACAAAAGTAAGGGCATAAAACAACTATAGAAGATATAAAATGTATAAGGTGTGAGCTAGTCACATCATCACCACATAATACTATTGTCCAATAAGGCCATCATCATATTCACATTGTCATGGGATACCAATCCCTTATCACATCACTAGAGGATGACACCTCACACTAGGCATATAGCCTCTTCCAGGTCATAGGACTCAATCACATAATTCTTGTATCACATGTGCCTCAACATGCCTCATAAAGACTCATAGTCATCATCCTGTCTCACATCATATTCACCACAGTGTACATTGACTATGATTTTCGAATTCATGTCACTTGTAAGGTTAGGGGTTATAAACAAGAGAGAGAAAACATTATAATATGATAATCATTGCAAGTATGATAAGCAAGACACATCATATGACCCAAAATTAGGGTTAGGGTCCCACATACATAGTTGATTAGGGCTTCATCACATCAAGGTTATGGCACCAAACCGTAATTACACCATTCCCCACTTTCTTGGAACTGTTTAGGGTTAACACATCATTATCATCTCGACTAAGAAAATATCCATCTTACATTAGGTGTCAACCAACATGTGCAGTTGCATATGAGATTACCATACTAAGTCTACTGGGTCACGACCTACCATCACACATAGAGGTCTTGACCACTCACACACATGTGTCTCTCAACCTCCCATCAACTCAAAGGATCACGACTGAGACACTCCAACCAGGTCGTGATCGAGACACATCAACTAGGTCAAGACCACTACAATCATTTCTATCTTGACTATTACAACACCATATATCATGACCCCACCCACAACAAGGCTCATGACCGCAACATACCATCACCTGGTCACGACTGAGACACATTACAACTAGACGTCTCAACCACACACACAAATGGGCACCATGACCACTCTGCAACAGGACATCATGACCAAAACAAGGCAAGGAGTTGCGTCCAAAACTAGGACTACGCGTCTTGACCAAAACCAAGACAAGGCATCACGACCACTCAGCGACATGGCGTCACGACCAAATCCAAAACTAGGCATTACAACCACCAAGGTTGAACCACCTTAACAACATGTTACGATTGAGACAAGGATCAACACACAGTTAACACCCCAAAACATTAAATGATGTCATGACCAAAGCAAAACCAAGGTCTCACAACTCAAGTAAGACTAGGTGTTACAACCCAAGACAAAGCACACTCATGTCTTGACCCAAAACCAACACAAGATGTCTCAACCACATCACAAAGTGTCTCAACCCCAAAACAACTTAAGATATCTCGACCAAAACAAAGATGAATAGTAGAAAAACCAAGTGATACTATGTTCAACACTCATGTGTTCATGAATATCAAACCCTAGAACAAACATCATGAAGATCAAGAAGTAAATTCACATAGGAGAGAGAGAGAAAATTGAACGTCATCACATATGAAAACTACTCAAAACTTCAACGAAAAGCATGTTGGCCGAAAGCTTGCATGGTGATAAAACCAAGAATCATGTTGCATGTAGAATCATTACCCTATCCATCTCTTAGGAATTAGATTCCTAGAATTAGGGTTTAAGAAAGAGAGAAATCTTCATGAGAATGTTGCAAAGTCTTAAACCTTGATTCATTATAACTTCATCTAGCATATTTTCATCAAATTAGAGGTCAAAACATCCAAAATGGAACCTAAACTCTGTGTGACACCAAGGTACACAACCCCCATGCATGTGATCAAAACCAAGACAAAAAGGTAGGATAAAACCATCCATCTCACCATCATCACAAAACTGGGTACCATGAAATTAGGGATTCAGATTCTAACAAAACCAAGCATGATAACCACTATCATTCAGGATCTAGAACATGGTACCATCTACTATCATATTAGGGCAATGTTTTTGAGAGATAAAGAAACATGCATGTAAAGAAAAGTGCAATAATAGAGAGGGTAGAGAGTTATATATACCGCCTTAAGGAAGATCAACTCCAAGGATCACAAGCTCCAAGCACACGATCACCAAGGATGGTGAAGCTCCATAAAAAGCTCCATTTTCAATAAAAAGATCACCTGAAGAAGAAGGAGATACCAAGGTCAAAGGTTGCTTAAGAAAAGAGGGTAAGAGAACCCTAGGCCAAACCAAAGAAAGAAGGGAGAAAAGAGAGAAGAAACATCCTTTCACTTGGGTACCACCTTGTCAAAACATGGTCTATGACCCTTATGATGAGTGAGTTTCTATCCAAAATGACCACCATGGATGATCCATGGATATGGCCGAGAAAAGAGAAGAATATAGGGTAGAAGATCTAAAGAAAGTGTCACCAAAGAAAGGAAAACACTTACCAAGGTTGAAGATGAGCAAGAATCATGACATGCAAGGGATCTGATTGCCAAGGCTCCAAGGATTAGCCCTTGTTTGCTCCACCAAGATCCAAGGTCAGTCACAAGAAAGGGGGAGAAGAAGGAGGACCGAAAGGGATGCATGGTTGAAGAGGAGATGGGTTATATACATGAAGGAGGAGGGAAGTAGGGTGTAGATGATGTGTCGACACAAGGAGGCACCAATGGAACACTTGTCCACAAAAGAAACCAACATGCAACCATTATATGCATGCATGTAACCTATGGTGATACAGACAATGTTGGGTCTCAACTAATTAGGTCCCCCAACCCATTGGTTTACATTGAAACACTCCAAAGGGGTTGAAACAAGAGCATCATATACATCCTGGTCGAGACAAAAGGTCACCAAGACAGCAAGGTCGATACACACCACAAAAGGATAAATTGTCTTGACTCAACCACTCCAAGACCATAATGGTGGAGAAAAAACTAATCCAAGTAGGTGTCTTAGTCAAGACACTCACAAGGCACCCCCTCAAGGTTGAGACAAGGGTCAAGGTACTCAACAAAGCATATCAAGGTCAAAACCAAGCAAATCCTAGAAACCCCAATCACCTCTAGTGATGTCACCACTCATCCAAGGCTCAACCAAGGCGCCCAAAAGCACCACATTCTTTATTATGAGGTCAATGAAGGGAAGATCTACTCTAGGTGTGGTAAATTGCAAGATAACCCTCACATTTGGGTAAATTGCAAGTTGACCCAAAATAAGCACATAAAGCACAAACATTATCCAAATCGGATCAAACTGGAAACTTAAGCTCTCCACAAGTTCTATAAGCAGGATTAAGGTTCTAAACACTTAATAATACCAAAACAAATAGGGTTAGCCCAAAATCTAGGTCAGGAGTGTTACATTAATACAAATCTTTAAGTCTCCTTTGGACCCTAGGTATAAGTCCTAATATGTAATAAGTATTTCTTCTAGGTATGCAAGAACTGGATTTCATAATGCAAGTACAAAGATTCTTAAAATTGTCATTCTTATGGAATTTTGGTACCTAAGGATGGGTTGTTCAACCCACATGTTGATCATTTATGTATTATTGTCATCCTATGAAAATTATAAGGTTTCTACTTATGAAGTGGAAATTGTAAGGTTTTTACTCATTGTTTATGGTGTTCTAATATTTGTTGGATGAAATTTTCTTCATGAACATTGCTCATCCATGCTTGGTTTTAAACATATTTGTAAGGAGTGGGACCCAAAAAGGGAGCCATTCAACTTACTCAAAAGAATAACAAAAAAATATCCAATGCCAAATTTGATAACAATTTTTTGCAAAGGATGATATATTATAATTCAAGCATGTGATGTATCGAATACCAAAAGTGTAGCCGTGGAAAATAAAATCTAACTATTACAATATTTATGTCTAACATTGTTCTTCACCACGTAGGGTGTACATTAAAGAAAATTATAGGAAATAAGCCGCAGAGGGTGAATCAACTACTTCAATCCACATCCCAAAAGAGGTCAACTAACTCTTGGATAGTCCTATACAAATTTGGTCAACTCTTCCATAGTCTCTACCTAAGGGTTTGGAAGCATACCCCACAAGAGAAGACAAATTTTATGTTTTCAGCATAAAAATACTGGTATGTGAACATAAATAGTGATTGAGCAATTATATGGGAAAAAAGACATCAAATATGAACAAGAATTCCTAGAGGAAGAGGGAAAGGAACCATTCAAGTGGATATCAAAAGAAATCATTTCAATAAAATGAAAATAAATATATGTACTTTCTAGGAATTAAAATAATATATGCCTAAAAAACTTAAGCAGATAAATTAGGGCACATGACCCATCACCAATCAAGAATAATCAACATGCAAGTGAGATAAGCATAGTACTATTGAACTATAATAAAGCAATGGCAGATAGAGTGTGTAACCCTAACCCGATAGATTATGACACATAACCAAACTCCCAAATATATAAAAGTGGGCACAAAACCCAAGTATGGGGCACATAACTTCCATCCCAAAAACATAAAAGCCACATAACCTCAATAACTAATGCATATTATAAAACCATAGTACTACTGAATCAACAAGCATGAAATGTAGAGACAAGTAAAGTTTGGTCATGGTACTAAATGAAATTGTCCAGCTAAAAGTGAATCATTATACCATAAAAATCCATCATGAGCAAATTAGGGTTTCAATGCACAAATAACACAATATAAAAGCAATTCCACCAATCAGGGTTCAACTAGAGATAGAATGAATAAGATTTCACATCTTAGATTCCAAAGTGCAATATCACCATAGAAGTGTCAATATATAACTAATTTTGATATGAGAGTCTCCAAAGAATTTAAATAAATCTCAAAGGAGAGATTTCAAATACACTCTTCAAATTAGGTTAAGAGAGAGAGAAATTATAATTATTGCTCATTATAGACTCATTGGGATGCAAGATACCTCAAAAAATGTGTATCCATAGTCAAAGTCCAACCCTAGATCCAGTTAGTGTATTTCTTCACCTATTATCATATTAGATGTAAGTAATTAATTAGTGGTTGTATTACAAACCTAGAAATATGGAGTTCTTATTACAATATATTTATTTTGTAGAACATATACCATCATATAAAGTTTATTTTTCTAATTTTAGAACATATTTTTACTAAATTTTATGATAACTATATAATTAGTTATGAACTTTGCATGATAAAGAAATTTGATGAAATTCTCAAAAATAAATAAAATCAAAGGTCTGATATACCCTCATACCAATATCCAAAGTAGGGGATCGTGAAAGGGCACATGGGTCACTTGCCAAAAAATTGAATTGCGGCAATCTCAAATGAAATCAAAGCAAAAGGACTATACTTCTCATATGAGAATGACTTACATGATACGCAAAACTAGGGCAGATTAGTAAGAGGGCGAGCAACCATCTTATTCATGATTCATGACAATGAAAACTTGAGAAAACATGGAGCTTCAAGAGCTCAAAGGAAGAAGTCAAAACCTGGCATTAGTTCATGGTAGGGCCCAAGGAGAGCACCCTATGCTTCTCCATGCCTTGTCAGACTCGCTAATCCCTTGGGGTGGTTGTGAGGTGATCGAGACCTCACCTGACAGGCCACCATGGTAGGCTAGGTGGAAGGCTCATGGCCCTCACAGATACCAAATGAAAGCAAAGAAACTAGGAAAAGACTTTGGACCATTCACACGAAGGCATCCAAAATGAAACTAAGTAAACCAAAAAACTGAACTAGTGATTTATAGAAGCATTCCACAGAGTAGTAAACCAACAACAAAAAGGGAAAATGGAGGTGGTACTGTGATTTGTCTGATTGACTATGCATGAAGTTTTGACAGAGCA
This sequence comes from Alisma plantago-aquatica, assembly GCA_963693085.1. Classification (NCBI taxonomy): domain Eukaryota; kingdom Viridiplantae; phylum Streptophyta; class Magnoliopsida; order Alismatales; family Alismataceae; genus Alisma; species Alisma plantago-aquatica. The sequence continues at coordinate 1,672,628,684 of OY856409.1, forward strand.
CCCTGAAGGAAGTTGAGTAGTTTGGGGTTGCTCTGATGGTCCCTACCTTTCCACCAGAGTAGATATAGGCGTCATATATGGCGAAGGATGGGAACGTACAACCTAACACAAAACAATTGTAAAGGGAGGAACAATACTATCTTCCAGTGTCTGGGATGGTTGGTGTCCTAGGGTTCTCAGAATCCCAATGGGCGCTCAAAAATAGGGGTAATACAGAGTCCTTCCATTGAATGGAGATTAGGGGAAAGAATCATGGCCATGTTAGGGATCATCCAACTAGACTCACTGTAAGGAATGTGGATTTAAAGATAAAAAGGAGCAAGGAGGAAAGGAGAGAGAGAATGAGGGAAGAAATGATGAGGCATAGGATGCACAGTGTGAGGAGTCCAAATGAACACGAATTAAGGAAGGAGATGAGTCAGGCATCGTGAGATTATAGAGCCCAAAATCATTGAGACAATGCCAACCAGCATGACACATAGATTGTATGTGAAATTGCAAAAATTAAAGAAATTGAGCCCATGTCATGTGATTAAATTAAAACAAACATAGTCCAGTTTATATCTAGATTGGATAATGCAATCTTTTCTTCTTTAATCAAATTGGGATAGCTAGAATTATCCAATCAATTCCAACTTGACACCTAGATTAGGGCCCAAAGAATACGATTATGTACTTAGATTTGGGTTTTGAAATTATCTTATATGTTTTTTTTATTACAATCAAGATTCAACACCATTATCTTAATAATTATTATTATATATTGGTATTATCCTCAATATTATGGATTTATACTTCATTGTCCTCATATTATTATCATATAGGGTAATATTATATTATCATGTAGGAAAAATATTATTTTACCCAATTTCTCGTTAAGCCCATTAATTTCAAAATTAAGCCAAATAATGTGTTACAACCTGTACCATGCTTAGTTGATAATCAAAGAGTTAAATATATCCCTAGTGATAATGATGCTTGTTAATATTTAATTATATCATGAATGAAATTAGCTTTAATATTTTAAATCATGTTTGATATTATAATGAAGAGAATTCAAAAATGAAACCATAGAAACACAAATGAAACAAATCATAGTTGAAATGAGCAAGTTAAAACTTTTCAATTCTCCTACAGAGTTTCCATCGGTTTGACAGTCGATGGGTGTAGATCGAGGGTTGGTTAGGCTTGATTACTGATAGTGGAGAAGTGGAGGTTTTTCCTTAAAATGGTGATTTTCAATCGATGGTTTCATGAAGTTATTAAACTGATGGTTTTGGTTGAAAGGTATCATCTGATGGCTCTGTATGGAAGAACTTTTTGATGGTATAGCAGTGTAGTTATCTACCGATAGTTTTGTGAAGGGATGTCTTTTGAAGGTTTTTCTAGATGCCAACCAAAGGCTGGTTTGGTGTTGACAATTGATGGTTTGACTGGTGGATGTCAACCAAAGAAAGATAGAGCAAAGGTTTTGTGAACCAATGGCTGCATTGACAACCAACATCTAATGTGTTGGTAATCAAAGGGGGGAAACTAATGGTTGCCCAAGTTGAAGGTTTTTCATTCCTATGGTTTCTCTATGTGCCTCCAGATGAACCAATTGTAAGATCCTTATATCTCTATATATGGTCGATCAATACCGACGGGACGAGAACTATAGTTTCCTGTCAATCTTCAGTCCATCAGAAGACGTTGAGTGGCAACATAAAAGGCAATCATATAGGATATCTGAAGGGCAACAGAGAGGAGAAAGGATGTCTAACAATGGGAACTGATAGTTTTTAGTAGATATAGTTGGGTAAGTAGATTTGATAGTAGATTTATTCTTCTTTTGTGTTTTCTTCTGCAAGGATATCTATTTTAGCAATTGAAGGCTTTTGTTTGACTTTGTTCTTCATCTTCAACCTCCTACAAACTTCTTTCGAGTTTGTCTACCTTCTAAAAGTTGTTTAAAGTTGGTTTTTGAGGTTTTGAGTTCAAATCCAAGCTTAATTGGTGAAAAGATTAAGATCAATAATCTTGGTCGAGATATTTGAGTGGAAAATTACCTTCTAACCCTAATTTACGTCACAAAAATTCAAAATAATGATGTTTCAGTATTAAATCTTGATCTACATGATCTATGACAAACTTGATAAACTTGTACAATGATTTCCAGTAATAGAAATGCTTATTTTATCCATGACATGTAATGTGATAGTATACTGCAGGTTATTATGTAAATTTCCATATATGACAAGTAATGGAATATTGAAATTAGAGGCACCAGAGAGTCTAGTTTGCCCTATGTCTGATCTAATAGATCAAATTGTGGTTTATAGGAATTGTTAGAATTTCCATTTAGACAAATGTTTTATGTGATTATTGCTAAAATGTTGAGTTTTCAGAAGTAGGGTAATGATTAGTAACGATGATAAATAGATCAAATAAATATCACTAGACAATAGATGCCCTGGACACTGTAGAATCCTCACAGGAAGCTTGCACTGGTGGGAGGAAACATGCTTCCCTACTGGAGATATTTTGTCCAGATCGAGGTAAAACAAAGAACACTAGTTGGGTGAGGGGGTCTAAGACATTAAGGGTGGACTCCTTAAATGAGTGGTATCCAACACCAACTGGTGATGTCGATGATACCTGAGTTTTTTGGTCAGTGATGCATAGTTTTGTTGATCAATGGACATCTTTGGTAGGTTCACTGGTGTAACATACTCGAACCTATGCCCATAAATTTATCCCCCCATCTTTCTAGAATACTTTTTAATTGGTAGTTGTAAATTATTTCATCTTTGATTTAGAACATATGGATATTAATTAAAGACAAATGGTAAAAAGATTTGTACATGCCTCCAACGTAGAGAGTTTAAAGATACAATAATCATAATATATTCAAGAATAGGATTTGATGCAAAAAATATCGATAATAAGATTCCCTCGAACTCGACAATCCTGAATATTCCTAGGGTTGTAATATGGAAGATATCAATTTAATTGGTAACAAGATGTCACATTTGGTTATTACTTGGAAATCACGCCTTAAAAGAACACATTACATACTAATAATAAGATAGTACACCCAATGATCTTAAAAGGTAAAATTGACATTACATTGGGATTCCTCATATCCTATTTAGTCTACTTAGCTAATCATATAGCCTTTGGGTGGCGTTTACTCATTTAATTCATTTAGTAAAGAAAACCATTAAAGACCTAAGGATAATTTCCATTAATCACCTCCGAGAGTTTACTACCCTAACGCATCGTTTCATTTTTTTAGTCTAAGGCGTAACGTATGACTTACCATCCGCTTTACTTGCCATCTTCTTCGTGATGACTTCAGCAACCCATCTAGTGATTGACCGTTTCTCTTGCCCCTCCTCGGTTCGTCTTCCTCTCCATCTTTACGACTCTCATTAGGGTTGGACACATCTGCAAACGGCCATTGAGCAGAATATAACAGTCATAATCCTCCCTCTCTGTCTTCCTCCTCTTCCCCGTGGCTAATAGCATATAAACCTAACCGATGTTCCCTGGTCCTCCACCACCACCACTCAGGGAGGTACTGCCAGGCTGCCTCCCCCTCTGCCTCATCTCTTCCATGTCTACCATATCAACTTCCTCCTCACAACAACATCCTCATATTCTGACCCCGACTCCTCCAGCACCACCAACGCCACCACAGACCATCAGTGCAACTGGAAACTACCCATGTAGCCACCAGTACAATCGGATCTACTGCCCCTTTCCCCCGCCTCACCAACATATCCAGCCTATCAAATCCCTTGTCCGGCTTACAACATGAGACAACAGTCCCAAACACTCCCTCCAGCGGTGCCATTACAGATGGGGACATCTGTCGTCCGACATCAGCTTGATCCTGCTCATCCTGCTTCCGCCTACGTTGCTCATCAGACTCGCCAGCACAGACCCAACGATCACGGCGGCCATCTGCAATAGCAGTGTCCTTGTGCAGACTGCAACCATGAGCAAGTTTCCCGTCAGTCGCCGCAACAACCTCTCACCTCCTCCTTGTTTTCCTCTGGCTCACCATGGCGACGATCTGCAACCTGGTCACACCGACAACCATCATCTTCAACCCCGAATCAATCACCACCACCCACCAAATGCTTTAGGCCTTGCTGTGATGGATCTCGGTATGCCAAAACCCCCTTCCACCTTCACTGAGCACCCAGCCACATGCTGCGCCTACACCACCGCACCATCCTGAACACAACCAATTGGCCGACTCCATGTTGACCCTCCTCCTCCAACGACAAACTGCACCTCACATAAAGCTTGGCCATCCATGGTAGGCAGCACCACCTGGGCCTAATCTCCTTAGACAGACTGTCAACATACCACATTAGCCTCTGACACTGAACTTCACGACTGATGGAGGAGATACAGATTTATGGACCACAATGAGCACGGTCTAAAGTGGCCACCACCATCCCCGAGCCCTACCTTGTCACGATGAAGGTTACCCCATCGTTTACCCTCGTCGTTGCAAATAGTGCCAAGGATGCATGGTGTTCTCCAGCCTCATTGCTTGGGCTTGCAATAATCTTCAAGCTAGTGCTACTGCATGCGACCCTTCTCATATACCCGCAACACATCGTCACCTGTAGGTAAGTGACTCTGATTTAGTAGCACACACTTAATTATCATATATTAATCATGTAATATACATGTTACAGATTAGTTAGCCGACCCATTCCATGCCTTTTATATAAGTATACACATATTTAGCTTTGATACAAAGATGTATATATAAATAGATATAGTGTAGCTGTAAATGGAAAGTTTTCAACCTAGTCAATCTAATATCCTAGTGTTTGGCACTCAGGTAATATGTGTGTGTTAAAAAGTCATTAGGTGATGATTCATGATTTCAGTAGTTATTAATTTAGAGTAACAATCCCATATTTTCATAAGTCTAGAACCCTATATATATGTATGTATATTTATATATGTACACATTTATAAGTGGAATCTAGAAATAAAACAAAGAGCTATGAAGCCGATAAATCTAGACTTATCTGAATGGGATAAAATGTAATGTGGGGAAAAGAGTATGTAGAATATGATTAGCATGAGTACCAAAACATTGTTTCTGGTGTGTACTTATTAGTTTCTTTATATTTACAATAAAAGGTGTATAAGTAATCACATATGAAGTGTGTTTGAGAACTAGCTCGAGATTCACATAATAAGAGCATTTTAGAAAATATACTTAATGTGGGTAGATATTTGACCCTAGTTCACAAAACTTATACTATACATTACATCTCTTGTGTTGGGGAATGTATGTTATCATCCACACACTATAATGTATCATGGACATGCTTAGACTTAGGCAACTGAGGATGAACATTATAATAGATATCTAATGAATCATATGGTGATTGGGACTAGATAAGAAAAACATGAAAACCTATAATACAAATGTTTACACATGTCAATTTTATTTGACTGACACACCCAATGCTTACTAGGATGAATAGCTGACTTTGGAGGACTATTGAGTTAATGTTTAACCATGAAGATAAGGTATGTACTCCTCCCTATTTATAACTGGGCATTTCTGTGACTAAATTTTCCCATAATGAGGCATCTTTTGAAATACTTTCTCTTATTTCATTTGTTGGACAGTTCATATACTTTCGGTTGGATTTATTATTCTTTTCAAATTATTATCATATTGAATTGGGTTAATGACCCCATCTGTGATTGTGCTTAAATCATGCCACATGCTTGTGAAAGGTACATCTTGCCACTCTATTTATGCATGTTAGATAATTCGACTAGTTTAACTATCATAGATGTTTATGCGTAACCATTAGGGCGCGCTACTTCCGCCCGGGGTGTGCTACTTCCACCTTTTTATATACAGAGGCGTGCTACTTCCGCCTAGGGTGCGCTACTTCCACCCATTTTTACTTAGGTTAATGACTCAGTGGTGTCTTGTCCCTATTATAGTTACTTTAGTCAAATATATCTGCATGCAAATAATTGTTGTGATACTAATAATTTATAATGGCAAGATCTGTTATTTCACTTGTTTATTTATATGCCTCATTCTTTTGGAAATCTCTTCTTTTGGTACTTCTCATTGATACTTACCTAGATTTATTGGTCCCCTATTTGATGGGAACATCCGCTTACTAATGTATCAAATAATGCCTAGTTAATTCTCTTATGTACATACTCAGCTTCTGCTGATTCATACCTTATTTTTCTATTTTTCTGGGTGTTCCCAAAACTACCCAGGTATAGGTGCTTTGAAGGACGTGGACACATGCAGGTCATACACCCAAAGTTGGCTTAAGGATAGTTTGGAATAGCCGGGTTGCCCTCTGTATCTGGGACTCTTATGAAACATAGTTATAGTATTTCCCTTTTTTATGTATCACCTTTGGGGTGAGAAAGTTATGTATATGGGAATATTTTATAAATTTGTAATAGTTTTGTTTTCCGCTGCTTAATCTTACATGGCTCATTTGTTTGTACCATTGAGTGGGCCCACTATCGGGTCCCACTCTTTACAACTGGTGCACAACAAGTTTGATGGCTTTGACTCCCTACCTAAGTACCCAGGTTGAGAGGAGGAGTCGAGATATCCGACCACTCCCATTAATCGTCGAGAACTAGACGTGGTGATGCCAAATGCAGACGTGGTATTGAGATTAAAGACTTAGGATCCCGGTCATCCTTCTTAGTATTATACAGTGAGATCGTAGCTTGTCATTCACATATTATGGTACACCTCATGTGAGTCCAGTGGCATAATACATCGATTAAAAATCATGTCAATGGATTTAATTTGTCCTTTTACTACAGTAAATATCTGGTCAACTGCCATGTTGATTGATTTATAGTTTTTAAATTACCATGCTTACATGGTTATGTAGTTAAGTTGTATTAATTCTAAACATCAAAAATATCTTGGTTACTTTTTGACTTTCTATGCACTAATCCAGTAGCTCATTAACCTATTAAAAAAATAATTCAGGCAAAGCTCCAACCTTACAGGCTGAGTCAAAATCTAGCCTTTACCAAGAATAGATCATCAGAGGTCTTTAGAAGAATAATTATCTTAGTTAGTGGTCTCTTATCCTTCCTCTGGATCCTAGGAATGAGTGAGTGAGAAAAGAGAGTAATTTGTAACAAATTGTACTTGATTTATATTAAGTGTGAAACTCTTTCTTCTATGTAAAATCAGTCTCTGTGATATTCTTTAATATTACATTCAATTGAGATATTAACTAAATCTTTTATGTTATCTTATGTTTTTTGTTCAGATAAATCCATACTTCATAAATTTCTATGTGATTAATGAAAGGAAAAATTTGAGGCACTTCACATCATATGATAAAATAAATGGTTCATTGTAACCCCACCTTGACAGTCCCTATCCTCAGTTAGTTGGTTTGGGTCACGTCAACTCTTTTGGTTTTAGACCATAGTTTGAACCTAAATTGAGTTTACGTTTAGGACAAGAGCGATAAGGGACCAATAAGATTAGGATGCTTTCCTCTTTGAACTGCAATTTTCTAACAAATAGGTTCTATTATGGATATGAAGATGCAAGGAAGTGGATGTGGACAAGGTGAGGAACAAGCTGAGAGCCTTTATGGCACTGATCTTTAGGCGATGGCTCATGGTGGTGATGATAGAGATGAGGTAACCAAGATATATCATATATTCTTGGAAACAAAAGAGAAATATAAGATGGACATGAGGTCTTCATCTTCTAGTAAGGACCTGTTGAGATCCTATGAGTTGATAAAGAAGCTTGGTGGGACTGAATTATCTAGAACAACAGACCCAACTATGGAAGATGTGTGGCTCCGATAGTTGGAAAAGGTCTTTCTCCTAATGAATTTACCAGAGGACAAGTAGATCAATTATCTTGTCTATATACTCAAATGAGATTTGAGTTATGGTGGCGTGGAGTAGAAGATAATAGGAAAAATACAATGATGACATGGAGGGACTTTGTGGATGAGTTTCACCTTAAGTTTTTTCCTCCTACCTTCCTAAGTGATAACATTAAAAACTGGAGAATAGCAAACAAGGCAGTAGGACAATTGGTGAATACGAGACATACTTTACAAAGTTGGCAAATTTCTGCCCACAACTTGTACCAAATAACATAAATAAGTGCATGATATTTCAACAAGGATTAAGATAAAAAATTAGACACAGTGTATTTGCTATTGGCTGGAGGGACAGAGAAAACCTTGGAGAATTTGTGGAAGCAGCAAAACATGTATAAGAGTCAGTTAATGTTGATAAGAATTCAGAGAGAAAGATAAGAGATAAAGATTTGGTAGAGGATAGAGAAATAGTGGATACAAAGGAGGTGGTGGTTTCTTTTCTAAGATTATACAAGGTCTTGGGTGATTTGGAAGACAAGGATCAAGTTCTTCTCATAGTGGAGGGAGGTCTAGTTCCAGCAGATAGAATAAATTGCCTAGGTGGGAATCTTCATCTAAATCTTTAAGATCATCAGTGTCAGTGATAGGTACATAGAAACAGGACACAACTATGTGTGACAAATATGGTAGGCCACATTTTGGTCAGTGTTGGGGAGCCACTACTCAAACATGTTATAACTGTGGATAGATGGGACACATAAAAAGGGACCACCTAAAGCTTTAGTATATCTCAGAACAAGGTTCAAAATTATAGTTTCATACTCCTTAGAGACAAGCTCCAGTTAGAGGGGCAAGTTATTCAATGGATTCATGCTCTAGAGGGGTATCACCTAGTACTAGTAGTGGACAACATGGCAGAGGGAGAGCTACAAGACAGTTCTTCTCAATGACACCATTTGAAGGTATAGTCTTGCCTAGAGTTGTAACAGTGGAGATGCTCGAAGGAATATCTATGGATATTATTGGAGGGAATGTGAGGTGAGAGAAAATATGAGCACCCCACTGAGCTTTTATAATTACCCTATCATAGGGTACATTATGAAGCTCCTCAGATAAAGGTCCCAGTCCTCATACACATCCCCTTTAGCTGGACGTTTTTTGAGCTACCTAGGCCACCTAGAAATCCTCGCTCTTCTCTTCCCTCCATCTCAGGTTTTGATTTTGCTCGAGACGAGCAAAAATCTAAGTCTGGGGTGGAGGTGGGTGGTATGTTTCTATTCCACCCCCTTATCTTTTTTATTCTTGCATTATTTCTACCCTTTTTTTGTGTGCATATAATTGCTTTGTTTGTGGCCATTATCTAGTCGGCCATGTTTTTATTTCTTTTGTTGCAAAATGGCCTTTATCTAGTCGGTCAATATGAATAGATGTTTATCATTGTACCCCTTTGAGTTTTGTTAAATCTTTTGCAAAAAATTGTTACAAATTGTCATGTCTGAAACCACCATGTCACCTAGGATCCCAAAATAGCATCACTCCTTGGAAAAGTTGGCAAGCCATATGGAATCAATCAAAACCAAACACAAATTTTCTCTATTTTTAAACATTGATTAACTTGATATAAATCTTGTATAATGTGATTGACATGAATGTTCTTTCTGATGTAATGACACTTTTAAAAAAAGGAGAAAATAAATATGTGAAGTTATAGGCACAAGGACACCTTTTGTTTCCCCCTTATTTTCTCTCTAAAAAAAGAGAAGCAAAGAATCACCACCAGACAAAAATCAAGTCTGGGGTGGCATGCTTCCCATAAAAAAAATTCCATACCCCACAAAGGGGTGTACCATCAAAAGATGCCAAAAGTGCACATGAAAACACTTGTGACCAATGTAGCCACAACATCACAAATCTAAATCCCAAGTCCAATAGAGGAGGGATAAAAAAAATTCATCACTTCCTTCTTTGTTTTCACACCCCTAATTTCATCTCATTCTTGTGCAACAACTCAAAAAAATACATTTATAAAAATGAGAGTGTCAAAGCAAAAGTAAGATGAAGCATGTTTTTCTACAAAATTTTGATTTAGAACCAAGATATGATATTTGTTTTTAATAGGGAATATAGAATTTTGTAATTTGTGGTTTTAGGAGATTGGGTTGCTTGGCCAAATTTGGAGGTAAGGAATAAAGTGATGTTACAAGGGTGAGGATAGTCATGTTGTTAGTATAAATTAGAATAATTTGTGATTTTATTTGTTTGAGGACAAACAAAGATTCAAGTCCGGGGTATTTTAATAAATGTATATTTATCCCTTTTATTTATATATTTTTGGTTTTTTTTTAGGATTATTTTGTTATTTATTCTCTTAGTTTCATAATTAATTGTGTTATTTTAGATTTTTCTCTTTAATTAGAGTTTTAATTCTATTTTCTTGGGTTTTGTAGGAAAATTACACAATTTGCAGCAGTCCTGAAATTCATATATACCCTCCACCAAAGTGACATAACTCTTGCATTCGAACTCCAAATTGAGTGTACAAGTATTCATTAGAAAGGAAATTTAATTTTCTAAAATAAAATACTATTATTTGTACCGCTTTTATGCTTTTCACGGGAGAAAAATATATTCGAAATCGCTGCTGCGAGAATCTACATTAAAGGGAGTTACATGGTCAAGATAATTAAAGACAACCAACTTTCGATTTGACCAGATCTAGAAAATTAAAAAATTAGTCGCTCTCTCTTTTTTACCCCTCTTTTGAGGGCAGCCTACCCCCTCCCCCTCATATAAAAGGAGGGACTCTTCACTTGTAAAAACATTCCATTCTTCATTCCATTTCATCCAATTTTTAGTTGTAGACTACATCTTATATAATGTTGGATCTCATTTTAGTTTGCATTTCTTCTAGTCTTGTTATGTCTGAGTAAATTTCTATGGGGCATGAGAGTAGCCCCTTATCCCGGTTCTATTCAATATAATCAATCATATTACTCCATCGAACAAATTTCTTCACTCTGTTTCTTTGTGGTTATTTGGATGATCTGATATATTCTTATGGAGTGATATGACCGTGGATCTCTTTAAGAATGAAACAGTAGTCCCTTAATTGCGATTATTATATTTTCATCTATTTAATCTTATTCTTGTTATAATCCTTGGTGACGCGACCACCTGAGCCTTGGGTTTGAACGTCAGTTTGAATTCACATGCTTTTTGATATGACCGTGGATAATGGCATGTTAGACGGTTGGGCAATGATCCGTGAATGTCGGGACCAATGGGTTCACATGAAGTCTGACCCTTATGAGTTTATCTATAAGGGCATGTAAACACAAGGTCCTGATCTGATCCTTGGAGTTTAGAATTTGATTAGTTGAATAGGAACGTGGTTTTGGTGGTGATCTTCCGGACCCCAGATCTTTATTTCTTGATTAGTTAAATTGTATTTCAACACTTTTATTTTTGTTCTTAGTTTTAACAACTCTCTCAAATCGGGATTTGATTCTTGTACTTGCGATCGGATTTGGATTTTGAATTTTCTTTTCCGCCATCCCTTGGATCGATACCTATCTATACTAAGTTAACTTGTTGTTCACAACAAGTTGACAACTGGGTTAGAAGGTTAAACTCTATGACTTTTCCTAGTGATTGTTGCGTGTACAACGACGTGCATCACATGTTTGATGTTTTTTGGTGTTAACCATGTGTGTTGATCCTTGTCTTGGTCATAACATGTTGCTAAGGTGGTTTGACCATGGTGGTTGTAACACCTTGTGTTGGATATGGTCACGACGCCATGTCGTTGAGTGGTCGCAACACCTTGTCTTGGTTTTGGTCGAGACATCTAGTCCTGGTTTTAGATGCAATGCCTTGCCTTATTTCGGTCATGACATCCTGTTGTAGAGTGGTCGTAACAACCAATTGTGTGTGTAGTCAAGATGTCTAGTTGTGATGTGTCTCGGTCATGACTAGGTGATGGTATGTTGCGGTCGTGACCCTTGGTGTGGGTGGGGTCATGATATATGGTGTTGTAATGGTCAAGACAAATATGATTATGGTGGTCACGGCCTTGTTGATGTGTCTCGATCACGAACTGGTTGGAGTGTCTCACATCGTGATCCTTTGAGTTGACGGGACGTCAAGACACACATGTGTGTGAGTGGTCGAGATCTCTATGTGTGATGGTAGGTCATGACCCATGTAGACTTGGTATGGTAATCTCATATAGAACTGCACATGTTAGTTGACACCTAATGTAAGATGGATAGTTTCTTAGTCAAGATGATAATTATGTGCTCACCATAAACAATTCCAATAAAGTGGGGAATGGTGTAATTAAGGTTTGGTTCTGTAACCTCAATGTGATGAAACCCTAATCAGCTATGTATGTGGGACCCTAACCCTGATTTTGGGCCATATGATGTGTCTTTCTTATCATACTTGGAATGATTATCATATTATAATGTGTTCTCTCTCTTTTTTATAATCCCTATCCTTGTAGGTGATATTAATTCAAAAATCATAGTCAGTGTACGCCATGGTGAATATGATGTGATGCAGGATGATGTCTATGAGTCTTTATAAGGCATGTTGAGACACATGTGATACAAGAATTATGTGATTAAGTCCTATAACCTGGTAGAGGCTATATGCCTAGTGTGAGGTGTCATCCTCCAGTGATGTGTGATAAGAGATTGGTATCCCATGATAGTGTGAATATGATGATGGCCTTGTGGGACAATAGTATTATCTAGTGATGATGTGACCAGTTCACACCTTATACATTTTATATCTTCTGGAGTTGTACTATGCCCTTACTTTTTTAGGATTTTTCTATGGTTTGTACGATTTAACTTGGTTGATGCTAAAAGACACCTAATTGGCATAACTAATCAAGTGGAACCTAATCGTGTAGCTTGCCCTGTGCCATAGACCCATTCTCGTGTCATTCTTATTATTGGATGGTGAAAGGGGTTCTTCCTTAGTGGAAGCTCAGAGTTGTATACTTTTGAGTATATGCATTTCACAGGATTGGCTGTGAGCCATACCCTGGCAGGAGAACAATTGAGGTTGTATCAAAATGATGTGACACTGAGTGCATATGATATCTTTTCATAGGATTGGCTGTGGGCCATACCCTGGTAGGAGTATGACTGTGAGTCGCAGCTCTAGCATTGTGCCAATATACCATGGTAGGCTAGGTTGTTATGCTGTTAGACTTGACATGTCTCTACAGTGTTCTCTCTTGTGCTAACCAAGAGGTGTTGGGGAGATCGTAAATTTTGGATTTTCCATTGACCTTGTATGGCACTGATTTCGACTTAGCAGTGGTCAGTTGGATCATGAGCGGTATGCCTCATCTCCTCAGGGCATAATAAAAGATGTGACACAACTATGTAGCATATTTTCATACGGACAGATGCAAATAACATTGGATGAGCCTTGCCTTGCTTTTGTATAGTTTTGTTGGTAGAGGATATACATGTTCTTCATATTTCTTCATAGAATATTAGTTTTCTACTGCTCAGTAGTAACTGCCTAGTTTTGCTTAATTTTTTTTATCTATTAGATACATATCATTCAGTTGAATCTGCTCAACCTCCTAAGTACTATATCTACTTGCTTAGTTATTTGTGCTTTAATAGATGTTGGCAGAGACTTATCTCTCATTGGGACGTTTGGTCTCACCCCATGGGTTTCCACATCTTTTAGGTGGACGTGAACATTGAGTTAGAGATCATGTTGTTGAAGTTGTCTATAAGAGGACTGTAGTCGTGGATCATGGACATGCAACTAGTGCCTAGTAATAAAATCTTCTATGTGTCCCTATACTCTCAGGTCCTTGGGGGTGTTTTATAGACGTTGTACATCAGTTTGAGTTTTTGGGTCTATGCGACGATGGTACAGAGGTGATTTGTATATGTGAACATGTTGTGGCTAGTTGGCTAGTGAATTATGATATGTAACATCTTTTAGCATGAATGAAATGTAGTGACACAAGTTTTATGGCTTGAAATATGATGCATTCAGCTTGACACACCTTTATTTGATTGGTTTAAATTTACCTGGTTTTGTGGTAATGTGGTTATTAGTGTTAATTATGCATTTGTTTTGGGTAATCTCACTTTGTGTGGCAATGGGTGTCACATTGGGTGGTATCAGAGGTCTAGATTTTTTGAGTCTACATGGACACTAGGACTTAGACTAGGAAGATGTCTAAGTTGAGAATATGACATAAAACATGGTGCATACTAGCTAATCTCGGTACTTGAGTGCCCTGGCCAGGTATTCAACTACTTAAAAGAAGGTAAGTATGGAACTCTTAGATTGTTATCTTTCTTATTACTCTGATCAAGTAGTAATTATGAAACAATCTAAAAAGTCTAACAATCAAAACTCATTGTAACAATACCTTCACCTCGCCCTAAAGAAGAAGAGAACTACATCATAACTTATCGGAACTTGAATGTTTGATAATCATAAGAGAAAAATATGACACCATAAAACCTAAACCTGAACACAAATAAGCTATGAGAAGTCCTTGAAGCTATGATTTCAAGGAGGTTGCAAAGCAAATGATGGATAAATATGTGTTAATAAAGTAAGCCAATATGTAAAATCCACATAAGAAGAAGAGAATTCTTGAGATAAATATGACAAGAGGTGACAAATGAGAAAAATGATGAATGAATAAAATGGAATCTGAGTTAAACCCAGACCAACCTATGTGAAAAAGGCAGTTTTATAATAAAAATCTTCATTATACACAAAAGAGTTAAAGAGAGGTGACCCTTGTTTAATGAAGGAAGTGTGAAGTATGATGGTCTACCTCTTGATGAGGGGTTGGGAAATATGATAAAAATAAGAAAATATACATGGGAATGATGAACAATAACCAGAAAAGAAGTGATGAGATGCTTTAATCTTGATAATTCCTATGCTAATAATAAGGAAACCAAGATGAAAAAGGGTAAAATGACACATGAGAAGTGGTCAATCTGTATGATAACAAAATAGAGTTAGATACCCCTTTGGTTATGGTTATGTGATGTGGTGTATAAGAAGACATGTGAGAGTTTGAGGAAAGAGATGTGTAGGGAGTACCCATCTCTTTTCACTTGGGATTTGGGGGGGGGGAAATCCTTGTTAGGGGTTTATGGCTTGTAAGACCCCTGACCTCGGTTTTGGGTTAACATTATTTTTTTGCTTTATTAAGTGATTATAACCTTAATATAATCCTTTGAGATTCTTATAGAGCTTGTGGAGAGCTAAAGTTTCTAGTCTGATCTGACTTGAATAATGTTTGTGCTTTATGTGTTTGTTTTGGGTCAACTTGCAATTTACCCAAATGTGATGTTTATCTTACAATTTACCACACCTAGAGTATACCTTCCCTTCCTTGGCCTAATAAGAAAGAATGTGGTGCTTTCGGGTGCCTTGTTTGAGCCTTGGATGAGTGGTGACATCACTATCGGTGATTAGGTTTCTAGGGTTTGTTTGGTTTCGACATTGATATGCTTTGTCAAGTACCTTGACCCTTGTCTCGACCTTGAGGGGGTGCCTTGTGAGTGTCTCAATCAAGACACATACCTTGGATTGGTTTTGTATCAACCATGATGGTCTTGGATTGGTTGGTCGAGACAGTTTGTCCTTTTGTGGTGTGTTTCGACCTTGGTGTCTTGGTGACCTTTTGTCTCGACCAGGATGTATATGATGTTCTTGTTTCGACCCCTTTGGAGTGTCTTGACCAAAACCAATGGGTTGGGGGACCTAAGTGGTCAAGACCCAACATTGCTTGTATCACCATAGGTTGCATCCATGCATATAGTGGTTGCATGTTGGTTTCTTTTGTGGACAAGTGTTCCCTTGGTGCCTCCTTATGTTGCCACATCATATCCACCCTACTTCCCTCCTCCTTCATGTATATAACCCCTCTCCTATTCAACCATGGATATCTTTCAATTCTCCTTCTTCTCCCCCTTTCTTGTGCCTACCTTGTAGCTTGGTGGAGCAAAGAAGGGTTGATCCTTGGAGCCTTGGTGATCGGATCCCCTACATGTGGTGATTCTTGCTCATCTTCAACCTTGGTAAGTGTTTTCCTTTCTTTTGTGACATTTTATTCAGATCTTATACCCCATCTTATTCTCTTTTCTCAGCCATAGACCATGGATCATCCATGTTGGTGTTTTTGGAGAGAAGCTCCTCATCACAAGGGTCATAAACCATGTTTTGACAAGGTGGTACCCAAGTGAGAGGAAGTTTCTTCTCTCTTTTCTCCCTTCTTTTTTTGGTTCAACCTAGGGTTGACTTACCCTCTTTTCTTGAGCAATCTTTGACCTTGGTATATCCTTCTTCTTGAGGTGACCTTCTGGCCGAAAGTGGAGCTCTTGGTGGAGCTTCATCACCCTTGGTGATCGTGTGCTTGGAGCTTGTGATCCTTGGAGTTGATCTTCCTTAAGGTGGGTTATGTAACTCTCTACCCTCTCTATTATTGCACTTTTCTTTACATGCATGTTGCTTTATCTCTCTAAAACGTTGACCTAATATGATAGTAGATGGTACCATGTTCTAGAGCCTAAATGAGAGTGGTTATCATTCTTGGTTTGGTTAGAATCTGAAACCCTAATTTCATGGTACCCGTTTTTGTGATGATGATGAAATGGATGGTTTTCTCCTACTTTTTGATCTTAGTTTTGATCACATGCATGAGGGTTGTATACCTTGGTGTCACATGTAGTTTAGGTTCTGTTTTGGATGTTTTGACCTCTAATTGGATGAAAATATTCTAGATGAAGTTATAATTAATTAAGGTTTAAGACTTTGTAGTATTCTTATGAAGATTGCTCTCTTTCTTAAACCCTAATTCTAAGAATTTGATTCCTACGAGATGGATGGAGTATTGATCCTACATGCAACATGATTCTTGGTTTTATCACCATGCAAGTTTTCATCCAACATTCCTTTCCTTGAAGTTTTGAGTAGTTTTCATATGTAATGACGTTCGATTTTCTCTCTCTCTCTCTCTCTCTTGTGTGGATTTACTTGTTGATCTTCATTATGTTTGTTCTAGGGTTTGATGATCATCACATGAGTGTTGAACATGGTGATGCCTGGTTTTCCTACTATTTATCTTTGTTTTGATTGAGATATCTTGACTTGTTTTGAGGTCGAGACACTTTGTGATGTGGCCGAGACATCTTGTGTTAGTTTTGGGTTGAGACATGAGTGTGTGTTGTCTTGGTTCATAACACCTAATCTTGCTTGAGTCGTGACACCTTGGTTTTGCTCTGGTCGCGACACCTTGGTTTTGCTCTGGTCATGACATGTTTGATGTTTTGGGGTGTTAGCCATGTGTTTTTATCCTTGTCTCTCATGTTGCTAAGATGGTTTGACCTGGGTGGTTGTAACACTGTGTTTTTTATCTGGTCACGATGACATGTCACTGAGTGGTCGTGACACCTTGTATTGGTTTTGGTTGAGATGCCTAGTCTTGGTTCTGGATGCAGTTCCTTGCCTTATTTCGGTCGTGACATCCTGTTGTAGAGTGGTCGTGATGCCTAGTTGTGTGTGTGGTCGAGACGTCTAGTTGCGATGCGTCTCGCTCGTGACCATGTGATGGTATTTTGCAGTTGTGACCCTTGTTGTGGGTGGGGTCGTGATATATGTTGTTACAATGGTTGAGAAAGACATGATTGTGGTGGTCATGACCTGGTTGATGTGTCTCGGTCACGACCTGGTTGGAGTGTCTCGGTGGAGATCCTTTGAGTCGATGGGAGGTCAAGAACAGATGTGTGTGAGTGGTTAAGGCCTCTATGGGTGATGGTAGGTCATGACCCATGTAGACTTGGTATGGTAATCTCATATGCAACTGCACATGTTGGTTGACACCTAATGTAATATGGATATTGGCTTAGTCAAGATGATAATGATGTGCTAACCCTAAACAATTCCAAGAAAGTAGGGGAATGGTGTAATTAAGGTTTGGTTCCATAACCTCGATGTGATGAGACCCTAATCAACTATGTATGTGGGACCCTTACCCTGATTCTGGCTCATATGATGTGTCTTGCTTATCATACTTGGAATGATTATCATATTATAATGTTCTCTCTCTCTCTTATTTATAACCCCTAACCTTACAGGTGATATGAATTTGAAAATCATAGTTAGACTTGATATGTCTCTGCGATGTTCTCTCTTGTGCTGACCAAGAGGTGTTGGGGAGTCATGGATTTCGGCTCTTCCCTTGACCTTGTATGGCATTGATTTTGACTTAGCAGTGGTCAGTTGGAGCATGAGTTGTATACCTCATCTCCTTAGGGCATAATAAAAGATGTAACATAGCTGTCACGCCCCGATCCTACAATTACCACTAATCATGAGATTAGGGCATGATAAGAGGATTCAACTTAATACAAATACACCCTTAACTTTTACTTTTCTTAATCACTTAAAATTTACCTAAATGAGAATCTCATAATTTCGAAAATACTGAAATATTACTTAAACTTGCGGAAGCAAACTTACTGTTTCTAAATCTTGAAAGATGCCTCAGAGTTTAAACAACATATTACATCTTACTTGCGGAATATAAAGTGCAACAGTTAATTAAAAACTAACTACATATTACATGTCATTCTCTCTCTCTACCATACCGCATGCCCAAGGACCAAGGGGAAAGGACTAAGAGACCTCTATCTAACTACAAACTACCTTCTAAGAACTTGGGTGATACAATCCTTCAGCTTCTTTGTGCTGACGCTGACCTGAAAAATGTTTCAGTAGGTTGGTGGGCTACTGGCTCAGTGAATAGAATTTCACCCAACCATCGAAGATAACTCATTTCTGTTTATTAATTGGAATAAAATACTAGATAATACTATACTAAGCAGATTTAAGCAATATAATTTAAATGATAGAAGATGTCACATTTCATTAAGATAACAATTGTTGTAATGTTGTAGATACGATTAAATAATAGAGAATACTAAAATTTCATTTAAAGGACATCTGATGTGAAACTAATTAAAATCTTTCTTAACTCTTTAACTTATAAAAAATTTGTGTACCTATATGAACATATTTTATCTTATGCCCTGATCATATATATTATACTATACATATGAAGACTCATAGCGAATTAGGATCCCACCGTACATGACTTAGCCGACACCCTGGGATAGCTAAGTCTGATTGTTGTCCTGGTCTGCAATAGGAAAACTGGCTCTCTGGCCTCGACACTCCTATGGTGTTGTAAACTGGACTCCTCCTCTAGGATGAGTATACAGGCGGAGGGTCTGAGATGCTTTGTGGGCCTCAACTTGGTACGCTCTGTGGGTACCTCTGGGTTACCACCGGGACTTCCGGATCATGTTGGGTAACCTATCTTCTCTTAGGAGACTTCCTCAAGGGCTTCATCTACCCACACGCTCTGTGGGTGCATTCTGACCCCCTTATACTGGACGCTCCGCCAGGTAGGTCATTTCATCCCTAAGGCGCAGACCTCTCATAGGGATTCTACGGTGTCAGGGCCCTTAATCTATTATTTTATTATCCTAGAAAAGCTCTTACTACATTGCATCTATCTCTTACTTATTCTTGACTTTGGTATCTCTATGGTACTGTGTCTATTTACTTGAACTTTATAACACGACATGAATATCATTCTAAATTTGATAGAGCAGTTTATTCAAGCATTGCAAATGCTGAGAGATTCGACATATTAAGCATGCAGGCAGATTTCAAGTTCTTAAATAAACTAAATACATGTCCACTTGTAATTTATTGAGAAATCAACATTATTATGCATGCATGCAGACTAAAATTCTTAAATAAATAGAATTTAGGTCAACTTGGCACATATACACTAAAATCATACAATTGAACATCGTAACACACTAAATAAGAATTAATTACTCGATATATGAGTAATCATCAGTAGCACTTGTAAATTATCTGCAATTCCTCGAAAATCATGCACATCAACCCTAATCCTGAGTTGTGCCTCACATAACATAATTAAGGTTTAATTACTTATCATGGTAGGATATAATATTAATTATTGGGAATTTCTAATAATGAACTTGAGAAACGTGCCAATTCGTGTTAAGACTGAACCACGCACATTAAATATAATAGGGAGCATGCAACTAGGTTTCCATTGACATTTTCATGTCATCGTCATTTCTTTGAAATCGAGCATCTATTAATTTACTAAAAATGCACAGCTTGGGTTTATACCCAAACTGTACCGTTACTGGTCGTGTGCTATGGATCCCAACTTTTAAACTGAGCAAATTAGGTTTTAATCAATCGTGTGATTTCACTAATCTAAATCACACTCATCAATCAACTAACTAGCATCATTCAAGCGTAACTAAGAAATTCATGCAAATTTAGAAATTAAGCGACGTCGGCACTGCCTGGCACCTGGGTAAACGTTGACATTCGCGAATAACACTGATTTCAACCAAAACATCCAATTATTAGAGTTGTTCTTGCGTTTGGGAGTGAGATTCTACTCACAGTGATTCGATACATCCAAAAAAAACTTAAACACATCCACGGGGTTGTCTTCAACCTCTGAATAGCCCCAAATTTGAACCTGCTGCACACAACAGTCGTTTCTCACAAACAGGTTGAAGAAGAGACTCGGTTAGGTGCTGATTGAGGGCTATTGGCTGTGGATTTCTGCTTAGGCCTCTTGGCTGAGCTTGATGCTGATGATTGGAGGTGGTTTCTCATGCCTACGATACTCCTAGATGGACCTACTGCAATCAAGCTATTGCTTTCTCACGTACAGGTGGAAAGGGGAAGCTGACTGGGTCACTGCTCGTAGCTAGGGCTGCGGATTTGTGTCTGGGTCTTAAGGCCGTACTCCATAGCACTATTTCGAGGTGTTGGCCATGCCCAAGGTGGCTCCTAGCTGCTGCATCACGTAGCTATAGGGGGGGCGCCCTAGTTGGTGGTTGGGGTCGCGGGTAGGGCAAGGAAAGGGGAAGGAAGGAGGAAGGGAGGTAGAGGAAGAAGATGGGCGGAGCAAAGAGCTGTAGGAAACGGAGCTAGGGCTCGAGATCGCCCGTGCAGTTGTTGCTCAATCGAGCACACTGTGTGCCACTTTATCATGTTAAGGAATCTATCGGGAAGAAGAAGATAAAGGAAAGGGTATTAACCCAATGAAATGGGTAAATTACAAATTTGATCCAAAAACTAGAAATCGTCGTATCGTTTGCCTCGTAGGTCCAATTGAAGTGATTTCTTTTGCAACTTTTCAAGCACGAGATTCTCTACCACCTCAAGGCAAGAAATCATATTAATTAGACTGTAACACTAGAGCAAAGTACTAATCACCACATGAGTACTTAACTTATATCAATTAACTTAATGATGTTGTTATCATGATACTTACTAGTTAACTTTGGTGTGGGTCATAACAATCTCCTTCCCTTCTAAGAATTTTGTCCCGAAATTCCTAAAAGAGAAAAGAAAACTTGTTACGCATCTCAGAATCAAGCTCCCACGTGGCTTCCTCTAAGTTTTGGTTCCTCCACAGAACTTTCACTAACGGTATCTCGCAATTCTTGAGTTTCTTGATCCTCCGATCAACTATTTGTATAGGTCCTTCAACATAGGTTACATTTGGTCTGAGTTGTGCAGGTTCTGGGTCCACTATCTTCTCTATAGCAGGGTAACACTTCTTCAGCATCGATACATGAAACACATCATGTAGATTAGCCAACTCAGATGGCAAATCTAACTTGTAGGCTACATGTCCAATCCTCTCAACGACAAGATATGGGCCCATAAACCTAGGAGTTAGTTTGCCTCTCTTGCCAAACCTCAACACTCCTTTCCATGGTGAAACTTTTAGATACACTTCATCACCAACCTCAAACTCAAGAGTTCTACATCTCTTCTCAGTGTAACTCTTATGTCTGTCCTGTGTAGCTTTCAATTGTTCTCTGATCACTGTAATCTTTTCAGCAGTCAAATCCACTAACTTTGGTCCAAGAATTTCTTTTTCACCCATCTCATACCAACATACGGGTGATCTACACTTTTTGCCATACAAAGCTTCATACGGAGCCATACCAAGACTGGAATGGTGACTATTATTGTATGCAAACTCTATAAGGCTCAAGTGTTCTTCCCAACTTCCATTGAAATGCAAGACACATGCTCTCAGCATGTCCTCAAGAGTCTGAATGGTCCTCTCTGACTGACCATCCGTCTGTGAGTGAAAAGATGTACTGAACCTCAAATTTGTGCCCAAAGCACAATGCAGCTGATTCTAAAACCTAGATGTGAACTTAGGATCTCTATCTGATATAATTGAAAATGGGATACCATGCAACCTGACTATCTCATCCACGTATATCTTAGCCAACATCGGGACATCAAAGGTTAACTTAATAGGAAGAAAGTGAGCAGACTTAGTCAATCTATCTACAATCACCCATATCGAGTCACAACCTCTAGGTGTCCTGGGCAGCCCTACCACAAAATCCATTATGATATGTTCCCACTTCCACTCTGGTATAGGAAGAGATTGTAAGGTACCTGTAGGTTTCTGATACCCAGCCTTAACTTGCTGGCACACACTACGTCTAGACACATACTCAGCTACATCCTTTTTCATACCTGACCACCAGTACAACTCCTTGAGATTCCTATACATCTTAGTGTTGCATGGATGCATAGCGTACATCGATGCATGCAACGATGCATGCAATTCCTTAAGAATCCTTTCTTTCAAATCACTATCTTTAGGTACACAAAACCTGTCATGCTGATACAACAAACCATCATCTGAAAACCTGAACTCTGGTCTTTTTCCCTTTGTCATATCCTGCATGATCTGTTGTAACTCACTGTCACTCTGCTGAAGTTCCTTGATCTGATCATAAAAAGTAGGCTTGACTTGCATCTGTGTAATCAAACCACTCTGTTCTGTCACCCCTAAGTCTAAGTTCAACTTCCACATTTCTACTAGCAGGTCTCTCTTGAAACATGCCATAGAGAATGCATCAGCTATTGAACTTGACTTCCTGCTGAGGGCATCTGCTACCACATTTGCCTTACCAAGATGATAATCTATCATCACATCATAATCCTTGATCAATTCTATAAATCTATGTTGTCTAAGATTTAGATCCTTCTGGGTGAAGATATATTTCAAACTCTTATGATCCGTAAACACCTGGCATGCCTCACCATAAAGATAGTGACGCCATGTCTTAAGAGCATGAACTACAACAGCTAACTCCAAATCATGTGTCAGGTAATTCTCCTCATTCTTCTTAAGCTGTCTAGATAATAAGCTACTACTTTGCCTTCCTGCATCAACACATAACCTAAACCTCTCCTTGAAGCATCACAAAACACTATGTAGCCTTTATTTGTCTCAGGTAGGATCAACACTGGTGTTGTAGTCAACCTCTTCTTTAGGATCTGAAAACTTTTCTCACAGTTGTCTGACCAGACAAACGGTGCATTCTTTATCGTTAAGCGTGTCAGAAGTGACGCTACAACACTGAAGTTCTGAATGAACCTCCTGTAGTAACCTGCCAATCCTAAGAAGCTTCTAATCTCAATAGGAGTCTTAGGATGCTTCCACTGTAGAATAGATTTGACTTTCTTAGGGTCAACACTTACTCCATCACCAGAGATGACATGTCTAAGAAAAGACACCTTAGCTAACCAGAACTCACACTTACTGAACTTAGCATATAACTGGTGTTGTCTCAATAACTGTAATGCTATCCTCAGATGTTGCTCATGCTGCTCATCATCTCTGGAGTAGATTAAAATGTCATCTATGAAAACCACTATGAACTGATCCAAGAACGGTTTGAAAATCTGGTTCATCATATCCATGAAAGTTGATGGGGCATTAGTCAGTCCAAACGACATGACTAGAAACTCATAATGCCCATATCTTGTCCTGAAAGCCAACTTAAGAATATCTAAAGCCTTTATCCTCAACTGATGATATCCAGATCTCAAATCTATCTTAGAAAAAATTGTCGCTCCACGCAACTGATCAAACAAACCATCTTTCCTTGGCAACGGGTACTTATTCTTGATGGTGATCTTATTCAACTGTTTGTAGTATATACATAGCCTCATAGTACCATCTTTCTTTTTCACAAATAAGACTGGAGCTCCCCATGGTGAAGAACTAGGTTGAATGAAACCCTTATCCAGTAATTCATGTGACTAAATCTTGAGTTCCTTCAACTCTGCAAGTGCCATTCTGTAGGTTGGCAGTGCTACAGGGTGACTACCTGGCGACACCTGGATCTCAAAGTCTATCTCTCTTTCAGGAGGTAGACCTAGCAACTCATCTGGAAAGACATCTGGGAACTCACAGACCACTGGCACATCCCATAGACTAACTGTGCTCTTCTCAGCTCTAGTATCTACTACATGTGTCAAGAATGCCTCACAACCTTTCTGCAACATCTTATTAGCTACAACAGCTGATATGATACACGTACGCAAAACTTTCCTGTCTCCAGAAAAGACACAAGAAAATCCACCCTATTGAAAGATAGCCTCCTTCTTCCAACAGTTGAGTTGAACTCGATACGTCTCTAGGCAATCCATACCCAAGATAACTTGAAAAGAGTTAATATCTAGGGGTATAAGATTAACCGCAATGGTGTAACCACTAAAAGTCAACAAACATCTGAGACAAAACTCTGTCAACACTGTCAGTTCACCTAACGGAACCCTCAACAACAACTCAACTGGTAACTCCTGGGTTAACAGGTTAAGCTCACAAGATAAAGAACTTTGTATAAATGAGTGAGTAGCACCCGAATCTATCAAAACCGTAACTGAAATGATGTTGAAGAAAAGCATTTCTCCTGTAATCACTCGAGAAGAAACAATACCTTCTTGTGGTGTCAAAGAGAAGAAGCGTCATGAAGATCTTCCTCTCCCACGATGTCCTCGTTGTCCTTCCCTAGCACTGGGTGTTGCACCACCTCAGGAACCTGAAGCCACAGAGGAACCAGGTCCTCCAGCTGGAGCCTGTCTTGGAACATTCTGATACTGTGACTAAGAACCCTATGATGCTGACTGTTGTAACTGGGGGCAATTCCTCTTGATATGTCCTATCTGTCCACATTGATGACATCCTTGAAACCCTATTCCCCAACACTGTCCTGAGTGTAGTCTTCCACAAATATCACACATGGATGCATCATGTCTCTGCGGTCTTGTCACTGACACTAAAGATCCTGAAGACCTAGTTGGAGGTGTCCATGTAGACTGTGTATTCCATCTACCGGAGTTAGGTCTTCCTCCACTTGATGAAAAACTAGATCCTTGTCTACCAAAACAACCAAGTCCTTGTCATATTTTTTAAAAGAAACCACCACCTCCTCTGTATCCACCACTACTTTGTCCCCTTCTAATAAAATCTCTAGATCTTTTCTTACTCTCAGTCTGCTTATCAGCATTAACTGACTCTTCTACATGTCTCACCGCTTCACAAATTCCCCAAAGTTTTCTCTATCTCTTCGATCAATGGCTGAAATGGTGTGTCTAATCTCTGACCTTAATCCTTCTTGAAATCTTCTGCACTTTTCTACATCATTAGGAACAAGTTGCAGACAAAAAATTGCCAACCTTGTGAAATGTGCCTCGTATTCACCAATTGTCATACTTCCTTGTCTGATATTCTGCAGCTGTCTTATTTTCTCACTCAGAAAGGTAGGTGGGCAGTACTTAAGATGGAATTCATCAACAAAATCCTTCCATGTCAATACCGTGTCCCTCCTTTTATCTTCCACTGCACGCCACCAGAGCTCTGCATCACCTTTAAGCAAATAAACTGTGTGATTGATTTGTCTTTCCTTAGACAGCTCCATCAGACGAAACACTTTCTCTAACTATCTCAGCCATTCATCTGCCACTGTAGGGTCCGTAGTTCCATTGAACTCAGTACCTCTAAGCTTCTTGACCAACTCATAGGATCTCACCAGGTCCTTGCTACTCGAGGTAGAAGCTTGCCTCTCCATCTTATACTTTTCCCTAGTCTCAATAAACATCTTATACATCCTTGATGCCTCATCCACATCATTTACACCACCTGGACCCATCACCTAAGGATCAGGTCCAATGTGGCTCTCATCTTGGTCCTCATGACCACGTCCTCTTCCTGCCATCTACAATAGTATAACAGAACACTTCCTATTAGAAAATTGCAGTTAGAAGGAAGACACTTAAATCCTAATCCTATTGGTCTCTTATCATCCCCTGACCTTGACTTAGAATATCTACATACTCAACCTATGTTCTGATACCAAATTAGTTGTCATACCCTGATCCCACAATTATCACTAATCATGAGATTAGGGCATGACAAGACGATTCAACTTAATACAAATACACCCTTAACTTTTACTTTTCTTAATCATTTAAAATTTACCTGAAGGAGAATCTCATAATTTGGACAATACTGAAATCTTACTTAATCTTGCGGAAGCAAACTTACTGTTTCTAAATTTTGAAAGATGCCTCGGAGTTTAAACAACATATTACATCTTACTTGCAGAATATAAACTACAACAGTTAATTGAAAACTAACTACATATTACATTTCATTCTTTCTCTCTCTACCATACCACATGCCCAAGGACCAAGGGGAAAGGACTATGATACCTCTATCTAACTATGAACTACCTTCTAAGAACTTGGGTGATATGATCCTTCAACTTCCTCGTGCTGACGCTGACCTGAAAAATGTTTCAGTAGGTTGGTGAGCTACTGGCTCATTGAATAGAATTTCACCCAACCATCAAAGATAACTCATTTATGTTTATTAATTGGAATAAAATACCAGATAATACTATACTGAGAAGATTTAAGCAATATAATTTAAACGACAGAAGATGTCACATTTCATTAAGATAACAACTGTTGCAATGTTGTAGATATGATTAAATAACATAGAATACTAAAATTTCATTTAAAGGGCATCTGTTGTGAATATATTTCAAATCTTTCTTAACTCTTTAACTTATAGAAACTCTGTGTACCTATATGAACATATTTTATCTTATGCCCTGGTCATATGCAGTGTACTCTACATATGAAGACTCGTAGCAAACTACGATCCCACCGTACAAGACTTAGCTGACACCCCGGGATAGCTAAGTCTGACTGCTGTCCTAGTTTGCAATAGGAAAACTGGCTCTCTGGCCTCGACACTCCTATGGTGTCGTAAACTGGATTCCTCCTCTAGGCTGAGTACACAGGCGGAGGGTCTGAGTCACTCTGTGGGCCTCAACTTGGTATGCTCTGTGGGTACCTCTGGGTTACCACCGGGACTTCCGGTTCATGTTGGGTAACCTATCTTCTCTTAGGAGACTTCCTCAAGGGCTTCATCTCCCCACACACTCTATGGGTGCGTTCCGACCCCCATATACTGGACGCACCGCTAGGGTAGGTCATTTCATCCCTAAGGCACATACCTCTCATAGGGATTCTACGGTGTCAGGGCCCTTAATCTATTATTTTATTATCCTAGAAAAGTTCTTACTACATTGCATCTCTCTCTTACTTATTCTTGACTTTGGTATCTCTATGATATCATGTCTATTTACTTGAACTTTACAACACGACATGAATATCATTCTAAATTTGACAGAGCATGTTATTCTTGCAAATGCTGAGAGATTCGACATATTAAGCATGCAGACAGATTTCAAGTTCTTAAATAAACTAAATACATGTCCACTTGTAATTTACTGAGAAATCAACATTATTATGTATGCAGGCAGACTAAAATTCTTAAATAAATAGAATTCAGGTCAACTTGGCACATATACGCTGAAATCATACAATTGAACATCGTAACACACTAACAAGAATTAATTACTCGATATATGAGTAATCGTCAGTAGCACTTGTAAATTATCTATAATTCCTCAAAAATCGTGCACATCAATCCTAATCTTGAGTTGTGTCTCACACAACATAATTAAGGTTTAATTACTTGTCATGGCAAGATTTAATATTAATTATTGGGAATTTCTAATAATAACCTAGAGAAACGTGCCAATTCGTGTTAAGACTGAACCACACACATTAAATATAATAGGGAGCGTGCAACTAGGTTTCCGTTGACATTTTCATGTCATCATCATTTCTTTGAAATCGAGCATCTATTAATTTACTAAAAATGCACAACCTAGGTTTATACCCAAATTGTACTGTTACTGGTCGTGTGCTACTGATCCCAACTTTTAAACTGAGCAAATTAGGGTTTAATCAATCGTGTGATTTCACTAATCTAAATCACACTCATCAATCAACTAACTAGCGTCGTGCAAGCGTAACTAAGAAATTTTTGCAAATTTAGAAATTAAGCGATGTCGGCACTGCCCGGCACCTGGGTAAACGCTAACATTCACGAATAACACCGATTTCAACCAAAACATCTGATTATTAGAGTTATTCTTGCATTTGGGAGTGAGATTATACTCATAGTGATTCGAGATGTTTGAAAATAACTTAAAATGCATCCACAGGGTTGTCTTCAACCTCTGAATAGCTCTGAATTTGAACCTACTACACACAGTGGTTTCTCACGAACAGGTTGAAGAAGAGACTCGGTTAGGTGATGATTGAGGGCTATTGGCTGTAGATTTCTGCTTAGGCCTCTTGGTTGAGCTTGATGTTAATGATTGGAGGTGGTTTCTCACACCCAAGACACTCCTGGTCAGACCTGCTACAATCAAGCTATTGCTTTCTCACATACAGGTGGAAAGGGGAAGCTCGTTGGGTCGCTGCTCGTAGCTAGGGCTGCGGATTCGTTCTTGGGCCGGACTCCATAGCGTCATTTTGAGGTGACGGCCATGCCCAAGGCAGCTCCTAGTTGCTGATTCATGCAGCTACTGCTACTGCAGGCCACATCTATAGGGGCGTCGCCCTAGTTGGTGGTTGGGGCCGCGGGTAGGGCAAGGAAAGGGGAAAGAAGGAGGAAGGGAGGTAGAGGAAGAAGATGGGCGGAGCAAAGAGCTGTAGGAAATGGAGCTAGGGCTTGAGATCACCCAGCGTAGCTGCTTCTCAATCGAGCGCATTGTGTGCCGCTTTAGCCTATTCTGGAATTTATCGGGAAGAAGAAGATAAAGGAAAGGGTATTAACCCAATTAAATGGGTAAATTACAGATTTGACCCAAAAATTAGAAATCGTCATATCTTTTGCCTCGTAGGTCCAATTGAAGTGATTTCTTTTGCAACTTTTCAAGAACAAGATTCTCTACAACCTCAAGGCAATAAATCATATTTATTAGACTATAACACTAGAGCAAAGCACTAATCGCCACATGAGTACTTAACTTATCTCAATTAACTTAATGATGTTGTTATCATGATACTTACTAGTTAACTTTGGTGTGGGTCATAACAACATCCGTGTAGCATATTTGCATAGGGAGAAATGCAAATAACATTTGATGAGCCTTACCTTGCTTTTATACAATTTACTTGATAGAGGATATACATTTTTTCATATTTGTTCTTAGAATATTAGTTGTTCTACTGCTCAGTAGTAACTGCCTAATTTTGCTTAATCTGCTTTATCTATTAGATGCATATCATTTAGCTGAATCCGCTCAACCTATTGAGTACTTTATCTACTTGCTTAGTTATCTTTGCTTTAATAGATGTTGGCAGAGAGTTATATCTCTCGCTGGGATGTTTGGTCTCACCCTGTGAGTTTCCACATCTTTTAGGTGGATGTGAACATTGATATAGAGATCATGTTTTTGAAGTTGTCTATAATAGGCACTGTAGCTATGGATCATAGATATTAAACCAGTTCCTAGTAATAGAGTCCTATATATCGTCCTTATACTCTCAGGTACTTGGGGGTGTTTAATAGACATTATACATTAGTTTGAGTTTTTGGGTCTATACGACAATGGTACATATGTGATTTGTATACGTGAATAGGTTATCACATGTAACATGTTGTGGCTAGTTGGCCAGTGAACTATGATGTGTAACATCTTTTGGCCTAAATGAAATGTATGTGGCATGAGTTCTATGGCTTGAAATATGATGCATTCAGCTTGAGACACCTTTATTTGGTTGGTTTAAATTTACCCAGTTTTGTGGTAATGTGGTTATTAGTGTTTTTTTTATAAAGTGTTTATTAGTGTTAATTTCATGCTTGTTTTGAGTAATCTTTCTTTGTGTGGCAATGTGTGTCACAATTAACATCTTACTCATGCAAATTAGTGCATAAAGGATCATCTTTGAGCATATTACAAATATTTAGAGTGAGATGTATGTTATGTATGTGAAACGTAGGAAAAAAGTGCATTAAAAGTTATATCACTCGCCTTATAGGTGAAGGAAGCTCCCAAAAAACAAAAACCATGAGAAATATCTGAGCTTTTTACTCTACAAGCCCCAAGAAGGGCCCTTTCTCCTATAATAAGGTGTATCTAGAGCAAAGAGGGTGACAAAGAAGCATTTGTAATTAAATGCTCAAGTTTCCAACTGGTAGCACCATAGATCTCAGTCATGGTAGAGGGAAAGAGATTGAACAATATAAAAGAAATATTAAAAGATGGATTTTTCATGGTTAAGGTGGGAAACAAAGTTTCCAAGCTTGAAAACACCTCAAAGAAGCTTGATCGACAACTTACATTAACATGTATCAACATGTAAGCTTCAATATGAGCAAATAGGTCACCTAGGAGATTTTCAATGACCTAGGGGATTTCCTCTACATTTTCCAATAGCATGTGGGTGTCAAATCATCCTCTTGGTAGATGGGGAGGGGTTCATATAGTCTAGAAAGGGAGAAATAACCAAACTACCCTTAACTAATGCCCAAAACTTTGATCTACCCAGAAGTTTCATCGACCTAAAACTTTGATCCACCCAGAACTTTCATAGACCTAAAACTTTCACCCCCAAAACTTTCATAGACCAAGAATTTTGATCTACCTATAACTTTAATCGACCTAGAATCTTCATACAATGATAACTTTCATCGACCGAGAACTTTCACCAACCTAGAACATCCATCCATCGACAAATTCCATCAAATCATAACTTTCATCCAACCAGAACTTCCATCAACCCAGAACTTCCATCCACTATGAACTTTCATTGACCCAAAACTTTCATCAATTGACATCATTAAATAAAAAAGATTACCAAGGAAAAAGGTCAAGTTACAATGATGAGAAAAATAAGTCTAATCATGAAGAAAACAAATACCAAGATAGAATTAAAGTTTTAGTAAGACCCCCAAGAATGGGAACAATCTCATATAAGCCCTCAAATGTACACATACCCACAATACACAACAAATAAAGTGCAACTTGGTTCAAAATTGAAACACGACTTCATCAACTAATTTTAAAACACAAGTCAAAGTTTAATTAGGGAACTAACCATGTAATTTGATACAATCATGCACGTTTAAGCGTTAATCCAGGTTAGGGGCCTTACACACCAGAGCATCATACTCTTCTTGTAGGATTTTGAACATTAGTTCTTGGATTTCCCCCTTCCAAAAATGTCTCCTACCACAACCTCGCTCTGAATATTTAATTCCTTTAAGTGATTTTTTGTTTCTATGAATTCTATCAAAAGGTCTTCCCATTTTTAACACCTAATTATTCTCAATAATATTGTTAACCCTTGGTATTGAAGTCACATTTTCATAAATTTAAAACTCATGAGAAACCCCACGCTAGGTCTTCAGGTGAATATGTAGAGTAATGGGTAGTGGTGAGAGGTCCAAGTCTTATCCACACACCCTTCAATGCTATTTTGAGATTTGGGTAAACCCGCATTAACATGCATATGGTCTAGACTACCCCATGCCTTTGATCTACCTTCTTGTTTACCAACCCATTTGAAATGACTTCCTGTGAAATGAACCTCTTCTAGCCCCATCATAGCTACCTATGAACAATAGTGTTGCTCTAGCACACGATGATTCTCCATACAAACCTTTTGCCCCCATGATACATGTTGAATATCATGTAACAAATTATGGGGAATCATTAACACCCCCTAAAGGCTCAAGCAACATGTCATATCATAATTCATTTCTCTTAGTCCTATTACGAGGGCATATGTTGTTGGTTTTGTTCATGTGTCCATTAAGAACTATATCTAGCATGCTTTGTTGTTCAGATGTAGTAGCAACAATATGTGATGAGCTCTCAAGCATACATACCCATACCTTGCCTCAATTATCTCCATTGGTGGGAACTGTAACGACCGGGCCCAATGCTGAAGGCTCTGGCAGAGTTTCAGGAATGATGGCTGGCCCCACAGACCACCACTAGCCTTAACTGTGCACTTTTCCTCACTCACGTGCAAGATGGGGTTAAATTCCCGACTGGTCACCCATCCTAGTACTACTCCAAGCTGATCATGCTTAACTATATAATTCTTTAGTGATGGGCTCCAGGAAAAGGAGGTGCACCTTGGTGATATGGGTAGTCCAATCATTCCTTTTAAGATCATTTTATTCGATGCCTCAAATCCTTAGTACGTTACAATCTCCCCCACTTAGACTCTTGACGTCCTCGTCAAGGCTCAATATACAATCTCATAATCTCTTCCCCATTTCAGTGTAGACCCATAATGGCCCATGGACACCCAACTCCCGATCACAGAATACCAGCGTAAGGGTGGCTACATCACCATGGAAAACCCTTTCCAACATGCCTGGACCGCACGACTCAAGACTGAAATGTCACATGCCCATATGGGCCTCACCTACTGGAGGGGAATTGGCTCTGATACCATTTGTAACGACCGGGCCCACTACCGAAAGCTATGGTAGAGTTTTAGGAATGATGATTGGCCCCACAAATCACCACTAGCCTTAATTGCACACTTTTTCCTCACTCACACGCAAGCCGAGGTCAACTTCCCGACTGGTCACCCATTCTAGTACTACTCCAAGCCGAGCATGCTTAAATATAGAGTTCTTTATTGATGGGCTCCCAGAAAAAGAGATGCACCTTGGTGATATGGGTAATCCAATCATTCCTTTTAAGATCATTTTATCTGATGCCTTAAATCCTTGGGACGTTACAGTAACACATATGTATCTATTGAATCCACAATGTAGGAAAGTTCTAGCTAGTCATACATTCTAATAGAACTGCCCGATGATAATTGTTAAATGCATTGCTAAAATCCAATTTGACAATTAAATGTGTTTGATTCCCATATTGGCAAATGTGGATGATCTAATATGTGGTGATAAAGGCATCTTAGATTCTTCCACCATATACAAAGGACACATGGTTCTTGTGGATGACATGTTGTAGATGCACAATCATTGCGTTACTCATGGTCTTCATCAAGATTTCATATGAGCCGCTAATGGGAGTGACAAACCTATAATCTAGAATGGAGCTAATAAGGTCAAATTTTGATCCGACTAATAAAAGTGTTATTGATTTTCCTAAGCTATTTGTTCATCCCTATTCACGAAAGGCTTTTAATAAGGTGATAAAATATCTTTCGATAATGTTATAGGCTTTGTGATAAGGTTGCCACACTACAACCACTAGACCTTGAGAATCTTTTCTAGACCATGCTCTTGATAGACTCACAGTCTTACTTAGGTATGGAGGGATTGATAAGTGAATTGCTGTCATTTTTTTTTGTTTAGACAAAGTGTATTCTAGTCCAACATGAATATGTGGAGTAGTTTCCACTGTGCTTGATAATAGTTATAACTATGAGGTATTGCAAGTTCTTATGATCATATGAACCTATTCGTGTCAATAGAATGTTAATATAAGGGTCTCAGTCTTTCGTTTCACACCTAATGGAAACAAATGTACTCTTTGTTGGATCCTAGATGGGTGATTAGATGCTCTAGAGGGGGGGTGAATAGAGCTGAAAGCACTTAAACAAAACTCATTAAACCTTGAAGATATATGACAAGATAAGGTTGCTAAATAGGTAATTTGAGTGCAACTAACACATACATAGCAAGGGAGAGAGAGATTGAACATGCACCAATTAGACAAGCTATTTAGAGTGGTTCCACACTTCAAACTAGAAGTGTGTCAGTCCACTTACCTAGAGAGGTCAACCTCTAGGATTTCCAAACTATTGGATTCTTATATTCATTCATAAGACTTACAATACATGACCAAACAAAGGACTTACCTATCCAATACAAAGAGTCTTCAACCTTACCAAGGACTTACCCACTTTGCAAGAGTCTTCCGCCTTCTTCCAAGGACTTACATACTCTTGCACTAGTCTTCAGCCTTGTAGGAATTACCCACTCTTCTTGGATCTTCCGCCTTTGACTTCACCTTCACTCGGAGAAGCTTCCACCAAGGACTTACCCACTTGAGCTTGAGTCTTCTGCCTTCTCCAAGGGCTTACCCACTCTAGCTCCAAGTCTTCAGCCTTGATCTTCACCAAGGGACTCCTTCCCTTGTTCTTCTTCACCTCTCTTAGACAAGAGAGAGAACCTTTATCTTCATGATTGGAAATAAGAGATAAGGAGGTGGTGGAAGTGAGAGCCTCACAAGATATACATGTAGGACTAGCTCTCTTACAGATTTCCTACTCACTCTAATGGATGTAGCAAGTGATTAAGCTTAGAGAGAGAGAGGAGGCTGTAGGAAGCACTCAACTATAGAATATGAGCCTCACATAGAGTTTGCAATGAATGCTCAACCTTGGAATGAAGCCCAAGGGGTCCTATTTATAGCTGGGGATGCCTCTTAGCCTTTGGAAACACTTGAGAACGAAAACTAGTCGTTTTGTGGCTTGCAACGGATCTATTTTCACTTGTTGCAACTCCACAATGGCTAGAAACACTTTTCTGCACTTTTCCGTACAGTGCAATCGGTCGAGTTTTAATGGGGGTAACTCGACCGATGCAATCTCCAGAAAATTGATCAAGGATGATCGGTCGAGTTTTCAGGCTGGGAAACTCGACCGACAAAGTGCATGTAATCAATTTTCAAAGTTGCATCTAAAGTGATATAATATTTGATCTAAGTGCTCCTGATATTTTTCTAAGCTTAATTACAAGTCTTACAATCATTACAAGTGATTTACAACATGATTCTAATGGATATACATCATATTACAAAAACATGCACTTGTATGACTTTGACTTGTCTTTTCTCCAATTTGATATGCGCAAGTTAGGGCAATTGGAGTGTGTCTATACCTAATCTGAAATCACTCAAGTAGAGACATTAGACACCAATATGTGGAATGGTTAGTCATCATCAAAACACGTATTTAGTCAATTTAGACGTGAGTCAACATTGACCTAATTGACCTTGAGTCAACACTCTTATCTCCTTCCTACATCTAAACATATTTGGATCCCCATTTTCATAACTTTTCATACGATAATATGAGAGTGTTGGTTAGTTGTCTAAGATTGTTAATATAATTTACATTGGAGTAGTTTGACAAAAAAAATTACATTAGGATAGTGTGGTTTTTATGCACCTGAGCCCATCTATCTTATAGTTGATGGGCTTTTTTGAAATTGCCCAACAAGTATAGCCTGTTGAAGAGAACCACCCCCAAAATTAGACGATCCAGAAGAAGTAAAAAAAAACTCCACTAATGAGTGCTGTGTTGTTAGGGGTGTAAACCACATGGGTACGGTACGGGTCTGTCATACCTATACCATACCATTTAATGTAACACACGATTTCGGTACCAGACCCGGATAATAAAATTTAGACCCACACTATACCCCTACCCATAATTATAGCGGGTCTGTGTTGCGGGTATACATGTAAGCAGTTCTATATAAATATCATACATTTTATGTAAGAAAATTTACGACTATGTTCTATATATTTTTAAACAACAAGATATTGTTATTATATATGACATAAACATGTAATAGTTATATTAAATAATATAATACTTTGTAATTCAACTAGTTGAGTTGATTGTTTACATATTTGTAGTCATTGTCAAAGTGATTTAATACATATCATGTAACGAATTTGATTTTAAAGTTACATATGTTGCTCATGATTGTAATTAGAATAGTTAATTCTTAATTAGATGACTAGTCTTAACCTTATTGAGATTAGAGTAATGTGTAATATGAAGTATTATATTAATTATACTAGATATAATAATAATTATTTATATATAGCGGGTCTACGGGTCTAGGTCTAAGCATATCTATTAGTGGACTCATTTATACGCGGATCCATAATTATGGAGGTCCAGAGTTCTAATGGTACAAAAATTTAATTTTTAAAGGATTCGGAGGTCTGCTGGTCTACTCCTACCGATGTACAACCCTAGTGCTGTTCGCGTGTTGGACACGACACAAGCCTTATGAATTGCATCCATAGAGAAAAAACGAAGCTTTGTTGATCTCTCCTCCCCCTTGCTTTCTAGTTGGTCCATCCTATTAAGTTCCTCGGAGCGAGAACCGACCGCCCGGTTATTTACTGCCAGTCATGAACCCTAGCGCAATAAAACGGGGGCTGGAACTTGCCTTTTCCCACTCATCTCATTAGTTTAAGTATGAGGCTTCTGGTCGAGATCCGGAATGCCGGTGGCCCGGTACGAGGGCTGCCCGTTCCGTGATCGCTTCCGTCGCCGATGATTCTTAGATAGCTAAAACTAGTTTCTATCTTATACGACCCTTTGATGGATACTTGCCGTCGCCTCTCCTTGTTCTTCTTTTTCTTGTTTGCGGCCGCCCTTGTGGATGCCTAAACCCTCCCTAAACCTTCTCTCTCTCTCTCTCTCTCTCTAACCATCCATGAATCCATGGATATACAACTTTGTTGCTCTCTAGAGCAGCTGGTCAGGCAGTGACGATTAATTGCTGCTCCGAGAAGGGGCAGCAAGTGGTATCATCCCAGACGCCCGGCCGCAGTAAGCATGTCCCCATTGGCAGAGCGGCTCGGAAGGCATGCGGAAGCAGGCAACCAGTCGCGGCCATGGGGCAGGCACATGCGGTCTAAGAAATGTCTGAACAAAGGCGAATCTGAGCCTGATTTTTGCAGCGCTATGTGCTGTCTTCGATTAAGGGGGTTTCCCGTGACCCGTGAATGTGATGACGATTTAGGATCCAGGACCATGCGGGATGGAGGTAATCTTTGGGACGTGCCGGCTGATGAAGGTGGCAACTGCTGCGTTCTTTCTCTTATCGGCAATGATCGTTTTGCATCCGGATTCTTTTATAGTCCACCTTTGCTGTCGGTTCCAGTTTTAGAAAATTGATTATTCTGTGTGTGCGAGTCTGTCAAGCGGTTCAGTTTTTAAGTCTTAAGAGGGTGAAACTAATGCTGTCCTTTGTGAAAGCAAACGCATTTTGCCGAGGCGTTGAAGCCTGATCTGATGTTTTTGCCTTCTTTGCCGTTGATGCCTTTTCTTTTCTAGACCACGGAAGCTCCAAAGTTCTTGATGTTTTTCCAGCTTCGCTCGAGTGTAAATTATTTTCAGAACTTCGGGAGGTAATGTCATGTTTGGTTTTGGTTCCTTTTTGGGGGATTGATTTTGGTTTGGTATTTTTGGGAGAATCCACCTTTAGTTTTTGCTTCTGTTGCTGCTTTTCTACATTACTTTGCATTTGCTTTTGGATACGATTATCTGTTCTTGTTATTTTTATTGTTTTTGCAGTTGCAGTTGTGACTTCGAAAATGAATCTCCTCATTTACTTCTTTGTATCATCCTTGGAATGTGAACCTCATTTACTTTTGGTGTGCTTGTTTCTGTTCAATTACATTGTTATGTGATTCCATCCTCCAAAAGTTTCTCCAAAGTCTCATATATGTCCTTCCATGCTTAATCACTGCCTCCGTGATGAAGCAATCTTGGTAGCTTGCTGCGAAATATTAAGAAACCATTGCTTCCCTTACGAGGAGCAGCACTGAAATTCTTAACAGTTGCTAATCTGTGACACTTTTGTTGAAAACTAAAATCATTGTTCATGCTGACTGCATTTACGTTTGTTACTGAAGATCGTGGTTTATTATGTGTACAACCTTTTATGGGGCTGAAATCGAAAACAATATTCAGCCTAGTTTGTCATTATAAGTTATTTTGTTTAGTATACTGAAATTCAAAAATCGTGTTGTGACGACTACCTGCATGCTATTTTCTTTTATGTAGCAGACAATGCACAGGAACTTTGTGCAATTGGGTTCTTTTCTTTTAAGTTTCTGGGACACAATTTTACCCCCTCCCAACCAAACAGACTCTTGCAACTCATTTGCTCTTTGGTTCTGCTGCTGCTAAGGATATTCTGTGAAGGCAAGTATAATTTCAACAATGAAAAAAGTCCTTTCCTTGTTATAGCATATATTAGTCTATCTAGTTATACTGGGTATTGGGTAATGACTCAAAAGTTGACTGTCTTAAATTGTCTTTGTATTCAGGATCTGAACCTAGGCTGTGCGTCTCTTGTTCCCTTGCACTGTCCTTATCAGATATGCCATTTTTGCTATTGAGGTTCTGTTGTCTAGTTTCATTACCTTAGTCGCCCCTATGTGGGAACTTAGTCTTTTAATCTCCTGTGATGATATTATTCACCTGCCTAATTGCATTGTTCACTCTTCACTTGTCTATGCTGGAACAATGTGGGTGGCTTGCATTGAAGTAGCCTTTGTTTCCTTTATGAGGACCATCTTTTGAGATCCTAACAGTTCTGAATCTTATCTACATAGCATCACTTCATTAGGCTTTTTTCTTGTGTATTTGTCAATATACTCATTCCCATATTTTACTTGGAATATATTCATTTCAAGTGCATTTGTTGTTTTTAAGGAGGTTATTTGTGATTTGATTGTTGGTTATTTCCTTTTTGTCTTGGTTTATTTAAGGCAGATTACTATACCTGATTTTTACTATTGCTCAGGTTTGTTCTTAGCATCAGTAAAGTATACCTAGCCAGTACACATTCTTTGGTCTTTGCAATGCTATTTACTAGTCCCATTACATGTTGAATACATATTAAACTTCAGGTGATGCATGTGTATAATTTAATCTTGTATTTATTCTGTATCACCCACTGTAGTTGACGCAGAAGGTATGTACACGCTAATTACAACTGAGCTTTCAGATGCTGCTGTCTGAATAACACCCACAAGTCACTGAGAAAAGCAGGTGGATACCAACTTCGGGGTCGAGATAGTATTGTTGCAGAGGGGTGGTGGAGATAATAACGAGCTCTTTGTTTAACATGTCTGTCATTGGTGAGTAGTATTTATTGTGTTAGTGGTTGTAATACTGGAAGATAGCACTTCCACATTTGTGTTGACGGTTCTAGTGGTGATGCTTGCTCATGTGAAAGGTGTTCATTTGGTGTAATATAGATTGTTGCTTAGTTGTTATAGCTGGCTGCTGCTGCCAATAATTGGGTACTATACACAACGTTACATTTTGCTCCTCGGCATCCATAAGGTTATCCTGTTTATTTTTTCTTCTAAGGATATATTGTATGTCTCAAGCGATTCTGTCGTGACGTGTTCCAGTGGAATTCTTTCACAATATTACGTGTCTTCATGTCTCAATGGGACTTGGCAGTGCTCCTTAGGTATTAAAACGGACTAAACAAATTTTAAGGTGCACGTCATGATTAATTATGCATTCTACTTGTGTTTTGCATAATTGGTCGTACAAAGATACTGGTGAAGGTTGATGTTGTAATTTACAATTTGTTCACCTAGGGCCTGTTTGGTACAGTGTACCCGGATGCAGTTGTATGATTTTATAAACAAGGTGTTCATAAGGATTGGTTTTAAACTTCACATTCTTTATTTGGTTGGGTGTAAGCAGAACATATGGATTTTGTTTGTTTTTATTTGGTTGGGCAGCAGTGACGTCGCTGCTGGGAGCAGTTGTTCCGTGTCCAAGAGAGCAAATCTGGCGCAGATGGGAAAAATACACCCGACCGCATGGTTTTAGGGGTAGTACATTTTCCTGGAATTGCAGCTCTAAGTGTGTAGTTGGATGGGGTTACAAATCATCAAATTACACCTTAATGCACCCAACCAAATGAAAAATTATCCCAAAAATGATGAATTTGAAAGTTAAACAAAACTATTACACCCTACCAAACAGGGCCCTAGTGTGGATTGGGGTGTGCCTACCAACAAATTTAGCATAGTGGGGCTTTTTTTGAGCTAGGTCTTCAGCTTGTTTTACCTGCCGTATCCTTCATATCGCAGGTACAACTACAATAGGTACAAATCACTTAAACCATACAACTGCGAGAAGTTGGCTTCAGCAGCCGGTTATTGGATATATATAGTGGGGTCTTAGTTTTATAATGTTCCATGATCTGGTCGTTGATCCATTACCATTGCTCATGGTGCACTAAAGCTCAGATCTCCAAAATCTCATGGAGGTCTGTTTCTAGAGCTGTGAAGTCTGATTAAGACTTAGTCCCCGCAGCATTCAACCGATGCATTTGTTGTGGGATGGATCCACTATATTGGGGTGGGGGGTAGGATGCTCAAGTAATTATATGTTTTTGCAAATTAGTAGATATTTTCTCTGCCTTGCATGCAAAAGTAAAGTAAATAATAAGGAAAGAAAGAAGCAAGTCACCATATCTAGAACCAAATTTACTAATCTTTGAAGTAATCAGCTATTCATGCTGTATGTAATTAGCAACTTCCTTTTCAATTTTGATAGTTGCCAGCAACAAACATATCTTCATCATGTCAGGATTATTTGGTGCTGCTAGAAAAGAAGACATTTACAATGTTGATTTTGAGTATGACATTCGTTTAAAAATCAGAACTCACTCATGTAGGTTTCAGTTATGCCAATTTAAACAAAAAACTATGAGATTTAGAAGCATGAAATGAAAACATATAGACGGTGTCGTACTGTAATATGTTACTGCAATAGTAAAGTTCGTCTATTATTTAGGTGTCCATATGGTGTTTGGCAAGACAGTTGTTTCTTGCATCCCGCCATGCAGAATAAAATGGAACGGCTATATGCTAGTTACTTTTGCATTCGACGAAGCGATTGTCCTGCGCTTTAGGCTGCCAAATATTAATGGGCCTGTGGTGTCCTAACGTTCCTTAGTAGGACATCAGTTGATTTGTGTATTTGACGTGGTGGCTATTTTGTGAGAAAAAGATGAAAGTGATATTTGATATCCACTCAAAATTTGCTTCTTCATTATATGTATATATATTGTTGTGGCCCTAGTACATATGATGAGTGGCTATGTAAAGTTCTTTGTTAAAAGTTACTTACCTTGTCGTTTTTGATTTAGGGATCAACCTCTTTTATTGTCAACTAGTTTTCATTTTTGTTATAATCAGCAGATGTTTATCTTAAGTCTTTCATCAGTTTTAGGGACTTTGACAACCACTTCAATTGATGACCATAATTCTTCAACAAATCGTTACATGAGGGAACTAGTAAAAAATTGGGCTCGTAATAACTAACCATTTGACCATAGAAAAGACCAAGAAATCCGTTGGCTACATTGTGGTTTCTTTTGCATATATGCTTGATCGCTAATATAAGATTGATCAGATTTGAAGGCAGGAAAATCAATATGAATTAGTATTGTCACTGCCACACAATTGACACGTCGTTACTATTGTGCTTGGACTTCTAAACTGATTGCTGCTGAGCATCTCATATTTCATTTTTTTTTTTTGA
Organism: Alisma plantago-aquatica; assembly: GCA_963693085.1. Lineage (NCBI taxonomy): Eukaryota > Viridiplantae > Streptophyta > Magnoliopsida > Alismatales > Alismataceae > Alisma > Alisma plantago-aquatica. The sequence continues at coordinate 1,672,670,221 of OY856409.1, forward strand.
AAATTTGGCGGTTGGATAGGGAATGCCTTTGAATAGAACCACCTTTGGTGGGAACCTTAAATTTATTCACAAGCAACAGAAAGGGCTTACAATTATGTTAAAATTATAATCAGCAAGCACAACACTGTACCGGTGCATATGGCCTTGAACTTGTTAATACGCAGAAAATTATTTGACAATATCCAATAACTAGAACTGAAATTTGATACCCCTGTCAATTTGTATCACCTACGAGGCTCCATGTAAGCTCTCTTTGCGCAAGATGCATATACGTGCCAGCATTATTGCAAGTTTCAATTAGGATGAGAAGTGGCCATGCTTCAGGTTTCCTATTAGTAAAATCCAAAGCAACATAAACGATTTTAACTTCATTATTTTTGTAAGCTGACTTGAATACTATCAAAACCAAACTTGTATCTTGACATAAGCCACAATTGTTTTTTAAATAAATCTGAACACTATCAATGCCAAATTTCTATTTGAAAATATATCATTCAATGTAACTAAACGATTGCCATTCCTTTCCTCAACATATCCTTGCATCTATTTGTGAATGAGAGGTTCGGTTGAGGGTCCTGTGTGAGCCAATATGGGATAATACTAATGACGGAAAGAGTAATTCTCATAGGCCGGGAAGCCAATTGACCTTCCAACCAGCCATGCTTTTATAATTGTCTTGGAAATATTCTAAATTATGAGCCGTCACCTAAATATGGAGCATAAGGATCCCTGAATACTTATTGGACTCGGTGTATTGGAGGCATGAAGTATACCACATGTTTGCAACACCATTAATAAACGTATTCTCAGAAGAAAAAAATCACATTCACTAGTTAGATTTTTGTTTAAAGTAAACAGACACATTTCATTATGGAGGAGCCATACACCATCTACATGTGGCGGAAGACAAATTAAAAGACCACACAAAGACCCAGAGCAGATATCGACTACCACAAAAACTCATACCGAAATCTGATAAGAACAATGATGCATAGATCCCTCTCATTCTTTGCTGGCTAACATAATTTTTTATGAGGAATAACTTCAACCTGAGCATGTATTGTGGTAGAGTAGATGTACCAAATCGGTGTTCCAAACGAATATCACCCCCACACTTGTTGCCATACAACTACACAACAAATATGACCGCGAAAGAAAACCTAGCAAGAGAAGATAAAGTAGCATTGATTAAAGACGAGCGAGACAAAATTAGAGAGCAAATTATTCTAAATGAAAAGTAAGTAAAAGAGAAAGGGGGTTGGAAACTCGTCACATCTGGGCTCCACGATAGGGAGGATGGAGGCTGATGTCTCCAAAGATGCCACATACATGCCACCAAGTAAGTTTAGTCCATCAGAACGCGTCCCAAAGGTTGAACAACTTCTAATACACTGAAGATCTAGACCCTCAGGTCCAATAAAGACGCCTCCACTGTTGACACAAAGAAGTCAAAGGAAAGATGACCACACCTCCTGACCGGCTAAATCACACTTCCAAAAGGAGTGGATTCAGAGTAGTCAAACATTTAAAGAGATAACCCGACTCTCAAGCCCCCACAACGATAAACGAGGTCCGATTTAGCGATCGGGGTCGAATACATGGACAAGGTTGGTAGTGTTAAGCGCACAGAAAATAACACTCCTATACTCCAGCCGAAGAAGGTATATAGAAGGTCTTCCTTTAGGAACGATGGCACTCAACTGAGTTTGGCAAGAAAAACAAGAATAAGAAGAACAAATGAAAACAAAAGAAGTAAGATGAAACAAGTATATGGGAGGAAACCCGGGCTGGGGTTCGCCTACTAAAGCATCTCACCAACACGCAACATCATCTCTCTCTCTCTCTCTCTCTCTCTCTCTCTCTCTCTCACATACTCCTACCAAGATTACAAACAACCATAAAAGCATCTATTCCACTCTCTCTCAAGATGAGGAAAGATCTAAGTCTAAAGGTAGACTCTCTCTCGAGATGACTACTTGCAAACCTCGCCGCATAACATATGGTTTTAAAGCTTTAGCATTCCAACACTCTCGTGCATTCATACTACTCCATAACACACGATAAAAGTGATATTACTCTCTCGATATATCAACAATCAAACATCACAAGATGGTAGCTAAGCATACAAGTGAAGTATTAAAATAGGTGCATGGAGATAATCTTGATAAGAATATATATTCAACAAAAAGAGACAATATACATGTTGGGAGAGCCTTCGTGGCTACCCCCAACCCAAGTTAAGGTGTTTAGTCGCTCATGCTTGTGGACAACATAACGACGTTACAGAAAGATGGATACGTGAAGTCCCACAAAGAGAGGAGGGAAGTACAATGAGATGGAGTGATGGATCTAGAGAGAAGAGACGTGATATGACACCGTACTTCTTCAGATCTAGATCTAACACGTCGGTGGCGTGGACGATCTTCTTCTCTCGAAGGAGTCTTCCGTCTTCTCTCTCCTCAGCTTCCACCTTTGGAGATCCAAAACTAGTGGGTGGGATGGTATGGAACAAATTTGGAACACATCAACACTTTGTGGTCCTCGGGATCCGATCTATGATCCGATGATTTGACAAGACAGGTGGGTGTGCTATTTATAGGCACATTCCACCGACTTAAGCCTAGACCGCGGCCGCAGACTTGGTTGGGTGAGTGGTGAGACCGCAGTCACAGTCTGCTTTGTATTCCTCCTTTCATCGCGGTTGAACTTAGTCGCGGTCTGGTGATGATCACGATCGAGGTCGGCTTGTGCGTTGCATTTGGAGAGGTCAAGGTCATCTCGTTCGGTCACAGTTTGCAAGGATTCAGCAGTGACTGTGGTCTCCAAGCTGGTCGGGGTCCTTCTTGATCGCGGTCTGTGTTGATCGTGACCCCTGGTCTGATTTGGGACCCATGTTCCGATCGCGACCAATGTCGTGGTCACGGTTAAGCAGTGATCACGGCTTTATTATGGCTGCAGTCCATCTTTAACGCCTGATGGCCTCGATCTCAAAGGAGCTCCGAAATCACGATCGCATTTGAGGGGTAAGTGGGTCACGGTCAAGGTAAAGACCGTGACCTGGGTTGTAAATGTACCTGAAACAATGTAAGTGAGGTTTTAGTCAAAAAGGTGGTAAACTAATAAAAGATATACTAAAAGATATATAAAATATATACAAAAAGTACATAAAATAAAGTGTTATCAACTCCCCCAAACTTAGAATCAAGCCTGTCCTTAGGCTAAGTGTAGGTTCGAAAACTCAGAGAGAGAAAAAGCAATCTTAAGTGACAAAATTTATAAAACATGACTGAAATATCTTATTCTTGCATCAAGACTGTTGTAGCATGCTTCCTAACCCTTAGGTCTCATTCCTCCCTCTCAACTGGAGTTGCATATCTTCATTTTCTTGCCATTGCCTTCAATTGTAAAAGGCTCATCCTTTTCAACTTATCACCCCTTTCCTTAGATAATAACCATACTAATACAAAATCTTTTTCGAGGGGTAGCTTTCACACCATTTTTTTTATTTTCAGTTGGCCCTATCTAATATGTTCGGGTAGGCTTAAGGCTTCAACTGTTTTCCTCTTCTCTCTGAACTCCTCACCCACAACAGTCGTAAGAACAGTGTTGCCCTTTTTAGACTTTTGACTTTAAGTCAGGTGGTTTTGTGAGTTTTCAATCAGGATTGTAGGTGTGTAGGCTTGTCTTCAAGATTCCACTTACAGGCATGACATATCTGCATTCACGAATGCATCAATATACCGGCCGTGTGGAAACTTTTGGCATCTTTTTGGGCACAACTCTCATTATTTTTTTCTTTCTTTTTGGTTTTTACATCTCCTTTCAGGCTTGGGTGCGAGAGATTTTTACTTGGTCTTATGGGCGGCCAAGCCTCTTTTTAGATATGCCTTGAAAAGGGTAGTTGTTTCCTTCTCTATGGAGATAAGAATTTTTTGGTCTAAAGTGTAAGGCAGGTGTGGTTGGTCAGGAGTATGGCTAGGTGAAGTTCTCTAGTCTCTGAGGGTTTTATGAGTTAAGGTTGTCACATGTACAATGTCTTATTGTAAGAATGAGGTAGAGTAGGATTGCTATATTGCTTGTTTTACTCATATATACATATATATATGTGTGTTGCTCATTATCTCTCTTAGGGAGGGTGAATGTACTACTAGTTGAGAGCAGAAGTGCATGCTAGACTCTAAATTCAAAAGGGTAGCTTTTGCAAAAATTTTGAAAATTTTGAAATTTTTTGAGAATTTGAAAAAAGGTAAAAGGATGGTAAATGTACCTCTGTAGCCCGTTTATGACCCCTTCCCCAAACTTATCCTGCACCACATCTTGGGGTGTCAAAATTTGAGTGAGATGTATAAACATGCTTTCTTATCTATTTTTGTTGTTGTTGGTGGAGGCCCACTCAGACTCGAGAAGCATGCTTGCGTATACTCCTCGTAGGGCGTGATATTATTCATATTGCATGCTCTCCACTTTGACATCAATAGTGGCTACACTAGTACAATAATGGTCTCTTGGGTCGGTTTTTTGAAGCCTGCAGCGTCACTTTTCAAGTGACGCCTAGGTGGGCGTCGCTACAGTAAATGCTACGCTATAGAGGTAGAAAAACCGACCCTAGAGAGGCACAAAAACCGACCCTAGAGGGAACAAAAACCGACCCAAGAGAGGTAAAAAAACCGACCCAAAAAAGGTATAAAACCGACCCAAAAGAGATAAAAAACCGACCCAAAAGAGCAACAAAAACTGACCCTAGAAGTCTTAAAATAGCTGTAGAATTTTGGGATGAACCTACTGGGTCGGTTTTTTTGTATAACCGACCCAAGAAGGGTCTATTGGGTCGGGTTTTCTCCATAAGCGACCCTAGAAGTCTTCAAATAGCTGTAGAATTTTGGGATAGAACCTACTGGGTCAGTTTTGTTAATAACCGACCCAAGAAGTATCTATTGGGTCAGTTTTCCTGTATAAACGACCCTAGAAGTCTTCAAATTGCTGTAGATTTTGGGATACAACCTACTGGGTCGGTTTTTTTAATAACCGACCCAAGAAGTATCTATTGGGTCGGTTTTCCTGTATAAACGACCCTAGAAGTCTTCAAATTGCTGTAGATTTTAGGATACAACCTACTGGGTCGGTTTTTCTATATAAACAACCCTAGAAGTCTTCAAATTGCTGTAGATTTTGGGATAGAGCCTACTGGATCAGTTTTTTGAATAACCGACCCAAGAAGTATCTATAGGGACGGTTTTTTAAATAACCGACCCGAGAAGTTACATTTTTTTAAAGAAAAATTCTGCAGAACCAGAAATCTTCAGTACAACAACCTGCAAAATAGAATTGCTTTACGCAATTCAAAACCTGCAATAGAAATAGACTTGCAAATGCAATGATGCAAGCCAAAAATGCATTCCAAAGCCATTTGCAAACTTTTAATGTCCAATCCTTTTTGAATTGATGTTTCATAACAAATTTATTCACATATATTGAGTAGAGTCTTCATACACAACACTTACTAACATTCTTGCAAGTCTAAGATAGATTCATTCAAATGAGACATATAGAACATACTAACATTCATACACATAGCACATACTAACAACAATGATAGATTGCAAGTTTAAAAGTGATATTAAATTTTAATGTCATACTACAAAAAGTAAATTTTGATAGAGTTTCAAATCTACATACACAAATGAAGTTATGAATTTCAATCCAATGCTATAGTGACTTCATTAAGAAAAGCATCTGACCATTCTTCTCGGAATTCATTTAACCCATCAAGTGTGTAAGGATGAGTTGTAAATATCTGCAAAAAAAGCACATGATCATATATATTTTATAAAATGATGCAAATCTCACTTGGAAATTTATGATGTTATTCTTTATTAATTACCTTATCTATACTCTGAATGTCTACTGATGCTTCTTTCAAAATAGTTTGCATATACTTCATTACATAATAGCCACAAGCCCAGTCATTATTTTGTATATGACACTACAAATAAAGAATTATAAATTAATAATAGTAAACTACTACAAACAGAGTTGTACAAATAAAGAAATAAGACTATAAGAGAGTTAACATATAAAATTTGACATTAATACATTACTGTAAGAGTTGTACATATATACGACGAATCAGTCAAAGTAGTTACCTTGACATTTTTCAAAGTCAGTGTCTTTAATTTTGTGGGTATTATTCCTCCACCTTGATGATAAGCCTTTATTCCCCTATCAATCAATTTGATTACGATAGTTGTCAAAAGAGAAATTCTAAGTATAAATATCATGTTGAAGCATAACAATTGATGTTATAGAAACTAAAATTTATGCTTACTCCATAGTTGGCAATCTCAGTTTGTGACCCCTTGTTGTTTTTCCCATTGGGTCAAGATAATAGAAAGTTATCAATTTTGGGACAACCACCACTAGTTCTCAATGTCTAGATCTGAGTAAATTTATATTGAAAACAAAAATTAGAATTATAATTTAGTCAATATTAGAATTCTATTAAATTATAATTCTTACTCGACGTTAAAAGGAATTAGAATAATTTCCTTTCCAACACTACCAAAATATTTGAATGCAGTACTGAAGTACTCATTCACATCATCCATTTGTGTCTGCACTTGACTAGTGACTGAAGGAACTAAGAATGTAACATTCTTTATATTAAAGTTTGTCATCTCAGTATATAAATGGCTGTAAAACATTTGTAAAAATTTGATATGTTACAAATAAGCTAAAAATGTATATATTCGAGCAATCTATATTGATTAATTCTTACCTTATCCATACTTCTAATATCGAAGTATTTAGCCAATCATACCAGAACAAATCTATAATATCATCAATAAAAATAAATTCTCAAAGTCCCTCCCAACTGCATCTTCTGTTAAATTGACCACCATATGTGATCCTGGGCTTTGGTTGGCTAAGTATCGAGCCAAACCTTTACTTTTATTTCCCAATTCATCGAATGTGGCTTCTGGAATGAAAGAAGGTTTGGGCATAGGAGGACGACTTCTAGGATTTTTACTTTTTGGTTTACAAACCTGTTAATTAAATACATACTTATATTAAATGAGTTCATATATGTAGCTAGTCAAATATAAAAACAATGTAGATATACCTTGTCAATGATAACCAAGTGTTTAGGCCATCCCACCATAGCACCCTCTTCTTCATCAACTGTACCATATTCAGAAGAAGGTATGGGTAGTGGTTTGTCCCCCATTCCGTCATACACAAGATGGATGGACACATGACAAATGTCATCAGAAATTGATTGACAATGCAATGTACCACCGATGTTGTATACCTTACCCGCTGCCACAACATTGTACTCTGGAACCTCCACTGCAAGTTTACAGTTCATACCAACCTAGTTGAAATAATATAAGTTATATATACAAAGTGGTAAACCAGATACCTACTATATTATATATCATATATATACAAACTTATTGCAGATTGTTGTGGTGGTTCATTGTGAGTGCTCCCACGACCTTCTACAATTGGAGTATGAGCTTGTACCTCATCATATGAGAGACGCACGGTTTGAGGAGGTTGAGAAGGTTGAATAGGTTGATATGAAGACAATATTTGTTTCACTTTCTGTGATACTAATGCTTCAACCTCGTCATGTGTAACTGTACGACCTCTTCTAGCATCTGAAGGCCCATAATAAGTCTTGAATCCTATGCCAGCTCCTAATCCCCTAACACGGCCAGGATGCTCTTTCGTACCAAGAGCAACTGATAGTTCATCCATGCGTCCAATTGGTATGAACTTTCCTTGTTTTCTTTGCTCATAGAGATCATCCTATTCATATTTAATGAAAATATTAAATCACAAACAATTAGAGATCATCCTATTCATATTTAATGAAAATATTAAATCACAAACAATTAGATATTATTAAATCCTACTCTATAATTACTTAATTGTGATGAATTTACCATCTTTTGTGCCGCCTCCTTAGTTGCAGGGTTGGTAATTTCACCTGCTTTATTTTTTCTAGCATCAAGACAAATTTTATAACGGGGTGGACACTCAACTTGAGTTGTGCTAGACCCTTCTCCAGAAGAGATTTGCTTCTCCAGTTGTTCTCGGCGCTGGGCATAACTAAGGGATCCAATGTGATGGTTATGCACATTTTTGGCCCGTCTTTCCTTTTGGGCCTCGTGAATAGCCTGATCATTTAAAATGAGGTATTGCAATTTACAACTTGGCAAACATATACATATATAAAAACATTAATTGTATACCTGAAACTCTTCTGAATTCCTTTGTGTAACAAATCTGTCCCACACCTTAGGATCTATGAAAATATATACGTCTGTTGCTTTCTTCTTTTGATTAGGATTATCTATATTATCCCTTTTGAGATAGGTCTTAAATGCCCTCCATCGTACACCACAACGCTGCAGCACTCTTTTCCTATGGTCTTTTTCATTTAAATGAAAAACACCCTATATACAAATGAAGCAATAATCTTATTTCAAAAAGTATATGTCAAAACAAAAAACAAGATAATATAGTATCAAAATTCAACTCACAGATATATCTTTCCAAAGGAGGTCTTTCAAGCCAATAGGAACATCATGCCAGTTTTCTATATCTATTGGCACCTTACTGCGTGCGGTTGCCCCTACATAATGCTTAAAAGTACTAGCGTGTTCCCCAATAGGTGCTCCTCCCCTTTCAAACTGGATTGGCAATTTCTCCCCTTTTGCCCTAAGCTCTTGCAGCCGACGCATCACTGTGGGACCTCTACTCTTCTTAGCATCACCACTAGCATCCTCATGCTCATGATCAAAATGTTCATCTTCACTTGCCATTTTAGAACAACCTGCAAATATACATGATATAAGAAAACATAAGTGATAATAAAAGAACAAGTGGTGATATATAATAAAATGTATACATGATAAAAGAAAATGTGTGCTTGAATGATAATACATGCCTCTAGTTTTGGTTGAGTTGTTAGTCAACTAAAATTCCTTCAGCATGGTCTTGACGTGTATATAAGTCATCGGTGTTAACTTCAACATTGACACTTGGCAAACCAACTGAAAATGGGCTGGAATCATCATACTTTTAGTAGTATTCTTCTTCATTTATAGGATCCACAGTAAACTGTCTTTTTCCATGAAGAACGACAGACCAATTTTTATTTGCTGGGTCATCAATATAGAATACTTGTTTTGCTTGGTCTGCCATGATGAATGGTTCATCTTTCTCTCCAATTTTTTCAAAATTCACCAATGTGAAACCCAACTCATCTACTAAAACGCCTTTGTTGTTATCAACCCAATTACATCTAAAGATAGGAACTCTAAAATTTGTATAGTCCATTTCCCATATGTCCTCAATGATTCCGAAATACGACATCTCAGCTTTGCATGGTCTTTTATCTTTGGCACTAGCAAAATACAACGAACAAGCTTTAACAGTGACCCCACTATTTTAGACTACACTACTTTCATCTTGACATTTAGTGTAATATAAAAATCCATTTATGTCATAACCTTCATATGACATGACATCCATTTTTGGCTTAAAGGCGAGCCATTTTATGTTCTCAACAACATTATTTGGTGATTCAGATAGCTGCTTAAAGACTTTCTCTTCAAACCACCTAATAAATGTTTTATTATGCTCTCTTGCAAGCCACATTGAACTGGATCGTGGATGATTTTTCTTGATAAGATCATTGTGTTCTGTGATGTAGCTACTAACTTCATCAATGTTGTGTAAAATATACAAATGTGCTTGTTCCCACAACTCACGACTAATTTCTTTCACTCGTGCTCACAGAGTTCCTTTGCCACAATAAGACTCAGTAACAAGATCATTTTTTAGATCGCTAGAAGTTTCATTGGAATTCAAAAAATCATTGCAAAAGTCCATCACTTCCCTAGCTACATAACCCTCAATAATACTCCCTTCAGGACGATAACGATTCCGAACATCACCTTTAAAAACACTCATGTAGCGTTCAAATGGATACATCCAATGTAAAAAAATTGGACCCAACATCTTCACCTCCCTTGTAATATGTACTACAAGATGAACCAAGATATCAAAAAATGAAGGAGGAAAGTACATCTCAAGCTGACACATGGTAACAATTACATCATTTTGTAATTTATTGAGAGTATCATGATGTATCACTTTGTTGCATATTTCATTGAAGAAGAAACAAAGTCTTGTGATTGCAAACCTTACATGCTTCGGCAATATAGATCGAATAGCCACAGGTAAAATTTGTTGCATTAAGGTGTGACAATCATGAGATTTGAGACCTATCAACTTCAGATCCTTCTTTGATACCAATCTACGAATATTAGAAGAGTATCTTTGTGGAACCTTAATATTATACAAGCACTCACAGAAAGTCTTTTTCTCCTTCTTGGACAAAGTGTAACAAGCTGGTGGTAAATGTGTGCGGCGATCTCTGATCTCAACTGATAATTCTTTTCTTATACCCATTAATTCTAAATCTTTTCTAGAGTTGATGCCATCTTTAGTCTTTCCTGGTATGTTCAATAACGTACCAATGATGCTATCACAAACATTTTTTTCAACATGCATGACATAAATGCAATGTCTAATTGTCAAAAATCTCCAATAAGGAAGATCCCAGAATATTGACCTCTTCTTGTATAGAGATTTGTCACATGCGAGCGTACGACTACTTGAACTCTTTCCAAATTCATTAACAATATGTTTCACCCTATTATATACAACATTTCCTGGTATAGGTTTAGGAGCACTTCGTTCCTCAGTTGACCCATTAAAGGTTTTGTGTTGCCTTCGATAAGGATGCACTGCTGGGAGAAACCTCCGATGACCAAGATATATGATTTTACCACCACGTTTCAGTCGAATTGAATCAGTATTTTCCTCACAAACAGGACATGCTTTGTATCCTTTTATGCTATATCCAGACAAATTTCCATAAGCTGGGAAATCATTAATCGTGCAAAACAACATAGCACGCAAAGTAAAGATCTCTTTACGTGCAGCATCATATGTCATAACACCTTCTTCCCATAATTTCGTTAGGTCATCAATTAGAGGTTGAAGGTAAACATCAATATCATTTCCAGGTTGCTTGGGCCCTGATATCAATATTGACAACATGACATACTTATTTTTCATACACAACCAAGGAGGAAGATTGTATATAACAATCATAACAGGCCACGTGCTATGTTGGCTGCTTAATGTACCATATGGATTCATTCCATCTGTACATAGTCCAAGTCTTAAGTTCCTTGTTTCTTTACCAAATTGAGGGTATAATAAATCAATTTTCTTCCATTGTGGTGAATCAGATGCATGTCGTAGGATGCCATCATCATTGACCTTTAACTCCCCATGCCAAGACAAATTTTGCGCATCTTCTGTATTAGCAAATAAGCGTTGAAATCGTGGTATTATTGGTAGATACCACATCACCTTGGCAGGAGAGCCATTATTAGCCTTAGCTGAATTTGTAGTCTTATACCTTGATGCACCACATTTTGGACAATTTATCAAATCACTATAGTCCTTCTGAAATAACACACAATCATTTGGACATGCATGAATCTTCTTAGCCTCCATTCCCATTGGGCACATTATTTTCTTTGCTTGATATGTAGAAATTGGAAGCTCGTTGCCTTCAGGAAGAATTTCCTTTAACAAAGACAACAATGAAGTGAAACTCTTATCGCTCCACCGGTTTTGAGCTTTAAGAGTATATAATCGCATCACAACACTCAACCTCATGAACTTAGTACAACCCTTATATAATGGTTTTCCAGCATCATGGACAATGTTTACAGATAAAGAAGGTGGATCAATGACATTGTCCTGACAGCTACGTAGCATCTCATCAACCATATCATCCTGAATTGGGTCGTCCTGAATTGGTTCATCATTGTTAACATCATTATCTATATCTTCTATGTCACCACTATTAATATCAACATTTTCTGATCCATAATTAGGTTTCTCTCCATGCTAATACCATTCATTATAACCTTGTATGATCCCATTGCATATGACATGATTCTTAATTTCCTCAACAGTATCAACTTTAAAATTGTTACCACAATTTCTACATGGACAATAGAACCTATCTGTAGGTAGTTTCCTATGTTCCTCAGCAAATTTGATAAATTCATCAATACCTTTGGTAAACTCTGGACTGCAACGGTTCTTGATAGACATCCAACTTTGATCCATTTTCTAGATCACATTAAAATTAATTATCAAACTGGGCATTTAATATTGATACTATAAGTTGTAAGGTTTTTTTGATAGGAAATTCATTACTTTTATACTAAAGAGTACCACCTATCCCATTTTTGAATATTTAACCTCACTAGTAATTGTATAATGTATCGTTTAGTTTTCAATAAAATTTCAGCAACATTTCCCCTTAGTTCTCCAAGTACATCAATGTAAATGGAAAATAACCACTCACATATGTACCCAGAGAACAAATGAGGAAATACTACTAAAATTTTATTCAAAACTAAACATACATTACACAGTTACATCCTAAGTGAGATTAAATATCCAAAAACAGTCCCATATCGGGGACTATCCAAAATTTACTCCTAATGAATAAATTTTGAACGGGTTTCTAATTTTATATATAAATGTAATATTGTCATATTTATGCATCGATGGTCTCATCTATAAACCCTAAAGTGTCAATCTGAAACTACACAATGTCTACCCTCGTATTTCTAGATTGTATACAATGATTACATATGTGATTGATAATAAAATGTAGATATAAAAGATTACATGTTTTTATTATTGGTTGGTTTACTAGTCAAATAAAATGAATTATGTGTTCTTGACAAATCAAGAGTTCCATAGATAAACATTCATTATATGTACTAAACTGAATAATCAATCAGGTTCTCTTGACAAATATAAACAGAAGGGAGTAAGTTAAACATCATGCATGCTCTTTCATAATAGATAACAGTAAATCAAAAGTTTGACCATTTCATACTCAAAATGGTCGTGGTCCTTCACGACAGTCATGGTGAACGTAACAAACTAAAATTTTTGGCCAAAATGGCCGTGGCACCAAGCATGGCCGTGCAAAGCACATGCCGTGGCACCAAGCATGGCCGTAGCAAGACCATGGTACTCCAACATTAGGTTAAAAGAAGAGTCTGAAATGGAAAATGAACTTACCGGAAAGGTGGTGGCGTCGAAAGCCTTGGCGGCGGCGAAATCATTCGAAGAGAGTAGGTGGCGGCGGCGAAACTTGGCTGCGGGGGGCATCCTCGGAGAATCGGTTGAGATGGAGGCAGCGACAACTTTGAAGTGGCAGCGGCAAAGCTTTGGAGCGTCGGCGAGACCTTGCTGCGTCGGCGAGACCTTGCTGCATCGGAGAGACCCTTGGCGGCGGTAGGGGCGTCTTTGGAGAGAGGGCTGACACCTTGGCAGCGGCGGAAAAGGTTGGAGGGAGCACGACACGATGTGTGGAAACGCGGAGAGGTGCGCCGACACTCCGAGTGTCAGGCGGCGAGGTGAGAGCTCCGGAAGGTCGGGTGGCGAAAGAGTGTTGTGGGAGAGAGGGATGTGCGAGCTGCGGCCGGTTTGTGATGATGTGGGAGAGAGGGCAGGGTTTTGATTTTTGTGTTGACTTCTGCGGTCGGTTAACTAAAAAACCGACCCAACATGTCCCATATAGGGACGGTTATTAGAAAATAAGCGACCCGAGAAATATCCGGTGCCCAAACAACCGAACCTATAGGGACAGTTATTTTAAAAACTGACCCGAGAGGTCCATAGCTATGCAGACGGTTATCCAGTAAAACCGACTAGAAAAGTCGGCCTAGCGGTATAGCTATGCGGACGGTTATTTAAAAAACTAACCGGAGAAGTCGACAAGCGGTACCCGAACAATTACTAGGGTCGTTTATTTAAAAAACCGACCCCATAGCTCAGCGCGCGAAGGCAGAAAAACCAATTTTCTCCGCGGGAAGCATGTTGGGTCGGTTTTCTATTTTTGCGGGTCTTTTCTAGCGTCGATTACTTTAACATAACTGACCCAATAGCTATAAGCGGTACCCGGATTTTTTCTAATGACTTCTTGATTCGGTTTTAGTTTATTAGGTCAGTTTTTCTAATATAAGTGACGCTAAGGGAAGCGATGTTAGAGGCCAAAAATGTACTAGTGCTAGGGCCACCATCCAGGGTAGACAGAAGAAGCCACAGTCATTTGATAGGGGCATTTGTTGGGGGCTCCTGTGGCATAACTGCATCTTCTTGAAGTTTTTGCCTGCCGTATGCTTGTACCCTCTGCCATGACTTTTTATCATGTCTACAATCGCCTCAGTGTATGTGTTTGCCTTTTCTTCTGTGGGGGTCTTTGCTGTTGTCATATTAGTCTTTTTGTTAAGTCTAAAGGCTGCGTCTGAGCTGTTGTAGGGGACTGTAGTCTTTTTGATGATATTGACAGCCAACAAGGTCCAATGATTGTTGTGAAGAATTGGCAGGAAAATGTAGTCTGGTGGGGATGTCTCCAGACGTTGTTGCAGCCATTCTTTTTCTCCTAGACTTTTGTGACGTCCCCAAATTTTCTAAAACTTAATCTGATGTGTGATGTCTAAATTGAAACCCTCACCTCAGTGAGAATCCCAATTTAAACATCACACACTAGGCTAAGAAAGAGAAAATCAAGGGAGTCAGAAGGAAACACAGTAGCACATGCACATGAACAATAAACAAACCACAACACATGTTCACCATTCAACATATAATTACAACATGAATTGTTACAACATTTGATATTACATATTGAATAGCAAACTTATACATATACATGTACTACATCTAAACTATAGGATCTTAAGATAATAGGTCCACCTATACATCAGCTCGCTATACATCTCTCACTATCCTGGATCTTCAAAAGCATAACCACAACCTAAACAAAAGATTCCATGTGGTACACGTCAGCACAATATTCAAGAATATTGTACCGAGTACGCCTACATGTCTTTTACATACCTCTCATCATATCTTGACAATAAAATAAAACTAATACTTGGAAGTAACAAAAGAATATAAGAAAAGCGTATACTTGAACAAGAATGTTTATTAACAAAAGAGAACACATTTTTAAAGCTTATTTCCATCATATATCTCGTACATATACCCCTAGGGCTTTGATGCTTTCTAGGCCTTATAATCTACTACCAAAGCATTTGAGATCATTTTACGTGTGATCTACTACCAAAGAGTTTGAGATCTAACACATGTGATCTACTACCAAAGAGTTTGAGATCACTTCAATGCACTGTACTACCAAAGAGTTTAGTGCTATCATATGATGGACCAGATATCTTATGTTTCATGTGTTTGTAGCAATAAGTATGGAAAATCAAGCAACATATCATACCAGAATAATCATTTCAATCAATACCATATGCCAAGTCTTTACTACCATATAACACAAGCATAATATATAATAAGCCAAGTAAGAGGTAATGGCATACCTTAGATCAAAACATCCTAATCATCACATATATTCCTCATGTCAACTATATCCTCTGTCAAACCCGATCAAGACAAGATCATACACTATCATCAAGTTCTCATTATCTTACATCTCATCTTAAACATAACCGTGTTCATTAGGGCTTTACTTAGTCTCTTAAGTATATTCCCACTTTTACTTGTATTCTCGTCTTAGGATAATTTTTACTGATGTCATTCTCCAGATTATAGTTCTTATCTGAATCATTAGCTTCCATACCATTTTTGTGCACATTAAATAACCCTTGGTTACGCCATTAACCACGATTAGGGTTTTAAACCATGTATTAAAGGTCAACTTCATATAACATGAATTATATGCATCTAATTGATATCTAATTTACATCTTAGCTTCAGATTACTGATATAAACCTACTCTATAAATTTCACCATTTATTCATCATTAATGTATTTATTACATTTAATATAGGGTTATTATCCCTAATTAGCTATATTAATAAAATTATATGCTTTCGTGCATCAATATGACCATATCTGACATCATAAGCACTATAAACATTATTATAGACTTACTGACATTTTTCCATAATTTGATATCATTGTTTGGTATTTATTATTAATTAATCAAGCATTACACATATTATATGATATCACTAAGATTAGTGCTTCAAAATCCAGATATTACAGTTTCATATTGTTCTACACATTTTTCTGAGAATAACGGTACCTTACTTGCATTTTTCTAATCATCAGGCTGTTTTCTATGAATTATTGAAGATATAGAATTAACTTGGATTTTTACCCTTTTCAGCCTATCAGGTACCGCCACGTAGCAATTAGTGTTAGCACAACCCATTGCTTGGCCCGCTTGAGCTGTCTGGTTCATGTTCCTGGACCCAGTCCATCTAGTTGAGTGGGAGTCCAGACCGGCTGCTCCCCTTCTCTTTGTCGCCCTCATATGACACAGACTCTGCGTGTGTCTTCTATTTCTCTACAACCTGGCCGCCGCCGCTCCAGGATCTCCTCTGCGGTATGCATGATCTCGCCGCCTCCACCTTTGTCAAGCTTCAAGCTATACTGCTGCATGGGTCTACACCGATGAGCACAAGGCGTGCTTCTCCTCCTCGTCGTTGCTTCTCACGCTCTACACGATCTAAGCTTGTGAATCCATGGGGCTTCAGATTCTCGACCGCCGTTGGGCTCCGGCCTCTACCGTGCGATGGGTGGCAAGTTCCTCACCTCTAGGCTTTCCGCCTCCTGTCTCCATCACGGTGCCGGTGATGGTCCCTAGCGCCGCCATGGTTTTCCGCCGTGCGATCTCGTGCAGACTAAGGAAGGCCTTCGGCTGCTTCCTCAGCTGCGACGCCTAGGGCGTCGCCTCCCCGACCACTCATCCCTAGCTTTTCGGTGCTGCTTCTCAGCCTCATCACTACTTCTCAACACCAGATACTCCGACTGGTCTGCTTCAGTGTCTGAGAACTACCGCCGTGATGGGCTTACTCCAAATCTTCTTCTCCGAAAGCACGACGCCGCCAGTGGTGTCGTGATGGAGCAAAAGGGGTCAGGAGAAACCTTTCTTGGTGCTGCTTCGCCACGGTCGTCCTGCCTGACGACGACCTGTGTGGGGTTGTCGCGGGCACAAAAAGCCTCTGCTGAACTGCTTCCAGCTCTGGTCAGGCGGGTAGGCAGAGTGATCACCCTTGCAGGCAACTGGTCGTTTACCCACACATGTAGCCCCATCCTCCTCAACATGGTGATCATGGGTGACTCGTGGATCTGCCCACGTCCACTACTTGACTTGGCGCGAAGGCGAGAGACATGCTACTCTATCGGATCATCACTACTGATCTGTGGCCCTCTACTCAACATACTCTGATCTAATCGCATGCTAAAACAAACAAAGGCCATGCTGCTTATCCAACACAAGATTTGCACGACACTAAAATGTGATCAAAGCCTATCTAAATAATCAAAACTTGGTAAAGACATACACTAAAATCATATTATGACATGGTATTTAAACCTAAATAACTCCATATAGAAAACTCCAATGGCCACCAAACTTTAACCACAGATTTAACACAGCCCAATCTACCTTGTACACAAATTAGGTGTCCAAAACTGATTGTTTGCTCACTCAAAAAGGCATGAACATAGGGATCCAAAACATGATATTAATATCACTTGACTTCCAAACTTTGACAAAACATTAGGAACTCTCATACCAACTCAACATGCAAGAACTCACTTATACCATTGGACATTTTAGGATTCTAAAAGTCCACTCCATCATATCCTACACACCTTAAAAGAAATTCCATCCTTGGAATTAAGCCATAAAATCCAGTCTTTCACATCATATACATCATAAAAGAACTTTCGTCCTCGAAAGTCAACCATACTCGTACTTCTTGGAAAACTACCATGTCTTCATCCACATGTAGGCACTATTATATGTACAACATATCCAAATAGACAAAGCTACAAAACTATATCCAAGCTACTAGGATGTTTCACAACATCTAGGGTAAACATCACTTCAAAAGGGTTTGGAAACTCATGTTCAGTCACGACATATCTTGTATATTAGGATTGCATCTTTATCTTTACCCACGCATTAGGGCTCCCACATCATATTACCATGTTCTACATGAGTTAACTTAAGTTATCCCATTACATCAAGGTGTCATCAACATTTTATTGAGCTAATTGTTAGAACATGTCCAACATTAACATATGCCTTTTAGGAGGGAGTTAACTATAGTTAACCCATTTTATCCATATAGATCATCTCAAGGTGTCATAATCGTTATATTGTGCTAACTGTCAAACTATGTTTTTCATCTTTATTAAGAATTAACATTAACATCTCATGGAACATGTTTCATTCATATGATCTTATTTCATTGTTCATACTCAATTGCATCATTTACTAGTGAATTCATCACAAGATTAAACAACAGTATTATATCATCATTATTCATTTACATGGTTAACCATCTATGCATTGATATCTATTAAACCATCTCTAGGTTAGATCACATCCTTACATATTATATATCATGGTTGTGTTAAACAACTTATGCAAGTGGCTCATATATCAAAACTTTACTTAGGCCAAAAGATGTTCCTGTAACCCATACCACGAGGGTTGTGCCATGCTCAGTCTTTCTGAGCTAACTCAACTCTATGAGTATCTCACATGCACATACTTTATCTTCCCTCCTTGGTCTAGGGTTCTCAGATTACCCCATTGGTACTAGTGATCAACTTCACAAGCTCTATCAACATAAGCACAAAACAAAGCATGATATGACATACTATTCATAGGTTTTCTACCCATGTGACATGCTTGCCCAAAACTCTCTATATACACATCACTAGATTCCTATGTGGGAGACCACCAACCCGATCATGAGGCTTCACAGAAACTAACATAGCTACCTCCTCCAGGGTCTTGGGCTCTCTCCCTCACCCAGATGACAGGCACTCATATCCATGTTCACATACACATATAACCAACCTCTCTCTAAATCTAGGGTTTGGTCCTCCCAAGGACATCTAGGGTTCAACAAAACTATAGGAATCATACATAAATCAACTCAACTCAATCACTCAGGAGTAGTCTAGTTTAGGAGATATCATATCACATATCTCATATTTCTCATACCATGGAGTCTAGGTTCTCTTACCTTCTCCCTGTGGGTCTCGCTCTCTCTTGAGCTAACCCCAAAACTGGTCCTAACACTAGAGGTCCTCCTTTGTAAAAGAGCTTGAGGCTCATGCTGACTCACAACCTAGTCTTAACTTAGCTTATCTTATCTCATAAAAGCCTAGTTACTTCCATCATCAGAACTTATCTCAAAACCTCAAGGTTGAACTTTAATCCTTGAAGACAAACATAGATCATCATGACCATCTTATATCATCTCTATCAACTTACATCATATCATCAAAACTTATTTCATCTATTCCATCTATCATAGATTCCAACAAGGCTCTAGACATCTAATCTAGAACTACTCTCTCTTCTAGACTGATGTCATTCACTTTCACTTAGGTTACATGACCACCTCCTACTCGTACATGTGTGGGGACACATTTTTGTAATACATATATATAATAAAATATTATATAGTTTTTCTCCAATAAAACATGCGTCAGAGAAAACTATCAAGGTCCGATCCGATTGGAATCCAAAACCAAATCCTAAAAACGAGTGTCCCACACATAGTAGAGAGTACAGTGTCATGAAAACTAGTGAAAAGGGTGAGAACATGGTGTAGACTAGTGTATCTACCCTAGACAACGAGCGCTATATGTCTACGATTTCTCTTCCCTTGATGCACATCATTTCCAAATACTGCAACGTCCCATACCACTACACTACAAGGAAAGAACGACATCTAAGGACTTTCTACTCAACAGGCACCAGTCTAGACCTAGTTCTCAGACATCCAGGTGCTAACCTGGAGGCTAGGTCAGATCTAGTATCTAAAAGATGACTAATCTAACCCTAAAAAGATTATTAAGTTCAAGGTTCTTTGGTTTTGAGTTGCATAATGAGCAAATGTCAGGCTTTGCTATTGTTCATGCTCTGATACCACCTGTGACATCCCCGAATTTTCTAAAACTTAATCTGACGTGTGACGTCTAAATTGAAACCCTCACCTCAGTGAGAATCCCAATTTAAACATCACACATTAGGCTAAGAAAGAGAAAATCAAGGGAGTCAGAAGGAAACACAGTAGCACATGCACATGAACAATAAACAAACCACAACACATGTTCACCATTCAACATATAATTACAACATGAATTGTTACAACATTTGATATTACATATTGAATAGCAAACTTATACATATACATGTACTACATCTAAACTATAGGATCTTAAGATAATAGGTCCACCTATACATCAGCTTGCTATACAACTCTCACTATCTTGGATATTCAAAAGCATAACCACAACCTAAACAAAAGATTACATGTGGTACACGTCATCACAATATTCAAGAATATTGTACTGAGTATGCCTACGTGTATTTTATATACCTCTCATCATATCTTGGCAATAAAATAAAACTAATACTTGGAAGTAACAAAAGAATATAAGAAAAGCGTATACTTGAACAAGAATGTTTATTAACAAAAGAGAACACAATTTGTAAGCTTATTTCCATCATATATCTCGTACATCTGCCCCTAGGGCTTTGATGCTTTTCAGGCCTTATGATCTACTAAAAAAGAGTTTGAGATCATTTTACGTGTGATCTACTACCAAATAGTTTGAGATCTAACACATGTGATCTACTACCAAAGAGTTTGAGATCACTTCAATGCACTGTACTACCAAAGAGTTTAGTGCTATCATATGATGGACCAAATATCTTATGTTTCATGTGTTCGTAGCAATAAGTATGGAAAATCAAGCAACATATCATACCATAACAATCATTTCAATCAATACCATATGCCAAGTCTTTACTACCATATAACACAAGCATAATATATAATAAGACAAGTAAGAGGTAATGGCGTACCTTATATCAAAACATCCTAATCATCACATATATTCCTCATGTCAACTATATCCTCTGTCAAACCTGATCAAGACAAGATCATATACTATCATCAGGTTCTCATCATCTTACATCTCATCTTAAACATAATCGTGTTCATTAGGGCTTTACTTAGTCTCTTAAGTATATTCCCACTTTTACTTGTATTCTCATCTTAGGATTATTTTTACTGATGTCATTCTCCAGATTATAGTTCTTATCTGAATCATTAGCTTCCATAGCATTTTTGTGCTCATTAAATAACCCTAGGTTACGCCATTAACCAAGATTAGGGTTTTAAACCATGTATTAAAGGTCAACTTCATATAACATGAATTATATGCATCTAACTAAAATCTGATTTACATCTTAGCTTCAGATTACTGATATAAACCTACTCTATAAATTTCACCATTTATTCATCATTAATGTATTTATTACTTTTAATATAGGGTTATTATCCCTAATTAGATATATTAATCAAATTATATGCTTTCGTGCATCAATATGACCATATCTGACATCATAGTCACTATAAACATTATTATAGACTTACTGACATTTTTCCATAATTTAATATCATTGTTTGGTATTTATTATTAATTAATCAAGCATTACACATATTATATGATATCACTAAGATTAGTGCTTCAAAAGCCAGAAATTACAGTTTCATATTGTTCTACACATTTTTCAGAGAATAACAGTACCTTACTTGCATTTTTCTGATCATCAGGTTGTTTTCTATGAATTATTGAAGATATAGAATTAACTTGGATTTTTACCTTTTTCAGCATATCAGGTACCGCCACGTAGCAATTAGTGTTAGCACAACCCATTGCTTGGCCCGCTTGAGCCGAATGGTTTGTGTGCCTGGACCCGGTCCATCTAGTTGAGTGGGAGTCCAGACCGGCTGCTCCCCTTCTCTTTCTCGACCTCACACGACGCAGACTCTGCGTGCGTCTTCTATTTCTCTGCAACCTGGCCGCTGCCGCTCCAGGATCTCCTCTATGGTATGCACGATCTCGCCTCCTCCACCTTCGTCAAGCTTCAAGCTATACTGCTGCACGGGTCTACGCTGATGAGCACAAGGCGTGCTTCTCCTCCTCGTCGTTGCTTCTCACGCTCTACACGATCTAAGCTTGTGAATCCATGGGGCTTCAGATTCTCGACCGCCGTTGGGCTCCAGCCTCTACCGTGCGATGGGTGGCGAGTTCCTCGCCTCTAGGCTTGCCGCCTCCTGTCTCCATCACGGTGCCGGTGATGGTCCCTAGCGCCGCCGTGGTTTTCCGCCGTGCGGTCTTGTGCAGACTAAGGAAGGCCTTCGGCTGCTTCCGCAGCTGCGATGCCTAGGGCGTCGCCTCCCCAACCACTCATCCCTGGCTTTTCAATGCTGCTTCTCAACCTCATCGCTACTTCTCAACACCACATACTCCGACTCGTCTGCTTCGGTGTCTGATAACTACCGCCGTGATGGGCTTACTCCAGATCTTCTCTGAAAGCACGCCGCTGCCAGTGGTGTCGTGATGGAGCAGAAGGGGTCAGGAGAAACCTTTGTTGGTGCTGCTTCGCCACAGTCGTCCTCCCTGACGACGACATGTGTGGGGTTGTCACAGGCACAAAAAGCCTCTGCTGAACTACTTCCAGCTCTGTTCAGGCGGGTAGGCAGAGTGATCACCCTTGCAAGCAACTGATCCTTTACCCACACATGTAGTCCCATCCTCCTCAACATGGTGATCGTGGGTGACTCGTGGATCTGCCCACGTCCACTACTTGACTTGGCGCGAAGGCGAGAGACATGCTACTCTATCGGATCATCACTACTGATCCGTGGCCCTCTACTCAACATACTATCATCCAATCACACGCAAAAATAAACAAAGGCCACACTGCTTATCCAACACAAAATTTGCACGACACTAAAATATGATCAAAGCCTATCTAAATAATCAAAACTTGGTAAAGACATACACTAAAATCATATTATGACATGGTTTTCAAACCTAAATAACTCCATACAGAAAACTCCAATGGCCACCAAACTTTAACCACAGATTTAACGCAGCCCAATCTACCTTGTACACAAATTAGGTGTCCAAAACTTATTGTTTGCTCACTCAAAAAGGCATGAACATAGGGATCCAAAACATGATATTAATATCACTTGACTTCCAAACTTTGACAAAACATTAGGAACTCTCATAGCAACTCAACATGCAAGAACTCACTTATACCATTGGACATTTTAGGATTCTAAAAGTCCACTCCATCACATTCTACACACCTTAAAAGAAATTTCGTCCTCGGAATTAAGCCAAAAAATCCAGTCTTTCACATCAGATTAAGTTTTAGAAAATCCGGGGACGTCACAACTTTTGTCTATTAGGATGTCATCTATAACATACGGAAATCCAGGGTCTTTCATGCAATTTACCCTTTTTTGAGTTTTTCTTGGCCTTCTAGTCCATTTGGACATTTTTCATAAATTTCCCATCCTTTTGAATCATTTTTGGACTCTATGTGCAATTTGAGCATTAATGATGGTGAAATTCCATTTTGACCCCGATTATGATTATAAAGGGGTGTTTGCACAAATAACCCACTTAAGGAAATAATTAAGGTTTAATAATGCAAAATGGAGTTTTATGAGAGATCATAAGTGGATAACGTTAATTTGGAGCTCTTATATCTTTTTGGATAAGATATGAGCAAAAATATGTAATGTAATTAATTATGGGTGTAATTAATCTAATTTCCTTCTCTCTCCTAAAAAATGATAATAATATATATAAATAGAATATAATGGTGATATTTTTCTCTTAATGTTAATAATGGATGGATATCTCTAAATTCACTAATGTAATCCATTAAAAGAAGTCTTTTCATATAACTCGTTCATTTTAATATATTAAAATACACCTTAATGAGCAATATATTTATTAAGGGACAAATAATGGGTGAAATGAGAAAGTAATTACATAACATTGTTCTAGACTTTAATGTGAGCTAATGGTTCAAATTTGGTGTCATTTGGACTTCATTTGACCCTCCAAATCCATTTTATAAGCTTCTAATATAGTGTAACCATGGTAACTATATCGACTTCATTAATATCATTTATTTCATTGGTAACACTATAGTCTAGAAAATTATTTTGTCACACACCCAGCTCCTCGTCTGCTCGCCCATCCGACGGTCCATGATTAACGTTTGAGTGATATGATGACTCTTAAGCCTTCTTCCACCTCCGGTCACTCGAACAGAGCCGACCGCCGAACTCCTCCGACCCGATCTCTTCCTCTGCTTCACAGTTTTGGTTTATGTTTAGTGCGTTGAACTCGTCTTGTCGAGACATTACTTTGGACCCCCAACTTATCGCCTACCTCACTATTTGCAAGAAACGCCCAACCTGGGCCTCCTCCTCCTCTCCACCAAGGAGTTGCAGAGCAAGCTTCGACCTTCTCCACGCCTATTTAAGGGCAGGAAAATAACCCTCAGCTCTGGTGCTTGTATCCTCCTCTCTTAATCAGACCCTAACTACCCCTGAATGCCGTGAGCTCTTCCCTCTTCTTCTCCGACAGCGGCTAACTCGCCCCGACCACAGATACGACCTTAGGCCAATTACTCTTGTGGTGAGTATTCCCGACACCTGGAGGTCCTTTTACCTTCCTTGTTTTCCCTGCAAAAGCCCCCACCGCTCTATCTTATAACCTGGTCCCGACCTCCACCGCCGCTGATAGGTCAGAGTTGTCTAGTTCTCCTCCGGCAGAGGAATCACCTGCTTTGGACTCGCAATGCACCCGTAGTTGTTTTACGAGCCTTATTTGGCGTTCATCTCTCGGTTTTTGGGGTTGTTGATTGGGTTTTCATCGCCCCTGTTCACCGACTGTTTCTGGAGCTATATGGCAGTACAGAGATACTTGCCTTGTGGCGAATGCTCCTCGATACTCGCAGGAGCCCATCAGCCCCATTCGTGGTTCCAATTTGTCGAAAGGTGGCCAGACGTTGTGCAACGACCCTGGAGTCAAAGCAGGGTGTACAACCCTCGCGCCATAGCCAAGGTTGAAGAATCTTGGCCGTGCAATGACGCCCGTGGTCATGCCCCTGTGATTGGGATGATTAATCATCCATGGGCATAATCGTAAATTCATCCCTTCCCTTGTTTCTCGCCAACGATGATGAATTGTTCAAATGACAGTACTGCCCTCACTACTTAATTAATTGGATTTTACGAGAAAGGGTATTTTGGTCATTTCACCTACTATTTACATCAAATTGCATTTTCATTTAAATTACTGTCACACTATGGTTTTCTTGCATTCTGATTGGCCGATTTTACTTAATTCATAGTAAATCGATCCATGGTCAGAAAAATGCAAATAAATAGTCGTTGGAAAGAATTTTTCATGTAGAATCTGATTTTATTGTTCTTGAGTCCCAATTATGATTCCTTTTTCAAAGTTTTATTTAGATACCTATTTGATTATATTAAATGATCTAAAATGTGTAATTAATCTATTTTAACTCCAAATTGGGAAATAAAAGATGTTTTCTTAATCAGGAGAGTAAGATTAATCGTTTGGACTAGGTTTTGAGTCTTAAATCGTGGTTTTGAAAATAAGTTCCAAATTAGGGTTTTCCTATGCTTTATGCCTTAATATATACTAATACATGTGTAATGTTTATAACTAGGGAAAATGGAAGTGAAAACTATATGATTGGTGAAATAGATGTTGAATATGAATCTTCAATAAGGTATGTGAAGCCTATTTCGTATGTGATACTTATTTGTGTATGTGGATCCTATTTTGGTATGTGAAAACCTATTGGTGTTTGTGATTCCTATTATATATGTGGAATGTATGATTGTGAAATCTATGTGCAAACAATCCTAATCCTTCAGTTGGGTCTTATCCAACCCTACAAACATTTTGTGCTAGCCTTAATATCCTCCTAAATGCCTTTATTTGGATCTTTACTTATTTAATGCCTCCATTGCCATTATGGCTCATCTAGTTGAATTGTGTGAATCTTGCTACCACTTATGTTGGCTCATTTACTTGGAAATATTGTATATTGTTGTTGCTTATGTTGGCTCCTTTATTTCATGAGTTTTATTCCTAAATTCTATGATGCAAATGTTACTTTTATATCTTTCACTACTGCCAAGGGAACTATTAAGCATGATGTATTTTAGGCCAAATGACAATGTAGTGTACATGAGTACAAACCACCCATAGGGCACTGAGGTTTTAGTCCTCCTGCCGGGCACTGGGGTTTTAGTCCCCCTACCATTTTATATTAGGCACTGGGGTTTTAGTCCCCCCTGCCATTTTATTAGGCACTGGGGTTTTAGTCCCCCCTGCCACTTGGTGAGGTCCGGTAGGTGCCTCACCCTACATTGAGATGACTTTGTGTCTTAATATATTCATGCTATGTGATTGTTATTGTGGTGATTGATTATGGCAGTCTTCTCTCTCTTATTCTTATACATGCATCATTCCTTTTAAAATCTCTTAGAGTAGAGAATCTTTTATATTGCAATGCTTTAGATTATTTAATTGTCCTATTTCTCTTGAATAACACATACAATTTTATCTTTCTCTTGTTGGATGACCCCAACCATCCAGGCTAGGATCAGAGTGCGCTTGGAAGCTTGGTGGACCTGCCTAAGGCTAAGGTGATCTTGCACATCTAAATAGCTTGGACTAGTTGCATTAACTTTTGTTATGTTGTTTGTGGAGACAAGTTGTTTTAGTTTAAGTCTTCCTCTACCTAGATCCTATGCTTGTATAAAGTGGTACTCCCATTTGGGAAATTTTTATAATGTACTCTTTATACATTTTGAATAAAGTCAAGTTTTATTTCTTCCGCTGCCACACATTTGATATATTTGTTTATCATGTTGAATGGTAGAAACTTGGTCTTTACAACATGGTATCAGAGCATCAAGGTAGTCAGATTCTTGACTAATTCAAAATTGTCTCCTAGATAGAACCCTTACCATATGTAGTTTCCTTTAGTAAGTTTTTCACCTTAGAGTTGACCTATGATGAAAGTTTGATTTAGGATTATAATAATTTCATATTAGAAATAAAATTTGTCAACTTTGGGTGAATTGTCTATTGAGAAGCTACTAGAGCAATAAGTTGAAGTGATGGTGTCTAAAAAGGGTCAGAGCTTGGGGGCTGGAAATATTTCTCTCCGCCCCACTAGCTTGGTAACGAGGACTCCTAAGCTCATATGACCTGGCCTGGCCTGATCTGATACATACATCTCAAAATATTCTATCTTTGGGCATGTTGCCTAATTGTTGAATACCTTCAAAAAACCATAAGTGATGATTTGATCTCTTACACAAAAATCACCCTTAAATACCTTATACTCCTATGTTTAGGGTTTAGTGTACCCTATGTTACACCCTGAAGCTTGGTTAGTAAATCCTTTTAGTGTTGAGTTTTATGTACCTTTTTACCCTTAACTTAGTTTGACTTAGTTGACCCTTTTAAGGGGTGGAGTGAGGGTAATGGTGTTAGTACCCTATTTGGTTTTGCAAATCTGATTTCGAGGATGAAATCCCTTTTTAGGGGGATGGAATCCCAATTAAAAGAAAAATAAAATTCCTTTGGAGTTAGAAACCCTATCTATGTGGACATATGTACATAATAACTTATGTGAACAAGAATTTACCAAACACATTATACTTGTAATTCAACTTGTTTGTTTATACACACGTGAATATGTAGTAAGTCATATAGAGATAGTTCATATGCTTGAACCTTCACATATTATTGATGATAAAGAGTTACTCATTACTAATTGTGAATATACATAACATTGACTATGCCACCCAAATGGTAAAATGTGTATGGATAATGCACCCTAAGGATGCTTTAACATGTAATTATCATGTTGACCTAAACCATAATATGTAATCATCTAGCTTTGACAACATATACATATATATATATATATATATATATATATATATATATCCTTAATGCCTTTCACGATACATTAGTGACATTAGGTGTCATCATCACATAATATACCTTGATACATATAAATGGATTATAGTCACAAAGTTATCAATATATGGAAGGTATATCACCTTGTTCTCTAATGAACACCTCATCATAACTTGATATCTGAATTAATTCATTAATATTAGTTGGGTTACATCCTATTCACTAAAATGCATATAATGACTCAAACATGATAATGAATAATTGGATTCACATAAATATTCATAAATGCCTAATGTGAATTAAAATATGTATAATTTATAATATGAAGTGTAATGGACGAAAATGATTAATGATGTCATGGATATGAGTATGAAAAATGTTGTGACAATATGTAACTTAGGTATAAGCCATTTATGTAACATTATTTGGAATTATTATAGGCTTAATAACTTGTTGGATAATATTAACTTTTTCTACAAAATAATTTGTGATAATCCTTCATGATGAAGTTAATGGAGAATAATATCAAGTTATTAAGGTGGTGATCAAATGCATCTATAAAATGTTATGGCTTAGTAAACCCTAATTGTGCTTAAAACCCTTGATGAGGGAAATACACATGATATGATGTTGAGATGTAATTGTTTTGAATAAAATGGGGCACATGTGATGGTATAATAAATAATATGCCTCTTCATGATGGAGATTATGCTAATGAGACAAAATGTTGATTATGTTGTGTTTGATAAAAGGTTATAGGTTTTGTGGAAACCTTAGTGAGACTTGGCTTATGTGTAGAGCTTTTAGTACCTATCTAGTTGTTTAAGTTTGGGATGTTACTCACTCACCCTCTCTTCCCTCTTATTGTGATTTCGGGGATGAAATCCTCTTTAAGGGGTGGAGTGTTGTAACATACTGAAATCCAGGGTCTTTCATGCAATTTACCCACATTTGAGATTTTCTTGGCCTTTTAGTCCATTTGGACCTTTTTCATAAATTTTCCATCCTTTTGAATCATTTTTGGACTCTATGTGCAATTTGAGCATTAATGATGGTGAAATTCCATTTTGACCCCCATTATGATAATAAAGGGGTGTTTGCACAAATAACCCACTTAAGGAAATAATTAAGGTTTAATAATGCAAAATGGAGTTTTATGAGAGATAATAAGTGGAAAATGTTAATTTGGAGCTCTTATATCTTTTTGGATAAGATATGAGCAAAAATATGTAATGTAATTAATTATGGGTGTAATTAACCTAATTTCCTTCTCTCTCCTAAAAAATGATAATAATATATATAAATAGAATATAATGGTGATATTTTTCTCTTAATGATAATAATGGATGGATATCTCGAAATTCACTCATGTAATCCATTAAAAGAAGTCTTTTCATATAACTCATTCATTTTAATATATTAAAATACACCTTAATGAGCAATATATTTATTAAGGGACAAATAATAGGTGAAACGAGAAAGTAATTACATAGCATTGTTCTAGACTTTAATTTGAGCTAATGGTTCAAATTTTGTGTCATTTGGACTTCGTTTGACCCTCCAAATCCATTTTATAAGCTTTTAATATAGTGTAACCATGGTAACTATATCAACTTCATTAATATCATTTATTTCGTTGGTAACGCTATAGTCTGGCGAATTATTTTGTCATGTGCCCAAATCCTCTCCTGCTCGCCCATCCTATGGCCCATGATTAACGTTTGAGTGATCTGACGGCTCTTAAGCCTTCTTCCACCTCCGGTCACTCAAACAGAGCCGACCGCCGAACTCCTCCGACCCGATCTCTTCCTCTGCTTCACAGTTTTGGTTTACGTTTTGTGCGTTGAACTCATCTCGTCGAGACACTGCTTTGGACCCCAAACTTATCGCCTACCTCACTAAGTGCAAGAAACGCCCAACCTGGGCCGCCTCCTCCTCTCCACCAAGGAGTTGCAGAGCAAGCTTCGACCTTCTCCACGCCTATTTAAGGATAGGAAAATAACCCTCCGCTCTGGTGCTTGTATCCTCCTCTCTTAATCAGCCCCTAACTACCCCTGAATGCCGTGAGCTCTTCCCTCTTCTTCTCCGGCAGTGGCTAACTCACCCTGACCATAGATACCACCTCAGGCCAATTACTCTTGTGGTGAGTATTCCCGACACCTGGCGGTCCTTTTACCTTCCTTGTTTTTCCCCGCGAAAGCCCCCACTACTCTATCCTATAACCTGGTTCTGACCTCCGCCGCCGTCGATAGGTCATAGTTCTCTAGTTCTCCTCCGACAGTGGAAGGACCTTCTTTGGACTCGCAATGCACCCGTAGTTATTTTACGAGCCTTATTTGGCGTTCATCTCTCGGTTTTCGGTGTTGTTGATTGGGTTTTCATCGCCCCTGTTCACTGACTATTTTTGGAGCTATATGGTGGTACAGAGATACTCGCCTTATGGCGAATGCTCCTCGATACTCACCGGAGCCAATCGGCCCCATTCGTGGTTCCAATTTGTCAAAAGGTGGCCAGATGTTGTGCAACGACCCTAGAGTCGAAGCAGGGTGTACAACCCTCACGCCATGGCCAAGGTTGAAGAAGCCTGGCCGTGGAATGACGCCTGTGGTCATGCCCTTGTGATTGGGATGATTAATCATCCATGGGCATAATCGTAAATGCTTCCCTTCCCTTGTTTCTCGCCAACGATGATGAATTGTTCAAATGACATTACTGCCCTCGCTATTTAATTAATTTGATTTTACAAGAAAGGGTATTTTGGTCATTTCACCTACTTTCATTTAAATTACTGTCACGCTATGGTTTTCTTGCATTCTGATTGGTCAATTTTACTTAATTCATAGTAAATCGATCCATGGTCAGAAAAATGCAAATAAATAGTCGTTGGAAAGGATTTTTCATGTAGAATCTGATTTTATTGTTCTTCAGTCCCAATTATGATTCCTTTTTAGAAGTTTTCTTTGGATACCTATTTGATTATATTAAATGATCTAAAATGTGTAATTAATCTATTTTAACTCCAAATTGGGAAATAAAAGATGTTTTCTTAATCAAGAGAGTATGGTTAATCGATTGGACTAGGTTTTGAGTCTTAAATCGTGGTTTTGAAAATAAGTTCCAAATTAGGGTTTTCCTATGCTTTATTCCTTAATATATACTAATACATGTGTAATGTTTATAACTAGGGAAAATGGAAGTGAAAACTATATGATTGGTGAAATAGATGTTGAATATGAATCCTCAATAAGGTATGTGAATCCTATTTCATATGTGATACTTATTTGTGTATGTGGATCCTATTTTGGTATGTGAAAACCTATTGGTGTTTGTGATTCCTATTATATATGTGGAATGTATGATTGTGAAATCTATGTGCAAACAAACCTAATCCTTCAGTTGGGTCTTATCCAACCCTACAAGCATTTTGTGCTAGCCTTGATATCCTCCTAAATGCCTTTATTTGGATCTTTACTTATTTAATGCCTCCATTGCCATTGTGGCTCATCTAGTTGAATTATGTGAATCTTGCTACCACTTATGTTGGCTCATTTACTTGGAAATATTGTATATTGTTGTTGCTTATGTTGGCTCCTTTATTTCGTGGGTTTTATTCCCAAATGATATGATGTAAATGTTACTTTTATATCTTTCACTACTTCCAAGTGAACTATTAATCATGATGTATTTTAGGACAAATGACAATGTAGTGTACATGAGTACAAACCACGCATAGGACACTGAGGTTTTAGTCCTCCTGCCGGGCACTGGGGTTTTAGTCCCCCTGCCATTATATATTAGGCACTGGGGTTTTAGTCCCCCTGCCATTTTATTAGGCACTGGGGTTTTAGTCCCCCTGCCACTTGGTGAGGTCCGGTAGGTGCCTCACCCTACATTGAGATGACTTTGTGTCTTAATATATTCATGCTATGTGATTGTTATTGTGGTGATTGATTATGGCAGTCTTCTCTCTCTTATTCTTATACATGCATCATTCCTTTTAAAATCTCTTAGTGTAGAGAATCTTTTATATTGCAATGCTTTATATTATTTAATTGTCCTATTTCTCTTGAATAACACATACAATTTTATCTTTCTCTTATTGGATGACCCCAACCATCCAGACCAGGATCAGAGTGCGCTTGGAAGCTTGGTGAACCTGCCTAAGGCTAAGGAGATCTTGCACATCTAGATAACTTGGACTAGTTGCATAAACTTTTGTTATGTTGTTCAAACTACACTCATTTTGGGTGTAATTCAATTTTCCGAACGTGCTAGTTGTCTCATAATGGTTCTCATATGTATAAACTAAAAGAGTGAGCTTGAGAATAGAAAGACCAGTTGATGACCCAAAACGTAATTTTTGAATGAAGATATGAATTTCTTTCTTCAAGTCCATTGTACCAAATAGTAACAAATCATTGAGTTAGTTTCATTGCTTCTAAAAAAAACTGATGTGTTGTAACTATTGACTTTGAATTTTGTGTTTTAGATATATTGGTGTTGGTTGGTTATACATCCAACAAAATTAACCCTTAGGAGAGTTGGGTATAGGTATATGGCGTGCGATCACCTTGCTCCTCTTGTCCGTATCTTCTTTTCCCCTCCTTATAGTGGTTTCTTCCATTTGCGTACTTTCTACAAGTTCTTTTTCAACTTGGCCCCTTCCATCTATGTAGGTCTACGACAGTATGTCGTGCTCAGGCCTGGACAACTTTGTTTGACGACTTATGCATTATCGATGGTACTACATGGTAGGAACCCTTCATGTGACATTTTTGGAGGTGGTGATGTCCATGTTCTTGTCTTTTGGTCTCCCCCCTTTTAGGGCTGAATCATGTTTTTTTTACATGTTTTATAGCTTCTCTATTTTTTTGTATTTGTTTAGTATGCATTACTTGTTACAGGTTGGATATCCTCCCCATGTGGAGGACAACAATAGTTGGGTTTCTCTAGGTCCTACTACTATCATGGTTTTCCCTTAATTCTATTTTGATGTAGCCAATTTTATGAAGTTTTTCTATATGCTGTGTAAAAGTTTAGGATCAACATAGGTTGCTACTATGGTCTTTGTATATTATTTCTTGGTTGGTAGATAACCTCATCTTTTTAGGTGACACCCAACATTATATATGGATTTTGTTTAGACAGATGTTTTTTTTTGTAGCATGTTTTGGAGAATCTTGACTGTATATTTTGATCAATTTCTAATCTCATATGCTTAATGCTATTCTACCTCTTTCCTCTTTATGTAATGATATTTATAGCATAATTAACTCTACAAGTGTCATATGGGCTGTCTTAGTATAACGACAACTGTTTAGGCATTTAAATAAGTAAATTTGTTGATTGTATGCCCTAAAAGCTGTCACTTGATGTTTGTAATAGGTATACATCGTATATTATTTGATTATTAATAAAGGTAATTTCATTTACTATGTTTGTTATAGTATTGCGATAATGAATAATTATAATAATGTCCTAAGAATGTTTGTAGTCGATGACATATGGTTTGGATTGAGGACCTGAACATGAAATCACATGTATAATTAAGAGTATTCCTTCTTGTTATGTCCCTGTCGATTCATATAGTAAATACTATAAGAAAATAGTGATACATAAGACTAGTATTTATATTGAGTGATGATTATGTCTCTTTAGTCATGATATTAGATATCAACTCATATACATGAGAACTTGTTATATAACAAGTTGTACATGACAGACTCGCCTTAAAAATGATACATGGAAGCCATATCATAACATCTCACAATCATATCTCAAAGTGACAGTGGTAACTGTGATCCTTAGACTTGAAGTCACTACACTAATCACATGTTATTTTTTTTTGGTCGGTCAAAAAGTGTGTTACTATATAATTCCAAAACTTTGGGTATAGACACTGCGCCCCTTTACAACCAGGGATGAAAACTTCCGAAAGAACAAAAAGAGTTTATAGGACCCCCAAAAGTAGAACAGGAACAAGACCCCAAAACTTATAAGATAATACAGACACTGCCTAATAGATGAGGGCATTAACTAGAGAACAACCTGAACAAACACTAGCATTAACCCCACCTTCAAATTGTGTCATCTTGGAAGACTGAAAACTGACCAAACATAAAAGGAAGGGCAATATTATCTAGATGAGATGAAGAAAGGTTCCTTCACCAAAGTAAAAGCATCCAAGATGCAGAAAGCAAAGCAGGAGGTGCCCTTCCATGAGCTGTCCATCGACTGATGTCTTTAAAAAAAATAATCACATGTTATTTTGTGTACTTTAATATTAATCCTACATGACTCTGAATAAGGGTTGCCATACATGTGGTAATTGGGTGCACTATGACACATGTGGATGTTTGTGAGTGACACAAATGGAATTGTCCCTCCGTTGGAGGATATCTTGGTCATTTGATAAATCAGACTAAGAAATGCTCAAACCAATCTTGTTGTCTCTGGAAATGAAAGTTGTTTTTGAGGAGATTATTTGTGATTATATTCAAGTGCATTTATTTTTTTGAGGAGATTATTTGTGATTTGATTGTTGGTTATTTCCTTTTTGTCTTGGTTTATTTAAGGCAGATTATTATACTTAATTTTTACAATTGCTCAAGTTTGTTCTTAGCATCAGTAAAGTATACCTAGCCAGTACACATTCTTTGCAACGCTATTTACTAGTCCCATTACATGTTGAATACATAGTAAACTTCAGGTGATGCATGTGTATAATTTAATCTTGTATTTATTCTGTTTCACCCGCTGTAGTTTATGCAGAAGGTATGTACATGCTAATTACAACTGAGCTTTCATATGCTGCTATCTGAATAACACCCACAAGTCACTGAGAAAATCAAGTGGATACCAACTGTGGGGTCGAGATAGTATTGTTGTAGAGGCGTGGTGGAGATAATAATGAGCTCTTTGTTTAACATGTCTATCATGGGTGAGTAGTATTTATTGTGTTAGTGGTTGTAATTCTGGAAGAACACACTCCCACATTTGTGTTGACGGTTCTAGTGGTGATGCTTGCTCATGTGAAAGGTGTTCATTTAGTGTAATATAGATTGTTGCTTATTTGTTATAGCTGGCTGTTGCTGCCAATAATGTTGGGGATGTTGTACCGATACAGTCCCAGATGTGACGAAAAGTTGTCACGGAAGCGCTACCAATAAGCGTATAAAACCCAAAGAAGAAAAACACCAGATTTAACGTGGAAAACTCTCCCCTCAATAAGGAGAGAAAAACCACGGGGCAATCCCGCTAATAAGCACTATGTAATAAGATTACAACTCACACCTCCCAGATTTAATTACCCCTAAATCCGGGTAGCAACCGCCAACCGCTACTTTGCTTCAAGGCAAAGTCGCTGGCCCTCTCTTATAAACCAAGAGAGCTTCTCTACCAGTTGTTCTTGTTCTCTGGCACCCTCTACCACAGAAGGCACCAACAAGCAACTGGAGAACTCACACCTCAACCGGTGGATAATCCAAAGCCTCCCCAGGGGCCTCTATTTATAGGCCTCCATGCATGTGATTGCAACCAAGAATTCTAGTCCTAGTTCGAATCCTAGTCCAACTGCATGTTGCACATAGGAAGTCATATTCCTACTATTCAAGATTTGACTCCTATTAGGATTGGTAGCACAAACCAACCCTCCCAAGTCTAAATCCCACTAAGACATGGGCTGGATTATATTCCTAATCCCAACAATCTCCCCCTCTAGCCCATGAGGGAGATGTGGTCTTCAGCAATCATCATTGGGAATGTACACCGCAGAGCTTCTTACAAAGCTCTAGCTTGTCTCGTGTCACCACCTTAGTCATCATATCAGAAGCATTCTTCTCAGTATGGATCTTTTTCAGAGTCAACAACTTCTTCTCTATAACATCACGAAGCCAGTGATATCTCACATCAATGTGCTTTATCCGTGCATGATGCATTGTGCTCTTGCTCAAGTCAATGACACTCTGACTATCACAGAAAATAGTCTGGTCAATCTGAATCATCCCCAGCTCCCTTAGAAATCTCACCACCCATAGAATTTCTTTTCCTGCTTCCACTGCTGTAATGTATTCTGCCTCTGTAGTTGAAAGTGCAACACAATTCTGCAACCTGGACTGCCAAGATATGGCTCCCCCTACAAAAGTGAAGATATACCCAGAAGTAGATTTCCTGTGATCTATATCACCTACCATGTCAGCATCAACGAAGCCCTTTAGAACTGGTTCCGAACCACCAAACATCAAACACGTGTTGCTTGTGCCTTGTAAGTATCTGAAGATCCACTTGACCGCCTCCCAGTGATCTTTTCCAGGATTTGAGAGAAACCTGCTCACAACGCCAACTGCATGAGCAATATCAGGACGGGTACACACCATTGTGTACATCAAACTCCCTACAGCAGAAGAATAGGGAATCCTTGCCATCTCCTCCTTTTCCTCATCAGTAGATGGGCATGACTTCTTACTCAGCTTGAAGTGACCTAAAAGTGGAGTCCCCATGACTTTGGCTTTTCCCATGTTAAACCGCTCAAGTACCCGTTCAACATAACTCTGTTGTGACAACCACAACTTGCGCTGTGTCCTGTCACGTGTGATCTGCATCCCCAAAATCTGTCGTGATGGTCCCAAATCCTTCATCTCAAAGGCTTTGGAAAGCTCTGTCTTTAATTTTCTGATCAAATTGAGATCCTGACCCACTATCAACATGTCATCCACATAGAGTAGTAGAATAATGAACCTGTCATTGGGAAACCTCGTGATGTAGACACATGGATCTGCACTTGTCTTCTGGTACTCGTGACTCTGCATGAAAGAATCAAACTTCTTGTACCACTGTCTAGGAGCCTGTTTCAACCCGTACAAACTCTTCTTTAATTTGCAGACTAAGTGGTCTTTCCCCTTGACTTTAAAACCTTCTGGCTGCTCCATGTAGATCTCCTCTGTAAGGTCACCGTGAAGGAAAGATGTCTTCACATCCATCTTCTCAAGCTCCAGATCTAGACTAGCAACCAAGCCTAGAACCAATCTGATAGAACTCATCTTTACAACCGGAGAAAATATCTCATCAAAATCCACTCCTGGTCTTTGACCAAAGCCCTTGACAACAAGTCTGGCTTTGTATCTAATATCACTACCAGTGCCGTCATTCTTCATCCTATAGACCCACTTGTTATTTAGTGCTCTCCGACCCTTGGGAAGTGCCACAATCTCATAGGTGTCATTATTCTGCAAAGAATTCATCTCCTCCTGCATCGCCTGATGCCACTGTACTCTGTCTCTATGAGTTTGTGCCTCCTGAAAAGTCTCTGGCTCCCCCTGATCAGTAAGTAAGATATACTGAGATGCCGGATATCTGGATGAAGGATGACGTACTCTGTCAGACCTCCTCAGCTGCTGCTCTGAGGACTCTGCCTGGTCCTGATCCTACTCCCCCTGCCCAGAAGTCTCTTCTTGTGAAGTTGAATCACTTGTCTGTGCGTCTGGAACTGGACCACTTGATGTGCTATCACTCTGCTGCTCATGGTGATTATGTTGCTCTTCTTCATCATCAGAAGACTGCACCTGTGAAGAAGCTGAATCATCCTCATACTCATCGTCTGAAGTACTGTCACATGATCCCGCAGCCTCTGCATCATCAACCTCAGGCTCTGTCACTGTCTGACTCTCACAGAAAGTCACATCTCTGTGTCTGGTCATGGTCTTTTTCACTGGATCCCATAACCTATACCCAAACTGTTGATCTCCATAGCCAAGAAAGATACATGGCACCGCTTTATCATCCAGCTTTTGCCTCTTTTCCTTGGGAACATGAGCATATGCCTTGCATCCAAATACTCAGAGATGTGAGTAGGATGCATCCTTACCTGTCCATACATGCTCAGGTATATCAAACCCCAAAGGAACTGATGGAGATTGATTTATCAGATAGCAGACAGTTCTCACTGCCTCACCCCAAAATGTCTTTGGCAACTTTGCAGTCTTCAACATGCATCTGACTTTCTCGACAATAGTACGGTTCATCCTTTCAGCTGTACCATTGTGTTGTGGTGTGCCGGGCTCTGTCCTCTCATGCCGTAGGCCATGCTGCGTGTAGTACGCCTGGAACTCCCTGGAGGTGTACTCTCCTCCATTGTCCGTTCGGAGACACTTTAATTTTTCACCGGTCTCCCGCTCTACCATGGCATGGAACTTTTGGAAACATTGAAAAACCTGATCCTTGGTCTTCAGCAAGTAGACCCACACATTCCTAGATGCATCATCAATGAATGTGACAAAATACTTATTGCCTCCTAGTGAAGCCATCTCAAATGGACCGCAGACATCCGAATGAACCAACTTTAGAAGCTTTGACTTCACCGCAGACCTTGTCTTGAAAGAAACTCGTCGTTTCTTTCCTATCTGACATGCATCACATGAACTGAGACCACTATCCTTGCCACAAGGAATCAACCTCTTCTTGGATAGAAGATTCAAGCCCTTCTCACTCATGTGTCCTAACCGTTTGTGCCATAGATCTGTCTGGTTATCCTCAACTGCATGTATACTGCCGTCTCTAAGTACTTTGAGCTTGGTCTTGTATAATGCGCGAGACAATTTGCCACGTACAATAACCAAAGCCCCCTTGGTGATCTTGCATTTGCCGCCACCAAAATCAAGATGACAACCTTCTCTATCAAAGAAAGAACCAGAGATCAAACTCAGCCGCAAATCTGGAACGTGACGAACATCCTTCAGCGTGAGCGTGCATCCAACACTTGTCTGAACACAAATGTCACCAATCCCGACAATTCTAGAGAAGCTGGAATTTCCCATGTTCACCCTCCCAAAGTCTCCCCTCCTGTATGAAGTAAAGAACTCCTTACTTGGTGAAGCATGATAAGAAGCTGCAGTATCCACCACCCACTCAGAATCATCCTCATCAGCATGCAAACACTGTTCTTGGACTGTTACGACCACATCGTCATCATCACACCTATCATCTGAGATTGTCGCTGTAGTATTCTTGTCGTCATCTTGCTTGTCTTTGGCTTCAGACCCATGTTTCTTTTTCCAAATATTGCAATCTCTTTTGAAGTGACCTGGCTTGCCGCAATGGAAGCACCCTCTACCATTCTTTGACTTGGATCTACCACGAGACTTCTCGTGGTCTTGGGATTCACCGCGGCTCTTAGATCTACCACGGTCTCTCGCTCTATCAACGCCTCTTCCCTCTGTGAAGTGCACCTATGATCCACTATCGCCTGAGGCTCGTCGTCGAGTCTCTTCATTCAGTACACTGTTCTTCACCTGGTCAAGTGTCAACTTGCCCTCCTGTGCAGAATTGCTGACTGTCACTACGAGTGTCTCCCAACTGTCCGGTAGCGATCCTAGAAGAAGTAGAGCCTGAAGTTCATCATCAAGAACCATCTTCATAGACCCCAACTGATTTACAAGGCTTTGGAATTCATTCATATGCTCGGCGATGTTTGTACCATCCCGATACTTGAGGTTCACCAACTTTCGGATCAAGAAAGCTTTATTTGTGGCAGTCTTCCGCTCATATAACTTCCTGAGCTTTTCCCATAGATCTTTGGCATTGGTCTCTTCTGAGACGTGATGGAATACGGAGATGTCGAGCCACTTCCGCACTGTTCCGACGGTTTTCCTGTTTAACTTCTTCCAATCTGCATCAGATGTAGTCTCTGGCTTTTGTCCCTCTATCGGATCGTATAGATCTTTGCAATAGAGAATATCCTCCATCTTGGGTTTCCAAATCTGCCAATTTGTGCTTGTCAACTTTATCATCGTCGCATCTTCATCTTTCCCCATCTGGACTTGTATCTGCAACCTCGCTCTGATACCACTTGTTGGGGATGTTGTACCGATACAGTCCCGGATGTGACGAAAAGTTGTCACGGAAGCGCTACCAACAAGCGTATAAAACCCAAAGAAGAAAAACACCAAATTTAACGTGGAAAACTCTCCCCTCAATAAGGAGAGAAAAACCACGGGGCAATCCCGCTAATAAGCACGATGTAATAAAATTACAACTCACACCTCCCAGATTTAATTACCCCTAAATCTGGGTAGCAACCGCTACTTTGCTTCAAGGCAAAGTCGCTGGCCCTCTCTTATAAACCAAGAGAGCTTCTCTACCAGTTGTTCTTGTTCTCTGACACCCTCTACCACAGAAGGCACAAACAAGCAACTGGAGAACTCACACCTCAACCGGTGGATAATCCAAAGCCTCCCCAGGGGCCTCTATTTATATGCCTCCATTCATGTGATTGCAACCAGGAATTCTAATCCTAGTTCGAATCCTAGTCCAACTGCATGTTGCACATAGGAAGTCATATTCCTACTATTCAAGATTTGACTCCTATTAGGATTGGTAGCACAAACCAACCCTCCCAAGTCTAAATCCCACTAAGACATGGGCTGGATTATATTCCTAATCCCAACAAATAATTGGGTACTATACACAATGTTACATTTTGCTCGTCAGCATGCATAAGGTTATCCTGTTTATTTTTCATTCTAAGGATATATTGTATGTCTCAAGCGATTCTGTCATGACATGTTCCAGTGAAATTCTTTCACAATATTATATGTCTGCATGTCTCAATGGGACTTGGCAGTGCTCCTTAGGTATTAAAACAGACTAAATAAATTTTAAGGTGCACGTCATGATTAATTATGCATTCTACTTGTGCTTTGCATGATTGGCCGTACAAAGATACCGGTGAAGGTTGATGTTCTAATTTACAATTGGATCACCTAGTGTGGATTGGGGTGCCTACCAACAAATTTAGCATAGTGGGGCTTTTTTTGAGCAAGGTCTTCAGCTTGTTTTACCTGCTGTATCCTTCATATTGTAGGTACAACTACAATAGGTACAAATCAATTAAACTATACAACTGTGAGAAGTTGGCTTCAACAGCCGGTTATTTCATATATAGTGGGGTCTTAGTTTTATAATGCTCGATGATCTGGTCGTTGATCCATTACCAATGCTCGTGGTACACTTAAGCTCAGATCTCAAAAAATCTCATGGAGGCCTGTTTCTAGAGTTGTGAAGTCTAATTAAGACTTAGTCCCCGCAACATTCAACCGATGCATCTGTTGTCGGAGGGATCCACTATATTGGAGTGGGGGGTAGGGTGCTCAAGTAATTATATATTTTTGCAAATTAGTAGATATTTTCTCTCCCTTGCATGCAAAAGTAAAGTAAATAATAAGAAAAGAAAGAAGCGAGTCACCATATCTAGTACCAGATTTACTAATCTATGAAGTAATCAGCTATTCATGCTGTAGGTGATTAGCAATTTCCTTTCCAATTTTGATAGTTGCCAGCAAGAAACGCATCTTCATCATGCCAGAATTATTTCGTATCGTACATTAATGGTGGTGATAGAAAAGAAAACATTTACAATGTTGATTTTGAGTATGACATTCATTTAAAAATCAAAACTCACTCATGTAGGTTTTAGTTATGCCAATTTAAACAAAAACCTATGAGATTTAGAAGCATGAAATAAGAACATATAGACGGTGTGGTACTGCAATATGTTACTACAATAGTAAAATTCGTCTATTATCTAGGTGTCCATATGGTGTTTGGCAAGGCATTTGTTTCTTGTATCCCGCCATGCAGAATAAAATGGAACAACTATATGCCAGCGACTTTTGCATTCGATAAAGCGTTAGTCTGGCGTTTTAGGCTGCCCAATATTAATGGGCCTGTGGTGTCCCAACGTTCCCAAGTAGGACAACAGTTGATTTGTGTAGTTGACGTCGTGGCTATTTTGCGAGAAAAAGATGAAAAATGATATTTGATATCCACTCAAGATTTGCTTCTTCATTATATGTATATATATTGTTGTGGCCCTAGTACATATGATGAGTGGCTATGCAACGTTCTATGTTAAAAGTTACTTACCTTGTCATTTTTGATTTAGGGATCGACCTCTTTTATCGTCAACTAGTTTTCATTTTTGTTATATTCAGCATATGTTTATCTTAAGTCGTTCATCAATTCTAGAAACTTTGTCAACCACTTCAATTTATGACCATAATTCTTCAACAAATCGCTACATGAGGGCACTCATAAAAAATTGGGCTCGTAATAACTAACCATTTGACCATAGAAAAGACCAAGAAATCTGCCGGCTACATTGTGGTTTCTTTTGCATATATGCTTGATCGCTAATATAAGATTCATCAGATTTGAAGGCAGGAAAATCAATATGAATTAGTATTGTCACTGCCACGCAATTGACACGTCGTTACTAAAGTGCTTGGACTTCTAAACTGATTGCTGCTGGGCATCTCATATTTCTTTTTTTTTTTTTTGAAAATCTGGCAGTGGGATAGGGAATTCCTTTGAATAGAGCCTCCTTTGGTGGGAACCTTAAATTTATTCACAAGCAATAGAAAGGGCTTATAATTATGTTAAAATTATAACCAATAAGCACAACACTATACCGGTACATATGGCCTTGAACTTGTTAATACGCAAAAAATTATTTGATAATATCCAATAACTAGAACCGAAATTCGATACCCCTGTCAATTTGTATCACCTACGAGGCTCCATGTAAGGTCTCTTTGCGCAAGATGCATATACGTGCCAGCGGTATTGCAAGTTTCAATTAGGATGAGAAGTGGCCATGCTTCAAGTTTCCTATTAGTAAAATTCCAAGCAACATAAACAATTTTAGCTTCATTGTTTTTGTAAGCTGACTTGAATACTATCAAAGCCAAACTTGTATCTTGACATAAGCCACAATTATTTTTTAAATTAATCTGAACACTATCAACGCCAAATTTCTATTTGAAATATATCATTCAATGTAACTAAATGATTGCCATTCCTTTCCTCAACATATCCTTGCATCTATTTGTGAATGAGAGGTTCGGCTGAGGGTCCTATGCATGAGCCAATATGGGATAATACAGATGACAGAAAGAGTAATTCTCATAGGTAGGGAAGCCAATTGACCTTCCAACCAGTCATGCTTTTATAAATGTCTTGGAAATATTCTAAATTATCAGTCGTCACCTAAATATGGAGCATATGGATCCCTGAATACTTATTGGAGTCAGTGTATTAGAGGCATGAAGTATACCACATGTTTGCAACGCCATTAATAAATGTATTCTCAGGAAAAAAATCACATACACTAGATAGATTTTTGTTTAAAGTAAACATACACATTTCATTATGGAAGAGCCATACACCATCTACATGTGGAGGAAGACAAACTAAAAGATCACACAAAGACCCAGAGCAGATATAGACTACCACAAAAACTCATACCAAAATATGATAAGAACAATGATGGACAGATCCCTCTCATTCTTTGCTGGCTAACATAATTTTTTATGAGGAATAACTTCAACCTGAGCATGTATTGTGTTAGAGTATATGTACCAAATTGGTGTTCTAAAAGGATATCACCCCCACACTTGTTGCCATACAACTACACAACAAATATGATCGAGAAAGAAAACCTACTAAGAGAAGATAAAGTAGCATCGATTAACAACGAGCGAGACAAAATGAGAGAGCAAATTAGTCTAAATGAAAAGCAAGTAAAAGAGAAAGGGGGTTGGAAACTTGTCACATCCGGGCTCCACAGTAGGGAGGATGGAGGCTGATGTCTCCAAAGATGACAAATACATGCCACCAAGTAAGCTTAGTTCACCGAAACACATCCCAAAAGTTGAACAACTTCTAAGACACTGAAGATCTAGACCCTCAGGTCCAATAAAGAAGCCTCCACCGTTGACACCAAGAAGTCAAAGGAAAAATAACCACACCTCCCAAACAAGCCAAAGGAGAAATGTCCACCTCCCAAAGATGACACCCTGTCGATGACGAGCCAAAAGAGGTCAAGGGGGAGCAGGGCACTGCTTTGCGAAGGCCAAATCCCACTCCCTCACCCAACCGTCGGTAGAAAAAAAACCCTAGAGGCTTTAGGGCGAGGAAGAGCAGAGTGGCGAATTCCTGTCTCTATTTACTTAAATTTTCATTCACTAGATAGATTGTTTCTTTATAAGTATTATAAATATGTGAAAATTACAGATTTTCCAGTACATCCAAAAAGAAGAAAATTGTTGTGCTTCTTATCCCTCCTTCCCTAGTAGTGCCCTGGTGAGCCAAACTCATGATTTGCAATACAATCGACATCAAGTCCGACAAGTTAAGCTAGTTCTGAATTGCATATAGAGAAACTCTCCCATTGATGGTTCCCTAGACATTGAATAGGACCATATCATCCTACGAAGTATGATTAAATTTCATGATACCCCTCACATTAGAGAAAAATTTCCAACATAAGTGTTGACCTTACAGTTGATTAAGTGAGATAGTCTCTCCTTCCTGCTTATAAAGATGCCAAAAGAGAAGGGATCAACATGTGTAACAATCTTGTGATTTTTAAAAGTTTTAAGGGTCAAAATTTATAATGAAAAAAACCATCCAAAAGTAAATTCTAATCAACAAAACACTCACAAAACTTGTTCCGTCCCTTTCACTTCAACAATTGGGTGCTCAACCTAGGGTGCAATGTGGGGTGCTCTTTGACTTAGAGACATTTAGTATGGATGAAAATGAACACATGCAGTTTTCATGGAAAACAAACACATGCAGTTTCAACTGCACATGCCTTTTGGATCTTAGAAGTTGCAACCCCAACTATGTTACATAGTCCTACCCATTTCTATAGAAAACAAACTACACTCTTTTTGGGCGTAATTCAATTTTCTAAACGTGCTAGTTGTGTCGTAAT
Organism: Alisma plantago-aquatica; assembly: GCA_963693085.1. Taxonomy (NCBI): domain Eukaryota; kingdom Viridiplantae; phylum Streptophyta; class Magnoliopsida; order Alismatales; family Alismataceae; genus Alisma; species Alisma plantago-aquatica. The sequence goes on from OY856409.1 coordinate 1,672,715,036, forward strand.
TGTTCTCATATGTATAAACTAAGAGAGTGAGCTATAGAATAGCAAGATCAGTTGATGACCCAAAATGTAATTCTTGAATGAAGATATGAATTGCTTTCTTCAAGTCCATTGTGCCAAATAGTAACAAATAATTGAGTTAGTTTCATTGCTTCTCAACCAAAAAAAAACATTGTGTTGTAACTATTGACTTTGAATTTTGTGTTTTAGATATATTGGTGTTGGTTGGTTTTACATCCAAACAAATTAGCCCTTAGGAGAGTCAGGTATAGGTATATGGCATGCGATCACCTTGCTCCTCTTGGACGTATCTTCTTTTCCTCTCCTTATAATGGTTTCTTCCATTTGAGGCCTTTCTACAAGTTATTTTTCAACTTAGCCCCTTCCATTTATGTAGGTATATGGAAGTATGTCATGCTCAGACCTGGACAACTTTGTTTGACGAGTGTGCATTATCGATGGTGCTACATGGCATGAACCCTTCATGTGACATTTTTGGTGGTGGCGAGGTCTATGTACTTGTCTTTTGGTCTCCCCCCTTTTAGGACTGAATCATGTTTTTTTTACATTTTTGTAGCTTCTCTATTTCTTTGTATTTGTTTAATATGCATTACTTATTACAGGTTGGCTATCCTCCCCATGTGGAGGACATCAATAGCTGGGTTTCTCCAGGTCCTACTACTATCATCGTTTTCCCTTAATTCTATTTTGATGTAGCCAATTTTATGAAGTTTTCCTATATGCTGTGTAAAAGTTCAGTATCAACATATACTACTATGGTATTTGTATCATATTTCTTGGTTGGCAGATAACCTCATCTTTGCAGGTGACACCCAATATTATATATGGATTTTGTTTAAACAAATGTTTTTTTGAAACACGTTTTGGAGAATCTTGACTGTATAATTGGACCAATTTCTAATCTCATATGCTTAATGTTGTTCTACCTCTTTCTTCTTTGTGTAATCATATTGCAAGCATAATTAACTCTACAAGTGCCATGTGGGTTGTCTTCGTATAATGACAACTGTTTAGGCATTTAAATAAGTAAATTTGTTGATTGTATGCCCTAAAAGCTGTCACTTGATGATTGTAATAGATATATATTGTATATTATTTGATTACTAATAAAGTTAATTCCATTTACCATGTTTGTTGTAGTATTGCAATAATGAATAATTATAATAATGTCCTAAGAATGTTTGTAGTCGATGACATATGGTTTGGATTGAGGACCTGAACATGAAATCACATGTATAATTATGAGTATTCCTTCTTGTTATGTCCTTTTCGATTCTTATAATAAATACTATAAGACAATAGTGATATATAAGACTAGTGTGTATGTTGAGTGATGATTATGTCTCTTTAGTCATGATATTAGATATCAACTCATATACATGGGCACTTGTTATAGAACAAGTTGTACATGATAGACTCACCTTGAAAATGATACATGGAAGCCATATCATGACAACTCACAATCATATATCAACGTGATAGTGGTGACTGTGATCCTTAGACCTGAAGTCACTACACTAATCACATGTTATTTTATGTACTTTAATATTAATCCTACATGACTCTGAATAAGGGTTGCCATACATGTGGTGATTGGGTGCACTATGACACATGTAGATGTTTGTGAGTGACACAAATGGAATTGTCCCTCCGTTGGAGGATATCTTGGCCATTTGATAAATTAGACTAAGAAATGCTCAAACCAATCATGTTGTCTCTAGAAATGAAAGTTGTTTTTGAGGAGATTATTTGTGATTATGTTCAAGTGCATTTGTTGTTTTTGAGGAGATTATTTGTGATTTGATTGTTGGATATTTCCTTTTTTTCTTGGTTTATTTAAGGCAGATTATTATACCTAATTTTTACAATTGTTCAGGTTTGTTCTTAGCATCAGTAAAGTATACCTAGCCAGTACACATTCTTTGCAATGCTATTTACTAGTCCCATTACATGTTGAATACATATTAAACTTTAGGTGATGCATATGTATAATTTAATCTTATATTTATTAAGTATCACCCACTATAGTTGACGCAGAAGGTATGTACACGCTAATTACAATTGAACTTTCATATGATGCTATCTGAATAACACCCACAAGTCACTGAGAAAAGCAGGTGGATACCAACTATTGGGTCGAGATAGCATTGTTGCAGAGGTGTGGTGGAGATAATAATGAGCTCTTTGTTTAACATGTCTATCATGGGTGAGTATTATTCATTGTGTCAGTAGTTGTAATACTAGAAGATCGTACTTCCACATTTGTGTTGACGGTTCTAGTGGTGGTGCTTGCTCATGTGATAGGTGTTCATTTGGTGCAATATAGATTGTTGCTTATTTGTTATAGATGGCTGTTGCTGCCAATAATTGGGTACTATACACAATGTTACATTTTGCTCCTCAACATGCATAAGGTTATCCTATTTATTTTTCCTTCTAAGGATATATTGTATGTTCTGTCGTGACGTGTTCTAGTGGAATTCTTTCACAATATTACATGTTTGCATGTCTCAATGGGACTTGGCAGTGCTCCTTAGGTATTAAAATAGACTAAATAAATTTTAAGGTGTACGTCATGATTAATTATGTATTCTACTTGTGCTTTGCATGATTGGTCATACACAGAAACTGGTGAAGGTTGATGTTCTAATTTACAATTTTACCACCTAGTGTGGATTGGGGTGCCTACCAACAAATTTAGCACAGTGGGGCTTTTTTTGAGCAAGGTCTTTAGCTTGTTTTACCTTTCGTATCCTTCATATCGCAGGTACAATTACAATAGGTACAAATCACTTAAACCATACAACTATGAGAAGTTGGCTTCAACACTCGATTATTGGATATATAGTGGGGTCTTAGTTTTATAATGCTCCATGATCTGGTCGTTGATCCATTACCAATGCTCATGGTGCACTTAAGCTCAGATCTCCAAAAATCTCATGCAGGCCTATTTCTAGAGCTATGAAGTCTGATTAAGACTTAGTCCCCGCAACATTCAACCGATGCATTTTTGTGGGAGGGATCCACTATATTAGGGTGGGGGGTAATATGCTCAAGTAATTATATATTTTTGCAAATTAGTAGACATTTTCTCTCCCTTGCATGAAAAAGTAAAATAAATAACAAAGAAAGAAAGAAGCAAGTCACCATATCTAGAACCAATTTTACTAATCTTTGAAGTTATCAACTATTCATGCTGTAGGTGATTAGCAATTTCCTTTTCAATTTTGATAGTTGCCAGAAACAAACACATCTTCATCATGTCAGAATTATTTTGTATTGAACATTAATGGTGCATCTAGAAAAGAAAACATTTACAATGTTGATTTTGAGTATGACATTCGTTTAAAAACCAGAACTCACTCATGTAGGTTTCAGTTATGCCAATTTAAACAAAATACTATGAGATTTAGAAGCATAAAATAAAAACATATAGATGGTGTTGTACTGTAATATGTTACTGCAATAGTAAAGTTTGTCTATTATCTAGGTGTCCATATGGTGTTTGGCAAGGCATTTGTTTCTTGCATCCCGCCATGTAGAATAAAATGGAACGGCTATATGCCAACAACTTTTGCATTCGACGAAGCGTTTGTCCTATGTCTTAGGTTGCCCAATATTAATGGGCCTGTGGTGTCCTAACGTTCCCAAGTAGGACACCAGTTGATTTTTGTATTTGACGTCGTGGCTATTTTGCAAGAAAAAGATGAAAGTGATATTTGATATTCACTAAAGATTTGCTTCTTCATTATATGTATATATATTATTGTGGCCCTAGTACGTATGATGAGTGGCTATGTAAAGTTTTATGTTAAAAGTTACTTACCTTGTTGTTTTTGATTTTGGGATCAACCTCTTTTATTGTCAACTATTTTTTATTTATTTTTATATTCAACAAATGTTTATCTTAAGTCTTTCATCAATTTCAACAACTTTGTCAGCCACATCAATTGATGACCATAATTCTTTCAACAAATTTCTACGTGAGGGAACTCATAAAAAATTGGGCTCGTAATAACTAACCATTTGACCATAGAAAAGAACAAGAAATCAGCCGGATACATCGTGGTTTATTTTGCATATATGCTTGATTGCTAATATAAGATTGATCAGATTTGAAGATAGGAAAATCAATATGAATTAGTATTGTCACTGCCATGCGATTGACACATCATTACTATTGTGCTTGGACTTCTAAACTGATTGCTGCTGGGCATCTCATATTTCATTTTTTTGAAAATCTGGTGGTGGGATAGGGAATTCCTTTGAATAGAACCACCTTTAGTGGGAACCTTAAATTTATTCACAAGCAATAGAAAGGGCTTACAATTATGTTAAAATTATAATCAGAAATATAACACTGTACCAGTGCATATGGCCTTGAAGTTGTTAATATGCAAAAAAATATTTGACAATATCCAATAACTAGAACCGAAATTTGATACCCCTATCAATTTGTATCACCTACGAGGCTCCATGTAAGGTCTTATTGCGCAAGATGCATATATGTGCCAGCGATATTACAAGTTTCAATTAGGATGAGAAGTGGCCATGCTTTAGGTTTCCTATTAGTAAAATCCCAATCAACATAAATGACTTTAACTTCATTGTTTTTGTAAGCTGACTTGAATACTATCAAAACCAAATTTGTATCTTGACATAAGCAACAATTGTTTTTTAAATAGATCTGAACACTATCAACACCAAATTTCTATTTGAAATATACCACTCAATGTAACTAAACGATTGCCATTCCTTTCTTCAACATATCCTTGCATATATTTGTGAATGTGAGGTTCAACTGAGGGTCCTCTGCGTGAGACAATATGGGATAATACTAACGACGAAAAGAGTAATTCTCATGGGTAGGGAAGCCAATTGACCTTCCAACCAGCCATGCTTTTATAACTGTCTTGGAAATATTCTAAATTATCAACCGTCACCTAAATATGGAGCATAAGGATCCCTGAATACTTATTGGACTCAGTGTATTAGAGGCATGAAGTATACCACATGTTTGTAACACCATTAATAAATGTATTCTTAGAAAAAAAATCACATTCACTAGATAGATTTTTTTTAAAGTAAACAGACACATTTCATTATGGAGGAGCCATACACCATATACATGAGGAGGAAGACAAACTAAAAGACCACACAAAGACCCAGAGCAGATACAGATTACCACAAAAACTCATATCAAAATCTTGTACATCCAAAAAGAAGATGTGACAATTACAAAATTTCTAGTACATCCAAAAAGAAGAAAATTGTTGTGCTTGTTACTAGTCCTTCCCTAGTAGTGCCCTAGTGAGCTAAAATCATGATTTGCAATGCAACCGACATAAAGTCTGACAAGTTAAGCTTGTTCTAAATTTCATATAGTGAAACTCTCTCATTGATGGTTCCCTAGACCTTGAATAGGACCATATCATCCTAAAAAGTATGATTAAATTTCATAACACCTCTCACATTAGAGAAAAAATTCTAACATAAGTGTTGACCTTACAATTGATTAAGTGAGATAGTCTCTCCTTCCTGTTTATAAAGATGCCAAGAGAGAAGGGATCCACATGTGTAACAATCTTGTGATTTTTAAAAGTTTTAAGGGTCAAAATTTATAACAAAAAACAAACCATCCAAAAGTAAATTCTAATAAAAAAACACTCACAAAACTTGTTCTGTGCCTTTCACTTCAACAATTGGGTGCTCGACCTTAGGTGCAATGTGGGGTGCTCTTTGACTTAGAGACGTTTAGTATGGATGAAAATGAACGCATGGAGTTTCCATGGAAAACAAACACATGCAGTTTCAACTGCACATGTTTTCCAAGTAACAACTTTTGGATCTTAGAAGTTGCAACCCCAACTATGAAAATAAATTACATAGTCCTTCCCATTTCTGTAGAAAACAAACTACACTCGTTTTGGGGATAATTCAATTTTCTGAATGTGCTAGTTGTCTCATAATGGGTATAGGTATATGGCGTGCGATCACCTTGCTCCTCTTGGCCGTATCTTCTTTTCCCTTCCTTATAGTGGTTTCTTCCATTTGCGGCCTTTCTACAAGTTCTTTTTCAACTTAGCCCCTTCCATCTATGTAGGTCTATGGCAGTATGTCGTGCTCAGGCCTAGACAACTTTGTTTGATGGCTTATGCATTATTGATGGTGCTACATGGCAGGAACCCTTCATGTGACATTTTTGGAGGTGGCGAGGTCTATGTACTTGTCTTTTGGTCTCCCTCCTTTTTAGGGCTGAATCATGTTTTTTTACATGTTTTGTAGCTTCTCTATTTATTTGTATTTGTTTAGTATGCATTACTTGTTATAGGTTGGCTATCCTCCCCATGTGGAGGACAATAATAGCTAGGTTTCTCTAGGTCCTACTACTATCATGGTTTTCCCTCAATTCTATTTTTATTTAGCCAATTTTATGAAGTTTTCCTATATGCTGTGTAAAAGTTCAGGATCAACATAGGATACTACTATGGTATTTTTATCATTATTTCTTGGTTGGTAGATAACCTCATCTTTGCAGGTGACACCTAACATTATATATGGATTTTGTATCGACAAATGTTTTTTTGAAGCACGTTTTGGAGAATCTTGACTGTATATTTTGACCAATTTCTAATCTCATATTCTTAATGTTGTTCTACCTCTTTCCTCTTTGTGTAATGATATTTCTAGCATAATTAACTCTACAAGTGCCATATGGGTTGTCTTAGTATAATGACACTGTTTAGGCATTTAAATAAGTAAATTTGTTGATTGTATGCCCTAAAAGCTGTCACTTGATGATTGTAATAGGTATACATTATATATTATTCGATTATTAATAAAGGTAATTTCACTTACTATGTTTGTTGTAGTATTGAGATAATGAATAGTTATAATAATGTCTGAAGAATGTTGATAGTCTAGGACATATGGTTTGGATTGAGGACCTGAACATGGAATCACATGTATAATTAAGAGTATTCCTTCATGTTATGTTCCTGTCAATTCTTATATTAAATACTATAAGACAATATTGATACATAAGACTAGTGTGTATGTTGAGTGATGATTATGTCTCTTTAGTCATGATATTAGATATCAACTCATATACATGGGCACTTGTTATAGAACAAGTTGTACATGACAGACTCACCTTGAAAATGATACATGGAAGCCATATCATGACAACTCACAATAATATCTCAACATTATAGTGGTGACTGTGATCCTTAGACCTGAAGTCACTACACTAATCACATGTTATTTTGTGTACTTTAACATTAATCCTACATCACTTTGAATAAGGGTTTCCATACATGTGGCGATTGGGTGCACTATTAGACATGTGGATGTTTGTGAGTGACGCAAATGGAATTGTCCCTCATTTGGAGGATATCTTGGCCATTTGATACTTTAGACTAAGGAATGCTCAAACCGATCATGTTGTCCCGGGAAATGAAAGTTTTTTTTGAGGAGATTATTTGTGATTATATTCAAGTGCATTTGTTGTTTTTGAGGAGATTATTTGTGATTTGATTGTTGGTTATTTCCTTTTTGTCTTGGTTTATTTAAGGCAGATTATTATACCTGATTTTTATAGTTGCTTAGATTTGTTCTTAGCATCAGTACAGTATACCTATCCAGTACACATTCTTTGCAATGCTATTTACTAGTCCCCTTACATGTTGAATACATATTAAACTTCAAGTGATGCATGTGTATAATTTAATCTTGTATTTATTCTATATCACCCACTATAGTTGATGCAGAAAGTATGTACATGCTAATTAAAATTGAGCTTTCATATGTTGCTATCTGAATTATACCCATAAGTCACTGAGAAAAGTAGGTGGATACCAACTGCGGGGTTGAGATAATATTGTTGCAGAGGTGTGGTGGAGATAATAATGAGATCTTTGTTTAACATGTCTATCATGGGTGAGTAGTATTTATTGTGTTAGTGGTTGTAATACTAGAAGATCACACTTCCACATTTGTGTTGATGGTTCTAGTGGTGATGCTTGCTCATGTGAAAGGTGTTCATTTGGTGTTATATAGATTGTTGCTTATTTGTTATAGATGGATACTGCTGCCAATAATTGGGTACTATACACAATGTTACATTTTGCTCCTCAGCATGCATAATGTTATCCTGTTTATTTTTCCTTCTAAGGATATATTGTACGTCTCAAGCGATTCTATCGTGATGTGTTCCAGTGGAATTCTTTCACAATATTACATGACTGCACATCTCAATGGGACTTGGTAGTGCTCCTTAGGTATTAAAATGGACTAAATAAATTTTAAAGTGCACGTCATGATTAATTATGCATTCTACTTGTGCTTTGCATGATTGGTCATGCAAAGATACTATTGAAGGTTGATGTTCTAATTTACAATTTGATCACCTAGTGTGGATTGCGGTGCCTACCAACAAATTTAGCATAGTGGGTTTTTTTTGAGAAAGGTCTTTAACTTGTTTTACCTGTCGTATCCTTCATATCACAGGTACAACTACAATAGTTACAAATCACTTAAACCATACAACTACGAGAAGTTGGCTTCAGCAGCCGGTTATTGAATATATAGTGGGGTCTTAGTTTTATAATGCTCCATGATCTGGTCGTTGATCCATTACCAATGCTCATGGTGCACTTAAGCTCAGATCTCCAAAATCTCATGGAGGCCTATTTCTAGAGCTGTGAAGTCTGATTAAGACTTAGCCCCTGCATCATTCAACCGATGCATTTGTTGTGGGAAGGATCCACTATATTGGGGTGGGGGGTAGGGTGCTCAAGTAATTATATATTTTTGCAAATTAGTAGATATTTTATCTCCCTTGCATGCAAAAGTAAAGTAAATAATAAGGTAAGAAAGAATCAAGTCACCATATCTAGAACCAAATTTACTAATCTTTGAAGTAATCAGCTATTCATGCTGTACGTGATAAGCAATTTCCTTTTCAATTTTGATAGTTTCCAGCAACAAACACATCTTCATCATGTTAGAATTATATTGTATCGTACATTAATGGTGCTGCTAGAAAAGAAAACATGTACAATGTTGATTTTGAGTATGTCATTCGTTTAAAAATTAGAACTCACTGATGTAGGTTTCAGTTATGCCAATTTAAACAAAAACTATGAGATTTTGAAGCATGAAATAAAAACATATAGATGGTGTGGTACTATAATATGTTACTGCAATAGTAAAGTTCATCTATTATCTAGGTGTCCATATGGTGTTTGGCAAGGCATTTGTTTCTTGCATCCCACCATGCAGAATAAAATGGAACAACTATATGCCAACGACTTTTGCATTTGACGAAGCGTTTGTCCTGCATTTTACGCTGCCCAATATTAATGGGCCTATGGTGTCCTAACGTTCCCTAGAAGGACAACAATTGATTTGTGTATTTGACATCGTGGCTATTTTGTGAGAAAAAGATGAAAGTGATATTTGATATCCAATCAAGATTTGCTTCTTCATTATATGTATATATATTTTTGTGGCCCTAGTACGTATGATGAATGGCTATGTAAAGTTCTATGTTAAAAGTTACTTACCTTGTCATTTTTGATTTAGGGATCAACCTCTTTTATTGTCAACTAGTTTTCATTTTTTTTTATATTTTGTAGAAGTTTATCTTAAGTCTTTCATCAATTTCTGCAACTTTGTCAACCACTTCAATTGATGACCATAATTATTTAACAAATCACTACATGAGGCAACTCATAAAAAATTGGGCTCGTAATAACTAACCATTTGACCATAGAAAAGACAAAAAATTAGCTGGCTACATCATGGTTTCTGTTGCATATATGCTCGATCATTAATATAAGATTGATCAGATTCGAAGGTTGGAAAATCAATATGAATTAGTATTGTGACTGCCACGAAATTGAAACGTCGTTACTATTGTGCTTGGACTTCTAAACTAATTGCTGCTGGGCATATCATATTTCATTTTTTTGAAAATCTGGCTGTGGGATAGGGAATGCCTTTGAATAGAAACACCTTTGGTGGGAACCTTAAATTTATTCACAAGCAACAGGAAGGGCTTACAATTATGTTAAAATTATAATCAACATGCACAACACTGCACCGATGTATATGGCCTTGAACTTATTAATACACAGAAAATTATTTGACAATATCCAATGACTAGAACTGAAATTTGATACCCCTGTCAATTTGTATCACCTTCGAGGATCCATGTAAGGTCTCTTTGTGCAAGATGCGTATACGTGCCAGCGATATTGCAAGTTTCAATTAGGATGAGAAGTGTCCATGCTTCAAGTTTCCTATTAGTAAAATCCCAAGCAACATAAATGAAATTAAGAAGATTGTTTTTGTAAGCTGACTTTAATACTATCAAAACTAAACTTGTATCTTGACATTATCCACAATTGTTTTTTAAATTAATCTAAACACTATCAACGCCAAATTTCTATTTGAAATATATCATTTAATGTAACTAAATGATTGCCATTACTTTCCTTAAGATATCCTCGCATCTATTTGTGAATGAGAGGTTTGGCTGAGGGTCCTGTGCGTGAGCTAATATGGGATAATACTGATGATAGAAAGAGTAATTCTCATAGACAGGGAAGCCAATTGACCTTCCAACCAGCCATTATTTTATAATTGTCTTGTACATATTCTAAATTATCAGTCATCACCTAAATATGGAGCATAAGGATCCCATAATACTTATTGCACTCGGAGTATTGGAGGCATGAAGTATACCACATGTTTGCAATGCCATTAATAAACATATTCTTAGGAAAAAAATCACATTCACTAGATAGATTTTTGTTTAAAGTAAACATATACATTTCATTATGGAGGAGCCATACACCATCTACATGTGGAGGAAGACAAACTAAAAGGCCACACAAAGACCCAGAGCAGATGTAGACTACCACAAAAACTAAAACTGAAATCTTAGTAGAACAATGATGCATAGATCCCTCTCATTCTTTTCTAGCTAACATAATTTTTTATGAGGAATAACTTCAACCTGAGCATGTATTGTGATAGAGTAGATGTACCAAATCGGTGTTCTAAAAGGATATCATCCCACACTTGTTTCCATACAACTACATAAAAAATATGGCTGAGAAAGAAAACCTACTAAGAGAAGAAAAATTAACATTGATTAACAACGAGCGAGACAAAATGAGAGAGCAAATTAGTCTAAATGAAAAGCAAGTAAAAGAGAAAGGGGGTTGGAAACTCGTCACATCTGGGCTCCACGGTAGGGAGGATGGAGGCTGATGTCTCCAAAGATGCTATATACATGCCACCAAGTGAGCTTAGTCCACTAGAACACATCCCAACAGTTGAACAACTTCTAGGACACCAAAGATCTAGACCCTCAGGTCCAATAAATATGCCTCCACCGTTGACACCAAGAAGTCAAAGGAAAAATGACCACACCTCCCAAACAAGTCAAAGGAGAAACATCCGCCTCCCAAAGATGACACCCTATCGATGATGAACCAAAAGAGGCCAAGTGGGAGCAGGGCACTACTTTGCGGTGGCCAAATCCCCCTCCTCAACCAATCGTCGGTAAAAAAACCCCTAGAGGCACTAGGGTGAGGAAGAGCGGAGTGGCAAATTCCTATCTCTATTTACTTAAATTTTCATTCACTAGATTTATTCTTTCTTTATAAGTATTATAAATATGTGACAATTATAGATTTTCCAGTACATCCAAAAGAAAAAAAATTATGTGCTTGTTACCCCTCCTTCCCTAGTAGTGTCCTGGTGAGCCAAACTCATGATTTGCAACACAACTGACATCAAGTCTGACAAGTCAAGCTAGTTCTGAATTGCATATAGAGAAACTCTCTTAGTGATGGTTCCCTAGATCTTGAATCATACCATATCATCCTAAAAAGTATGATTAAATTTCATAACAACCCTCACATTAGAGAAAAATTTCCAACATAAGTGTTCACCTTACAATTGATTAAGTGAGATAGTCTCTCCTTCCTACTTATAAAGATGCCAAGAGAGAAGGGATCCACATGTGTAACAATCTTGTGATTTTTAAAAGTTTTAAGGGTCAAAATTTATAATGAAAAAAAACCATCCAAAAGTAAATTCTAATCAACAAAACACTCACAAAACTTGTTATGTCCCTTTCACTACAATGACTGGGTGCTCGAACTAGGGTGCAATACGGGGTGCTCTTTGACTTAGAGACGTTTAGTATGGATGAAAATGAACACATGCAGTTTCCATGGAAAACAAACACATGCAATTTCAACTGCACATGTTTTCCAACTAACAACTTTAAGATCTTAGAAGTTGCAACCCCAACTATGAAAATAAATTACATAGTCCTACCCATTTCTGTAGAAAACAAACTACACTCATTTTGGGCATAATTCAATTTTCTGAACGTTCTAGTTGTCTCATAATGGTTCTCATATGTATAAACTAAGACAGTGAGCTAGAGAATAAAAAGATTAGTTGATGACCCAAAATGTAATTCTAGAATGAAGATATGAATCGCTTTCTTCAAGTCCATTGTACCAAATAATAACAAATCATTGAGTTAGTTTCATTGCTTCTCAACCAAAAAAAATGATGTGTTGTAACTCTTGACTTTGAATTTTGTGTTTTAGATATATTGGTGTTGGTTGGTTTTACATCCAACCAAATTAACCCTTAGGAGAGTCAGGTATAGGTATATGGCGTGCGATCACCTTGCTCCTCTTGGTCGTATCTTCTTTTCCCCTCCTTATAGTGATTTCTTCCATTTGTGGCCTTTCTACAAATTCTTTTTCAACTTGGCCCCTTCCATCTATGTAGGTCTATGGAAGTATGTCGTGCTTAGGATTGGACAACTTTGTTTGATGACTTATGCATTAACGATGGTGCTACATTGTAGTTACCCTTCATGTGACATTTTTGGAGGTGGCGAGGTCTATGTACTTGTCTTTTGGTCTCCCCCCTTTTTAGGGCTGAATCATGTTTTTTACATCTTTTGTAGCTTCTCTGATTCTTTGTATTTGTATAGTATGCATTACTTGTCACAGGTTGGCTATCCTCTCCATGTGGAGGACAACAATAGATAGGTTTCTCTAGGTCCTACTACTATCATGGTTTTCCCTCAATTCTATTTTGATGTAGCCAATTTTATGAAGTTTTCCTATATGCTGTGTAAAAGTTCAGGATCAACATAGGATACTACTATGGTCTTTGTATCATTATTTCTTGGTTGGTAGATAACCTCATCTTTGCAGCTGACACCCAAAATTATATATGGATTTTGTTTAGACAGATGTTTTTTTGAAGCATGTTTTGGAGAATCTTGACTGTATATTTTGACCAATTTCTAATCTCATATGCTTAATGTTGTTCTGCCTCTTTCCTCTTTGTATAATGATATTTCTAGCATAATTAACTCTACAAGTGCCATATGGGTTGTCTTAGTATAATGACGACTGTTTAGGCATTTAAATAAGTAAATTTGTTGATTGTATGCCCTAAAAGATGTCACTTGATGATTGTAATAGGTATACATCATATATTATTTGATTATTAATAAAGGTAATTTCACTTACTATGTTTGTTGTAGTATTGCGATAATGAATAATTATAATAATGTCCTAAGAATGTTAGTAGTCGATGACATATGGTTTGGATTGAGGACCTAAGCACAAACTCACATGTATAATTAACAGTATTCCTTCTTGTTATGTCCCTATCGATTCTTATGGTAAATACTATAGGATAATAGTGATACAAAAGAGTAGTGTGTATGTTGAGTGATGATTATGTCTCTTTAGTCATGATATTAGATATCAAATCATATACATAGGCACTTGTTATAGAATAAGCATGACAAACTCACCTTGAAAATGATACATGGAAGCCATATGATGACAACTCACAATCATATCTCAACGTGACAATGGTGACTGTGATCCTTAGACCTAAAGTCACTACACTAATCACATGTTATTTTGTGTACTTTAATATTAATCCTACATGACTATGAATAAGGGTTTCCATACATGTGGTGATTGGGTGCACTATAACACATGTGGATGTTGTGAGTGACGCAAATGGAATTGTCCCTCCGTTGGAGGATATCTTGGCCATTTGATAAATTAGACTAAGAAATTCTCAAACCGATCATGTTGTCTCAGGAAATGAAAGTTGTTTTTGAGGAGATTATTAGTGATTTGATTGTTGGTTATTTCCTTTTTATCTAGGTTTATTTAAGGTAGATTATTATACCTAATTTTTACAATTACTTAGGTTTGTTCTTAGCATCATTAAATTATACCTAGCCAGTATACATTCCTTACAATGCTATTTACTAGTTGCATTACATGTTGAATACATATTAAACTTCAGGTAATGCATGTGTATAATTTAATGTTGTATTTATTCTATATCACCCACTGTAGTTGATGCAGAAGGTATGTACACACTAATGACAACTGAGCTTTCATATGCTACTATCTGAATAACACCCACAAGTCACTGAGAAAAGCAGGTGGATACCAACTGTGGGGCCGAGATAGTATTGTTGTAGAGGTGTGGTGGAGATAATAATGAGCTCTTTAATTAACATGTCTGTGATGGGTGAGTAGTATTTATTGTGTTAGTGGTTGTAATACTAGAAGATCGTACTTCCACATTTGTGTTGACGGTTCTAGTGGTGATGCTTGCTCATGTGAAAGGTGTTCATTTGGTGTAATATAGATTGTTGCTTGTTTGTTATAGCTGGATGCTGCTGCCAATAATTGGGTACTAATGTTACATTTTGCTCCTCAACATGCATAAGGTTATCCTGTTTATTTTTCCTTCTAAGGATATATTTTATGTCTCAAGAGAGTTTGTCATGACATGTTCCGGTGGAATTCTTTTACAATATTACATGTCTGCATGTCTCAATGGGACTTGGCAGTGCTTCTTAGGTATTAAAATGGACTAAATAAATTTTAAGGTGCATGTCATGATTAATTATGCATTCTACTTGTGCTTTTCATGATTGGTAGTACAAAGATAATGGTGAAGGTTGATGTTGTAATTTACAATTTGATCACCTAGTGTGGATTGGGGTGCCTACCAACAAATTTAGCATAGTGGGGATTTTTGTGAGCAAGGTCTTCAACTTGTTTTACCTGCCATATCCTTCATATTGCAGGTACAACTACAATAGGCACATATCACTGAAACCATACAACTGCGAGAAGTTGGCTTCAATAGTCGTTTATTGGATATATAGTGGAGTCTTAGTTTTATAATGCTCCATGATCTGGTAGTTGATCCATTGCCAATGCTCATTGTGCACTTAAGCTCAGATCTCCAAAAATATCATGGAGGCCTGTTTCTAGAGCTATGAAGTTTGATTAAGACTTAGTCCCCACAACATTTAACCAATGCATTTGTTGTGGGAGGGATCAACTATATTGGGGTGGGGGGTAGGGTGCTCAATTAATTATATATTTTTGCAAATTAGTAGATATTTTCTCTCCCTGGCATGCATAAGTAGAGTAAATAATTAGGAAAGAAAGAAGTAAGTCACCATATATAGAACCAGATTTACTAATCTTTGAAGTAATCAACTATTGATGCTATTGGTGATTAGCAATTTCCTTTTCAATTTTGATAGTTTCCAGCAACAAACGCATCTTCATCATGTCAGAATTTTTCATATCGTACATTAATGGTGCTACAAGAAAAGAAAACATTTACAATGTTGATTTTGAGTATGAAATTTGTTTAAAAATAAGAACTCACTCATGTAGGTTTCAGTTATGCCAATTTAAACAAAAAACTATGAGATTTAGAAGCATGAAATAAAAACATATAGATGTTGTGGCATTGTAATATGTTAATGCAACAGTAAAGTTCATCTATTATCTAGGTGTCCATATGGTGTTTGGCAAGGAATTTGTTTCTTACATCCCACCATGCTTAATAAAATGTAACGGCTATATGCCAACAAATTTTGCATTCGACGAAGCGTTTATCCTGCATTTTAGGCTACTCAATATCAATGGGCATGTGGTGTCCTAACATTCCCAAGCAGGACAATAGTTGATTTGTGTATTTGACGTCATGGCTATTTTGCGAGAAAAAGATGAAAGTGATATTTGATATTCACTCAAGATTTTCTTATTCATTATATGTATATATATTGTTGTGGCCCTAGTATGTATGATGAGTGGCTATGTAATGTTCTATGTTAAAAGTTACTTACCTTGTCATTCTTGATTTAGGGATCAACCTCTTTTATTGTCCACTAGTTTTCATTTTTTTTAAATATTCAGCTTATGTTTATCTTATGTTTTTCATCAGTTTCAACAACTTTGTCAACCACTTCAATTGATGACCACAATTCTTCAACAAATTGCTACATGAGGGAACTCGTAAAAATTGGGCTCGTAATAACTAACCATTTGACCATAATAAAGTCCAAGAAGTTTCATCGCTACCAGCCAGCTACATCGTGGTTTCTTTTGCATATATGATTGATCGCTAATATAAGATTGATCAGATTTGAAGATAGGAAAATCAATATGAATTAGTATTGTCACTGCCACATAATTGACACATTGTTACTATTGTTCTTGGACTTCTAAACTGATTGCTACTGGGCATCTCATATTTCATTTTTTTTTTGAAAATCTGGCAATGGGATAGGGAATGCCTTTGAATAGAACCACCTTTGGTGGGAACCTTAAATTTATTCACAAGAAACAAAAATGGCTTACAATTATATTAAAATTATAATCAAAAAGTACAAGACGGTAGTGTTGCATATGGCCTTGAACTTGTTAATACGTAGAAAATTATTTGACAATATCAAATAACTAGAGCCGAAATTCGATACCCCTATAAATTTGTATCACATACGAGGCTCCATGTAAGGTCTCTTTGCACAAGATGCATATACGTGCCGGCGGTATTGCAAGTTTCAATTAGGATGAGAAGTGGCCATGCTTCAGGTTTCCTATTAGTAAAATCCCAATCAACATAAATGATTTTAAATTCATTGTTTTTGTAAGCTGACTTGAATACTATCAAAACCAAACTTGTATCTTGACATAAGCCACACTTTTTTTAAATTAATCTGAACACTATCAATGCCAAATTTCTATTTGAAATATATCATTCAGTGTAACTAAACGATTGCCATTCCTTTCGCAACATATCCTTGCATCTATTTTTGAATGAGAGGTTCGGCTGAGGGTCCTATGCGTGAGCCAATATGGGATAATACTGATGACAAAAAGAGTAATTTTCATAGACAGGGAAGCCAGTTGACCTTCCAACCAGCCATGCTGTTATAACTATCTTGGAAATATTCTAAATTATCCACCGTCACCTAAATATGGAGCATAAGGATCCCTGAATACTTATTGGACATGTTGTATTGGAGGTGGCATGAAGTATACCACATGTTTGCAACACCAGTAATAAACATATTCTCAGAAAACAAATCACATTCACTAAATAGATTTTTGTTTAAAGTAAATAGACACATTTCATTATGGAGGAGCAATACACCATCTACATGTGGAGGAAGACAAAATAAAATACCACACAAAGACCCAGAGAAGATACAGACTACCATAAAAACTCATACCAAAATCGAATAAGAACAATGATGTATAGATCCCTCTCATTCTTTGCTGGCTAATATAATTTTTTATGAGGAATACCTTCAACCTGAGCATTTATTGTGGTAGAGTAGATGTACCAAATCAGTGTTCCAAAAGGATACCACCCCCACACTTGTTTCCATACAACTACACAACAAATATGACCGAGAAAGAAAACCTACTAAGAGAAGATAAAGTAGCATCGATTAACAACGAGCGAGACAAAATGAGAGAGCAAATTAGTCTAAATGAAAAGCATGTAAAAGAGAAAGGGGGTTGGAAACTCGTCACACCCGGGCTCCACGGTAGGGAGAATGGAGGCTGATGTCTCCAAAGATGCCACATACATGCCACCAAGTAAGTTTAGTCCATCAGATCACGTCCCAAAAGTTGAACAACTTCTATGACACTTAAGATCTAGACCCTTAGGTCCAATAAAGATTCCTCCACCATTGACACCAAGAAGTCAAAGGAAAAATGACCAAACCTCCCAAATAAGCCAAAGGAGAAATGTCTGCCTCCCAAAGATGACACACTATTGATGACGAGCCAAGAGAGGCAAAGGGGGAGCGGGGCACTTCTTTGCGGCGGCCAAATCCCCCTCCCCCAGTCAACCGTCGGTAGAAAAAAAACCCTAGAGGCACTAAGGTGGGTAAGAGAGGAGTGGCGAATTCCTGTCTTTATTTACTTAAATTTTCATTCACTAGATAGATTGTTTCTTTATAAGTATTATAAATATGTGACAATTACAGATTTTCCAATACACCCAAAAAGAAGAAAATTGTTGTGCTTATTACCCCTCCTTCCCTAGTAGTGCCCTGGTGAGCCAAACTCATGATTTGCAATACAACTGACATCAAGTCTGACAAGTTAAGCTAAATCTAAATTGCATATAGAGAAACTCTCTCATTGATGGTTCCCTAGACCTTGAATAGGACCATATCATCCTAAAAAGTATGATTAAATTTCATAACACCCCTCAAATTAGAGAAAAACTTCCAACATAAGTGTTGACTTTACAATTGATTAAGTGAGATAGTCTCTCCTTCCTACTTATAAAGATGCTAAGAGAGAAGGGATCCACATGTGTAACAATCTTGTGATTTTCAAAAGTTTAAGGGTCAAAATTTATATTGAAAAACAAACCATCCAAAAGTAAATTCTAATCAACAAAACACTCACAAAACTTGTTTTTTCCCTTTCACTTCAACAATTGGGTGCTC
Organism: Alisma plantago-aquatica; assembly: GCA_963693085.1. Taxonomy (NCBI): domain Eukaryota; kingdom Viridiplantae; phylum Streptophyta; class Magnoliopsida; order Alismatales; family Alismataceae; genus Alisma; species Alisma plantago-aquatica. The sequence continues at coordinate 1,672,733,916 of OY856409.1, forward strand.
GACCTAGGGTGCAATGTGGGGTGCTCTTTGACTTAGAGACATTTAATATGGATGAAAATGAATGCATGCAGTTTCTATGGAAAACAAACACATCCAGTTTCAACTGCACATGTTTTCCAACTAATAATTTTTGGATCTTAGAAGTTGCAACCCCAACTATGAAAATAAATTACATAGTCCTTCCCATTTCTGTAGAAAACAAACTACACTCGTTTTGGGCATAATTCAATTTTCTGAATGTGCTAGTCATCTCATAACGGTTCTCATATGTATAAACTAAGTGAGTGAGATAGAGAATAGCAAGATTAGTTGATGACCCAAAACGTAATTCTTGAATGGAGATATGACTTTCTTTCTTCATGTCCATTTACCAAATAGTAACAAATCATTGAGTTAGTTTCATTGCTTCTCAACCATAAAAAAATGATGTGTTGTAACTCTTGACTTTGAATTTTGTGTTTTAGATATATTGGTGTTGGTTGGTTTTACATCCAACCAAATTAGTCCTTAGGAGAGTCGGGCATAGGTATATGGTGTGCGATCACCTTGCTCCTCTTAGCTGTATCTTCTTTTCCTCTCCTTATAGTGGTTTCTTCCATTTGCAGCCTTTCAACAAGTTCTTTTTCAACTTGGCCCCTTCCATCTATGTAGGACTATGGTAGTATGTCGTGCTTAGGCTTGGACAACTTTGTTTGACGACTTATGCATTATCGATGGTACTACATTGTAGGTACCCTTCATGTGACATTTTTAGAGGTGGTGAGGTCTATGTACTTGTCTTTTGGTCTCCCCCCTTTAGGGCTGAATCATGTTTTTTTTAACATGATTTGTAGCTTCTCTGATTCTTTGTATTTGTATAGTATGCATTAATTGTTACATGTTGGCTATCCTCCCCATGTGGAGGACAAAAATAGATGGGTTTCTCCAGGTCCTACTGCTATCATGGTTTTCTCTCAATTCTATTTTGATGTAGCCAATTTTATGAAGTTTTCCTATATGTTGTGTAAAAGTTCAGGACCAACATAGGATACAACTATGGTCTTTGTATCATTTTTTCTTGGTTGGTAGATAACCTCATCTTTGCAGGTGACAACCAACATTATATATGGATTTTGTTTAGACAGATGTTTTTTTGAAGCACGTTTTGGAGAATCTTGACTGTATATTTTGACCAATTTCTAATCTCATATGCTTAATGTTGTTCTACCTCTTTCCTCTTTGTGTAATGATATTTCTAGCATAATTAACTCTACAAGTGCCATATGGGTTGTCTTAGTATAATGACAACTGTTTAGGCATTTAAATAAGTAAATTTGTAGATTGTATGCCCTAAAAGCTGTCACTTGATGACTGTAATAGGTATACATCATATATTATTTGATTATTAATAAAGGTAATTTCACTTACTATGTTTGTTGTAGTATTAAGACAATGAATAATAATAATAATGTCCTAAGAATGTTTGTAGTCGATGACATATGGTTTGGATTGAGGACCTGAACATGAAATCACATGTATAATTAAAAGTATTCCTTCTTGTTATGTCCCTATCGATTCTTATATTAAATATTATAAGACAATAGTAATACATAAGACTAGTGTATATGTTGAGTGATGATTATGTCTCTTTAGTCATGATATTAGATATCAACTCATATACATGGGCACTTGTTATAGAACAAGTTGTACATGATAGACTCACCTTGAAAATGATACATGGAAGCCATATCATGACAACTCATAATCATATCTGAACGTGACAGTGGTGACTGTGATCCTTAGACTTGAAGTTACTACACTAATCACATGTTATTTTGTGTACTTTAATATTAATCCTACATGAATCTGAATAAGGGTTGCCATACATGTGGTGATTGGGTGTACTATGACACATGTGGATGTTTGTGAGTGACGCAAATGGAATTGTCCCTCCTTTGGAGGATATCTTGACCATTTGATAAATCAGACTAAGAAATGCACATCCATGCTCATGTATTCAATATATGACATTGACCTCATTTAATCTAAATAGTATGCTCTAGCTCAAGGAATGTAGATTGAATGTTAAAAAATGACAAATCCGTGCAGTATTTATAATATGGATATCTATGACAAAGGGCTTATACGATCATGGTAACATTGATCACTTTACAGGTTCAAGTTATTCTCAACATATTCTAATTACTTGAATAGAAATGATGTGTTTCTAGAACCAATATTTGTTTGAGAGTTTATGGATATTACTACTAATGTAATGTGAAACCTACATCTTCACATGCATAGGGATGTATAATCAAGTTGAAGTTTGTAATAAAAATAATGTTGAAATGGTTCTCGATCTTGTAAATGCTAATTTTTAGCCCAGTCGGTGACTAGAAGGTCCAATCATGTGACTAGATGGTTTGATTTAATGAAATGATTGATTTTCAATTGATCAAATGATCACCTTTAGGAAAGTGACGACTCAGGTGACTCAAAAGTGAGTTGGGTGACCGTAGTGGGCCAAAGAAAGCAAAGAAAGTTGCCTTGTTTGATTTGGAATTGAATTAGAAAATTGAAACAAACAAAGATTCAAGAGTCGGGTGACTTGATAAGCGAGTTGGGTGACTATGTAAGTGAATCTAGTGACTCAAAGTCAAAACAGGTCCTAGTAAGGTGACTTGGTAAGCAAGTCAGGCAATTTGGTAAGCAAGTCAGAGGTTGGGATTATTGCCTGAGTTTTCCTTTTTTGAGTCTATTTTTGACTTGCGACTGGGAACATGATCGGATTTTTGCATGATTTTTCTTTATTAAGGGTGTATGTATATGGGATGAGACACACTTGAGACACATTGTTAAAAAAGTTTAAGATTTCTTCCCCTTATATATGTAACAACTTTCCACAAGGACAACAATCCACAATAAAAGGAGAAGGAGAGTTAGCAATGCTAGCACATCAATAACTCCTAGTTCCTCTTTCTCTTGGAGACCAAGGCCGTGCATCAAGAGTTCCCTCATTAGTGTAAACAACATAGAGACCAAGGTCATTGCAAAGAGTCTTGAGAACAAGCAACTTCTTCAAGAAGAAGACAAGATGTTGCTGCTATGACAACGTGGCAACAACAACAACCACATAGGATGTAGATCCAAAAGTGAAAGTTCTACATGGACATAAGATAATCTAGTTTTTGGGAAATTAGTGTGCGCCAAGTATATTAAATACCCTTATATGTCTTTAATATACTGACGCTTAATGGCTACATAAAATCCGTTGGTCTGGGTTTTATTAGAAGTTTTTATTTTCACTTTGGCTCCTCTTCATGAAACCCTAAAATGGTATCATAGACGATGTTGTATGTCTTTAACACCAATTTGGTTTTTGGATCACAAAAAATTTGTTTGACGAATAATATGCATTTGTATCTATGTTAATCACGTACTATCATATATGATATGATATATCTATACTACATAAATTATTGTGACACCTTCAAAATTGTTTTATTTGGTGGATGTGAATATGGAAATTAGGTCATGCTAGTGCACACTTGTGATCTAAAAAGGTAATTCATGATTTTTGAAGGGTGTAAAATGTACATTTATTTCAAAATATGCCTTTCTCTGCATACCCTCCATGTCAAAATTTAATTATTATTATTATAATCCTTGGAGGGTTTGTGATGAAAATGAAACAATGACTCCATCAACAACTAAAGTAATGGCCAAGTAGGAATTCCAATCAAGCGGTTGGATTTGTAGTCGGCCATCTGGAAAAACCCTGTGAGGTAGAATTAGGGTTACATGGGATGTGAATCTTTTAGTTGTTTGTTTATAACTTTTGTTTGCTCAATATGTTGTACTAGTTGCCATTCTATTTTATCATTTGTGGTGATATTTACAGTATATTATACATGTGATTATATATATATATATATATATATATATATATATAGAGAGAGAGAGAGAGAGAGAGAGAGAGAGAGTCAGGCTAGAATACACTTGAGTGTATAGATTGCACGAATACACTCAAGTGTGTTTGAGATATCAAAACTATTTTTTTGTAAAATGTAAACCATTGATCTTCACCGTCATACTAGAACTAGGCTACATACAAATTTTGAGCCCATTTGGATGAGTGTAAGTCACTCATCCAAGGGCACCAAAATCAACACGCAAAACTAATTTGAAATGCATAATTTTTGCTGTCTTTATAACATGACCTATAAATGTCCAAATGTGCTCCAATTTTGCGTATGGGCTATTCACAAGATGTTTAAGAAGATCAATGGATTAGATTTTTGAAAAAAACATTGCATCATGAAAACTACTTGAGTGTATTCTAGCCTGACTCTCTCTCTCTATATCTCTCTCTCTCTCTATATATATATACAATGGTGATTGGATACATATAATTATTATATCACATCTCACAATATAATATAAACATTTAAGATGCATCCCATTGTCTAATGCACATGAAAACCTCAATCGACTATTTATATGCACTCCAAAGCATCATGCACCATCAATCTTGAGACAATGCGATAATAATTATGTGGGTCTTCTAAAATAGGGTGCATATCTTATTGAATTGGCCTTAGGGTTGGACTTGACCATGTGATCTTAATAGGGTTAACCACATAGAGGCATAAATATGGCATATTTTACATAAGATGAATTATTGATAAGGAGTTGTGCAACCATCTATCCAAGCGTTATATATGATGTAACTATTACCCACCTAAATAGTCAATCTGTGAGCAACTTATAAGTTAATATATTATGGATCTTGGCTCATTAGAAGATTTATCATGGCAATCTTCCTATTAATAGTGAAGGCTATTAATCTAATAAAAATAGTGGGAAAATTATTAATTAAAGGACAAAGTAATATTATCAAATAAAATTGTTGACTTGTGCAAATATTTTCTTTGTAGATCTAGCGGTAAACACAAATAATAACTTCTTGTTACGACCGGTCCTTGAGAAAAGAAATTGAATGAGAATAACTTCCATTATTAGTATATAATACTTAGAGTAAGCTCTATGTCCTAGATACACCAAAATCAGATGAACTGACACAAATGCACCTAAGTGGAAAGGGAATCTTATCGTTAGCATACCAATGACACTATTGATGTGAAGTGTCTCATGTCATGCTCCATGAATCATGAGATTTAGAAGCAACATGAGAATTCAGGAGCTCTAAAGATGACCACACATATTAGAAATACATTCCATGAACAAGCAAGGAAAGAGAGGTTTGATGTCTCAAAGACCCTACTTAAGCGCAACACGAATGAAGGAGATCCAGTAGGTCCACAAATACTCAAGTTGATTGGGTATTTAGAAAGCCTTGAAAGATTGAGATTCCCCTTAGCCCTAGATTTGTTGCATGATGTAATCTTGCAATCGTTGCCAGAATCTTACAATCAAAATTTTCATGAAGTACAACATGAACAATTTTGTTCAATCATTGTCAAAGTTGCTTGGCATATTGAGAATTTCTAAGACTCAGATGAAGAAAGACAAGTCAAAGTCTGTGTTAATGGTCAACAAAGGAAAGGGAAAGTCAAAGGGAAAAAAGCAAAACTAAGAAGAGCTCTAGAGCTATCCATAAGCCCAAGTCTCATGCACTTAAAGCTAAAGGAAGAGTAGGAAAGGAAGGCAGTTGTCACCATTGCCACCAATCTGGGCATTGGAAAAGAAATTGCCCTCTTTACCTCGAGTAATTAAAGGAGGGGATATAGATCTTCAGTTTAGGTATATATGTTATAGAGATAAATTTATCTACCTATTCATCTTGGGTATTGGTTACTGATGTGGATCTCACACATCTTGTAATATTCATGATTTAAAAAGAATTAAAACCCTTACTTAAGGGAGAGTTAGATCTATGAGTAGATAATGGAGAAAGAGTTATTACCACATGTAATGAGTGAGACCTGATAGAGGGCCCACTCAAATGGTATAATATATGAGCCATGAAAGATTAAGATGTAGAAAACATGACTATTTTCAAAATTACAAAATGTTCCATATACGTTTGCTTCTCACCCTAAGGGTGTTACACCAAGATAGAAATATTACATTTAATTTACATGAGACCATTTGTAGATGGAAACATGTATAAATCAAGATATCCTCAAGATCACCAACATGCACACAATCATCTTCAGCATCTTCCATACCCACACTTGGGTAGAAGGGAACATCATCCAAGAAAATAGGAAATAAAAGCACAAATTAGCAAAAACTGACTATGTACTTACAATCAACATTTTGGGAATTTTATTGGGTTAAAAATATACAAGCAAATGTTCCCATGAAGAGAGGGTCATTAAAATATATGTAAGTTCAAGAGACGGAATATCAAAAGAATGAAGCATTTAAGTAAACAAGTGAAACAACAAGTCTTGCCATTAAAAATTCACAATATCACAATAATTATTTGCATGGATATATATTAGACTAAAGATAGCTATAGTAGGGCCAAGACACCACTGGGTCATTGGCCTAAGTAAAAATGGATGGAATAGCACACCCTAGGTGGAAAAGTGTGACCCTATATATAAAGAGGCGGAAAAGAACACCCCAGGTAGAATAACACGCCCTAATGGTTATGCATAAGCATCTATGATAGTTATCTAGTCAAATTATCCAACAAGTGCAAATAGAGTAGTAAGAATAATATACAATCACCAATCACATTTCCAAGTCCAAGTCCAAGTCCAAGTAACAAGGCATGTGGGGTCATAGACCCAAGTTAACAAAATATTATCAAGTTTAGTGGGAACATATGATTCAATGATTTTGCAATATATCTAAATAAAAATGGATAGTAATTCAAGAGATGCCTCATTATAGAAAATTTGATCTAAGTTAGGTTAACACCAAAATTTAAATATGGACAAGTACATACCTGATCTTAATGACTAACCCTATTACTAGGGGTGAAATTCATAATTCATTCTTCTCAACCTAAATGTGAATTATACACCCGTTAGTACACAAGTACCAAATCACAATCAAAAGTGTATCTAAATCCGTTATGGGTTATCCATTGTGGATTTCACTAGTACAGATAACACCTTTAGCATCGGTTAAGTAAGACTTTTGTCGTACGTTTTGAAGCGACACCCAAGTGGGTAACCCTAAAAGTATATGCCTACAACGTCGGTTACATAACCAAAAACACAAAGCCATTCCCGATTACAACCCAAAAGTGCCAGAAGTCAGACCATAGACGTTAGTTTATAGCAAATGACTAACACATTAAGCCCTTATTGTCAGTTTTTGGTTTTTAATTGACGCCAATGTTTTGGTTTTTTTTTCTTATCAACTCCCAGGCCTTCTGTCCAGCTGGTCAGTAGGATGTAGAACCTGCAATTCAGTTCTAAACTGCATGTTTACAACATCCTTTTGATTTCAGCCAACAACATGCCACAAACCTACAATATTAATGAGATGTACAATATTATATGGATCACGTGATTCACACACATGTATAAGCACATTTAATTTCAAATATGATTCATCACACACATGTAGAAACCTGTAGTTCCATTTCATTCCTCCATTTCATATTCACACACATTTAACAACATGCAATTCCATTCATTCATCTCTTTTCACATTCACACACATGTAGAAACATTCATTTCCATCTTCACAAGCAAACACATGTATATAGATAAGACAATAAAAAAATTCATTCAAACATTATATATAAGTGTGTCTTTAAAAGTTTAACATGTTATCAAAATACTAATTATGACAACAAAGTTTAGAAAATAACATGATAATAACTAAATAAGGGGCTTGCTGTACCCCTAAACAAGTGCATAAGTAAACAACAACAACATGGTCCTTCTTCAGCAATTGTGAGGGCCTTTTCATTGTCATGGCTGTCTTCCCCTAAAGTTTTAACAACAAAAAATAGATATGAAGTTTGATTACTTTAAGACAAAAATGGAAACACAAAATAAGACGGGAAAGTAAACTTGTTGCTTGGACCTACTTTGTTGATGTTGTTGTGTCAGGGAGCTCGTCGTTGTTAGATGAATATGAACTGATGGTGATAGGTAAATGGACAGTACCAATAGGAATATAAGGGAAATCAGGTGTGCTCTCCTCAATCCAAATATGTGCTATCCCATGTCAAGTACTCAAATCAGACCAGATGATCGAGCATCTCGTTGTTGATGTTGGTTATCCAAACCTTGATGTTATTATGGCCAATCAGACGAAGAAAAATCCTGTCACTATGTCCCAATAGCATATTTCCAACCCACTCGCACCAACTGGATGTGGATACAAGATCTCCATCAATATCGTACTTAACCTCGATAATAGATGTTGAAGTTCCAAAATTTAGGGTCACTTCACCAGCTGTGTAGCGTCTTCTGTTTAGATAATGCCAATGTTTAGGTATAGTGAGTTGTGCTAATGAACGATCGTCTAGAATGATGTCCAATAGTTCTTCAATAGGGAATAGTAACATTGGGGTAGAGGCCCAAGCCATTATGCCTACAACAATGTAAAATGTTGAGAAAAAGTAATATAAATGTAAATACTAACAACAGACAATAACATGGGTTATTTTGATCATGAGGATGATTGATAATGATGAGGATGATTGATGATGATGATGATGATGATGATAATTATAATAATGATAGATGATGATGATGACGATTGATGATGGTGATGATTGAGGATGATGATGATGACAACGATGAGGATGATGATGATAATGATGATGGGAAGATGATGATGATGAGAATGATGAGGATGAGGATGATGAGGATGCTGATGATGGGGATGATGAGGATGATGAGGATCATCAAGAATGATGTCCAACTGTTCATCAATAGGGAGCTCATCATCCTCGTCATCATCATCATCATCATCATCATCATCATCATCATCATCATCATCATCATCATCATCATCATCATCATCATCATCATCATCATCATCATCATCATCATCATCATCATCATCATCATCATCATCATCATCATCATCATCATCATCATCATCATCATCATCATCATCATCATCATCATCATCATCATCATCATCATCATCATCATCATCATCATCATCATCATCATCATCATCATCATCATCATCATCATCATCATCATCATCATCATCATCATCATCATCATCATCATCATCATCATCATCATCATCATCATCATCATCATCATCATCATCATCATCATCATCATCATCATCATCATCATCATCATCATCATCATCATCATCATCATCATCATCATCATCATCATCATCATCATCATCATCATCATCATCATCATCATCATCATCATCATCATCATCATCATCATCATCATCATCATCATCCATCATCATCATCATCATCATCATCATCCTCCTCATCCTCATCCTCATCATCATCCTCATCAATTAATTCAATTCATTCTTCCATTTTGTGTTTATTAATTCATTATTAAACCCTAATTCGATATTAATCAACTACACAATCTTAGAGAAACTAAGTGCAAATCTAATTAATTAAGTTCATTAATGAGTCATTAACCCTCATCAATAGTAATCAACTATATGATGGCATTATTAACCCTAAGTTCAAATCTAGTACTGATTAAACCACTCACCGCACTGGTGGATCGAGTAGGCTGTGGTGGCGGTGGTCGGAGGTGGAGGTGGCCGAGATGGAGGTGAAGGTGGCCGGTGCTGGAGTTGAAGCAGAGGAGGTGCAGGCGGTACGTGGACGATGGCGGTGACTGGAGAAGATGAAGGCGGCTAGAGGAAGGCTCCTCACTCTACCTAGAGAAGGTGGTGGCAGTCAGAGACTAGACAATAGTAGCTCCGACGTGAGCAGCTTCAAGCTTGTCGTGGCGGTGCGCAGAGGCCGTGAGCAAATTCAAGCTCGTCGTGACGGCGCATGGAGGCAGTGAGAAGAGAAGGGGAGGCACAATAGAAAAATCAATAGAACTAGGTGGGAGAAGATTGAGAACTAAACAACAAAGGGGAAGACTATTCTGGCTTGCGCGGGTGTTATTAAGTTAACTATCAGCGTTGATTATTCCTCCAAAACCAACGCTACATAGGGGAATGGATTTTTCCCTAGCAAAGGATACTTAGTCATTAGTTCTTTAGGAACAAACCGACAACAAATGAGGGGATAAAACTTTCGCGGAGCTTAGCGCGAAACATGTGTCGTCGGATTTTACACAACTGACGCCGAATTTAAAAATTTTGGAGGGAAATTTTTTTCCCTGAAAAATTGTATTTAGCAGGTGATTTTGGACATCGGTTTTGTTTATTAGAATCTGACGTTAAAAAAAAATACCCGTGTCTTTTTTAAATAAACCAATCTTCACATGTAGGTGTCAGTTGTCTTTATAATCTGACATTTGAGACTATTGGCGTCGGTTTTTTTACACCAACTGACACCTTCAAATGTGACGTTATACGTCATTTCTGTACTAGTGTTTACAGTTTCTAAATTGTAGAAATATCCATATATAGGTTGAAATATGTGACTATCTATTATTTATCAAATACCCTCACTAGAAACATCAAACTTTTAATACAACATATCTATGTATATATATATAAATAAACAAATAAATAAATAAATAAATATATATATGTATATATATATATGTATATATATATATATAAATATATATATATATATATATATAAGTCATAAATTTGTACTTAGATTTTGATATGCATGTGTAGACAAGTATACTCCATATGGTAATATGAACTAAAGTATAATATATGGTCCATATCATCTACTATCAAAATATAAATTCATTCATGCACATGTTTATAGTAGTGTATTCTTGTATAAGTTCTTTCCCATACCCTTCACTTCAAATATGAGAAATATAGATAAACATACTCCATATAATCGTAAATACATGAGATACTAGGTTATTAGTTCGTATGCGACAAATGCTTAGTTGATGTACCAACTAGGGTAGACTTGTATCTTGCACATGTATAACTACTTTCAATTAGCTTATACATATTGATATGATCAGAATCTATGCTCAAGTATAGTCTAAATTGTAATACTGTCAAGAGTTGGCTTTTCAATGTATTAAGGCATCCATACACCTATTTGTTGACTCAAAGTCTAATTGACTCTCAAATTAAAATTAACAAAGCCCTTGTTTTGATGATGACTAACCATTCTACTTATTTGTGTCTAATACTTCTACTCGAGTGATTTCATATTAGGTATAGACACACTCCAAATACCTAAAATTATGCACCCTAACTTGGAGAAAGACAAGTCAAAATCAATGCAAGTACACTTTTGCAGAAAATACCTCAAATACATTAGAATCATGTTGTAAATAACTTGTAATGATTGTATGGCTTGTAATTAAGCTTAGAAAAAATCAAGATCACTTAAGACAAATATTTAAGAACTTTTATAGAAATTTCCAAAATTTATCACATGGAATTTTGTTAGCCGAGTTTCATCTAGGATAAACTTGACCGACACCCTTGATGGATCTTGGGAACTTCTAGGGTTGGTCGAGTTTCCCCGGGACAAACTCGACCGACACCCCTACATAGGAAAATCAGTTTTAAGCCATCGATTGGGTTTCATCCAGGATAAACTCGACCAACAACTTAATATTGATTTTTCGCATGGTGCCATAGGTCAATTTTCCCGAAAGTAAACTCGACTGACCACACTATATAAGATGTGTAGAAAAAGTGTTTCTAGCCATTGGATTGTTACAAACCTAAAAATAGATCTGTTGCAACACCAAAATGACTATAATTAATCCTTAAGTAGTCCTACTATCTAGTAGGCTTCTTAACTATAAATAGGACCCCTTGGGCTTCATCCCATGGTTAGCCAAGAACTATGAAGGTCCCTATATTATAGTTGAGTGCCTCCAAGAGCCTCCTTCCACTCTCAAGCTTAATCACTCCCTACATCCATTAGAGTGAATATGAGATTTTTAAGAGAGCTAGTCCTACATGTATATCTTGTGAGGCTCTCACTTCCTATGCCTCCCAATCTCTCTTTCTACCATGAAGATGAAGGTTCTCTCTATTAGCTAAGAGAGGTGAAGAAGATGAAGGGAAGGAGTCCCTTGATGAAAGATTCACCTTAGTGAAGGTGAAGTCAAAGGAGGAAGATGCAAGAGAAGATTGGGTAATTCCTTCAAGGCGGAAGACTTGTTTCAAGAGTGGGTAAGTCCTTGGTGAAGGCAGAAGAGTCATTACAAAAGTGGGTAAGGCCATGTGAGGTATAAGACTCTTGGTCATGGATAGGTAAGTCCTTTTGTGAGGTTCTTGGCTCCCTTGTCCTTAAAGGGAAGGCTGGGTATCCTTGTCCTAAAAAAGGAAGGTCATATGTTGTAACTCTTAATGGAATATATGGAGTGAGACATGGTTGAAAAATCTTAGAGGTTGACCTATCTGGGTAGTGGATGTACACTCTCCTAGTTTGGATTTTGGAACCACTATACATAGCTTGTGTTCTTATTATTATTAAGCTCTCTCATCCTTACTATGTATGTTTAGTTGCATTCAAATTCCATATTTTCAACCTTATCTCTTGAAGTGACTTGAAGTTCTAATGAATTTGATTTAAATTAAAGCTCTATTCAACCCCTCTTCTAGATCTCATATGATCCAACAAGTGGTATAAGAGCGGCTCTTCTTCAAGCAATACTTCCACAAGTAGGAGAAGATGGGCAATTATGAAGGTGGGAGATACCTCATCAACATTCCAATATTTGATGGGAGCAACTTCCTCTATTTGAAAAAAAGGTTAAAATTCTACATCCAAGGATCAAGTCTTGAGCTATGGATAATGGTGGATCTTCCATGCAAGCTACCAGAGACAAAGATAGAAGAATGGGATGAAGCTATGTAGAAGAAAGCAACCTTGAATTCTAGAGCCATCAACATTCTCTATGCCACCATTTCTCCCTCGAGTTCAACCAGATTTATTCATGTGAAATGGGATATGAGATATGGAGAAATATATCTTTCACTTATGAGGGGACAAAGCAAGTGAAAGAAAGCTTACATGCTCAAAGGGATTCTTGAAAACTTTAATATGGGAAAGGAGGAAAGGTGGCAGATATGTACTCAAGGCTCAACACCATTGTAAATGGTTTTTCCATCCTAGATCATTGTATGACTAGAGGAGAAATCAACTCCAAGATCCTTAGATATATTTCCAAGAGGTGGAAATCAAAGGTGACCTCCATTGCCTTGATGGAATTCCTTTTGAGGAGCTCATAGGAAATCTACAAGCCCATGAAGTTAAACTTGACAGGTAAGATGAAGAAGAAAGATAAGAAGAAAAAGAGCTCAAGATAATGAAGAAGGATGAAATCAAATCCCAAGTTGCAGCTATTTTTAGTCAAGATTCTCCATCCTATCAAGTTGAAGAATATGCTATGTACTCCAAAGGTATACTTTAGAAAGTCAAGCCTTCCTCTGCCACCCAATGCTTCATGTATGGAAAGAAGGGTCACTTCAAGGAAAATTTCCCACAAGGGAAAAAGACCCCTCACCATAAGAGAAGGGGAGAGAAGCACAAGAAGAACGAGAAAAGGAATAAAAGCTCTAGTGACTCCTCCAACTCAAGCTCAAGTGAAGAATCTAGTAGAGGATCTAGCTCAGTCTCTAGTGAAGATGGAGAATGACACTTTACTCTCATGGCAAGTTCAAATGAAGATTTAAATGAGGTAAATATAAACTCTTTAGATAAAGAAGATCTTTAGATAAAGAATCTTGAGTTGAAATTATTCATGCTACTTGTGCCTCTCTTAAGTCTACTTAAAAGAAAAAGAAAAAGATTTCTAGAATTGCTGATAACTTGCATGAAGAAAAAGCTGATATTAAACATGCTAAAATTTGTTTGCAAAATGATGTTGACAATCTTCAAAAGTCCTTTCTAAAACTAGAATTGAAATTCAATAATGTTGAGATTGAAAACAATGCTTGTCTTAGTGAAGTATATTCTCTTAAACTTGAAAATGCTAACTTGCTTGATAAGATTTAGATTTATACAAGCTCAACCTCTTATGCCTAGTTCTAATGAAGAGCATAGTAACATTGTAAATTATCTTGTGCTTGATATTGTTGTTCTTAGAACTAAAATGAGGATAAAGATTTTGTTTTGCAAGGAATAAAATATGAAAATAGTATCTATCTTTATAATATTACTTTGCTTGAATGCTTCCTTACTTGCTAAAATCAACGTCATTGAATCTTTCTCTAGTTCTTCTAGTAGAGAGAATAATGTTGGTATAGTTCATATTGAAAAATATTCTTATATGACCAAACCTCTTTGCTAAGAAATAGATCTTTTGCATGCTAGAGATGATATGAATCTATTATCTTCTACCATTATTTCTCTTATGCACGATAATCATAGTTTAAGATTCTCTATGCAAAGATTCTTAGATGACAAAAAGAATCTTAATCAAATCCTAGATCATACTGCTGAACAAATGAATAGATATGGTTTTGGACTTCATAGTATCCAAAGGAACAACAAAGACAAAGGACCTTTAATTTTCAATGAAGAATACTATCCAAGGCTATGAGATCTTATAATCATTGCAATGAAATTGATTATTATTCTACATATTTCCCTTTCAGGAAAGAACCCAAGAGTAATAGGACTTGAGCTTCTAAGCTAACCCCCAGACCCAAAAATATGACTGGGGACCATTTCATCTTTCTTCCTGTAGGTCACCTGCAATGGATTGACAAGATCTATTGATTTGCAAATTGGTTTCTCAATCCACATAAAAGAAGAAAGGTGAGATGTGTATGGGGTGGCAAAAAGTGGAAAAGAAATGGTAAGAACAAAGGTAATGTTATTCTTACTCATATCTAATCATTGTGTGCTTCTGCCAAGTTAGTATGCACTATACATATGATTTTTGAGTCAAAGTTGGTATATTGTGATTCTCATTATTATATTGCTAAAAAACTATTGCTGATGCTTTCTTAGTGCATTACTAACTTGTTTGCACATTTTTGGATATGGCTTATATTTTTTGCATGCCTCTAGATATGGTTTTCTAAAATATATGTGCTTTTTGATGACAACTACTGATGGCTGAGTTTGTCCTGAGGAAACTCCACCAGCAAGCACTAATGGGTGTTGCCAACAACTATTATTGGCTGAGAAGTTCAACCCAAAAACTTGATCGACAACACCACATAATATATACATGGCTTTTTGAATGATAATTTCCCTCTCAACTAGACTTTCTCAACCAATAGCCTTATTCTATGGCACTCCACTTGGTACCTTTATATGTGCATATTTCCATGCTATAAATTTCCTATCATGCATACAACTCTATCTTTATAATTACTCTAAATTGATATCTCTATATCTTGCAATTACTTGTCTTGAGTTGTTATGCATGCTTTGATGATGATCTCTTTGGATCTCTTATTTTTGTGTCTTAAACTGGTTCCGTTGTTCTCTAACTTGCTATATATATAGCTAAATATCTTGTTTTACTACAACCTTGGGTTTCATAGTGGTAATCATCTTTTGGTAATGATGCATACTTGGTAGTGAGTAATATCGTTTCATGCTTCTATAGTTGCATATCCCTTTGTTTGGATATTCCTCTACTTCTACTCATAGCTTGTTCTTTGACTTGTGTATCCTTTACTATGACCTAGATCCTACTAGTAGTCCAAAGTTGCGATACCAACTACTAGTAGTCCATATACTTGTAGTTCTAGCCTTGTTCATCCATTGATATCCATTTATATGCTATGCTTATACCTGTTTCATACATACTCAAGCTTGTTTCTTAACCTGCATATATACTACCTTGAGTTTCTTGCATAGCCTTATGATGCACAATAAATAGGGCTACAATATATGTAGAAATTGGAGCATCCGAAGAATTTATGTAATTTTCTACTCTAGTATCAGATTTTGGTGCAAAACTAGTGTTCTTTTAATGCAGAAACGACCTTTTGAGAAAGACTCATTGATTTAGTCATGACACCTGATGTCTTTTGGGCAAATTCCATCATATTGTGGGTCAAAATCATGGTTCATCAATTTTCTCCAACACATTATGTTATAATATCAAGGACCATTTGTTATTTTTCCTTGATTATTTGCTAGAACTGCATCTAGGGCTGTCCTAATGCATGTCTTAATTTCTTTATCTGCATTGCTTGGACAAGCCCCTAGTTTTTACTCTTATACACTCCCAAATGTCTTATGTAAAGGGGAGAACACATATATGTAGTAGACATATATGAGTAGAAGACATAGTTTCTATAAATGTTATGAAAGCTAACCATGTAGGAGAATTAACATCAATTAAGGGGGAGTATGAGAACTCCATTAGCATCAATTGAGAGGGAGCATATGTGTATCCTATTAAATATAGATTGGAATATTTTGAAAATTTCAAGGAATTTATGAGAGAAGTACATAACCAAGTTGGCAAGAATATTAAAGAACCACGATCTGATTGTGATGAAGCGATCTAAGCCAAGATTTTGAGCCCCTTCTAAGTAACTGTAATATTTTATCACAGTTGACCCCAAATGGAAGACCACAATATAATGGTGTGTCTAAAAGAAGAAATTGCACCCTATTGGACATGGTACAATCAATAATAGGCTTAGACAATCTTCTGGCATGCTCTTGAAACCACCATGTTTATACTTAACTAAGTATCTTCCAATTCCATTCAAAAGACACCATACTAGATATGGAATGGATAACGTCCCAATATGTCTTCTTGAAAGTTTGGGGATGTGAATTTCATGTCAAGAAACCTTTATATGAAAATCTTGGATCCAAATCAAATAAATATTTCTTTGTTGGATACACTAAGGAAACTATGGGTTTCTACTTCTATATTCCATATAAAAATAAAGTGCTTATTGCTAGAATTGCTGTATTCCTTGAAAAGGAATTCATTTCCAAAGGAGTTGGTGGTGGAAAATAAATCTCAAAGAAGTTTTAGACCAACAAGACAAAATTTAGCCTACAAAAGTAGACATAACAATGTAACATATCAGAATCAAGGTTTATAGGTTAACCCTCCCTTTTCCTTACTCCTAATGTTAATTATATTTATTAGAGAGTCTGCTTATTTATGTTATTAAGTGTTTTGTAATATGACCCCAAGTATGTCTTGGCCCATTAGGGTTAGGTTGTGTCTGTATGCTTCCATGGTCTCCTATTTGTAGGAGCAGGGTTTTATCTTATCAATACAACAAGTAGCCCTCTTTTATTTTATCACAATACTAATAGTAAATTATTTTTTCCCTTGAATTAGCTTAATTAAGAATAATTGGAACCAATAATACATATATTTGAGTAAATCACCTTTATACATGGTTAATATTAAATTAATTAATAAAGTCTTCAATTGGGAATTAATTATAAAAATTCATCTCATAAATTAGTCTTGCATCCTAATTTATCAATCTACAGCCACCCTAAGTCTAATCAAAGTAATGTATATGATAAATATGAAAAAATGTTTCAAATGGATTAAGAAATGCATTAAATGAATATTTAACTTAAAAGTAATGAAATAAAATATCCAAAATTTTCAAAAAATGAAATAAATGTTAAAAGTATATTTGTCACATCTTAGACAACATTCCAAATCTTAGGTCAACTGGACATCATTTGACCATTCTTTTAATTAATTCGATATCCTTATTTTAACACACATTAATATTGGCAAGAACTACATTTAACTTCCAATTTTCATCCCTTAGTTTTCTATTATTACGTAACCTCTCTCACCTGCAACCTTCACTCACTTTCAGTATACTAATAAAGTGGTTGAAAAAAACCACCATTCCTTTTCCTTCCTACCTCACCTTCTCCTATTCCCTCTCCTCTTTCTTATACCCTAGTCTCATCTATTTATTTCCCTAAGACATTAAAACCAATCTCCGATCTCTTTCTTCTCCTCACAAAGATCGACCTAGACCATAGATGCAACATCCAAGGTCTTCTCCTAGATGAAGATGATGATTTAGAGCAGAACAAAGGCAACATATTCCTAGTGATTTTTGTTCACCTTGTGACCCTTCCGTGACTCCCCTTCATCATTTCACTTTCTCCTTTTTCCCATCCCTGCACCTTGAGGAAGATCTGCTGGCGATGCTCCTTTCCTTATTCACCTTCAGAACCATCCCAATTAGAATGATTTCCTCCATCTGCCTTGGCTGTAAAAGGTGCGTCCACCTGATGCAATGGCCATGGGCAACATTTGTTGACACCCAACCACTGTGCATGTCCTCATGAAGCATCATTTTCTTCTTGTCCATTCATGTCAAGATGTAGACCATGGATGAATCTAGAGATTCAAACAACCCACTAGAATGTAGCATAATAGCTTTTACTAATGATCATGACTCTGATCAGACAAGACTCATCTCAACCCATCATAGCAGATTAGAGATGTTCGTCCATATGATAGTAGGTCAGTCTGCTACTTTCGTTAGATTCACTACACAAATAATCCAGTTAACTAGATAAAGGGAAAGAGTAGAATTAAGGATGATAGTTTTTGAGATAAACATGATATTACTTGAACCTTATAATCATGATAGCTCTATGATACATATAAAAATATATACACACATATATACTATTGTTGGTATATTTGATTAGTTGGGCTTAGGCCCATTGTATTTTTCATTAGCCCATGTACTCCCTGCCTCCTACATATAGGAGACCCAATAGTCTTATTTGACTTACTGAAAGCAACTTATTCTACATGATATTGGAAGTAGTCTAACCCTACTCTTTCCTCTCATTTCCTTCCTTTTCCTCTACCCTCCATCTCCCACCAGGCGGCTACCTCCCCTCCTCGTCAACACCACCTGCTTCCACCCCACCACCTGCCACCACCACCCTCCCGCCCTTTCTCCCTTCGCATGCCACTAAACCAACCGACGATCAGCCGCAACAGGCTTCTAGGTGGACGTAGGTGCAACCAACAAGGATCGACCTTTAGGCAATGCCGATGCCAATTCAAGCCACCACATGACACAATCATATGTTGTCAGACAATACTGAAGGCTTTCTCCTCACTCTCCTGTCTCCTTGCTTATGTTCTAGTTCTAGAAAGTTGATATATACATATAAAAGAGAAAATTCAAAAGAACCCATGCTGATTTATATATCACCAAAATAAAAAGGGGTAATCATTTACTTTTTCCCTCTCCATGCGGTTCCCCTAATCCACATGGCTGAGTGCTTTTCTTAAAAATTGAGGATTTTATGTTCTTTATCCTACCATGCCATTAATCTGATAACACTTCTATTTTCCTACCAAGATTCATTCTAGTAGTGCCACTCCACTTTCTTACAAGTTTCGTTCTAGTAGTACTTCTTTCTTCCTGTCGAGTTATATTCTTGTAGTGCTAATCCTCCATCTATCGAGTTTCCAAGTAGTATATTTTTTGTTCTTTTATACCGTGCTAGATTCTGATACCTTTACTTTCTATTTGAACCATACTACATTCTGATACTTTTCTTTCTATTTGTACCATACTATTATCTGGTGTCTTACTCACCCCATCACGGGCGATGCTTCTAAGACGATTATCATTTACAATGATGTGCTGCACATATTGACTGTTAAACGTAACGATGACAACTTTCTATTTTGGGTGAATGTTGTTTAGATATTTCTAAAATCACGAGGTAAGCTCAAGTTTATCATTGAGGATGCCCTACCATAGAAACAACTGGATTCTCTCCTTGCTCTGGGGGGGGTGCATGGAGCCTAACATTGTAGTGGCACAAGTGTGCCAAAACAATGTGGGATGAAATGAAGCATCTCTTCACTCAGGAGGATGACTGCTTGCACACATATAATGCCATGGACAAAATCTTCTCTGAGCAGTAAGGGGACTGACCCTTGTCCAAGTACCATGTTGCAATTAAGGCCCTATGGAACCAACTAAACTTCTTCTCCCCAACAACCTCTGTTAAGGTCACCAAAGAGAGGCAAATTCTCCTCACTGGGAACTTCCTTAACATGCTTCAATCTTGTTTTGCTACTGTTCGACAACTACTTCTAGATGGTGCGACCCTTACATCCATGGACCAGGCATATGCATGCCTAGCTAAGTGTGAAATGCCTGCTCCTCACATCTCTCCTACTACCAAATTTGAACTTTCATAAGCAATGGCTGCAAAGGCCAGAGGACGTGGTCATGGTCGTGGATGAAGCCCACACCCAAAGTGTACTTATTTTAGCAAGTAGGGACACACTGAAGACGTGTGCAACTTGAAGAATGGATATTCGTCACACTATGGGAGAGGATGTGGGAGGGGATCTTCCCATGTTGCTCAAACACCTATCCACACCGGCCAAGCATCTTTCCCAACAATCGATCGTGCTCCTCCTTTACCACAAGCATCTTCTCAAATTTCTCATGTCTCATTATCCCATGAGGAGTATGAACGCCTACACCAAGCTGCCCAATATTATGGGAATTCTCCCCTAGACAACAACATGACCACATCTATCTCTTCTAATTGGCAAGTCATGGATTCATCTACTATCGATTCTTTTACCCAGCTAGTCACCACTTCTCAAGGTAAACTTTGGGGCATTCATGGTTGTAGTCAGTTGTAAGTAGATCATGGATTTGGGTTCATCACAACATATGAGCAGTATGCCCCATCTTATAACCACATCCAATTCGTTTATTCCTCACTCCTCTATCACAATGGTGGATGGATCGGTTAAACAAGTAAGTCGGTGATGTACTATTCCTATCTCTTCTAAATTCAAGTTTATTGCTATCCACTTTGTTCCAAACTTACCATACAATTTAATGTATGTAGAAAAAAACGCTGATTCTCTTAGATGTTTTGTAACTTTTGGTTCTTCTGGTTTTATTATATATAATTGGAGGAATTTGACAATGATTGGGCAGGGAGTATGCTTTGGTGATCTCTACTACTTCTATGTTCCACCCTCCAATGTACCACAAGCCCTTCTTTCCTCCACACCACTTTAGCTGCATCTACGACATGGCCATTTACCTTTAGACAAGCTTAAACTATTATATAGTTCATCTTATTCCATTCCTTGTAATGCATGTCATCTAGGGAGACTCCATCTTGTGTCCTTCCCAGCCCATATCAATACACAATCATCTCATATGTTTGATTGGCATGGTGATGTGTGTGGTCCATTCATAATTATTAGTTGCAATGGTTATAGATATTTTCTTACATTTATGGCTAATTTTGCTATAATGACATGGCTTTACTTCAAACTCGTGATGAAGGTTTTACATTAATTCTTGAGTTTCACAAGTTCATTTCGGTTCAATTTTCAATGTCTTTTAAGATTCAACAAATCGACAATGCCCTCAATTATACTCAAAAGACTGTTGCCGCTTTTTTCATGATGTAGGGATGATTCATCAATGCTTGTGTGCATACTCTCCACAACAAACGAACACCATCAAGTGTAAAAATCATCATGTACTTGACATTACACACTCTCTTCTCATCATTCCAACACGCCTAAACTTTTTTGGTCTGATGCGGTCCTCCATCACCTCAGGTTTTTGATTATGTCACCTTCATTCATAGTTTGATCCCAAGACCGAAAAGCTTTCCCCCTAAGCTATCCAAATGCTATCTCTTGAATATCCTTATTAAAAAAGAGGACACAAATTTCTTGAACCTAGATCTAAAATAATATATATCTCTACAGATGCCACCTTTCATAAGGATGAAATGTGTTTTTATCATCCTCAACCCCATAGATCATAGTGATACTTTGGTCTTGTTGCCTAATCCATTCATCCCACCAACACCAACACCACCTCCACCATCAACAATACAAAACTGAAGCATGGAAGATGAGTCACCAACTGCATCTATATCATCATCATCAGTTTTGGACCAATCCCATCTACTGGTGGCACTATGTAAAGGTATATGTTCTTGCACTATCAAGCATCCCATTTCAACACTTGTTGTCTAGAATGTATTTCTTCTTCTTCTTCCTCATCCTTTGCTATTTCCCTACATGTGTTCCTAAGTGTCCAACATATGCTCTACGTCATCTTGGATGGAAAGATTCCATGATGGAAGAAATGCAAGCTTTCAATGAAAACAAGACATGGGATCACATGACCCCACTAACATGCACATATATCATAGGCTTCCAATGGGGTCAGATGGCTTTGTTGAACAACTCAAGGCTTGCCTAGTTACCAAAGGATTTACCCAAACCTTTGGCATTGATTATTTTTATACATTCTTTCTAGTGATAAGGATTGCCTCCATCCACATCCTTATCTCCCTTGCATCTTTCCTGACTGACATCTTTACCAACTTGAAATCAAGAATGCATTTCTTCATGAAGATCTCCCAGAGGAAGTCTACATGCAACAACTGCCTGGGTTTGTCACTGATGGGGTATCTTATCACAAAGTCTGTTGTCTCCAATGATCTCTCTATGGATTGTGAAATGGCACGGCTATTTATATATTGATCAAATGTTCATATGCCTCATTCTCTTGTTAATCCTATCTTTATCTTACCTACTTTCTAATATTATTCTCTTGAATGGGAGCCTCCTTTATTGCATTCTTATGATCTAAAATGCCTAAGTACATTTTTATTGTGAAATTCTCAGAAGTGTGCTGATGCATACCTTCTGTTTCATTTTTTTGATTTTTGTTCCCAAAAACACCTAGGTCTAGGAATGTTAGATGACACTAACTCAGGAAGATCACTCATAGGATGTGGACATGAGGATATCTTGAAATGGTTGGGTTTCCCTCTATAGTTGGCCTCATGTACGAGTAGTTGTACCCATTTTGTTTGTAGTATCATGTATTAGAATGAGGAACAATTGTATATGGATGATCGTGTAACTCTCTAATAGATTTGTTTCCACTATTCATAATTACATGGCTCTTTGTATCATACCATTTTAGTATATGTCCTCTTGGGCCCCACTCTTTACAAATTAAGAGGATCACAAGCCATTGTGGAATCTCATATTTTCATACAACACAAGAACCTCAAAGGTCCAATAGGACACATATATATCTAGAGATATTTGAATTTTTTGTGATTCAATTAGATGATTTGATGGCCATAGATGATGAACCAATGATCTAAAATGAGGCCATAGAGAGATCAAATCCAATAAATGCCTTGAGGCCATGATATCTATGATGGAATCCATGCATGCTAACAAAGTATGGAATTTGATGGGTTCACATGAAGGGGTAACAACCATAGGGTGAAAATGTATCTTCCAGAAGAAGTCTAAAATGGGTGGCAATGTACAAACTTATGAAGGACGATTGGTTGCAAAAGTATTTTGAGAAGTTCAAGGCGTTGAGTGTGATGAAACATTTTCATCAGTTTCCATGGTTAAATCCATCATAACCATGCTTGCTAATGTAGCTTATCATGACTATGGGATTTGGCAAATGAATGTTAAATTAGTTTTCCTTAATGGAAATCTTCTAGAAGATGTATACATGACACAACTTGAAGGTTTTATTGCTCCAAATGAAGCCAATGAAGTTTGTAAGCTACACAAGTCAATCTATGGATTTAAGAAACTGTATGGAATCTAAAATCTTCATTTTGATGAGACATTCTAAGATTTTGGCTTTATTAAAAATGAATATGAACCTTGTGCGTACAAGAAGGCTATGGGGGCATACTTGTATTTCTCATATTATATGTGGATGACATATTATTGATGGAAACAAATATGCCTACTTTGCAATTGATTAAGACTTGGTTAGGAAGTTCCTTATCCATGAAGGACTTAGGAGAAGAATCCTATGTTATAGGAATCAAGGTCTATAGACATATATCTAGAAGGCTTATTGGACTAAGACAAAGTACATACATTGACAAGGTGCTAAAGTAGTTTGACACACGTGATGATAAGATAGGTAACTTGCACATGTGTCATGGAATAAGTCTTTAGAAATCCCAATGTCCTAGATCTTTGGAAGAGTGGGCACACATGAGTAAGATTCCATATGCATATGCAATTGGATCTTCATATATGAAATGTTATATACATGTCCACTTTGATGATGATGAGTAGATCTTGGTAAGATATTGGTCAAGGTAACTGGATTTCCATGAAGAATACTTGAAATTCTTGATTAAAACTAAGGATCAATTCTTGATATACTGAGGTGAGGAAGAGTTAGTTGTAAAGGGTTATACTAATGCAAGCTTACAAACTGATAAGGACAATTACCAATCACAATCAAGATTTATGTTTTGCCTAAATGGTCTACTAGAAGCTGGAAGTGTCCCAAGAAAGAGACAGTGGCCAATCCTATAGTAGATGCTAAGTATATTGCCACATCTAATTCATCACTAGAAGTAGTATGGATCAAGAAGTTCATTAGTGAACTTGGGGTTGTTCCAACCATTGAGGACTCAATATAACTTAATTGTGATAAAAACAAAGCTATTGTCTATGCTAAGGAACCCAAATTACTTCAACATTCCAAGCTCATACTACAAAAATATCATATCACACGAGAGATCATACCAATAAGAGACGTAAAGATGTGCAAAATCCCAACTTGAATCAATGTTTCCAAACCCTTCACAAAAGTATTTTCATAGTATAAGTATGATGGTCATGTTAGATCACCCAGAATTCAATTCACGAGTGACTAAATCTAGTGCAAGTGGGGGACTATTGGTTGTATGCCCAGAGAGACATCATGTGATGATTGTAATAGGGTTACATTGTATACAATTCTCATTAATAATTCCATTCCTCTTATTATGTTTCTTTTAATAATGAGATAATGAATAAATGTGATAATGTACTAAGATTGTTTGACATGATGACATATGGTTGCGTTGAGGATCTGAATATGAGATAATATGCAAGATTTAGAGTATTCCTTCTTGTCATGTTGCTAGTTGGTTATATTGTTGATACTATAGGACAACAATAATACATGAGACTAGTTTGTATGCTAAGTTATGAACATGTCTCTTTTGTCATTATATTGGATATCAACTTAGGTACATGGGTACTTGTTAGAGAATAAGTTGTTCTGAGAATACCCACCTTGATAATGACACATGGAAGCCATATCATGATAGTTAGATTCATATCTACATGTGACAGTGCTGACTATGATCCTTTGACCTAAAGTCACTACACTAATCACACGTTCTGTGTACTTCAACATTGGAGCAACATGACTTTAAATAAGAGTTGCCATACATGTGATGATTGGGTGCACTGTGGCACTTATGGATTATTGTAAGTGATGCAGATAGAATTTGTCCCACTATTTGAGTGATATCATAGATACTTGATAAGTTAGACTATGAAATGCATGCCCATGCTCATGTGAGTCAATATATGATATTAAGCTCATAGAATCTAAATAGTCTGCTCTAGTTCAAGGAACATAGATTTAATGTTAAGAGGATGACAATTCCATGCCTCACTTTCAATCTACAAATATATGATAAAGGTATTATATGGTCATGGTAACATTAGTCACTTTACATGATCATGTTGTTCTCAACTTATTCCATATACTTGGGTAGAAATGATGTATTTCTAGATACCAATATTTACTTGTGAGGTTATCAACACTACTTCCAATGGAATGTGGAACCTATGGTGTCATACACATAAGGATACATAAGAGAATTGAATTTTGCAATCTAACACACATTTACATGTTGAATTCCATCCCAATCAAGTGAATGGAAGGTCCAATCGAATGATATGGTGGCTTGGTTTAGTGAAAAATTGATTATCAATTGACTGACTGATGAGTCAGGCAACCTAGAAAGTGAGTCAGGAAACTAAACAATGATAGGGAAAGGATAGGGAGTTAACATGTTCAATTTAATATCAAATTGGATAACTAAACCAAATACTACTGAATAAGGTGACTCAATAACAAGTTGGGTGACTCACAATCAAAATTGGTCCTATTTAGGTGACTCGATAAGAGAGTCAGGTAATTAGAATTACTATTTGAGTTTTCCTTGTATGAGTTTGTTTTTGAGTTATGATTAGGAACGATATTGGATTTTGGAAACTTGAAGCCATGAAACTTCTATATAAAGAGGTGCACGTCCATGGAGTGAGACATACTTGAGACACATTGTGAGTTACGTTGACAAGATTTCTTCCTCTTGGAAAGATAAAAACTCACCCCAAGAACAACAACCCACAATAGGAGGGGAAGGAGAGCAAGCAACACTAGAACGTCGATGACTTTGAGTTCCTATTCCTTATAGAAACCAAGGTGATGCACCATGAGTTCCAACATCCATTGGATGATGTAGAGGCTGAGTCTTGATAACAAGCAACTTGTTTAAGAAGATGACAAGGTGTAGCTACTAGCAAGGAGGAAATAATAACAACCACATTGGATCTTAATCTAGAAGTCCAAGTTCTAAACTGATATAAGACATGTCTAGTTGTTGGACAATTACGCCGAGGTATATTCGATATCCTTTCTGTGTCTTTAATATATTGACACTCTATGGCTAAAAAAATTCACCAACTTGGGTTTTATCAGGAGAAACTTTGCATTTGCATTGTGCACCCTCTCCCAAAAACACTACAAATTCATGATAATCTTAGTACTTGCTACCAACCAACCCATGTTCTTGATAAAAATAACAACAAAACTCTATCTACTCTTATGATCTAGCTTCTCAAGATTGATTTGACAGCCATCCATATCTTATAATTGATCTACATTCTCATAGAGTGAAAAATCTCTACACCATGATAAGTTGTCATACACTTAATTCTACTTAAAAGATAGATTGAATGTAGGAACTCACATCGTACATGCGCTTTATTATTCTATCCAAAAGAATCTTTCTTATCAACTTGAAAAGGAAAATATACAAACAAATAAGATAGGGTCTTATGCATCCTTTTAAATTACTAGATTTGGGATTCAACACTAACCATATTTTGGCATTATCATGATCTAGTTTCATTTCAACAAGGGATCTTTTAAGTGAAATTGATGATGCTTGTTTCACATTATCCCACTAGTTTTGAAAAAGATGTAATGAAGCCCACTAGGTACAGAAGTCTTTGTGCTTCCTAACTTTACATGAGCCTTATAAAGATGTAATTTCTTCAAAAATATCACCACAATCAGATGGAATTGTGAAAAATCAGCTAAAAACATGGACAAACATCACTTAGTCAACATCAACCAGAATGCTTTGAAAATGTTCCACAACCACTATTGCATATCATGTGGCCATGAGCTTCACTACCTTGCATCATTTTTTAGCATTGTAATAACTGCCCCTCTTTATATTTTTGATATTGAGGATAATGAGTGATGTTTATGTTATTATTTCATTTGAATTTTTCCACGAATTAATACATCCTCTCCTATGTATGAGGATCCATTATAGTTCTAGGACATGATTAAGTAATAAAATGATTTAAATGATTTAATTTTTTTTTCTTACAATATAATCTTGTTTGTTGTGTTAGGCTGTATATGATTTGTGCTATGCTCTTATTCGTCAAGGATAACCTATATAAGCTCAATGAATACATTGTTAGAAAGGTTATACCCATTTTCTCAATGGTATAGACTCGAATATACATATATTGTTACTCCTTGGCTATGTAATGAGAATAACTAGTATTGCAATGTGTGGTCACATAGGAGCAACAACACAATTGATAGATATATGGACTACATGCCCCATGCTACTTCCCACTATACCTATGAATGTAGCACAATGTCTACATCATATTGTTGGTGCCTATTTTCATGGTTCTACTTGGATTATATGCACATGGTTTTAGGCTAACTATAGGGTTGGTGGTGGCTACAAACTGACTGGTTGCTGGACTGGAGGCCATTAGAAACAATTGTGCATCTTGTTTATTGTAGAGGCATTGAAGGTTGTAGTATAGTTATACTCAAAGAATCAAAGAAACTATGACATGCATCATGGTTTAAAAACATTTGGTACATCCTTTTTGCATTAAAGAATGGAGAGGCAAGATCTTTATTTCATGTGTTCCATATTCAAGCACAAACACTACATTTCAAGCTCCTAGGATATCAACATGGGTGGATTTGAACTCCATGCAATTTTTGATGCTATGGAGGAATAATGACATTTCCATATGAGATGCAAGGTTTCACTCTTTCATTCATTCTTTGTCTCTCTATCAGATTGATTTTTGTGAGACATATCAACACTTAACACTTACAATAAAGAGAGACCCACATCACTACATATGATGAGGGAATGGGTTTCACTTGGTTTTCTAATTTTTTATAATAGTTGAACCAAGTTAGTATGTAGGCCATTAAACAATTTCAATTGAGATCTACCAAAAGTAAATTATATTTTACTTTAATTAACCGCTATATATAATTAAACCAATCTAAAAACACATTCAATTGAATTTAATATATTTTATGATCTATAGGAACCCACCATCTTGTTTATTACTGTTGTAGTCTGATTCTTCCCACATGAAAAGAGTCATACCTTGTGAAGAATTGTTACTACCCAAATGATATGATGGTCAAGATTGATGTTAACTGTTCATCACCAATGTTTCCTTGATGTATAGTACCTTCAACCTGATAGTCAGAATCTTGTCTTAAACTAATGATGAACACATATCATCTTCCTTAAAGATCAATTTATATTTCTTGTTTTGAATTAGACTATTAAAGTAGATATGGGTTCACAACCCATATGATATTTATGGTGATCGTAGTTCAATATACTTTTAATGCCCTATTTTAATGCATTAAAAGGTCCAAATTTTGTGCTTTTACTATATTTTGGACATGTAATCACATATTTGATATAATAGATATCTTGATTCCATTTAGACTAATCAAAGCTATTCTAATGTAGAAACCATGAAGCTTGGTTTGTCTGGAACCAATGCTACCTTCGTTACCGACAAAAGGACTCAACAAGTAAAGATTCTTTCTTTCTACATAGAGATATTCCTTGCACCCATACTTGTACACCGTGTTCATCTCCAAGCTTTCCTCACTTTTCCCAATATCAAAAACATGATGTGCCTTCTCTACTGCATGGCATGCCCAACATTAGTATCCATGCATATACAATCATGAACATGCATGGTGTGTTCCAATAGTGTCACAACATGCCATTTTTATTAACCATTTGATAAATCCTTTGAAATGTCATATCCGTCCCTTGATATATGGTGGTGAACTACTTATGAAGCCTGACTCTTGGCAACTTCTGAGGGACACAAAGTTCCTCATCTTGGATACATTGTGTCACCTCACATAAGTAGATAAGTTATGAACAGTAGTAATGATGAAATATCTCTCATTTAGTCCAACTCCAACTTTTGATAACAGGAGAGGGAGGTGACCCAAAGGGAAATTCCACTCTAGAAGAGACTGAAAAGAAGAAGAATAAAGATAAGGAGGAAAAATTTCCTTCTCCCCAAGCTTGAGAATCTCTATGTGTAGGTCCTTAGCAGAGAATCCTTCCTCTACTAGTGTTTTATTCTATTTCTCTCCTTCCACTCTATTTCCTTATTTCAATGCATGGAACTTGTTAGATTTGTGGATAAAACCTATTCATATGGAGTAGCTTCCCTTGTATTGCTGCCTTTTTGGCACCTATTAGTCACATAATGAACAACTTGATTTAATATTATGATTTCCTTCTTGTTTATCTAATTATTTTTAATCATTTATGCAAATTTACAAAAAGCATTTTTTACTTCCTCAGCTTTTGCATACCCGAAAGAGATACAAATTTAGTAGAGCGCAATTCGAGCTCAAATTCTTGTTACATGGAAGTGAATAGGATTTCAAGCATGCTAAAGCTCCTTGTACAAGTAAGAAAGGTGGATATATGATTCTTAATAGAGTATATAATATAACTTACTATCTTGTGTTAGGGTTGGAAGATAGTGATCTAGCCACCCAGGTGGTTAATAGGAAGAAGTCATTAATTGTAATATAGTGTGGGATGTGAACAAGAACACATTATACCTATTATGTATGAATGTTCATCATATTCTTGGTGTCATTGAACCAAATACATTTGACTTTATGAGATAGCTTAAGAGAGATTTTGTGACAAAGCTTTAGTTAATTTAGGAGTTAATCAAACCATGTAATTTTTTTAATTTGAATTGTTATACAAACAAACTAAGTGTTTAGTTGCATCAAATTCCTATAGAGACGAGCTTAAACTACACTATTATTAACCCATCCTACTATGAGCCTTGAGTGTGTGTAATTTAGGCTTCTATTATAAGTTTCATGCATATCCCTTCTATGACATGCATCAATTTCCATGCATTACATAGTCATACTTAGGAAGTTTCCCTAGATTTCAGTGCATGTCATATAGGAGGGACAAAACTTATTTATGTTACTCCAATCATATATATTCACTATAACACAAACAATACTTTTATTGGGGTAAACATTTTACAAGGTTACATTAAGCCAACATCAAAATATAAGAATAACATGTGACATATTAGTGACTTCAAGTCAAGGGGTCAAAATGACACGTTCACATTTAGAGCAACCTTTGGAATTTCATATGATGATATGTGATTCACTCACCTAACTGGCATATCTAATACATTTATGACAAGTTTATCTTTGCATATATTTTACATATGCCTATGACCGGTGATTACATGTTACCAACCACCAAATATACAAGTATACTATGTGATAAGTTTGTTCTAATACCACAATAATACCTTTAGAGTTCAATGGTCTCATATTCTCTATCACATAGCTTGAAATCTTGTGAACTTAAATAAATATGTTTAGATCATCATATGTATATACAAAACACATAATGTAATGCACAAAGGGTTGCAATACCTTTATTTGAACTCATAATATAAACATGCCCCAAAGACATAACATAATTGAATCCTAGGAAAAACATAAAAAAATATATCCTACCACTTCATAGATCAAGTTTCATGTCCTTTAATATTGGGATAAAGTCATTATATAACTTTAATACCCCACATCTTATTGAGGGTTCACCTTTTTTCTCAATTCTTTAATTCTAATATCTAGCTTCGATGAAAGCTATCTATAGATACTAGAGAACTGTCATCATCACACCCATAATGATTCATAAATGTTGATTAAGCCAAGAAATATGAAATCTTAAGAATCTCAACTAATTGTACAGTGAAGATAGAGAGAAATAAGAA
Source organism: Alisma plantago-aquatica (assembly GCA_963693085.1). Taxonomy (NCBI): domain Eukaryota; kingdom Viridiplantae; phylum Streptophyta; class Magnoliopsida; order Alismatales; family Alismataceae; genus Alisma; species Alisma plantago-aquatica. The sequence continues at coordinate 1,672,765,169 of OY856409.1, forward strand.
CAAAGGAATGCTAAGATGAATACTTACAAAGATTTTTCACAACAACATTAGAGAATACATTTAGGGCACACTACTAATGTAGTAAAGTTGTGGACGATCAACCAAAGCTGACTCATGATTAAATGAAATATGGATGTTGGCTCACTAGGAGGTTGTACGCTGGAATCTTCCAAATTTATATGTGAGGGTTATGAATTTTAACAAAATAGTGGGAGTGATAATTAATCAAAGGCCTAGTTAATATCTTAAAACTTATCAAATCAAATTCATCAACATGTTTTTGACTAAATTTGCAATATGTTTTGTAGAATCTAATGGCAAACACAACATGTTTTCTTCGCGATTGGTCCTTGATAAGGACAAGTTGAACGGGAACAACTTCCATGAATGGTTGTGGACTTTGAGAATTGTTCTCACTCAAGAGAACAATTTCTATGTCTTAGAGATACTAGAGCCAGATGAACCCGGTCCCAATGCGCCTGAGGCTGATTGGGATGCTTAGTGGAAGCACTATGAAGATGTTGTAGATGTCAAGTGCCTGATGTTGTGCTCAATGAACTATGAGTTTCAAAGACAACATGAGAACATGGATATTATTGAGATGGTTACACATATTAAGAACATGGACCAAGATAAGGCAACACAAGAGAGATATGATGTCTCTAAGGTGTTGTTCAAGTGCAACATGGCAGAAGGTGATCTAGTAGGTCCCCACACACTCAAGTTTATTAGGTATGTGGAGAACCTTTCGAGACTGGGATTCCCTTGGGTCAAGAGCTGGCCACATATGTGATTCTACAGTAACTGTAGGGATCATACAACCAGTTTATCATGAACTACAACATGAATGACTTTTACAAGCTATTGTAAGACTTACTTGGAATTTTGAGGACAACTAAAGAACACATGAAGAAGGACAAACCCAAATATATGATGTTGATATGCAGAGGAAAGTCCAAGGGAAAAGGAAAGGCTAAGAAAAGTTCTAAATCTATCCTTAAGCCAAAGTCTTCTGAATAGAAAGCTAAGGGAGGAGTGAATAGGGAAGGAAAGTGATACCATTATCACCAGCCTAGAAACTAGAAAAGGAACTATCCTTTTTACATAGAGAAACTAAAAAATAAGGAGATAGATATATCCACTTCATGACCTAAGAAGAAGTAAGGTAGAGTTGTGTGGAGAAATTGTTGTTTCCACTGTAGTTGGAATCTATCATTCATGCAAAGGACATGTAATAAAATAAGTAAATTTCTACTATGTACCTTCCATTAATGGAAAACATCATGTATCTTGTATGGACAAGAATATTGTGAAAAATATTTCATGTTTTTCTTTCAAAGATAATATCTTTTATGGCAGTGTCCCTAATGTCTCAAAATTTATAATTAATAATTCTAGAGACAATTATACTAAATGACTCGATGACTCAAACAACAAATACATATAACATTGTCATCTAGATCACAAAAATGAGAAATGCATTTCTATAATCCATGATCATGGTTATCTAGACTCTTTTTGTTGTTGAACCAATAGAGACGTGCAAGTCTTATTTATTGGGAAATATGACAAAAACATCTTCACTAGATGTAGTGGAAGATCGACTATTCTATTAGGTCTCATATATACTAATGTATATAGACCTTTTAGAATAAATTCTAAAGGTAATTATTAGTACCTCATTGTATATACTGATGTTCTCATTAGATATGATAGTTTGTATTTAATGAAATATAAGTATGAATATCTTAAAGTGTTCAAGAAGATTTTAAATAAAGTACATAACCAAATTGGTATAAGTATTAAAACACTTTGATATTATTGATGTGGGACCAAGAGTTTGAGGACCTTCTGGGAGAATATGATAGTGAATTATGATGAACTCCACCTAAAACACAACGATAGTATATCATGATAGTGTATTGGAAAGAAGGTGTCACACCCTATTAGTCATGATGTAATTATCAATAAATCTAGTTCATCTTCCATTTTTTTTTGGGAACATGCTTTACACTAAACAATGTACCGTCTAAAATTGTCTAAAAGACACCATATGAGATATGGCATGGGAAGTGTCTTGATGAGTCTTTTATAAGGATTAGGATTGAAAGCTTATATAAGAATATAGTTTCTTGAAAATCTTTGTCCACAAATCACATAAATGTTCTTTTATTGAATACTCCTTTTATATTCCAATCCAACAACAAAATTGTTTATTGCTAGGATAGATGCATTCCGAAAAGGGAATTTAATTCCAAAGGAATTAGTGGGAGAAAAGTAGAACCCAAAATGTTTGAGACAAATAAGAAAACATTGAAGCTAAAGGGGTACAACAACAATGACAATCACAAATTGTTTTGGAATCTCAAGATTCCTCATGAACACAAAACCTCATAGATCTAGTAGAAAACACCTTGAGTTTGATAGATTATGATATCTTATAACTCAGAAAGGCGATGAATTGATCATTAATGATGAGTCAACAACCTACTTACATGTTATTGAACACCACAATATAAGAAATGGCTTGAGTCCATGAGATCCAAGTTGGACTCCATGTACACCAACAAGGTATGACCTTGGTGGATCCTCCTGAAGGGAAAAAACCCATAGGGTGCATTTAAAGTCTCTGTCAAAAAGGATGTCATGGATGGTAGTGTACTACCTATAAGAGCATATTGGTAGAAAAGAGTTTCAAACAAGTTCAAGGTGTTGGGCACGATGGAATTTTATCACAAGTTACCATGGTTAAATCCATCAGGACCATGCTTGTCATTGTAGCTTTGTAAGATTGTGAGATTTGGCAAAATGGATGTTAAAAACACATTCCTTAAATGGAACTGGTCATTAGACCCCTGTCTACCGACATATGTTCCACAAGCCAAGGGGAGCTTGAATGCGTGAAATGCAAGGATAGAGGCATTATATGTATTAATGTCTTAACTTAGATAAAAAGTAAATCTATATAGTCAAGTCATATAAATGCAATGCTACTTATATAAGCTAAACGAGTTGTGCATTAAATCCCAATTAGGATGAAACTTTATACAAATGTAGATTAGGGGTAAGACTACCTAGATAAATTACTAATTTTTATCTTAGGTTGGTTAAGGCTGTTAAATAGAGTAAGGTTAATTTGGTCAATATAGGGCTTTATATGGGTATAAGAGTCAATTTACTTTCTATTATTCCCCTGAAAGTTAAAATATGTACTTTTCTAAACATATAAAATATTTTTAGGATTTTTATTGAGTTAATAATTTTATATGTTATATTTTATAAAAAGACATAATTAATACATTTCTTATATTTTATTTGTCTACAAATGTTTTGGCCATCACAAAAGAGGATATAGAATACTAGGCATTGAAAAACATAAATAAAGTAGTAGTTTGGAGTGGTAATCTAGTGGAAGTAGTTAAGTATACTAGGGGCAAAATAGTTACTCCATGTGGGATTAAGAGATGCATTCTCTCCCCCTGCCATGCCCGTGACAGATGCCGAACGTCTAGGAGGGTTGTAAATCAAGGCGACAACTGATATTCGAACCCAATTTCCTTTATTAGGGGATTCTGTGCTTGACCATTTGATCCACTCATTGTCGGCCAAAATAGTCACTCTACATGTAAATTAAAGATAGTATATAAGTTAAATCTTCAAATCTAAATTAAATGCTAATGTATTGATTATATATAAATTAGTTGATTATTTTGAAATAAACACTTATTTTCTTCAGAAAAGAATATTATTTGTTATAATAATTAATCAGACTATTTTTTTACCTAATATCATGATAATGAAAACTCATAAGAAAAAGGAGATGGATAATTCATGTACACAGAGCTGAGTATGTTACACCATAACTATAGGAACCTATAGTTTATATCTTCCAATCACTACTACAGAAATAGCTTATAACGCCACATTTAGAGACATCGGTTATTACCAAAAACCGACGCCTAAGCCCTAGAATGTCAGATAATTGCAGAGACTGACATCTATATTTGAAGACCGACCAAACACGATTATCACTTTTTATTTAGTGTCGGCTCCCTAACATGAACCGACACCTAAAATAGCCCATCAAATCTAAATTTTCAAGTGAAAAAATTTACCCCACATACAACATCGGTTTTTTTTACCTAATAACCGACGCCTAACGATGAAAAAAATTACCTCCAAAGTTTCAATATGGTTGTCAGTTTTTGTGGAAAAACCGACGCTGATAAGGTTTCGCGCGCCATCCCTGTAAAATTGTTTAGGGTTAAGATAGTCCAATGGACGTCGATTTTTTATGGCAACTGACGCTGATGGCTATTAGGTGTCGGTTTCTAAGAAAACCGATGCCTTTGTTAACTTAATAGCCCCCACAAGAAACAAACTCTTCCCCATTCTCTCTATTTCATCGCAAAATTAGCCCCCAAAGCTGTTGTTCTCCTCTCGACACCGCCACACATGTGGTCACGCTCCAGCCTGCTCCAGTGGTCGACACCGCCTGCTCCTGTGGCCGTCGCCGCCGCCGCCACCCCCTTCTCTCTTCTTCCTCCCACCCGCTGCTCCTCACACCACTGCCACCTCCGACATGGACACTGCTAGCTGCTCTCTTCTTCCTCCCGCCCACTGCTCCTCACACCACCGCCGCCGACAGGGACACTGCTAGCTGCTCTCTTCTTCCTTCATGCCACTGACATGTATGCCACTGCCGCTGCCCTTGCTAGCTCATTTTGTTCTCACTGACATGTATGGCTGTCCTATAGGGATGCCAGAGGTGGCTAAAATATGCCACCTCTCCTTCTTCCTGCTCCCTCCTTACCAAATGGATAAAAGCAAGGCCACAATTGTGTGGGCTGGCCACGATTGTGGGCTGCCACACGGTCGTGGCCTTACTTTTATCCATTTGGTAAGGAGGGAGCATGAAGAAGAACATACATTTGCAATTGAATACTAATGCTTGACCTAATTCTGTAAATTTTGATGCATGTTGAAATAAGATATTAAAACCCTAATGTTAAAACCCTAATACACATTTCACCATAATCTTGTATTAACTATATTGCTGAAATCTTGTGATCAATCTATCTAAGATATTAAAACCCTAATGTTAAATCTCTGATTTTGTAGTGATGTGTCACCCTAACATCTACATGAATCCCTATTGTATGATGTAGATTGATGATAATGCATGAGCTAGTTTGAAATTTTGAAATCAATTATGAATCTCTCCATCCCTAGGTCATACTAATTTATGTGTAATCTTTATCTTGATGATGAACATGGATGGACACTCGAAATGTTGAAATCAATGTTATAGAATATGATACCTAGAGTAAATGATGTTACATGACCTAGGATATGAATGATGAAACTAGGATTGTAGGTATTGGAATGACAACATACATGTATTTGTTGGCCTAGAAACCCGTCCAAGATATACTCATTAGGAGTAAATCTTGGATAGTCCCCGGTTTGGGACTATTCTTGAACACCTAATCTCACTTAGGATGTAAGTGTATAATGTGTATTGGGTTTGAAGAAAATTTTGGTAGCATTTCCCCATTTGTTCTCTAAGTACATATGCACTTGGAGAACAACGGGGAAATGTTGCTAAAATTTTCTTAGAAAACCCAATACACATTATACACTTACTAGTGATGAGATTAGGTGTTCAATAATGGGATAGGTGGTACACATTTATTATATATAAGAATGACAACACATGTATTTGTTAGCTTACAAACCCGTATAAGATATACTCATTAGGAGTAAATCTTGGATAGTCCCTGATTTGGGATTGTTCTTGAACACTTAATCTCACTTAGGATGTTTTAACCATTAATTATATATAAGACCTTAAACCCTAAATTTTTAACCATAAACTCTAATCTATTAACCCTAGACCCTAATCTTGTTGTAATATATACTTGTTTTCTCTTTGATCATAGAATGGATAGATCATGGATGTTCATTCGCAATCGCTGCACCCCAGAGTTTATTTCTGGTCTTGATCAGTTTATTAGATTTTCCAAGGAACATAGGAAACAACCTGGAGATAGGTTCTATTATCCATGTAGGCATTGCGATAACAACTTGAAAGTCAGCACTGGTGACGAAATAAGAAGTCATGTCATGTGCAACGGGATTGTACAAGGCTATACAGAATGGCACTAGCATGGAGAGATTTCAAACCCAAAACCAGTGGATGTCGATAGCAGTGCTTGTGTGGAAGAAGAAATTGCCTCCGATGACGTAGATGTGAACGAACCAGTTCCAGTAGACATCGTTGATGTGATGCTGGATAGTTGTGGGGTAGAGCACCCTGATCCACCTCCCATGTTTAGAAATATTGTGTATGATGCTAATATACCATTATACACAGGTTGTATTAAGTTTACGAAGCTTAGAGCTATGTTGAGATTGTATAAGATGAAAGCTAACAATAGATGGAGCGACAAAAGCTTCACGTTATTGTTGTCTCTATTGAAAGAAATGCTTTCTGAATGAAACGAGCTACCAATCTCAACATACCAGGTAAAGAAATTGTTGTGCCCAATGGGAATGGAGGCCAAGAAGATACACACATGCCCGAATGATTGTGTATTATTTCAAAAGGACTATGTGGATTTGAAAGATTGTCCAAAATGTGGTGCGTCACAGTATAAATTGACGACTTCGGGGGAGTCCAAAATTGGTTCTCATGCTAAGGTGATGTGGTATCTACCTATAATATCACAGTTTCAACGCTTGTTTGCCAATCTTATAGATGCGATGAATTTGAGGTGGCATGCAGATGTTAAGAAAAATAATGATGGGATCCTACGACATGCATCTGATTCCCCACAGTGGAAGAAGATTGATCTATAGTACCCTAAATTTGGTGAAGAAGTCAGGAATATAAGACTTGGGCTTTGTACAGATGGGATGAATCCATATGGGACATTGAGCAGCCAACATAGTACTTGGCCAGTCATGCTTGTTATATACAATCTTCCTCCATGGCTGTGTATGAAAAATAAGTATGTTATGCTGTCATTGTTGATATCGGGCCCTAAACAACCTGGAAATGATATCGATGTTTATCTTGAACCTCTAATTGTTGACTTAAAGAAACTCTGGGGTGAAGGTGTGATGACCTATGATGCTTCACAAAGAGAGACATTTCGTTTGCACACTATGTTGTTTTGCACTATTAATGACTTTCCAACATATGTGAATTTGTCTGGATATAGTGTCAAAGGAGCTAAAGCGTGTCCTATATGTGAATAGAACACTGATTCAAAAAGACTAAAACATGGTGGCAAGACTGTATATCTTGTTCATCGAAGGTTTCTTCCAAAATTCCATCCGTATCGTAGGAAGCGCAAAGCATTCAATGGATGGAATGAGGAACGGAGTGCACCTAAACCTATACCAAGGGAGGTTGTTTATGAAAGAGTCAAAGACTTTGTCAATGAATTTGGTAAGAGATCACAATGTACTATGAACACACAGAGTGATAAATCTTTATTTAAGAAGAAGTCAATAATTTGGGATCTTCCTTATTGGAGTTCTTTGACAGTCAGGCATTGTATCGATGTCATGCACATTGAGAAAAATGTCTGTGATAGCGTCATTGGTACTCTGTTGAATATACCACATAAGACTAAAGATGGGATAAAATCCAGACTGGACCTACATGAAATGGGAATAAGGCCAAACTTAATAGAATTACGTGAAATGGGAAATTGGAGAACATACTTACCTCCCGCTTGTTACACGTTGTCTAGAAAGGAGAAAAAAGCTTTTTGTGAATGCTTGGTAAATGTTAAGGTGCCACATGGTTACTCATCCAACATCCATAGATTGGTATCAATGAAAGATCTGAAGTTTATAGGTCTTAAATCTCATGATTGGCACACTCTAATGCAACAAATATTTCCCGTGGCAATTTGATTTATATTGTCGAAGCATGTAAGGTTTGCAATCACCAAACTTTATTTCTTTTTCAACAGTCTGTGCAGCAAAGTTTTTGACCCTGATACTCTTGATAATTTGCAAAGAGAAGTGGTTGTTACCCTATGTCAGCTTGAGATGTATTTCTCTCCTTTGTTCTTTGATATCATGGTACATCTTATTGTCCACTTGAATAGGGAGGTGAAAATGTCGGGACCAATTTTCTTGCATTGGATGTATCCATTTGAATGATACATGAGTGTTTTTAAAAGTGATGTTCGAAATCGTTATCAGCCTAAAGGGAGTATTATTGAGGGTTATGTGGCGAGAGAGGTTATGGATTTTTGCAATGACTTTCTGATTGGTAATGACACTCCTATTAATGACAAGAATATTGAGGAGAAGTTTGGTAAAGGAATTTTGGGATCACAGGTGAAAGTAATCAGCCGTGAGCAGTTGGAACAAGGTCACTTGTATATTTATGTTTATATCGAGGAACATACCAATTTCATCAAGAGACAATATCCTTGAGCCAATTCAATGTGGCTTGCTAGAGAGCATGACAAGACATTTATTAAGTGGTTTGAAGATAAAGTCTTACATCAACTATCTCAAACACCAGATGATATTACTGAAACTATCAAATGCCTCACCTTTAAACCAAAATTGAATGTTATGTCTTATGAAGGGTATGGCATTAATGGATTCACATATTACACAAAGCACCAAGATGATAAGAGTGTCGTCCAAAATAGTGGGGTCACCCTTCAAGCGTCGACTATGTTTTTTGCAAGTGCAAAGGATAAGAGTCCACATGAATCTAAAATGTCATATTACGGTGTCATTGAAGACATATGGGAGTTTGACTACATAGATTTCAGAATTCCGCTCTTGAAATGTAATTGGGTTGATAACACCAAAGGAGTTATAGTGGATGAATTGGGTTTCACTTTAGTGAACTTTGAAATGATTGGCGAGAAGGGTGAACCATTCATATTGGCATCACAGGAAAAATAAGTATTTTATATCAATGATCCTGCAAATGATAAATGGTCAACTGTTCTTCATGGTAAAAGACAGTTCATTGAAGATCCTATAGATGAAGAAGAGTACTATGATAAGTATGATGACTCCAGTCCATTCTCAGTTGGGTTGCTAATGATGACTTGTACATGTGCGGAGATCACAATGAAGGATTGTTAATTGATAAAAGATCACAATATTAGAGGCATGCATGTTTATATTTTTTTTAATTGTTTCATTTTTAAATGTTTCATTTTTATATGTTTCATTTTTCAATGTTTCATTTGTATATGTGAACTATACAATGTTTCATTATCTTCTAGTTATGTCAAATGCTAAATGTTTGATTTTTTAATGACATTTTCAGATGGCTGAGCATGGGCATGATGACCGTGATGTCCATGATGAGCATGGTGAGGATACCAATGCACCGCCTCATAATGTAAGTTTTAAAAATATATCATATATTTCTAACTATATGTCCATTTATAGTTATATCCTATAAGTGTGTTTATTTTTGTCAAATTTTAGGTTGATGATGCACATGTACCCCCTGAAGCACTTGAGGCACTTGATGAGCAGTACCAAAAAGTTGAAAAGAGAAGGGGAATCACTATGATGAAGAAGTTAACAACGCTAAGGGGCAATGGACCCAAACTGGCTGTGGATTTTGATAATGCAGGAAATGCAATTGGAGTGAACCGCAATTCGTTTGTTTCATATCTTGGGGTTGTCACTCACAGCCATTGTGGCTGTAAGATAGATTCTTGGCATAAAGTTCCTAAGGGGAAGAAAGAATTAATATGGAAGTATTTATGCATGAGTTATTATTATTTACAATTCTATTTTGTAGATTACTAATTTTTTGGACACTAGTTAATAGCAATTCTATTTTGTAGAGTATATTTGTATTGGATGAAAAGTTGCATCGTAAATGCGTGATGCAACGCTGTGGGAGGATCTTAAGGAACTATAGGACAAATCTCACCTGAGAATACATAAAAGATGGTGAGAAGAGGAAGAAGTCAACCACTGATTAGTGGAACTACCTGGACCCAGAAGAATGGGATGCATTTGTTGCTTCAAGAAAAACTGATGAATTCAAGGTATTAGGCGTCACTCCTAATTTAATTAATATACGTTGTATTCACCTATTCAAGATAAACCTTTAGTGTTACTAACCAAATCAATGTGCATACTAACTAGGATATTAGTGAGGCGCAAAGAGCAAGGCATGCAATGAATGTGCATGACCACACAATGGGTCCAAAGGGCTATGCAGGCGTTCACCAAAGACTACATGCTGAGTCTACTGCTCAGTCTGCTGCTACTTAGGAGTCCTCTACTATAGGTACCACACCTCTGCCTCACCATGATGTCTGGATAGCTGGGCGGTAAAACAAGAAGGGAGAAATAACGAAGCCCGCAAATGCTGAGGAGGTTGCAAAAATGGTAAATTACAACTCTTAGAGCAATTGTTTGAATATTGATTATTTGTAGTGTTTACTTACTTACCAATTTCTATTGATGGCGATTAGTGGGAGCTGCATAAGCTGAGGAAACAAGGCAAGTTCATCCCTGAGGGAACAAGGGATGAATTGACAGTTGCTCTGGGTAACCCAGAGCATCATGGACGTGTTAGGGGTGTAGGCACTGGTGTGGGCATAAAAGCATTCTTTAGGTCATCCCAACGCAAACATGTCTCAAAAGTGGGAATTTCATAAGAAGAGGTAACCTATTATTTTTTTAGAATATTACTGTAAAAGGAAATTCAATAATCAGAAGCTAACATTTCTTTTATCCATGTATAGGTAGATAAGATAGTTGATAGGAGAGTCGATGAAGTAGTTGATAAGAGAGTCAAGGAAGCAATTGATAAGATACTCCAGGAAGCAATGAGCAAGTGGCATGCATCTCAGACTACCACTCAGACAATACCTATGATGTCCCGCTCTTCTCATACTGTAGAGGTTGAGAGTAATCCTATAGACCCACCACCTAGCACATCCGCTGTAAGTATTTTTATGACATAGTAGCTAGTCTTTTCAAGATGAAATGTTTTCAAGATGATATGTATATATGTATATAACATTCTTTATGTAAATTTGTAGGGGTTGAAGCCATGCCGTCTAAAAATTAAAGAATATGTCATTGCAGAGGCATCCACTTACCCACCCCTTCCAGGGGAAATGTTTCATGGGTCTCCATTACCAGATAGTTGGGTTCGTGTGAGCCCGCTACGTATATTCCCTAGTTAGATGGATCTTCCATTGACATATGCCCACCCAGATTGTGAAATGCTTGGTGAGGCAGAAGGCGGAGTGATATTGTGGCCCAAAGCAGATGTCATCTATACTGAAATTGTATGGTAAATTTACATTACGTTAAATTGTTAGTGTGTATATATGAGGTCAATTGATATGAAATTATATATATATGTTAAAAGGAAGACACCCAGAGAATCTAGGCCTCCACCTCCACCTCCTACATTACCAAGTTGGGTTGCACAGGACCTACCTGCCTCATTAGGTCCTAATTGTAGGGGTATGGTAGTATGGTTAGGCGAACATGATATAAATTGCCCTATAAATGTTTCTATAGATGCGGATGCTGCAGGTCAATCATACGAAAACAACCTATTTATACAAGATATATTGGAGTTGTTTCACTATGATTGGCTGAATACATCTGTGATAGAGCTATGGATAAGGTGAGATCTTGTTTAGATATCCATATACCTTGTGTAGGATCCGATGATATGGTTTCTTATATATTACGGCATACATAATACATGTTTTGCAGCCACTTAGACAAGATATGTGTAGATTTTTCATTTGAAAATTTAGGATTTTTGGTTCCATCTTTGATTAGTCTAGTAGCTAAAGACCCTTCATCAGTTCAACAATACTGCTGTGATGCTTTTACAAATTTTGGTCAAAATAAGAAGACGGTGATAATAGCTCCCTTCAATGTGGAGTAAGTTTACTTTGCTTATAATTTGGACTTAAGAAAATTACATTTTTATTGTAGATTTCGAGTTATTAATTTTTAAATTTTTTTACCTCTAGGGGTACGCATTGGGAGTTACTAGTTATTGTCCCCGAGACGTTCACTGTCTATTATCTAGATCCTAAGGGGACTAAATTGAATCCAAAATATGGACAGGCAATGAAAATGGTATTATTCCGGTGAGAAATATTTCATTTTTATATCCATTAACATATGTTATTACATTACTATTTAATTATGCAATTTACTCTGTTACATTAACATGTAGGGGTTTACATGAGTTCAAAAAGGCTGGAGGAAAGGTCCCCAGGAAAAAGAACCAACCAATAATTTGGGAGAACGTGGAAGTAAGTTCCCGACTCTAATGTATATATTATTTATGTGAACTGTGCTTAGTTGTATTTTTTAATATTTTGTATGTTTCAATTTATAGTGTACTACATAAGACAACAGCTGGGCATGTGCATACTATGTGATGCGATTTATGCACATGATTATCAAATATGCTGCAGTGGTCATCGATACCATACATGAGGTATTATATATAGTATCATTAGATATATAATATGAAATATATAAATCTTATTTATATATTATTAATTATATATATACATCATTCTCTTTGCAGGTGTTTAAAACTGACCCCACTACAGGTAATGCCTTATTAGATGTACATGCTCCATATACGACAGAAGAATTAAATGATGTAATAGAAGAATGGGCAAAAGCCATACAAGTAGTTGAGGTTTTAAAATATAATTGGGATGTTGATAGCAATAATGACTAAAGAATGATATTTTGTAAATGAATTTTTTTGAATTGTCATATGTGTGAATGTTTCTACATGTCTGAATGTTTCTACATGTGTCTGAATGTTTATACATGTGTGAATGTGAAAATAAATGGAATTGCAGGTTGCTACATAAATGTTTCTACATGTGTTTGAATGTTTCTACATGTGTGAATGTGAAAATTGAATGGAACTGCAGGTTGCTAAATGTGTGAAAATGAATCTTGTTAATTTTGCAGGTTTGTGGCATGTTATTGGCTGATATCAATGGATGCTGTAAACCTACAGTTCAGAACTGAACTGCATGTTTCTGCATTCTGTTGACCAACCACAACAGGCCTGCAAATTGACAAGAAAAAAATCAAAACATAGTCATCAGTTATTAGTATAAATCCGACAACAAAGACATATATCGTCGGTTATTAGCAAAAAACCGACGTATATGTGGTTAGGTGCCACGGCTGTGCTGGGAAGCACAGCTGTAGTGGGGTCTTCATGGCACCAGTGATATGGCGTCAGTTATTAGCAAAAAACCGACGTCTGGAAGGGTAATGGCGTCGGTTATGACTAAGAAACCGACGCCGATGGTGTCCTAGATGGCACCCTTTTTGTAGAGCGAAGGGTTCCGGCGTCGGTTTCCCTACCTATAACCGATGCCTATAGTGGCCCCTACTGGCACGTTTTTGGTGGCACGAAGGGTTATGGCGTCAGTTTTCAAACCGACGCCTAAGGGTTCTCCTTTTTAGCGTCGCCCACATATGTGTCACTTTGAAACCGTCGCCAAAGGCCTTAAATAACTGACACCAAAGGTCGGATCTGTACTAGTGAATGTGATTGTAATAGAGATAAAGAAATGCTATATGTACCTGCCATAAATAGAAACATTATCTCTTTGTCTTGTTTGGGCAATAACAATTTGTGATAAAGAATCGTCGATTTTCTATTGTGAGAAATGAGATATTCTATGGCAATTCCCCAATGTATTATGGTCTATATTTATTGGAACTACAGACAAATGTATGTAACAAGTAGTTAAAACTCGTCGACTCGAATAAAAGTTACCTATGTCACTTCCATCTAGGGCACATAAATGAGAATCACATTTCTTGACTCCACATAACGGTTATCTATTCTTTTTTGTTTTTAAATCGATAGAGACACATGATCTTAGTATTGGGCAATATGAGAAAACACTATTCACTGGAAATAGTGAGAGGGAAAGTGACTTATTAGGACTGATACATACTAATCTATGCAAACCTTTCAACAATAGTGCTAGAGGATGATATCAATAATTTATCACATTTACTAATAACTTCAGTATATATGATATGTGTATCTTATTAAGTATACATTGGAATCTCTTAAAAAGTTCAAGGAATTTATGAAAGAAGTAGATAACCAAGTTGGTAAGAGTATTAAATAACCATGATCTGATTGTGATGAATCAATCTAAGCCAGGAGTTTGAGGCCCTTCTAAGAAACCATCATATTTATCAAAATTGACCCCAAATGGAAGACTACAATATAATGGTGTGTCTAAAGAAGAAATTGCACCCTGTTGGACATGGTACAATCAATAATAAGTTTAGACAATCTTCTGGCATGCTCTTGAAACTACCATGTTTACACTTTACTAAGTATCTTCCAATTCCATTTAAAAGACACCATAATTAGATATGGAATGCATAACGTCCTAATATGTCTTATTGAAAGTTTGTGGATGTGAAGTTTATGTCAAGAAACATTTATATGAAAATCTTGGACCCAAATTAAATAAATATTTCTTTATTGGATACACTAAGGAAACTAAGGGTTTCTACTTCCCTATTCCATCTAACAATAGAGTGCTTACTGCTAGAATTGATGTATTCCTTGAAAAGGAATTCATTTCTAAAGGATCCAGTGGAGGAAAATAGATCTCAAAGAAGTTTTAGGCAAACAAGACCACATTTAGCCTACAGAAGTAGACAGAACAGTGTAACATATCAGAATTGAGGTTCATAGGTCAACCCTTCCTTTTCATTAGTTCCAATTTTAATTATATTTATTAGAGAGTCCCTTTATTTATGTTATTAAGTGTTTTGTAATATGAGCCCAAATATGTCTTAGCCCATTAGGGTTAGGTTGTGTCTGTACGCTTCCTTGGTCTCCCATTTATAGGAGTAGAATTTCCTCTTATCAATACAACAAGTAGCCCTCTTTTATTTTATCACAATATTAATAGTAGTTTATTTTTCCCCTTGAATTAGCTTAATTAAGAATAATTGGAACCAATAATACATATATTTAAGAAAATCACCTTTATACATGGTTAATAATAAATTAATTAATGGTCTTCAATTGGGAATTAATTATAAAAATTCACCACATAAATTAGTCTTGCAGCCTAATTTATCAATCTAGAGCCACCCTAAGTCTAATCGAAGTCATGCATATGATAAATATGAAAACAATGTTTCAAATGGATTAAGAAATTAATTAAATGAATACTTAACTTACAAGCAATGAAATAAAATATCCAAAAGTTTTCAAAAATGAAATAATTGTTAAAAGTAATTTTGTCACATCTTAGACAACATTCCAAATCATAGGTCAACCAGACATCATTTGACCATTCTTTTAATTGATTCAATGTCCTTATTTTAACACACATTATTATAGGCAATAACTACATTTAACTTCCACTTTTCATGCCTTCTTTTTCTATTCTTACGTAACGTCTCTCACCTGCAACCTTCACTCGCTTTCCGTATACTAATAGAGCGACTGAAAAAACTGCTGTTACTTTTCCTTCCCACCTCGCCCTCTCCTATACCCTCTCTTCTTTCTTATACCCAAGTCTCCTCTATTTATTTCTCTCAGCCATCAAAAGCTAGCTGCCGATCTCTTTCTTCTCCTCGCACAGAACGACCTGGACCACAGCTGCCACATCCAGGGTCTTCTCCTGGATGAAGATGATGCTTTAGATAAGAACGAAGGCAACATATTTCTAGCAGTTTTCATTCACCTTGCGACCCTTCCTTGACTCCCCTTCATCATTTCACTTTCTCCTTTTCTCCATCCCTGCACCCTACGGTAGTAAAAGTAGGGACATCATTGCTATTTTTTGAGTTGGCTTGAGGAGGCTATGCTGGCGATGCTCCTTTCCTTCTTCACCTTCAGAACCATCCCAATTAGATGGATTGCCTCCATTTGCCTTGGTCGTAAGAGGTGTGGCCACCTGATGCAATGGCCATGGGCAATATGTGTTGACACCCAACCACTGTGCAGGTCCTCATGAAGCATCATTTTCTTCTTGTCCATCCATGTTAAGATGGAGACCATATATGAGTCTAGAGCTTCGAACAACCCACTAGAAAGTAGCATAATAGCTTTTACTAATGATCACGACTCTGATCAGACAAGACTCATCTCAACCCATCATTGCAGATTAGAGAAGTTCGTCGATATGACAGTAGGTCAGTCTGCTACTTCCTTTATATTCAGTCAACTAAGGTATCATTTGTAACATTTTATTTATTGTTTTATAGGATGATTTTATCATTAAAATGATGAGTTATTGCCCGAGGAAAATGATTTAAGGACACGTTCAATATATCGGTCATTGGAAGAGGCTTGGTATGAATTTAAGGATGAATTACTTGATTTTTATCAAACATACGCCATAGACGAGGAAGCTCTTAAAAATGTCCTTCAAATGTAATGAAATATGATTGAGAGTTTCTTATGAAAAAATATTGGAAAAGTGATTACTTTAAGGTAAATCAAAACAAATTCTTGAGTTTATTCATTGATCCACTCTTTTTAAGATTGGATTATTATTGTAATAAATAGTCAATCTATTTATGTTTATATGCATTGATCCACCATTGTGTTTGTTCTCAAGGCTTGTAGTACTCGTAACAAGTTGAGTCATTCTAAACAATCAATGATTCATTGCACTAGAAGAGCTCAATTTAGTGTCATAGAACACGAACATGTATGAAATTTGATCTTTGTTTCTATTTTGTAGTACAAGGTTATAATTCATATTAGATAACTTGCTATCATCAAATGATAGACTAAATAACAATGGAGTTGCACCAAGTTGGATGACAATGTTTGAATTGACTTGAATGAGAAAAGAAACAAAGCTTGTGGATGTTGTTGAGGAAGAAAAAATGTGACTGTGATTGTAGATCTACCTACATATCAATGAATTTGCTAAATGCAATGTCAACAATCTAATTTTTTGTTTAGGCACAAATCATGGAGTTGGTGTCTCAATGTGAATAGGGAACAATTGACATGAGTGATGATGAGATATGTTTAAGGGTTTTTGAACCTGAAAGATCTGCCCATGTACGTATGTGGGGAAGTACAGTTGCAGGTCATTCTCATTATAGAAATCCCACTCATGTAAAAGAGAATGAGAGGTATAAGAAAGAAGCAAATGATGCACGAGCTAGAGATGAACAAATAGAAAAAATTGCAGCTGATGCAACATCTAGAGCTGAACATGCTAAAAAGAAGCTGAGCAACCACACACTTACATCAGAGAGTTATTCAATGTATTAAAGTCCAACAGGAATACAAATCTTATGGACCTTGACAACCTTGATGATGAGGTATTGCACATTTGTAATGATACATTTCTAGTGACATATAAACTTAATAACATGGTATATTTACAGGTTTTAGGGTAGTATGGAAGACCCTAGCTCATTGATTAATGGAAATTATTGTTTAAATGTCATATGCAATCACTAAACCCCATAGATAATTATTTTTTCTATTGTTTTGCCTATACCATTGTCTAGATATTTTAGTTTAAGATAGACAATGTATTAAATTCTTATATATTGTCTCTCAACATTGGTATACATGTTCTTTTTACATCTGTTGGAGTTGATTGTATTCGAACTTTGTTTTTAAAGAAATGCATTTGTAGCTTTGCATGCAGAACACCTATGGTTAGTTATGTTTTATATATTTTAAATCAATTAGTAAATTTGGACTGATTTTCCTACATGTCTGGTGCCATTTTCCCAGTTATTTAGGTTTATTGTAGTTGTATCTTATGTAGGATCCATCAATATGCAAGATGGACTGAGCTACAGAGAGATCTATCACATCTTGTAAATGATTCCTTGTCTTCCTCAAGCATGGACCCCATGAAAAGCATGTAGGAGCTATTAAGTCATCTATCCATCTATTGAGAGTGGTATATTTATCTTTACTTCTCATGTGATTATATCTTTTTGTGAAATTTGTCAATTTAATTAGCACTCTAGTTTTAGGTGGTATAGGGATTTATATATTTGTTTTTATACATCCCTCAATCTAACAAATATAGTTTATCCCTCTGGTGATTATAGTACATCATAAATCTTATATAAGGCTATAGAAATCATGGACACACACTAGTATATCCTTGATTCTTCTTTCTATCACTTTTGACATACCATGTGTATCAATATATTATCTGGTAATACTCTATTACTTGGAGATGACGCTTTGTAAGCATGCTGCTCTTCTATGGTAAAAAAATATTGAGAATGTCTAAATTTAGGTTGTTGATGGCTTGCCTCAATGGTAATTACATGCTAATGATTTTTTTATTGATTTTCCTCTTTCTATTGTGATATAGAACTAACTTTCTGTACTATTTTCTTTCAGCAATAATCTTTTCCATAGGAACAACCCACTCAATGGAGAGGAAGAAAAATCAAATCAACATACCACTATTGAACAACTAGGATAGGTAAAGAAGCAATGAAATAAATATATTTGTCATAAATTTCTTTGAAATAGATCCCTCCCCACAATTTTTATTCTTCTAGCAATTAACAAGGCCAACACACCTCGAGCTCCTGGAACCACTGATGTGCCACTCAACCTTGACAAACAAAGGAAATGGTGAGTGATGTAAGTGATGCCACTTGGAGGAATTGATATTATACTTGCACATGCTTTTGCTTCAATCAAGCGATCAATCCATGAGGAAGACAAGACACTCTATCTAGCTGATATAGAATATGTTACCAAGAGACCAGCTTATAGAATGCATTTGCATTCCACATGTGATGTTACTGTCAATCTAGATTAAATTAATATGATGTGATTCTAGACTTGGTCGTGATTTGGTATACAAATAAGAAATTAGAATTCAATTTGTGATCTACCATCCTCAACCTAGTTCTGACATAGATATGTACTAGTGTTTTATTGTAAATCTACAACTAAAGTGTATGTATATGGCATTGTCACATCCTTATTTGATGGAATTTCCAAATTATTATTGAACTTCAAACTTATATATATAAGGGTCAGATAAGGAGTATCAAGATGACTTAGGAATTTGCATGAATGTTTCAAAGTAGTTTATACATTATTTAATATGAATCAGTTTGTTGTTAGTACCTAGATCATTTTTAGATGCATGGTCTTCATGTTGGTGGAATAGAGGTCATTATGGGACTTCATCCTTCTATTTGATATTATCTTGTACTACTTTTTCCACCCATTTCTTTGAAGTGTTATCATGTTCCATTATTATGTATCTATATTCTAAAGAAATTCTTTCTTAAAACAAAGAACTATGCTAGGAGAGGTCTCCAGTATACAAATTTCCTAGAATTCACAATCCAGATGACTTGCTAATAAAGTATTGGGTACGTCTAAATTCAGGTTGTTAATGTCTTTCCTCAATGGTGATTACATGCTAAGGTTCATCATTGATATCCTCTTGTATTGTCCTAATGGACGTACTTTTCATAATTTTTCTTTCAGCAATAGTCTTTGCCAGAGGAACAACCCACTCAAAGTGGAGAGGAAGAAAAATTGGCTTAGCATACATCAATAAACCTACTAAAGAATCTCCCTCTCTATAGTTTATGTTTTTCCTGCAATCGTTGAAGGGTGGACCACATTCAACTCTCAGACCTTTGAAATGAATGTAGAGCAAGCAACCATAAATACCTACTATCAGAGAAAGAAGAAAAACCCATATTGATAAGATGAATTCTATTACTATTGGAGTTTAACCTTGAAATTAGAGATTAGACATGGAGTGAAATTGTCATGGATGGACACCTTAGCATGCTTGATCCCTATTATTCACTCCTAGATGACATGATCTCAAATGTGGCCACAATTCCAAATGTTGGGTTCAATCTATGGTATGTAGATCGTGTAGTTCCTAATTGTATGATCTCTTCACCTAAGTTTCACAAGAATTGAAATATCTTGTTTGATATACATCACTACTATTGGGATGAACCTTATCTATTTATATAGTTCTCAAATAGGATCTCTAAGGAGCAAATTCCTCTCATCTTGCAGTAGTGCAATACGGGGTTAACAAAGAAAGAGAAGGAAAAGAAGAATAAATCAACGAATAAGATAGTGAATAAGGCAAATGAGAAGAAAGTCAGAAAGGAAAGAAGGCTCAGGAAAAGTGTAACATCCCAGGATTTGAGGCCTCAGATAAAATGATCTTAAAAGGAATGATTGGACTACGCATATCACCAAGGTGCATATCCTTTTCCGGGAGCCCATCACTAAAAGAACTCCATAGTTAAGCGTGCTCAGCTTGGAGTAGTACTAGGATGGGTGACCAGTCGAGAAGTTGATCCTGGCTTGCGCGTCAGTGAGGACAAAGTGCACAGTTAAGGCTAGTGGTGGTCTGTGGGGCCAGTCGTCATTCCTGAAACTCTACTAGAGCCTTGGGCAGTGGGCCCGGGCATTACAAATGGTATCAGAGCCATAACCCCTCCAGTAGGTGGGGCCCAACATGGGTATGGCATGCCAGTCTTGAGTCGTGCAGTCCAGGCATGTAGGAAAGGGCTTTCCATGGTTGACGTAGCCACCCTTGCGCTGGTATTCCGTGATCGGGAGCTGGGTGTCCATGGGCCATTGTGGGTCTGCACTGAAATGGGGTCAGATTATGAGGCCTTATAGTTGAGCCTTGACGAGGACGTCAAGAGTCTAAGTGAGGGAGATTGTAACATCCCAAGATTTGAGGCCTCGGATAAAAAGATCTTATAAGGAATGATTGGACTACCCATATCACCAAGGTGCACCTCCTTTTCAGGGAGCCCATCTCTAAAGAACTCCATAGTTAAGCGTGCTCAGCTTGGAGTAGTACTAGGATGGGTGACCAGTCGGGAAGTTGATCCTGGCTTGCGCGTCAGTGTGGACAAAGTGCGCAGTTAAGGCTAGTGGTGGTTTGTGGGGCCATTCGTCATTCTTGAAACTCTACTAGAGCCTAGGGCAGTGGGCCTGGGCGTTACAAATGGTATCAGAGCCATAACCCCTCCAGTAGGAGGGGCCCACATGGGCATGGCATGCCAGTCTTGAGTCGTGCGGTCTAGGCATGTAGGAAAGGGCTTTCTATGGTTGACGTAGCCACCCTTGCACTGGTATTCCGTGATCGGGAGCTGGGTGTCCATGGGCCATTGTGGGTCTGCACTGAAATGAGGTCCAATTATGAGGCCTTATAGTTGAGCCTGACGAGGATGTCAAGAGTCTAAGTGGGGGAGATTGTAACATCCCAGGATTTGAGGCCTCGGATAAAATGATCTTAAAAGGAATGATTGGACTACGCATATCACCAAGGTGCATCTCCTTTTCCGGGAGCCCATCACTAAAAGAACTCCATAGTTAAGCGTGCTCAGCTTGGAGTAGTACTAGGATGAGTGACCAGTCGGGAAGTTGATCCTGGCTTGCGCGCGTCAGTGAGGACAAAGTGCACAATTAAGGCTAGTGGTGGTCTGTGGGGCCAGTCGTCATTCCTGAAACTCTACTAGAGCCTTGGGCAGTGGGCCCGGGCGTTACAAAAAGGGCATAATCTATCGAATCCTACTACCTTTTCTAGTGAATCCCCTACCTCTACATCTGTTCTATTATCCGGTCTTGCTTAAGTAAGGGCATTCTCGAACATCAAACTGAAAGAAGTCTGAGTGAAGAATAAGAATGACATTGTCAGCATGATTATGCTGACTACATCTTCTAGCATGTGATGTTTGGACATAGAATTGAGTTCTTGTGAATGGGAAGATCCAAGTTCTCTTATTTTATGACTATAGGGACGATTTCTTCCATTACTGACCAGAAAGACACCAAATTCTCCTTTAGGTGCTTCAATTGCGGTTCACGATTTTTGTTTGAAGTTACTATTGCTAATCAATCTCCTGCTTTCATTCCATTTGATCGAATATTGGTCATGCGATCTAAGAGTGGATCTAGGAATCCCCTGGTAATGGTAGTTGGGTTGGTGAAAATCCGATAAGAGATTGGCTTTATCCGGTACTTCACTTGAAATGCCATCCTTTTTTATCTTTGAATTTCTCTTGTTGAGTTGGTATGTGGGGTTCGGGAGGCGATTTGCGATAATCTCATCACTGGAAAAAGTTTGAAAAGAAGAACTAAATAATACGAGATAAGGAGTGAAAAGAAATTATAGACAAGTCAAGTTTAGTAAGAAATTGGATAGATAGATTTGTGAGTAGTGTAATCATAAAACAGAGTAGTGACAGGATTGGCAATCTACTCTTCATGGGTACTGGAGATTGTCTCCTCGGTTGTTAGGTTTAGTATTAGCCTAACAAGTGGGCATATGAACTCCAAGAAGTCATTAGTGAATGTTCTTCAATGTGGATTTTATTAGTACATTCTAGGATTCTCATTATTATGTAAAGTCTTGTTGTCAATCTCAAAGAATAGAGAGCATCTATAAGAGGGATGAGATACCCCTTGGCTTGGGTAAGAGGTTCAGATCTTTGACATGTGGGGAGTGGAATATATGGGTCAATTTTCCTCATCCTACAACTTCTCATACATTGTAGTTATAGTCGACTACATATTCAAGTGGGTTGAGACATTCTCCATCACCAAGCAACTCTAAACATGTCATGCATGTGTTCAAGGATATAATATATACATTCCTAGAAGTCCCCAACGTCACTATATGTGTTGGGGTATCCCAATTCTTGGAGTACATCTTTGAGGAATTTCTATGAAAGTACAGTGTCTTCTAGCATCTTGCCACCCTCTAGAATTTCTAGACCAGTAGAAAAGTGAAGGAACCAAATGGGCACTTCTAAGCAATTATTCATAAGGCCATCATTAGTAGAATGAGAAAAGACTAGTCCGACAATCTATATGATGCATTATGGGGCCTACATGATAGCATACAAGACTCCTGTCAGCACAACACTTTTTCATCTGACCTATAGGAAGTCTTGTCATCTCCTAGTGGAGCTTAATCATAAAGATGGGCGGGTGGTCAAGCAACTCAGTTTCAATTTAAAAGAAGCATGACACAATAGCAAGTTGCAATTGCATGAATACAAGAATTCTCATATCTACAAGGGGTGAACCAACATGTGGAATGATGGCTAATTGAGTAGAAAATACATAGAAATGGGAGATCATGTCTTGATCTAAAAATGTTGTCTCCAACTTTTTCCAAGAAAGTTAGGACAACATGGAAGATCATCTCCATGTTGGATACATCTCCAACATGGAGATGTATCCATATAGATAAACAATACCAGTTAGTCCAAGTGCAATGGTCATTGCCTCCATGTGTGTTGACCATCCACATTCACTACTTCCACATCCTATGGGAAATTAGAGTATAGGTGTTAAGCCATTAAAGTAAAACAAGGATACTTGTTGGGAAGTAGCCCTATTATTGTGGTTGTTTTAAAATTTTAAATTATACTGCATTAGTGGATTTAAAATAATCATTTTTGCAGACTAGTTATTCAATTTCATGATCAAGATGCTAAGTTTTTACTTTTCACATAGGAGGTTGAACAAAAAGAACATAATTGATTTTCCACTTTTGACATGATCCTTCTATAGGCTAGAGTTTCTACGTGACCTACTTGGCCTAACATGATATTCCAATGAAGGAGGAGATGTCCCTATGAATGTATCATTCACCATCTAGCCAACTCACCTATAGATGAACTTCCAAGGATTGATCCCAATCAAATGATTACATAACTAGTGGATTCACTCATCTTAACATGGTTTCCTAACCTGGGAGACAAATGTTAGTTGGTCATCTCACATGTAGATCAAGAACTCAACATAGACATCTAGTTGACCAACTAAACTGCATAGCCAATCAGCTGGTCTTGATCGAAATGAGAAATACCAGTTGATATTCTAGCTTAGCTAGAGGCTCCACTTGACCCCATCATGGTTTATTGACATTTCAAGAGAGGAAGTGAGCCGATCAACTAACTATCATTCTATTTAGGTAACAATACCATCCAAGTAGCTCATTTTAAAAAACACTTAGACAAGGAAAAGGTGGGGGTTGATTGGTAATATACTCTCGCGCAGTCGACCCCCTCACCCCCTAACTTGTCCAACGACTCCTTTTAAATGATCTCCAACCTCAATGCTTCCATCACATCATTGGATATTTCCTCTTCATTTGCTTCTCTAAGCTACCTCACCATCATATCAGTTATCCATCTCAAATTCTCCTACCACCACCACCACCATTCCACCACTTGTTGAACCCCTCCTATAGTTTTTCCATCTTCCCATGTGCACCACTTGTTGAACCCCTCCTACCACCATCCTCATATCCCATTGACACCAAAACCCCATCTCCATTACCATCACCCTATGCCTAAGAATCATGGTCACTATTTCCCCATTTTCCTTCCCTCACCTCCACATATGTCTTCCATCTATTGAACACAATTGAGTATGATCAACTACTGTCTAGACAACCAGATATTAGCATGGGAACATCTGGTAAAATGACTCACTCTATAGGAAACTTCTACCTTACTTCAACCACCATGACCAGATGATCATGGTGCAGTTCAAGGATATGATTTGAATTGTCGGCGATAAAGATGATTAAGAAAGGAGAAGGAGACATACAAATAACATTCTAAATCAATATGCCCTCCCAGAAGGGGGGAGATAATCATCTAAGAGCCCCAATCATTTAATGACCCATTCATTACAACATGCCAATAGACATTTTAAAATATGGCAAGGAAATCAAGAACAATATTTCTATGGCAGATCCTCATATTTGCATGGAGACTGAGTGGTAGAAATAGGAGGAGATTATTATTGCAATGGGGCATGCATGATCACTATAGCCTGAGCAATAGTCACGCCCCTCTACCACACAATCTATTAGGAATGATATCAAACCCAACTTGCACCCAAGTCTTTTCCATATAATTCCCCTCAGTCTTACAAATACAAGAGGTTGATGATGAGTGTGTAGAAAGATAATTCAATGGGTCAAAATAGATTGGAGTTCATATGCCATGTTGGTGTGTGTCAAAATGTTAGAATGGTTGGGTAACCAAATCTAAGTGGAGAAATATCTATGACATGCATGGCTCAGCTTCTTTGTTTTCACTATTGATGAGTATAATTATACCCATCTTTGTATACTATTTTATTCACTTTTTAGGGGGTTTTGTGTTTCTATTTCCTAGTTTTAGCTTTATATTTACTTAAATGCAATTTTCTCCTCTTTGTGATCCTTAATGCATCTTTTTTCATGTAGAACCAACCTAAAATATGTGATAATGCTCGGATAGACGACCAAGCCCTCATGATTCTATTCCTAAAGGGAAGGAAGGTCCTGAAAACTTCCACTATTCACCTTCCAACTACCTAGTCAAGCGATAGGATTCGACGCTCGCATGACTTGAGCCACTCTCTAACCCAGAGTCTTCCAGATTCTTCAGTTTTGATACGCGCTCCCTGCATTCAGCCTAATCTGATTCATTCCATGTTGGTCCTCCAAAGAAGCATATGTGAGGTCCAAATTGTGCAACCCACGCGAGTTTCCTATTGGACCAACTGTGGGCCATGCAAATTAGTTGCCTTTAACCACAAGTATTCAGAATTAGGGTTTCAACATCGAGGAATGCATCTATAAAAGGAAACCCCTATCATCCATTCTAAATGGTATCTGATTAGTGAGCGACATTGTATGATGCAAACCCTAGCAAGGTGTGAGGAGGCAGTGGCTATAGTGGAGAGATTGGTCTTCCTAGCCCAGGCATCATGACCTCTTTCAGTGTTCCTTCTATCTTTTTGTTGTTGTCTCTCACCATGAGAAAGTGGACATTTGTGTTGGGGAATGGGGACTAGCTCAATAACCTATATTTTATCTTAGCTTGTATCTAAAATCGATAATATTATTGCTAATTAAAGTATCATTATGATTATTTCTTTTCCTAGCAAATTGACTACTTGCTTTGCACGCATGTTATAATCATGGATATGCAGGTTGTTGTGGGTGTGATTAGAACACCAAATTGATCTTGTTATCCCCCCGAGGTGTACGAAAGAGATAGTGAGGTGATTAGGCTATGATATGCTAACGTGTCGAGGATGTTCGATCTTAAGTGAGGGAGTCTAATTGGAATAAAATGGGAACTTGGATGTCGAGGATGGTCGGTTTCGAGGGAGTTTAGGCCAAGTGATGATATGTATCCCGTGATGGTGAAGTAGCTAAGTATCTATTTAGCAATTTTTATTGAAGAGTTAGACCTTGTTAGGATGTTTACATAGGATTTGGTAGTGAAACCCATTCTCAGGTCCTCTTTATTACCATTCATTTACTTCTTAATATCTATTTCTACTGGAAACAATTTAGTTTAATCAATCAATCAACTTTTTGGTATTAATTATTACTCTTAAAACTTCTAAATTTATATAACTACTTAAAAAGGTTGTCTTTTGGTTTCAATCCTAAAGTATACTGCAATAAGACTTCCACTCGTGTGGAGTGGGGAATTAGTGCACTACTTTTGGTTAAACCTTGGAGTCATTCTTTTAGGGTTTTTCTTGGTATGACATTTGGAGCCTCATAAAAATTGGGATCGTTGTTGGGGACAAAGGTAGTTAAATATTTCGAAAGTATATATTTTTTCTTTTTTTATGCTTGATATTATTGAAAATCTTCTCAAACTCAACACATCAAATCATGATCATCTACCTCATTTTAGGTAATCCTAGCACATGAAAAGATCCAAAAGCCTTGACTTAGGATTGCTTTTTGATTTGGGAATTGAGAGAGCCCTTAAGAGACTTGGCAAGGAGAAAGCCATGGCAAACGCTGCACCTATAGAAGCAGATATCCAAGCACAAATTGAAGAGGCTATTGCGGCCCAGTGAGAATTACTCACCGCAAAATCTAGGGAGCGGGAAGAAGATGAATTCAAAACTAACATAGAAGCCACCCAAGCTATAGAATGCGCCAAAGAATTGTGGGAATTTTCTATCCTTAGAGGCACCGACTTAATTCATCTAGTCCAACCCCTAGGCGATCTGATAGAGATCAGGGCCCAATGGGTCAGTCTAATAAAGGACTCTTCTTTATAGGAAGGATTAGAGATTATTTTTAGGAACATCTCCTCAAATTCATGAGAAAACATCGAGTGCCACTGATGATGCCATGCGACTGTAACTCTTCAAATATTCCCTGACCGACAAGGCTAGAGCATCGTATAACTCTTTTCAAGGGGACCCAATAACAACATGGGAGGTACTAGAAAACAAGTTTCTAGAGAAATTCCACCCCCCTTCCGATGACGTATTCTATTAGGGGATAGATCAAGTGATTTAATCAAGTACTTGAAGAATATTTATATGAAGCATGGGAATGTTTCAAAGAACTCCTACGCAAGTTCCCACATCATGACATCCCTAAGAATCAAATCATCAAAATTTTCCATCATGGGGTTGACAATGAGATGAAGTTCCTCGACTCTTCCTCTAATGGAAACTTCATGAGACAGAGCTTCGTCAGCACTCTAAAGATAAGCAACCTTGTGGAAAAGAATCAGACCCACTGGACCAGACCCTCAGTCAAGGGTGTCCTTAAAGTATCCATGGTAGAGGATCACTTAGAATGCAAATCGATCTCAAAATGATGAAATCTCTCTCTTTCAAGCAGGATAATCTCTAAAATTATTTAGTGCATACAAGAGTAAGAGACATATGTCTTAAGTGAAAATCATTGCACCTTCTTATGAGTTCTGCAATGCAGTGGACCACAACATGATTCATTGTCAACAACTGTATGCTTCATTCAATGAGCACCATGTTGAGCAAAAATATATAGTCACCCAAGCCAAAGATGTGAAGTCAATTCAAAATAACCCAAGGTGAGAGTACTATAATTCGAACCAAGATCAAAGTCACCTCACTTTCCAATACAGGAACGTCTCTAGAGCTGAGAGTCCAAATCAGCAAACTTCGATGCAATCCACTCAGGAGAGAGAACCATCAAACTATATTGGCCCACGCAACCAGGGAAATTTTAGATTTAATTTTCCTAGCAGGTTCTACCAGCAGAGACATCAGTATTAAAA
This sequence comes from Alisma plantago-aquatica, assembly GCA_963693085.1. Lineage (NCBI taxonomy): Eukaryota > Viridiplantae > Streptophyta > Magnoliopsida > Alismatales > Alismataceae > Alisma > Alisma plantago-aquatica. The sequence goes on from OY856409.1 coordinate 1,672,793,285, forward strand.
TGTGAATCACGCCTCACCGCTGCAAATAGAGACAACACTAATGCAAGACCCAATGAAGACACTTCAGGAGGTGATGGCATCATACCAAACTCAACTAGACAATGCCACAACCAATCAAAAGGCATTGGAGTCTTAGATTGCCCGTTTGGCAGCCAATCAACAACCCTCAGTAGGCACTGTCATTGGTCAACCCAAAAACAATCTCAAGAATCCAGAGCAACCAGAACAGCTAAACGTTGTAGTGACTAGGTCAGGAAATGTGTACTTCACACATGTGACCTCCACTCCTACCTCTACTCCTCCTAAGAGTAATGAAGGTACTTTAATTGTGGTGCCAAGTCAGCCAAATGACTATCTAGTGGCCAATCTAGTAGAAGTCCATATAACAAATCCACCTATGATGTTGATCCATACAGACACCAGAGAATTCAACTGTTGCAACATCGATAGTCAATCCTGGACCACCTAAAGCACATGTGTACAAGCATCATGTACCATATGCATGCCACCTTAAGCAGACCAAGCTGGATGAGCGATTCCTAAAATTTAAGGACACCATGAAGAAACTCCACGATAATTTCCCATTCCTCGATGTGCTAACTGAAATGCCAATCTGGTGCAAATATCTCAAGATACTTAAGTCTAGAAAGCGTTCGACCTAGAAATCCAAGATTGAACGCAAACAACCTCTAATGTTATACAAAACTAGATGCCTCAAAAGAAAAAGGACCCAAGATCTTTTTGGATAGTTTATTTCCTAGGATACAACACATGCTTCAAGGGACTTGCTGACTTAGGCACAAGCATATCTATCATGTCATATACTTTATGCCAACGTCTAGGATTCAATGACCTTCTATCCAAAGCTGTGACCATTTGGCTGGTAGACACATCCGTTATGAAACCCTTGGGAATTATCAAAGACGTCCCAGTGAAGTAAGGACATACACCTATGTCACATGTGATTTTGTGGAAATGTAGATCAAAGAGGACAATCATTTCCCACTCATTTTAGAGAGACCATTCTTAGACACTACGAGAGCCTTAGTAGACGTTGAACTGGAAAACTTGTACTGTGACCGAGAAAGAAGACGATCGAATATTATGTCCTCAAAGATTTAAAGAAGGTGCATAATTTGATTGAATCTTTCAAGATAGAAGGTAATGTAGAACCAAAACATACAAACAAAACTATATGGATCCAAACAAGGTAATGAGGACTTGCCCCCAAGCAAGGTATGTCCACCATCTAATCATGATCCATGGCCTGTAAATTTAAAAGACAAGGGTTCAGATACATTGCTCGCATATCTCACATGAAAAATGCTTATCATCGGTGCGGTCTATGATGTTAAATTGGGATTCTTCCTAGGAGGAAAACCAACCATTTTATTCCTTTTTATTTTGTTCTTCATTTAATTCTTCTTTACTTTTAATTATTTTGAAAAAAGGAGAGAGATGGGAGACAAGGAGAAGGGGAGGACCATGGCCTTGACAACTAAATTTGACTGATGGATAGTCGGTGTGATGAAAATACCCATCAAATCCTAATTCCAACCACCCATTTGATGGCAAGAGATCTCACGATCTTGAGAAACAATAAGGATGTAGAGAGGGGGCTATGTGGCCCAACAAGGGTGGCTCTTATTATTTTTCACAACATATTTTATATCCTTCTCTTGGATAAATATGTCTTTATCTCTCACGAGAAGTGTTTTTCTTGGAATTAGTAGCTGCTTTTATCTCAATTCTATCATTAGTATTCACTGCCATAATATCTTGATTTGAACTTTCTAGGAAGCAATTGATATTCAATCCCTATGGACTAGGCATAACGCATGTATGGTTTGTAACCGCTGGCTTTTTGGGCATGCCTGACTCCCTTCTTTGAAGTTATAAAAGGAAGAAGGCACAGGGCTTGGTAGCACCAACATCTTCTTTTTGATGATCATAAACAAGTCCAAGCATCCATATTCACTCCACCTCGATGCCTCCAATGGCATCAATGACAGACAACATCAACCAAAGACTTCAGTGTTTGTGTGGCGGCCCTCAACAACTAACGAGATACCATCCAACCAGGATCTCCAAATCTACTACTCCCATGACATTGATGTCGAGTCCACCACCTCAACTCTAAGATTTCCCTCAACTCTAAGATTTCCCTTTCTCATCCTCAAACGCTTCTTTTTCTTTTCTCCATCTTTTACTTGCATCTATTGTTTTTTTTTTTGCATGAGTTGTGGCCATTACCAAGCCGACAATTTTGTGTGTGCAAAAATTGGAAATGTAGAAATGAACTATTCTCTTTTTCTTGATCTAGCCCATGTAAAAGGAAATTTTAAGGAACAAACATGTGTTGAATAGATCTGATCCTTAATAACAATAATTGAGAATTCTTTCCCCTTGAAAATGTTGATAAGCAAGATGACTCAGAAGAGTCAAGTAGTTTGTGCCTCCGATATGACTTACAACAAAATTCGTAAGTACTTCTCTACCCTACATTAATTTAATTAATGGATATAATATGATGATTTGATTCCAATGCGGTAATAAAATGAAGAATCACAAGTCACTCTCTTGTTCCCACTCATCTTCCATCAGTTCTTATCTCTTTTCCATCCATATAAAAATAATATATTCCCTACTATATGCCAAATCCTAAGTCTGAGGTGGCATCTCTTCAATTAATATACCTCCTTTTCTATTTTCGTATATAGATATGGCATAAATAAAAGAGGCAAATGAGCCCAAAAAAAAACATGTGATCAATGTAACCACATCCAAATAAAATGTCTCAAGTCAAATACAAGAGGGACATTCTAATCTATCTATCTAGATTATGCTATTTACATCTTCTTTGTCACGACCTCTCCGTTGGATATCATTATACCTAAAAACATTTGAAACAACCTCATGAGACTCATATAGAGCCCTAGTGAGTGGATACCTCCCACTCAAGCTAGGTACAAGCATCAACATCAGATTAAGTATAATAAACTTAACAGAAATATGCAGATATTGAAAAGTCTAGCAAATAGTTCTATCATAAGTCATATCCAACTTACAATGGTAATCTAATCCAACAGACAAATTAATCACTTAAACCAATTATAACTTTGAAATATCTTTTAGAGCATTTCTATGAATAAATCAGGAGATACTTCTTAGTTCAAATTAAGAACCCTAATGCGTGAGAAATAAGTAATGTTCTAAGCATTTTGAATCAATACAAAACAATAGCATTAACATTGTGACACTCTACTAGCCGGACCTGGAACACATCCCGCAATCCTAAAGTTGAAGTACACATAATACATATTGATTCAGCCGTATTTTAGGGCTTAATCTTGTGTCATTTTGCTGTTCAATCACATCTATACCTGTTAGATTGCATGTCATTCCCCCTAATATGCTTATTCGTATAAAATGCACTTATGGATGTTATTTGCATGTTTTTCAGGCATTTGGACCACGCTTGATGGAAGAGAGAGAGAAGGGGAGATCCTAGGGTTCCTCTGCACTTGGAGAGGCCCAAAGTGAAGTCTGATGCTCCCTCGACCTACCCCTAGTGCCCAAAGATCAATTGAAGCAAAGAAGTCTAAGAAAAGCCAAAGATCCAAGTTAAAGTGTTGATCCAGGACCCATCACGGTCGTGGTACTACAGAACGGCCGTGCTAGGTTACTTAGAAATCAATAGGTTCAACATTCAAGTGAAGCAGAGATCACCACGGCCGTGCAGAGCAGCATGGCCGTGCAATGGGTAGACACCATGGCCGTGCTCCGCAAAATGGCCGTGGCACAGCAGAGCAAAATGGCCGTGCAGCGGCACCATGACCACCTCCACCAAGCCCACCACGGCCGTGCCAGACACCACGACCGTGGCACACCAGCTCCACCACAGCCGTGGCCTTTTCAGCCCAAAAATCGACCAAAACCCTATAACTTTGATGGAATAAACCCACGACCGTGCTCCGTCCACCACAGTCATAGCCTACCCTACCCACCACGACCGTGGTGACCCACCACGGCTGTGCTACTCACAAAATTCATCTAGTTTTCACTGTTTTGCCCATTTTCCCTTACTTGACCTAGTGCTTCCTCCCCACACCTATATATACCTAGCTGGTGGCTGGGGCACGAAGCTAGCTACCTTCTACCCCTTCCTAGCTCCCCAAATCGCCACCCACTCCATTCCACTCCATATCCACCTCAAATCCACTCCATTTCACCATTTCCACCACATAACCCCCCATATCTAAGCCTTCCATCCACTTCCTTTCATCATTCCACATAATTTCATCCTTGGAGGAGGGAGGAGGATGTCTTGCAACTGCTGGAGAGGAAGATCGCTTCATCTACACCGAGATCCATGGCTTCTTCTACCTCTTTCTTCTCTCTTTTTGTATTTTGCTTTGTTATGAGTAGCTAGGCCCCTTGGGTGGGCTGTTTGGGGGAAAATATGTTACTTTGATACCATGTTGGGGGAAAATGGCATGTAAACATTGGAATTCCATTTGTTAATGATTATATTCTGTTTCTATCTCTTTCTCCATGGATTGTTTGTTGATTTGTGTGTGAAATCACTTAGGAATTTAGGCAAATTGCTTATATGTGTGAATTTTGGGATTTGCCCTAGGTCCAATTCTTGGATCCCTAGGCTGCCTCCCATCTTCCTACATCCTAATCAATATCCCTAAACCTAAGTGAGAGATCTAAGTATCTAGATTAGATGATTCTAGTGCAATTAGCATGGAGCCTTCTCAAGGCTAGAATGTGGGGGAATTGGGGTCCAAAACCCTAATCTCACCTCCCCATTACTACCCTCAGCCCCTAATTGCCCTAGGAATGCCTAATCTAAAAACCTAGACTTGATTAGACTCTAATTGAATTGAACATAATCCCTAACCCAATTGAGCCTCGTAAGGGTAGTAGGGGGTGTTAGGGACTACTTCCCCTATACACAACCTAGCATATCCATGGCCAGTTAGTAGCTTAGGTTAATCCATTAGACTCTAACTTGTTGTTTGGTTTGGATAATCTAAATGGAATCATAATGTTCACATGTCATCCCCAACTTAAGTGATAAGTTCATACTCCTAAACAGCCCACACATCTCTTTATTGCTTAAAACCCTAGTTCTGTGCTTGCTTAGCTTAGTTAGTTCTTTTCTTGCTTAGTTAGCTTCTTGCCTTGCTCTTGCCTTGTTTATGCTAGTTTGGTTCTTTAATTGCTCTTTTGCTTTTCTCTTTCTTGCCTTAGCATAATTTGTCTTTTCATACCTAGCTTAGTCCTTTCTTTCCTGCTTAGTCTTAATCTAGTCTAGGGTTAACGTAGATTTCATTCCTTCCTTTAACTGCTTTCTTGTTCATCCTTAGTTAACAATCAAATCAACCTTTAAACCCTTAACCCTAGTCTCCGCACTAGGAACCTAGCTAAACTAACCTAGCTCTAGCACTCCCTCTTTTCCCTATGGATCGACCCTTTACTTGCCACCTTCTTATACTACGACACGACCCCGTGTATAAGTAATGGGGATAGCCTTGGAAGGAGTGAATGGGATAGCCTTGGAAGTGTGAAATTTGAGGTGAGGGAGGTGGTGGAGGAGTGTAGGGCTAGGGATAGCCTTAGAAGGAGTGAATGGGATGCACTTGCATGGGGGGTGGACTGTAGAAAACTTGTGAAGAGGGCATTGGTCCACTTGCTTCATGGTGGCTCACGATGGGTCTTGAAGACAATTTTTCCTCTTGGAGAGCGATTATAGAAGATAGCTGCTCTATTCTCTCTTCTAACCTTGCAGCATCTCTTTGAACATCATCAAACACTCTCAATATAGAAAGAACCTCTTCCTCAAACCTTGAGTTGTATGTGGGACTTTATGGTTCCTGGTAGCTATAGGAGTGAGGTGTCTTCTTTTCTTCCCCATAGAACTCAATAGAATTGACCGGGTGGCAGGGATCATTTGTCACCTGGTTCTTCATGAAGTTCACCATGTCACCAAGAATCTTCATCACTTGCGGGCTTGAGTCATCATGAGTAGGAGGTGTCTCACCAAAGGCATACCCCCTTTCATTCATCATGCTAGAAGCTCGAATTCTTGATCCTTCAACCAACTGCTCAAACAAAGGCCATATCTCCTCAGGTGGACTTGCCATGAAAACTCCTCCACAAGAAGAGTCCACTGTGTCTTGGTCCTTTAGAGACAAATTAGAGTAGAATGATTGAACTAGCTGCCACAAAGGGATCTCATGGTGAGGAAACTCTCTCAACATCTTCTTGAATCTCTCCCATGCATCATGAAACTACTCATTGCCCATTTGGCTAAAACTTGTCACGGAACGCCGCATTTGTGTCAACCTTGATATAGAGTAGAATTGTCTCAAGAAGGTGATGGGGACCGAGGGTAGTAATGGGGAGGTGAGATTAGGGTTTTGGACCCCAATTCCCCCACATTCTAGCCTTGAGAAGGCTCCATGCTAATTGTACTAGAATCATCTAATCTAGATACTTAGATCTCTCACTTAGGTTTAGGGATATTGATTAGGGTGTAGGAAGATGGGAGGCAGCCTAGGGATTCAAGAATTGGACCTAGGGGCAAATCCCAAAATTCACACATATAAGCAATTTGCCTAAATTCCTAAGTGATTTCACACACAAATCAACAAGCAATCCATGGAGAAAGAGATAGAAATAGAATATAATAATTAACAAATGGAATTACAATGTTTACATGCCATATTCCCCCAACATGGTATCAAAGTAACATATTTTCCCCCAAACAGCCCACCCAAGGGGCCTAGCTACTCATAACAAAGCAAAATACAAAAAGAGAGAAGAAAGAGGTAGAAGAAGCCATGGAGCTCAGTGTAGATGAAGGGAGCTTCCTCTCCAGCAGCTATAGGACGTCCTCCTCCCTCCTCCAAGGATGGAATGATGTGGAATGATGAAAGGAAGTGGATGGAAGGCTTAGATATGGGGGGTTATGTGGTGGAAATGGTAAAATGGAGTGGATTTGAGGTGGCTATGGAGTGGAATGGAGTGGGTGGTGATTTGGGGAGCTAGGAAGGGGTAGAAGGTAGCTAGCTTCGTGCCCCAGCCGCCACCTAGGTATATATAGGTGTGGGGAGGAAGCACTAGGTCAAGTAGGGGAAAAATGGGCAAAACAGTGAAAACTAGGTGAGTTTTGTGAGTAACACGACCGTGGTGGGTCACCACGGTCGTGGTGGGTAGGGTAGGCCACGGCCGTGGTGGACGGAGCATGGTCGTGGGTTTATTCCATCAAAGTTATAGGGTTTTGGTCAATTGTTGGGCTGAAAAGGCCACGGCCGTGGTGGGTCACCACGGTCGTGGTGGGTCACCACGGTCGTGGTGGGTAGGGTAGGCCACAGCCGTAGTGGACGGAGCACGGTCGTGGGTTTATTCCATCAAAGTTATAGGGTTTTGGTCAATTTTTGGGCTGAAAAGGCCACGGCCATGGTGGAGCTGGTGTGCCACGGTCGTGGTGTCTGGAACGGTCGTGGTGGGCTTGGTGGAGGCGGTCGTGGTGCCGCTGCACGACCATTTTGCTCTGCTGTGCCACGGCCGTTTTGCGGAGCACGACCGTGGTGTCTACCCATTGCACGTCCGTGTTGCTCTGCACGACCGTGGTGATCTTTGCTTCACTTGAATGTTGAACCTGTTTATTTCTAAGTAACCTAGCACGACCGTTCTGTAGTACCACGGTCGTGCTAGGTCCTGGATCAACACTTTAACTTGGATCTTTGGCTTTTCTTGGACTTCTTTGCTTCAATTAATCTTTGGCCACTAGGGGTAGGTCAAGGGAGCATCATACTTCACTTTGGGCCTCTCCAAGTGCAGAGGAACCCTAGGATCGCCCCTTCTCTCTCTCTTCCATCAAGCGTGGTCAAAATGCCTGAAAAACATGCAAATAATGTCCATAAGTGCATTTTATATGAATAAGCATATTAGGGGGAATGACATGCAATCTAACAGGTATAGATGTGATTGAAGAGCAAAAAGACACAAGATTAAGCCCTAAAATACGGCTGAATCACATATCTGCCAAACAATACTATCAAATAGAAAGCAATCCAACTCATATTCAGAATGGTTATAAATCCCAACATTTATAATTTGTTAGCATGATAGATCATAATATGAAATAGAAAATGTCCATAGCAACATGATTACTTTCCACAACATGAAGCTTAATCAACAATGATAAATCATCAACTAGTAGTACAATGAATGTAATAATCATTCAAATCATGTTCTACACAACTTATCATCTTTTATTCATTTTCCCTAAAACTACTTGGCTTGTACCTCACCAAGTAGAAGTCGCCATGCCTGATTCTCATGTCAACGACTCACCGTCACTATCTTAGTGTTTAGCCGACCACCCTAATATATCAATAATAGACCCTAGACACCTTAGGGTTGCCTAAAGAGGCTCACGTCCTCATCTCAGGTACACAAGATAGGAACCAACAAAACAGTATATCACATATCACAATATTTCACAAATTTTCACATTTCAAAATTTCATTTCATCTGAGTCTATTCAATCTAGACATAGACTTTCATAGCAAGGATTTAGGGCCAAAGCCACTCCAGATGACTCACTCCTAAATCTTGGTGGTCTAACCTTTAAGGTCTCCATCCACACTCTGAAAATTCTTCTCATAATTCATCAATTACTATAAGGAGATCTGTTTTGTTTCCCCATTGTGGTCCTCAAGGGTAACTCACAGTGTTCATGGAACCTAACTAGATGTTCCATCATTTTATTTATTATTAATCTCTTTTACTCATCTTAAATGAATTCAAAACATCAAATATCATATATGTGTATTCTCGCATAACTAGAATAACATGAAACAGATTAAGTTTATCAATAAGGACAATGATCAAAGCAAGAAGCACAATAAATATGTAGATTGCAACACATATGATTATTTCTATCTTCTACATCATCTCATAGAAATCATCAACAGTGGGCCTTCAGCCCGAGACATAATCTTATTGTCCATCATTTACCCCATCAGGGTTTTATCATCATCAGTGGGCTTTCAGCCCTAGACATAATCTCATTATGCAACATTTACCCTTATCAGGGTTTCTCAAATGTAAGGAGTGCATATTAAATTCAATTTCAACATAAATCTTATCAGTTCATTGTATACCACAGTTTTGAACAAATATTAGTAGAGGCATTAGAACTAGAAACAGTAAAAGCATAAAGATATCATGTATTATTCCTCATACTCATAATAGATTTATCTTACAAGATATGCTTGTTCCATCCAATCTGAATAGATGTCAATAAATTTCATGCATATACATGCATAACAGACTTAGTTCTCTTCTTCTTTTATTTCACATTCTTCATATGGGGTTACTAATAGACACATGTTGGTTATCATTTGAATTCCATCAAAATAGTTCATTCTCATTATACAAGTATTTTATCAAACAATCACAATACAAGAACACATTCTTGTAAATCAATTCAAATGCTTGAACCTCATCTTTTAATTGAATTAAACTACAATTATGTACATTCCTTAATCCCTCATTTGATATTGTTATTCATTAGTACCATCTAGCTCAACATTTTAGGGTTAGAGTTTGTTTCTTAAATTCGTCTACTAATACTCATCTTTTTCCTTCAATTTCATATTCATTAATCTCAACTTCTCTCATGTCATGTTCATTAAATTATTGGAACCAATCATTTTTAACTCACTTGATATACAATACTTCTCTTTTCATTGATATCTATCAAAGTCTAGTTTTAGTATGTTTCATTCAATTTGTCTTAAGCCACATGTAATTAAAGCAAAGGATTAAAGACTTCATCATAATAACTTCATTAGTTTCATCTTTAACTTGCCATCACTATCAATACATTTTTTCTTCATATCATTTATTATATTTAGATAAGTGTACCATGTCATTGACTTCTAATGTCATTCCCATAATCAACAATGATCATTCTTTATTATAATAAAACAAATGCATTAGACTTAGATGATATTAGTAAGACTCATCATATTCAATTGAAGTATTAATACTTACATTTAACATTCACATCATATATAAGTTCTAGCTTCATCACTCATACTCATCTTTATACTAAACATCTAGGTTTTTCAAGAAGTCATCCTTAGTTCAACACATCATAAGATCCATATCACTAAGTAATTTCATAATGATGCATAGAGGTTCATTAGGGCTATTCACACACATGGAAACCCTAATTTCCATTTTCACATATTCCATTCATCAATCATAAGTATACATTGACTCATTTGATTCACTTCCACAACTCAAAACCTAATCAGGAAAAGCGATCACCTCATATTGATCTTTAAATGTATATCATATTCAATTCCATTAACATTCAGCTATACACTTGTATAATACATTCTAATACAATTCAAATATGATTCTATACATGTCAATTCAATTCCAAGCATATCAGCCATTGGGTTGATTTTTAAGCATGTCAATACAATTCACATGAAATTGCATATTCATCTATTTAGGATTCTCCATGGATCCTCAATCAATATCTCAGGAACTAATCAGGTTCCAATCAAATAGAAATAATCAAAATTAATATAATTGGATCCCCCAATATCTTTTCCAAATGAATATCCAATCACATACATATACAAGCAAGGTTTCTGATTATTTTAGCCGGATAGAATTAGGCTTTCAACATGAATACAAAGCTTCAGAGGGATAAAAACACTCACCTCAGGTGCCAATCACCTTAAAAACGTAGGTCAACCTTTGAAGTTTTAGAAACCCAATCAAACTCTCACAAATGAATCCAATTCTTTCTCCTCTCAACTCGGAAACCCTAGAAATGGGGATTAGAAGAGAAAGAGTGAGAAAAGGGGGAGATTTAATGTGGTTTCGAATCAAATCAGAGGAGGGATAGAATCTTGACATGTGAGAGAAGATTCACCATGAAATGCTATGCAAAGAAGCTAAACTTACTTGATTGCATCATATCTTGGATAGAGAAACCATAGGTCAACATCTCCACCATTTTCTCTTCTCAAAACCCTAGCTCTCCTCTCTCTCAAGAATTTTGTTTCTTTTATAGGAATGAAAAGTTATGAGAGCTCCTTGTTTGTTAGGTTAGTCATATAGATGAATCGAGGTGCTTAGAATAATAGCAAACAAGCCCTTCATTATATTTTTATTTTGCTCAGACTGGTTGGTCGGCTGAGTTATAAACTTGACTGACGCCACACTTTTTAGAACTCAAACCTCATCCAAAAATTACAAAACTTTATATTAATGTCTAGAATTGAGTTTTTAAGCAAAAGTAAAAATTTAGATCATTTGGAGTTACCAATAAATAATAAAATATCAAATACTACACTACTATATTGCAGTCTGTAGCATGGTTAGTCGAGTTTGTCCTTCACAGAACTCGACCGACACCCCTCTCTGTAGAGATCAAACATCACCAAAAAAATTACACCAATTTAATAAGGTGTCTATAATGGAGTTTATCAAATATAATTAAAATTTGAGGTCAATTGGATATACCAATAAAAGGATAAAATTAAATTACCACATTGCTATATCAATCTAAAAATATGGTCGGTCCAGTTTGAAACTCGACCGACAAATAGGTCAGAACATTCTTAAAAATTTATGATATTTTTCAGCAGTTGTCACATTTTATATATCCAAATCATATCTAAATTTTAATTAAATCAGATTTATGCATAAAATAATAAAAATAATTTAGTGATACACTATACTTATCAAAATTTGTATTCATATGTCATCAAAACCTTAATTTGGGCCTATTAGGGTTTCCAAATCTTAACCCTAATTATGTAAACCAAAGTATGATTAAACCTTCTCATTATTTTTAAAACATCAAGCTTTAAACAGTGATCAACTTAGTTAAGCATACGATCATCCAAGTAAACCCTAATTAGATGACTAATTTGAAAGTGGGTCATTACAAATTCTCTCCTCCTTTTAGGATTTTGTCCCAAAATCCAATAAAAGATACAGAAGAATATCATATCATCTAATCATTCATCTCTCTCGACATTCAGTTAGAAAGTCTTCCATTATCTTTCTTTCATGTGACATCTTTTTTATTTTTGTTGTATTAGATGGATATTTCATCCTATGTCATCATCATATCTCTCCTTGCATATTATAAACATTTGAATCACACATATTAGTAATACATCATTTATTAAGATCTAATTCACATCACCATTTACATCCTTTTTTTTAAATTTGATTGGGTATATCATGGATTAAGATTATGACTCATTCACATATTATTATCCACATTCATCAATTTCCTTATAAAGAAGATCATTTAGTGTGCATCTTAGTTCATAGCTTTTTCTCACAATTTCAGATTTCATATTCAAATTCAAATTCAAACTCATTAGAGATTGTCTTCATAATCCATTAAGCTTTCATCTTTCTTATATGAAATTTCATACTTGCCATAGGTTCCATATTGAATTATAAAATCCTTTTCTCTTTCACCATTTTATCACCATTCTTTTTTTCTATGCATCTTATTACACTACCAAACTATGTTCATTTGGATACTTGGTCAGGGCATCTAGAAGAAGTACAGTTGGTAGTTCCAAACTAGCTTAGCTTAATACCCAAATACTTAACCAGAGTATCCGGATACTGAGTTCATTCAATATGCATATCATTCAGGTTATATTCAACATCTACATTATCTTATAGTCCTAGATCCTATTGTCCATGTACACTCATCTAACCTAGGCTCTGATACCACATTATCAGGACCCACTCTTTTTATCAGCATAAATACTAACCATTAGAGATAATCCCAAAACCTAAACACAGATTATGAAATAAAACAATGTATTCTCGACAAAGGCAATTAAACAATATACGAAAAACACAGATAATTTTTTCCCTTTTTCTTTTCTCACAAATTCATAAAGCAATGTCACATCAAGGACATCACGTTTAGATATCACAAATCTTATTAAAATCCATTAAAATCAAAATCAAATTTTGTTCTCATATGTGGTTCAGTTTACATCACATACATGTACATTGATGAACAAACATAGTCTACAACCCATCCTGGGAAAGAGAGAGTACAGGGACATTCTAATCATCTAGATTATGCTATATACATCTTCTTTGTCATGACCTCTCCGCTGGATAGAATTATACCTAAAAACATTTGAAACAACCTCATGAGACTCATATATAGCCCCAGTGAGTGGATACCTCCCACTCAAGCTAGGTACATGCATCAACATCACATTAAGTATAATAAACTTAACAGAAATATGCAGATATTGAAAAGTCTAGCAGATGATTCTATCATAAGTCATATCTAACTTACAATGGTAATCTAACACAACAAACAATGTAATCACTTAAACCAATTATAAACTTGAAACATCTTTTGAAGCATGTCTATGAACAAATCAGCAGATACTTATTAGTTTAAATTAAGAACCCTACTACATGAGAAATAAGTAAAGTTCTAAGCATTTTGAATCAATACATAACAATAACATTAACTTTGTTATAGACTGGATCCTAGTATCAATTGTTTGACTTCCTTTTTATTTTTCTTTGCTTGAGACGAGCAAAGGATTAAGTTTGGGGTATTTTGATGAGTATAATTATACCCATATTTGCAAACTATTTTATTCACTTTTTTGCCGTTGTTGTGTTTCTTTTTCCTGGTTTTAGCTTCATATTTACTTAAATGCAATTTATATAGGAGGGTCATGGGATAAGGTTCTCTACCCTAGGCAATGCATCATTAAAGTAGGAGTATAAGGGTTCAAGATTTTCCATAAAACAACCAACTACGCCAGCTGAACTGATCGTTTCAAGCAAGAACTGGTCGACTGGGGACCTGAGTTGATCGGTTCACACCTGAACTGATCAGTTGGGGCACTTCAGCCGGTCAGTTCACTTATGAACTGGTTGGTTCACTGCCCTGGTTAGTTCTCGATTGACTTTTCCTCTTTTGTTTCAAATTGATCCAAATACCAATCCTTGTTCCAATCAAATTGGACAAGTAAAATGAAGAGAAATTTCTCACCAACCTAACTTTCCCAACTTGCTCGTTTGGACCAGGTGAGCCAATTAGTTCAACCCTTGAATCGGTCAGTTCAACCTGTCCTCAACTGATCGGTTCATCACATGAGCTGATCGGTTCACCAACCTGAGCCGATCGGTTCACTATATGAGCCGATCATTGGGAGTGCAGACTGTTCAAAATTAGTCAATTGCAGTTTCAATCAATCTGATACTCTAATCATTCGGTCCAACACCTTGAATACTATGATTTTGAGCTATCAATTAATTGAGTATTTAACTGAACTACTAAACTCCTTTAGTAATCAATCTAAACATCATTTGTGGATAAACTCCTCTTCCAGGTTAAATCCTATGTGTGTGACCCTGCATGCCCATTTCACGTTGGCAGTGAAAGTCCATAACACTTATGACTTCACAACCAAAGAGCGGTGCCTAGTCTCACATATGTGCTACCCAAGTGAAATAGAAAATTGGAGAACAACTTTCAATCCAACAATCCGTGAATGGTGTTACAGTGAATGTATAATTCCTTTATCGCTGATATCCCAAATGAACTCAAGGCATGGAACAGTCATCCTTTCAATGTTCATTCACTTTCTTGATCTCAGAGTAGATTGGAGGAGATATGTATGACATCAATATCATATACTAATTCACACATGTGTGTGCACACCTATCTTAATCCTACTCATCAAGTGGCCACAGATATCAAACTCCCTCAGGAAGGACAAATCCCATATCTATCACTCACCCCTCAAAAGCCGCATGTTTCAAATCCACCCAATCATCACCTTTATAACAACCCATATTTCAGGACTGTGTTTGATGATGTCAAAGTGTACCCAATGACATGTGTTGAGTGTAGTGATTTCAGGTCAACGAATCACACTCACCACCATCACTGTGAGAACTGACTGTGACTACCATGTCATGGTTCCATGTGTCAAACTCACGGTGGGTCTGTCTGGTACACTTGTTCTCTAACAAGTACCTATGTGTTTGGTTTGATATCTCCATATCATGACTAACGGGATTCTATCATCAACCAACACCACAATCTAGTCTTGTATGTCATTGTTGTCTATCTACCTTCCACAACGACATCCGACTAGGGACATAATAAGAATGTACAAAATCTTAGCATCTGTATGATCTCATTGTTCAGGTCCTGAACCTGAAAGCATACGTCATTGAGTACTGTCATTCTATAGACATTCAATATGTTCTATCATTATCTCATATGACTGAACCAGAAAGAATTAGAAGCTTGCCTTTGATGTTTATCAAATCAATCTTAATGTATCCCACCAATCATCCTGTGATTGGCTCTCAGAGCATACATACCAACAAATGAGGGGATAGACAATCAAGCCATCATGATGCTATGCCTCAAGGGAAGAAAGTACTCAGAAACTTTCCACTGTTCACCTCCGAACTGCCTAGTCAAGCGATCGACTTCGTCGCACACCCAACTCGAGTCGCTCTCTAACCTCGAGTCTTCTAGATTCTTTAGTTCTGATGTTCGCTCCCAACATTCAACCTAATATGGTCCATTCCACGTTGGTCCACCAGAGAACCAGATGTGAGGTCCAAATTGTATAATCCACGTGAGTCTCCTATTGGAATAAGTACGGGCCATGCAAATTAGTTGCCTTTGACTACAAGTATTTAGAATTACAGTTTTAGCAGCGAGGAATGCATCTATTAAAGGGAACCCTTATCATCAATTCTAAAGGGTCTTTGATTGGTGATTAGAAGCCATATTATGTAGCTCAAACCCTAGCAAGGAGCGAGGAGGCGACAGTTGTATTAGAGAGATTGGTCTTCCTACACCATGTGTAATGACCTCTTTCATTGTTCCTTCTATCTTTTTGCTATTTTCTCTCACCATGAGTGAGTAGACGTTTGTCTTGGGGCATGTGGACTAGCCACAATAGCCTGTACTTTATCCTAACTTGTATCTAAACTCGATAATACTATTGCTAATTAAAGTATCATTCTACTTATTTCTTTTCCTTGCAAATTGACGACTTGATTTGCATGCATGTTATAATCATGGATATGCAGGTTGTTGTGAGGGTGATTAGAACAATAGAACAATCTTGTTACCCCCCTGAGGTGTCAGCAATGGATAGTGAGGTGATTGGGCTATGATCTTCTAACATGTCAAGGATGGTCGGTCATAAGTGAGGGAGTCCAGCTAAAATAAACTGGGAACTTGGGTTCTGAGGATGGTCGGTTCTAAGGGAGTTTAGGCCAAGTGACGATCAGTATCCCATGAGGGTGCAATAGCTAAGCCTCTATTTAACAATTGTTATTGAAGAGTTAGAACTTGTTATGATAATTACATAGGCTTTGGTAGTGAAGACCCATGCTCGTGCCCTCTTTATTATCATTTATTTATTTCTTAATCTATGTTGCCAGTGGTAATAATTTAGATTAATCGGTCAATCAACTTTTTAGTGTTAAATATTACTCTTAAAACTTCTGAATTTATATAACTGCTTAAGAAAGTTATCCTTTGGGTTTGATCCTAAAGTATATTGTAATACGACTTCCACTCGTGTGGAGTGGGGAATTAGTGCACTACTTTTAGTTAAACCTAGGAGTTAATCTTCTGGGGTTTTTCAAGGTGCGACATTTAGAGCCCTATCGACTATTCACCCAGTATATTATCGCTAGCTGAAACTACAATGTCATATTATATTCATGATAATATAGGTAAAAGAAAGTTCTTTATAGTGTTGATTCCACATGCCCGGGGAAGATTACATGCTTAATGGTAAATATCTCACCGGTATCTTCCCCAATGAAAATATATAGGGGTGAGATCTTATGATGATTCATAATCTAGTTTGGCGACATCTGCGGCACATTCTTTTGTGCACTATCCTAATGAGAGGACCTACTCAAGGCATCATGACTACCAATGATCTTCATTGTAAATGGTGCATTTTGTATGGAAAAGTCTTGAAAATAGGAAGGTCACCTGAAGGAGTACTTCCATCATGTCGTGTAGGGTAGTGTCATAGAGTTTTTGGGAAGAGGACACTATGGAATAAAAAAAAAATTCTTTCTAGTTTTATCGTAGCTGTCAGATCTGTCATAGCCATAAACATTGATGAATAAAAGATGTACACAGGATAAAGATTATATGTTGGCACAAACTATTTGTTTATCAGCAAGACTCACTTTATTGATGAATAAATGAAACATTCAAATCTAGATCCAAGTCAGTCACCAAGAAAATTAGATCGACAACCAAGATGCAACACAATTTTCTTCTTTGTAGGACCTTTGCATCATGTTATGGAACAACATCTCCAAGCCTACACATAGATATGGAGAATGTGGTACACCGCCTTGGCCACAAATGTAACATCCCTGACCCGGGTTATGAGTTAACCCTAGGTGTTTTGCCTAAATATGTAATTAAATCCTTGTGATTAACTTTGGGCATGTAATTAAGTTTCTCAGAAACATATATTTCAGTTTTTGCTCCTTTTTATATAAAGTTGTAGCATTGTTTTGTAATACAGGGACCTATGTGAAAATTACCCAGTTAGAAGGGTTAACTTGCAATTTTCACATGTTGAGATGTTACTCTGATGTTGAGACATCATGAGAATCATTATGATGAAGTTTGAGGGATTTCCCAAGCTTGGGCACCAAGGTGCAGCTGTGGAAGCAATCCATGTGCTTGAAAACCCTAAATTGGAGTAAAGTGCAATTTACCCAATTTGAGGGGTGCAACTTGTTTTACACCATCAAAAGTATTTATTAAGACTCTTGTCATCATTTAGATAAGAAATGATGAAGAGGTCACTTTAATTGAATAATCATATAATGAAAAACACCCTTGTGATTGAATAATCAAGGTGTATGTGCTATAGCCCTTTTGTGTGTATGCTTAACTAATAGGTTGATCTTCTTTGCCTTCATTTCTTGACCTTAAAAGAAGGTTGCCCTTAGAAATAAGAAGAAGGGACGAGCAAAGAAGGATGGAGGGACTAAGTTGAAAATATGGAGAACTTATGAGCTTATGTTGAAACCTCATCCCAAGTATATAAGCTCTCTATTTCACTTAGCAAGGAAACCCTCCCTTCGTTCCTTTCACTATTCTATTCACCCAAACCGACTAAAGAGGATCTGTGGAGCTCAGGAGGACGACCAAGGAGGGCAAGGTAGGTTTGAATCCTCCCTTTTTCTTAAGTTCATAGTTAGAACTCGAATTCAAGGTCAAATTGATGGCTAGCTCACATAGCTCTACCTTTCTAGCCATCTCTTCTCGACTTTCCTTGGAAGGATCACCTTGGCCGACCTGTGGAAACTCAAGGACGCCATTAAAAGCTTGGAGCTCAAGGAGAAAGCTTTAGGTGGGTTTTATAACTCTAAACCTATGCTTTGTTATATACATCTCGTTTATGCTTTTAGATGATAGTTCTTCTTCTTCTCTACCTTCCTTTGCTACTTTGCAAGCAAATCCATGAGAAATCCTTGCTGTTCTTGAGCTAGGAGATGAAGACGTTATTTCCAAAGTTAATCCACTACTTTTCACTTTACTAAACGATATCCACCAAGTTCTCACACGGTTTGCAAAACCGTTTGGTGAGCAAACGGTCTCAAGACCGTGTAAGAGCAAACGGTCTCAAGACCGTGTAAGGGAAAACGGTCTTCAAGACCATTTAGACACGTTGACCGAGCGTGGACCGTAAAATATTTCTGTTCATAATTATGTAGGATAATCACCCACAAAATTTGAGATGATAACTCCAAAGGAATCATGAGATATGGCCTTTTTAATCAACAACTTTAATTGAATTTACTCCTGATTTCCAATCTGTTGAAATCGCCCTTTTTGGGCAAACGGTCTCAAGACCGTGTAAGAACGTTGACTAAGCATTTACCATATGAAATTACTGTTCATAATAATGTTGATTAACAACTCACCAAATTTGATGGACTAATTCCAAACGAGCTAAGAGTTGAAGGATGATTACTAGGGTAAAACCCTAATTGAAATCAGTACTGAAATCTCAATGAATAACTTAGTGTTTTTGGGTTGATTGACCCAAACGGTCTCAAGACCGTTTGGGGATCAACCAAAGTCTCAAGACCGTGTGGATTTCATCCACACGATCTCAAGACCGTGTGGTGACAACCGAAGACCGTTTGGAGGTCTAGGGTTAAGGTAATTTGATCAATTGAGGGCCCAATTGCAATGGGTTATTGAATTAATCAAAAATACTGAATTGAGACTCAATCAAGGTTCAACCCCTATCAAATCACATTAGATTTTGATGAAATCTTGGGCAAACGGTCTCAAGACCGTGTGGAGTTCATCCACATGATCTCAAGACCGTTTGGGCCAAGTTTGGGCCCAATTGGAGCTCGATTGAAGGGTTCAACCTTGTGTTGATTCACATTGTTGAGTGTTGATGATTGAACGTTGATGGACCTTAATTGAACCAACTTCAACCCTAATTGGATAACAATTGAGGGTCAATTGAGTGACCAATTGGTTAAGCATAACCCTAATTGACTCAATCTATAAATGGTTACCATGGTTTTGACCATTTGGAGGCTTCAACATTGATAATCGTAAATGATTCAAATCATTGAACCATGTTGGAGGTTCAAACGGTTTGAGACCAAGTGGACCAAACGGTCTCAAGACCGTTTGAGGTCACACGGTCTCAAGACCATTTGAGACCTCATGGTCTCAAGACCGTTTGAGGTCATACGGTCTCAATACCGTGTGAGGCCTCACGGTCTCAAGACCGTTTGGGGCCAAACGGTCTCAAGACCGTTTGGGGCCAAACGGTCTCAAGACCGTTTGGGGCCAAACGGTCTCAAGACCGTTTGGACTCAAACGATCTCAAGATCGAGAGACACCAAACGGTCTCAAACCGTGTAAGCCCTCTCGGTCTTGAAGTCAAACTTGTTAAACGGTCTACACCCTCACACAGTTTGGGCAAACGACCTTGAAGGTCACACGGTCTTGGAGTCAACCCTAGCAAACGGTCAACTCATCCAAACGGTCTCAAACCGTTTGGAGGTTGAAGGTTGAAACCGTTTGAGGTTTTCAAAGGTTGATTTCACTTAATCAATTGAAGGTGTAAATGGTTCAATGATGCTCTAATATAAACCCTAATGATAACCTAGGATATTAAGGGATTAAGTGACTAATGAATTGAACCATGATGGTGATCAATGGGGTGAATTACCAAAGTACCTTGATGGGTTCAATTGAGTAATACCTTGTTCAAATCAAACCCTAATCACATGATAGTGATGTTTTGGCTTATGTTAGCCCTTGAGGACTTAACCCAACCTGATCTAGAGTGGTGTTATCACCATCTACTAGTATGAGGAGAGAAAAAGTATCTTAAGAGAGAGAAAGTACCTTAAGAGAGAGAAAGTACCCTTTTAGGGTGGAAACTCAAGAAAAAAACCTTCAATACACATGAATCTGCATGATTAGGGTATGATCCACCTATGTGAGATCATGGAAACCCTAATTATGATATATGATGAATCTTAAGCTAATCTGAGAGCATCAATGATGATGTTCCTCATACATGATGATGTTATGAGTTCAATTCACCATGTGATGTGAATAGTAAACCCTAATTCAAGGGTAATGACATGTGATGTGAATAGTAAACCCTAATTCAAGGGTAATGACATGTGATGTGAATAGTAAACCTTAATTCAAAGGTGATGACATGTTAAATGAGTATTAAACTCTATTTGATAAGAATCAAAGAACTTAGCTCTTATGACAAGAGTGGAAAGTATAATCATTGTTTTGAATTACCTTTATTAGTTGAATTAACCATGCAGGTTCTGATATGGAGGTAATCATATCCAGGTATGGATGATGATACTGTATTCATTAAAGGCATATTGATAGCTTTATGAATAAGTAAAGTATCTTGATGCCTTGTCAGTGGCATTCTATGATAATAATGGGCTGTGAGAGCCATGAATACCATCAAGGTCATGCTTTAGAGATGACTTGTGATGAGTATAATGAGAAATGATGTTTGATGTGAGTTAGGCTTGTTACATTTAGTATTCTCCTTTTATAGCTGTTATGCTACTGTTATTGTTTGAAGAACAATGTGTGATGCTAAATGAATACTAAATGTACCTAACTAATCAAGTATAATGTAGAGCCCTGATCATAGACCCATCATTGTCAGAGATCAAATGATGGTGAAACAGGTTTTCCTAAGGGAACTCCTGGATCACATACTATTGAGTATGTGGGGTATATGGATGTGTAGAACCTTACATCCTAGTGTAGGAATTTGATGTAGATATGTAATCTGTCAATCCTTCACTACAACCCCATACCGTATCAGTAGTAGGTAAACATGAAACCTCCTGATTACGAAGAAAACATAGATATCCGTATCAGTGGAGATAAACATGAAATCTCCTGATGACGAAGAGAGTACAGAACGCCACTGTAACTCTAAAATAGCGAAGGACCAGTTTACCATGGTGAGCTATAATAGTAGAGACACAGGATGTCCTACAAGTGATCCTCTTACTGACTGAGGAAGGTGAAGGTCATGAGAATCTGGCTCTCTTAATGACCTATGTATGATACTGATGTGACTTCTTAGCGATCAGTTGGAGTATGAGTGGTATGCCTCATCTCCATAGGACATAATATTGTTTGTAAAACATAATCAACCGCGTAGTATACCTGTTAGAGATAACTACGAATTAGTTGATTGATGTACACTGTAATAGTGATTATTTTCTTCATGTCTCATAAATGTTGAGCGCTTGTTTATAGCTGGAACTGCTATTGAATACTTTGAAAGCTTTACTGCTTAAGAAATTCTTTGATGTTATAATAAAGCTTCTGGCGGAGAGTTATAACTCTCGCTGGGACAATTATGTAAAATTGTCTCACCCCGTAGACTTCAACTTTTTAGGTGGACGTCGGAGACGGAGGAATCGGTCTACAGGTGACCAGTCCCAGCAGCAGCAGCACCAGGAGCAGCAGTAAATCTCAGGTGGAGATTTAGCCTGCCATGTGGAGTAGTTAGAGTCAGTCCTATGTGTCCTCTATACTCTCAGGTCTTGGAGTCTTTTGTTATGAGTTCTTGAGATTTTGTATCTTGATGTATATAATTACTCAAGAAGTAATTATCATGAGATGTAAACAATTTATCTCTTGTTATGAAAGAAGCTTTTATGGATTCAAGCTCTTGTTTCGAAAAGTTTTAATTTTCCGTGATTTTTGTCTTCCGTTGTTAATCGAATCGCTTCCGCTAAGTTTGAATCGTGTTTATACCGTGGTTTGGAGATCATAGCCCACAATTAGTGGTATCAGAGCTCTAGGTCAGTTGAGTCTACAGAGGCATAGGACTTAGGATGTCGAGTCTATCTTTAGTACTCTTTCCCTATCTAATAGAATCTTCTACTCCTCAGGAGAAGAAGATACATAAAGATGGCTGAACCTCATGATGAGTACGTGGCAGAGAGTAGTGCTAGTGCACCTCAAGGCGGTGCAAGGGTTCCAAGAATAGAATAGCCTGCACCTAAGTCACCAAGAGAGCCACCCCAGTTTGACCCAGCCGACATGGGTAACCTAGCTGTACAGACAATGTTCAGGCAGTTCATGACTGCCATGACACACATAACCGACAGGTTGCCCATGCCTACACCTTGGGCACCTGTCCAGCCTGAAGCACAAGGTATCGGTAAGACGTTTGAATGACTTCGTCGTGTCGGAGCTACCAAGTACTTTGGGACTGCCGACCCCGCAGATGCTGACCTATGGTTGACAGAGTTGGAGAAGGCTTTCATGATTCTTATTATCCCAGAAGCTGAGAAGGTTAGACATGATGTCTATCTTCTCAAAGGTAGTGCTGGTCACTGGTGGAACATGGAAGAGCAGAAGAGACCTGGAGTAGAGTTCTCATGGGAAGAGTTTCGTCGGGAATTTATCAATAGATATTTTCCAAAGACCTTCCTAGATGAGAAGACCTCTCAGTTTGAGAGACTAAGGCAGGGTATGATGAACATTAGCGAGTATGAAGCTAAGTTCATGGAGTTGCTGCGGTTCTGTCCGCACATGGCTGCCACAGAAGAGGAAAGAATCAGAAGATTCGAGAAGGGTTTGAATGCTGATATATCAACCCCTGTGTCTGCCTTAGAAAACCGAGAGAGATTCTCTACCTTCGTTGAGTTAGTCCGAAGGATAGAGAGATCTGTGGTTGAGAAGAGGCAAACCAAGAAAAGATATCCACAGTTACCGGGTTCTTCATCTAGGGATTTTAAGAAACCTAGATTCTCTGCACCTAAACCTCCACCACGCAGATCGAGTTCTCAAACTCAATGGTCACCAAGCAGAGGTAGAGGACGGAGTCAACCGCTTCAAGGGACTCACAGTTATGCATCGATGTCAGTTACTGGACCACCCCGACCACAACAACAGGAGAGGAGATGCTACAACTGTGGTAAGGTGGGACACTTGATGAAGGATTGCCGTTCTAGGCCTGTCAGTGTGACACAACCTCCGAGACAGAATCAACAAGGATCTCAGAGAATGTAATCTCAAGGTGCAGCTTGAGGACGTGGACAAGCGTCTCAAGCTGGATCATCAGCACCACCTCAACACCAGGCGACAACGAGGTTCTATGCTATGAACCCACGAGATGCAGTGGTCAATCCACGGGTAGTGGCAGGTCAGATGAAACTTTTATATCCTGATATGTCTACATACTGTGTTGTATCTGTTCTGAATGACCCAGGTGCTACGCACTCTTTCATCACTCATAGGGTGATTCGTAACTGCAATGTGACTGTTAGTCATAGGGCAGATAGTTTGTTGTTGGAGACTTCATTGAGTGGGTCTTCCGTTTTGCAGGAGGTATGCTCTCCTTGCATCCTTTTCTTTTCTGACCATCGCATTCAAGTGGATCTTATACCGCTTGATATGCAAGGATTTGATATAATCCTCAGGATGGATACCTTAGAAAGGTATAGAGTTGTCTTGGATTGTGAGTCCAAGTTGGTTGTGTTTGCTGATGAAAGCAACACATGGATCTTTCAAGGTGAAAGAAAGATTCTACCCACCTGTCTTGTGTCAGCTATGGTTGCTGATAAGCTGTTGAGGCAAGGATGTTATGCATTCTTGGCCCATGTGGTAGATGTTACCAAGGAAAGGTCCAATCCTGCTGAAGTTCCCATAGTCAGGGAATTCGAGGATGTGTTTCCTGAAGAACTTCCTGGTATACCACCACCTCGGGAGATTGATTTTTAAATCAATCTGATCCCAGATACGAAACCCATAGCCCAGACTCCGTATAGGATGGCGCCTGCCGAGATGCCAGAACTCAAGAAACAGCTTCAAGAGTTACTTGAGAAGGGTTTTATCCGACCAAGCACTTCACCTTGGGGTGCTCCGGTCTTGTTTGTTAAAAAGAAATATGGGTCAATGCGGTTTTGCATCGACTACAGACAACTCAATAAAGTAACAATAAAGAATAAGTACCCTCTGCCGAGGATTGATGATCTCTTTGACCAGTTGCGTGGTGCAACCGTCTTTTCCAAGATAGACTTGAGGTCTGGATATCATCAACTTCGTATTAAGGATAGTGACATATCCAAGTCTGCCTTTAGGACAAGGTATGGTCACTATGAGTTCACGGTTATGTCGTTTGGACTAACCAATGCACCAGCTGCATTTATGGAACTCATGAATAGAGTTTTTTGACCTTTCCTTGATCAGTGTGTTGTCGTCTTCATAGATGACATTCTGATCTATAGTAAGGATGCTCAGCAGCATGAGCGGCATCTTCGCCAAGCTTTGACCTTGCTAAGAGAACACAAGCTGTATGCTAAGTTTAGCAAGTGTGAGTTCTGGCTGCCGGAGGTATCTTTTCTTGGACATGTGATATCTGCCTCGGGAATTCGTGTTGACCCTACAAAGGTAGAATCTGTTCTACAATGGGAACAACCAAAGGCACTGAAGGAGATTCAAAGTTTCTTGGGGTTAGCTGGATATTATCGAAGGTTCATTAAGAACTTTAGTTCTATAGCCTTACCTTTGACCAAGTTGACCCGGAAAGATGTTCCTTTTTCTTGGAGTGATAAGTGTCAACACTCTTTCCAGTTGTTGAAGGAGAGGTTGACAAGTGCACCTGTGCTTGTGCTACCTGAACAAGGAAAAGGATATGTAGTCTTCTGTGATGCTTCAAAGAATGGACTAGGATGTGTGTTGATGCAGGATAAACAAGTGATTTCTTTTGCTTCCCGACAGCTTAAGAAACACGAGGAGAATTATCCGACACACGATCTGGAGTTAGCTGCTGTGGTTCATGCCTTGAAGATCTGGAGACATTATCTCTATGGAGAAACATTCCAGATTTTCACAGACCACAAGAACCTTAAGTATATCTTCTCTCAGCATGAGATTAACATGAGGCAACGTCGTTGGATGGAGTTAATCAAGGACTACGATTGTACAATTGATTACCATCCGGGCAAGGCCAATGTTGTTGCAGATGCCTTGAGTAGGAAATCAGCAACATCAACCATGAATAGAGCACAACTAAACTCTTTAGTATGCTCTAGGAGAGATATGCTTATCTCTTTAAGGCAAGACAATGTACAGTTGAAGGTGTCATTGTTAACCGGGTTGTTAGCTGAGATGCATATTAAACCTACCCTAAGAGAGCAGATTAAGGAAGCACAGCTAGGTGATGCTGCAGTTCAGCAGATTAGATCTGAATATGGAAATGAGAAGCGGGATGGTTTCCATGACTCAGATGACCAAGTAGCCTGTTATAATGGAAGGATGATAGTGCCGGATGTGGATAACTTGAGGAAGTTAGTCCTGGAAGAAGCTCATTCTTCCATGTATGTTATGCATCCAGGGAGCACCAAGATGTATCAGAATTTGAAAGATCTGTACTGGTGGCCTGGAATGAAGAAGGATGTTGCAGAATTTGTTCTGAGGTGTCCTGTGTGTCAGCAAGTTAAAGTTGAACACCAGAAACCTGCAGGAACAATGCAACCTTTACCCATACCACAGTGGAAGTGGTACCATGTGACCATGGACTTTGTTGTTGGCCTACCCAGGACAAGCAAAGGACATGATTCCATTTGGGTAGTTGTTGATAGGTTGACTAAGACAACACATTTCTTACCTGTCAAAACAACCTATTCTGCTAAAAGGTTATCAGAATTATATGTTCAAGAGATAGTGCGTTTGCACGGAGTTCCTGTCACAATAGTTTCTGACCGAGGTCCTCAGTTTACAAGTCATTTTTGGGAACAGTTACACAGAGCCTTAGGCACCAAGCTAAGGTTTAGTACGGCCTTTCATCCACAGACTGATGGACAGTCAGAAAGGACCATACAGACTTTAGAAGACCTTTTGAGAGCATGTGTTCTCCAGTTTACTGGGAGTTGGGATCTACACCTAAGCTTGATAGAGTTTGCCTATAACAATAGCTATCAGCATAGTATTGATATGGCACCATATGAAGCCTTATATGGTAGACATTGTAGATCACCTTTGTGTTGGTTTGAGAATGGTGAGCGTCAGTTGTTAGGTCCTGATCTTGTGCAGCAGACCACAGAAAAGATTAAAGTAATACTACAAAAGATTAAGAATGCACAGGATAGGTAGAAAGCTTATGCTGACAAGCGGCGTAGACCCTTAGAGTTCCAGGTTGGAGACAAAGTGTATCTCAAAGTCTCGCCTTGGAAAGGAGTCCTACATTTTGGAAGGAAAGGGAAGTTAGCTCCTAGATATATGGGGCCTTATCCAATCATTGAACGGATTGGAAAGGTAGCATATAGACTAGAGCTGCCACCAGAGTTACAGAGGTTACACCCTGTGTTTCACATTTCTATGCTGAAGAAATGTCACCCAGACACTGAGTCAATTCTACAACCTATGGAGGTAGAATTGAATAAAGATGTATCTTATGAGGAGGGACCAGTGTCAATCCTTGATAACAGAATTAAAAAGTTAAAGAAGAAAGATATAAGTCTTGTGAAAGTCCTCTGGAATCACCGTGGTGTTGAAGAAGCCACTTGGAAACTAGAGGATGAGATGAGAAGGAAGTATCCTGCCCTTTTCTCTTAATATGTCTTATCGATTTCGGGGATGAAATCCTTGTAAGGGGTGGATAATTTGTAACATCCCTAACCTGGGTTATGAGTTAACCCTAGGTGTTTTGCCTAAATATGTAATTAAATCCTTGTGATTAACTTTGGGCATGTAATTAAGTTTCTCAGAAACATATATTTCAGTTTTTGCTCCTTTTTATATAAAGTTGTAGCATTGTTTTGTAATACATGGACCTATGTGCAAATTACCCAGTTAGAAGGGTTAACTTGCAATTTGCACATGTTGAGATGTTCCTCTGATGTTGAGACATCATGAGAATCATTATGATGAAGTTTGAGGGATTTCCCAAGCTTGGGCACCAAGGTGCAGCTGTGGAAGCAATCCATGTGCTTGAAAACCCTAAATTGGAGTAAAGTGCAATTTACCCAATTTGAGGGGTGCAACTTGTAATTTACACCATCAAAAGTATTTATTAAGACTCTTGTCATCATTTAGATAAGAAATGATGAAGAGGTCACTTTAATTGAATAATCATATAATGAAAAACACCCTTGTGATTGAATAATCAAGGTGTATGTGCTATAGCCCTTTTGTGTGTATGCTTAACTAATAGGTTGATCTTCTTTGCCTTCATTTCTTGACCTTAAAAGAAGGTTGTCCTTAGAAATAAGAAGAAGGGACGAGAAAATAAGGATGGAGGGACTAAGTTGAAAATATGGAGAACTTATGAGCTTATGTTGAAACCTCATCCCAAGTATATAAGCTCTCTATTTCACTTAGCAAGGAAAGCCTCCCTTCGTTCATTTCACTGTTCTATTCACCCAAACCGACTAAAGAGGAGCCGTGGAGCTCAGGAGGACGACCAAGGAGGGCAAGGTAGGTTTGAATCCTCCCTTTTGCTTAAGTTCATAGTTAGAACTCGAATTCAAGGTCAAATTGATGGCTAGCTCACATAGCTCTACCTTTCTAGCCATCTCTTCTCGACTTTCCTTGGAAGGATCACCTTGTCCGACCTGTGGAAACTCAAGGACGCCATTAAAAGCTTGGAGCTCGAAAGCTTGGAGCTCAAGGAGCAAGCTTTAGGCGGGTTTTATAACTCTAAACCTATGCTTTGTTATATACATCTCGTTTATGCTTTTAGATGATAGTTCTTCTTCTTCTCTACCTTCCTTTGCTACTTTGCAAGCAAATCCGTGAGAAATCCTTGCTGTTCTTGAGCTAGGAGATGAAGACGTTATTTCCAAAGTTAATCCACTACTTTTCACTTTACTAAACGGTCTCCACCAAGTGCTCACACGGTTTGCAAAACCGTTTGGTGAGCAAACGGTCTCAAGACCGTGTAAGAGCAAACGGTCTCAAGACCGTGTAAGGGCAAACGGTCTTCAAGACCGTTTATCCTCGTTGACCGAGCATGGACCGTATAATATTTCTGTTCATAATTATGTAGGCTAATCACCCACACAATTTGAGATGATAACTCCAAAGGAATCGTGAGATATGGCCTTTTTAATCAGCAACTTTAATTGAATTTACTCCTAATTTCCAATCTGTTGAAATCACCCTTTTTGGGAAAATGGTCTCAAGACCATGTAAGAACGTTGACTAAGCGTTGACCATATGAAATTACTGTTCATAATAATGTTGATTAACAACTCACCAAATTTGATGGACGAATTCCAAACGAGCTAAGAGTTGAAGGATGATTACTAGGGTAAAACCCTAATTGAAATCAATACTGAAATCTCAATGAATAACTTAGTGTTTTTGGGTTGATTGACCCAAACGGTCTCAAGACCGTTTGGGGATCGACCAAACGGTCTCAAGACCGTGTGGAGTTCATCCACGCGATCTCAAGACCGTGTGGTGACAACCCAAGACCGTTTGAAGGTCTAGGGTTAAGGTAATTTGATCAATTGAGGGCCCAATTGCAATGGGTTATTGAATTAATCAAAAATACTGAATTGAGACTCAATCAAGGTTCAACCCCTATCAAATCACATTATATTTTGATGAAATCTTGGGAAAACGGTCTCAAGACCGTGTGGAGTTCATCCACATGATCTCAAGACCGTTTGGGCCAAGTTTGGGCCCAATTGGAGCTCGATTGAAGGGTTCAACCTTGTGTTGATTCACATTGTTGAGTGTTGATGATTGAACGTTGATGGACCTTAATTGAACCAACTTCAACCCTAATTGGATAACAATTGAGGGTCAATTGAGTAACCAATTGGTTAAGCATAACCCTAATTGACTCAATCTATAAATGGTTACCATGGCTTTGACCATTTGGAGGCTTCAACATTGATAATCATAAACGATTCAAATCATTGAACCATGTTGGAGGTCCAAACGGTTTGAGACCAAGTGGACCAAACGGTCTCAAGACCGTTTGAGGTCACACGGTCTCAAGACCATTTGAGACCTCACAGTCTCAAGACTGTTTGAGGTCACACGGTCTCAAGACCGTGTGAGGCCTCATGGTCTCAAGACCGTTTGGGGCCAAACGGTCTCAAGACCGTTTGGACTCAAACGATCTCAAGATTGAGAGACACCAAACAGTCTCAAACCGTGTAAGCCCTCTCGGTCTTGAAGTCAAACTTGTTAAACGGTCTACACCCTCACACAGTTTGGGCAAACGACCTTGAAGGTCACACGGTCTTGGAGTCAACCCTAGCAAACGGTCAACTCATCCAAACGGTCTCAAACCGTTTGGAGGTTGAAGGTTGAAACCGTTTGAGGTTTTCAAAGGTTGATTTCACTTAATCAATTGAAGGTGTAAATGGTTCAATGATGCTCTAATATAAACCCTAATGATAACCTAGGATATTAAGGGATTAAGTGACTAATGAATTGAACCATGATGGTGATCAATGGGGTGAATTACCAAAGTACCTTGATGGGTTCAATTGAGTAATACCTTGTTCAAATCAAACCCTAATCACATGATAGTGATGTTTTGGCTTATGTTAGCCCTTGAGGACTTAACCCAACCTGATCTAGAGTGGTGTTATCACCATCTACTAGTATGATGAGAGAGAAAGTATCTTAAGAGAGAGAAAGTACCTTAAGAGAGAGAAAGTACCCTTTTAGGGTGGAAACTCAAGAAAAGAACCTTCAATACACATGAATGTGCATGATTAGGGTATGATCCACCTATGTGAGATCATGGAAACCCTAATTATGATATATGATGAATCTTAAGATAATTTGAGAGCATCAATGATGATGTTCCTCATACATGATGATGTTATGAGTTCAATTCACCATGTGATGTGAATAGTAAACCCTAATTCAAGGGTAATGACATGTGATGTGAATAGTAAACCCTAATTCAAGGGTAATGACATGTGATGTGAATAGTAAACCTTAATTCAAAGGTGATGACATGTTACATGAGTATTAAACTCTATTTGATAAGAATCAAAGAACTTAGCTCTTAGGACAAGAGTGGAAAGTATAATCATTGTTTTGAATTACCTTTATTAGTTGAATTAACCATGCAGGTTCTGATATGGAGGTAATCATATCCAAGTATGGATGATGATACTGTATTCATTAAAGGCATATTGATAGCTTTATGAATAAGTAAAGTATCTTGATGCCTTGTCAGTGGCATTCTATGATAATAATGGGCTGTGAGAGCCATGAATACCATCAAGGTCATGCTTTAGAGATGACTTGTGATGAGTATAATGAGAAATGATGTTTGATGTGAGTTAGGCTTGTTACATTTAGTATTCTCCTTTTATAGCTGTTATGCTACTGTTATTGTTTGAAGAACAATGTGTGATGCTAAATGAATACTGAATGTACCTAACTAATCAAGTATAATGTAGAGCCCTGATCATAGACCCATCATTGGCAGAGATCAAATGATGGTGAAACAGGTTTTCCTAAGGGAACTCCTGGATCACATACTATTGAGTATGTGGGGTATATGGATGTGTAGAACCTTACATCCTAGTGTAGGAATTTGATGTAGATATGTAATCCGTCAATCCTTCACTACAATCCCATACCGTATCAGTAGTAGGTAAACATGAAACCTCCTGATGACGAAGAAAACATAGATATCCGTATCAGTGGAGATAAACATGAAATCTCCTGATGAAGAAGAGAGTACCGAATGCCACTGTAACTCTAAAATAGCGAAGGACCAGTTTACCCTGGTGAGCTATAATAGTAGAGACACAAGATGTCCTACAAGTGATCCTCTTACTGACTGAGGAAGGTGAAGGTCATGAGAATCCGGCTCTCTTAATGACCTATGTATGATACTTATGTGACTTCTTAGCGATCAGTTGGAGTATGAGTGGTATGCCTCATCTCCACAGGGCATAATATTGTTTGTAAAACATAATCAACCGCGTAGTATACCTGTTAGAGATAACTACGAGTTAGTTGATTGATGATACACTGTAATAGTGCTTATTTTCTTCATGTCTCATAAATGTTGAGCGCTTGTTTATAGCTGCAACTGCTATTGAATACTTTGAAAGCTTTACTGCTTAAGACATTCTTTGATGTTATAATAAAGCTTCTGGCGGAGATTTATAACTCTCAATGGGACAATTATGTAAAATTGTCTCACCCCGTAGACTTCAACTTTTTAGGTGGACGTCGGAGACGGAGGAACCAGTCTACAGGTGACCAGTCCCAGCAGCAGCAGCACCAGGAGCAGCAGTAAGTCTTAGGTGGAGATTTAGCCTGCCATGTGGTGTCGTTAGAGTCAGTCCTATATGTCCTCTGTACTCTCAGGTCTTGGAGTCTTTTGTTATGAGTTCTTGAGATTTTGTATCTTGATGTATATAATTACTCAAGAAGTAATTATCATGAGATGTAAACAATTTATCTCTTGTTATGAAAGTAGATTTTATGGATTCAAGCTCTTGTTTCGAAAAGTTTTAATTTTCCGTGATTTTTGTCTTCCGCTGTTAATCGAATCGCTTCCGCTAAGTTTGAATCGTGTTTATATCGTGGTTTGGAGATCAGATCCCACAACCAAGTTGAAGTGGAATAGGAATTGCCGACATGCTAGAAGTCCTAGAATTTCCTTTCTTCTCCTATCTCAGTCAACCATACTTCGGATAACTTACTCTCTCTACAAGAGAAATATGATGGTCATATCACAAGTTGTGCTCATGTGTATCTCACCCTTTGGAAGGTACCCAATTTACATAAGAAACTCATGGTCTTGGAAAACCCTAATTCCAATGTCAAAAACTCAGACTATCATTCCAACCGGTCAATTGGGATTCCCAATCACCTGGTTGGGTTAGTTCAAATCTAGATATGAATTCCATGTTGAATTCTAAACATATAACTAGTTAGTCTACATCCAAATCAAATTGGTTTTTGAATTGAAACTTTATCTATTGGATTCCCGTCACACGAATCACTAAGTGAGTCAGCCCATTAGTCTCTATCCGGAGTGAAAGTTAATTGACCAATTGGCAATCAATTGAATCATTTCCCAACTAATCAAATCGACCAACTCAACATTCCAGTCGTCGATTGGGTAGGGAATCATCTTGTTTATGATTCAGAACTATTTTAATTATATGTTTGATTGTGAACTTCAATTCCCTCATGCATTATTGTGTGTGTGTCCCAATAGGTTTCAGTAGTGATGTTTAAAATCTCACACGTAAAGATTGATGTCTAGTCACACATAATTTCCAACCATGTAATAAGAGTAAGTTGGAGAACAACTTCAACATGTAAAGTGATCGTTGTTACCATGACTGTATAATCCCTTTGACACATATATCTCAATTGAACCTGAGGCATGAAATTGTCATACTCTTATCATTAAATCTTTGTTCCTTGGATTAGAGAAGACTATTTGAGATATTGTGAGCTCAATATCATATATTGACTCATGAGCATCTCCATACAATTCTATAGATCAAGTGGTCATGATACCGCTGCAAAAGAGGGACAATTTCCATCTATATCACTCAAAATGATCTCCATGTGTCACAATGCACCCAATCACCACCTTTTCAGAAACTATGTTTTAGAGTTACATTAGATAGTGTCAAAGTATATAGAACAACATGTGGTTATTATAATGACTTTAGA
Source organism: Alisma plantago-aquatica (assembly GCA_963693085.1). Classification (NCBI taxonomy): domain Eukaryota; kingdom Viridiplantae; phylum Streptophyta; class Magnoliopsida; order Alismatales; family Alismataceae; genus Alisma; species Alisma plantago-aquatica. Next base: position 1,672,826,589 of record OY856409.1, read on the forward strand.
TCTAAGGTTCACAGCCATCACTCTCACATTGAGATATGCTTGTGACATGTCATTACACGACTTTCGTGTGTCAATCTCAAGTGGGTCTCCAATATAACTTGTCATCTAACAAGTACTCATGTATCTCAGTTGATATCTAGTATTATGACTAATGACACATAGTGATCACTCACTTTACATGCTAGTCTTGTGCATTATTATTACACTATATTGTCCATAATGATAATCGACTGTGAACGTAACAAGAATGAGTACTCTAAGTATACATATGATCTCATGTTCAGGTCCTCAACCCAAATCATATGTCATGGAGTCATAACATTCTTAGGACATTATTATATTTATTCATTATGTCAATATTGAAACATACATAATAAGTAAATTTTGATTTTATAAATAATCAAATCAAATATATAATATATATTTTACAATCATCACACGATGACTGTCAGGGTATATATATCCAACAAACATAATGTTGCCACTATTAAAAAGAAAAAAAAACACTTAAAAATCTAGCTTCAATTTGACTTTTGACGAGACTGAATATACCATCAAAGCATAAATCTTCTACGTAGTTACTCTTTTGGTTTTGTAGTTGTGAAATAAACATAATCTGAGGTCATGTCGTCCTTTCAACTGCAAAGTAACTAAATGTGCCTCTCGAATTACCAAAATTAGAAGGGTGCAAAGTAACTAAACGTGCCTCTCGAATTACCAAAATTAGAAGGGTTTACATGATATACCATCGAACAATACCCAACGAAAACAAAAACAATAACTAACCAGAAACAAACCAGCAAATGTACAAACAAGAAGTCCATAGTTTGGTATTGTGGCATAGGCGACTCTAGAATTTTTACGTGAGGACTGCAATGGGCGGTAAGTGAGAGAAAGATCTACCATCTCTCTAGAAACATCCCCTAGGCCTCATCACCCCAGATTTTGGTTTTGCCTCCGTCCGGCGAGCTCTAACCATCACCCCTCTGGCCCCCAAAGATCTTCTCCTTGGTGGCGGATAGAGCGAGCAAGCACCATCCTCTCTCAAAGAAACAACCTCTCTCAAGAAACATAACCTAGGCCTCTTCCCTCAGGGATCGGATTCAACACAGTCTGGCAAGCATATACCATCACTCCTCTGCCTACCTGATCAGCACCTAGGTGGTGGGAACCCCTCTGAGTTCGACCTTTCCCTCCCCATCGGCGGTCAGTCTTTCTCAGCTTGTGTTACAGGAGCCCTGTGCCCGGACTCCATCTGCGCCGACCTATTCTTCAGATCCGGTCTACACCCAGCGGCGGATTAAACTGAAGGTATAGCCTCTTAACTCCACCACCCTTTCCACTTCTCTACTTTTAAAGCCTGAAGATCTGGAATACCACCGAGACACATTGATTGCAAGAATATACAGTGACATGCAGACATCTTAACTCCTGCTCTTCCTCAAAATAGTGGCAGGGGATATTCTTACACTTTAGCAGCGCCCAGGGCCGTCTGATACTCAGAAACATCCTTTTCAAAAGTCTCACTTGCTACACACCATTTTGTCGGCTACCGCTTCCCAACACTGAGCCTTTACTGCAGTCCCTTCAGTCCTGATTCCTTTCTAACCAGAGAATATCTTTTCAACTTGCTCACCGGCTAAGACTACATCATGAGAACAGGAGGTCTGCTCACCCTGGCCTCAAGCATAAACATAACTTGCTTTCCCAAAAGAGGCAAGACAAAAGTATTCAGCTTATCCCTAAAATAGAAACAATCCTCGGCGCTTGGCGACGGCTTGAGGATCCCAGCCACAACTCCAGAAATAAACTCTCGCTTCACCTTCCAAGAGTTCCCACTCTCAAACCCTGCATTCTCCACCAGTATTCCACTACCGAAAGCTTGGATCTACCACAAGTTTGACCTCTCACCGGGATCCTGCATGATCAACATTGGTCACCGTTCTTTCCCGGTGATGGTCACTTGGTCCTCTCCGGCTGAACATCCCTGGAAAAACAAAGCCGCAACACTCCTCATCTCTGAGGGTTGGGACCTGATGATCTCGGAGCTCAATCTTAATCCTGAATGGTTGATCTTCATCAAACCGATAGGTAACCGTACTTTCCTTGCGTGGGTGAGGGATTTCAACACCGACACACCTCCTGAGCTAGCATATCTTTACAAAAGATACGACCAAGAAAGCTCATCTTCATCAAACTTGGCTGACCAACTCTTCGTCTGGGATGTTCATCAACCCCCGGTGGGCACAAAAACTTGGCCCATCTCAGTTTCCTCGGGTTCTGAGGGGGAAGACAAAGCAGACACAGCAACAACACCACAACAAAAAAGCTCTATTGTAGCAAGGTACCATCTTTTCTCTTCCAACAAGGTGAAAACAACAAAAAATTATACTCTCTCTTCACTCCACAAAACCCTAAAACTCTGATCCTCCTCTGTGATCGATATCATCCCAAACGACACGATCCTCCTAAACTGCTCTTTTCCGATTTTAGGACAAAACAAATCTTCCCTCCTAATCAACAAACACCTAGAAAAAAACCCCACCGCCCAAATCTGGAAAATGCCCCCCCAGAAAACCTTTTCGGGCTCTTCACTGTTCACTTTGCAATAGTAAGCAACATTTCGCTTCCAGATGCCTATCCTGCTTTACCTACTTCAGATGCCACCAAGTAGGTCATACAAAAAGGTTCTATAAAGCTCGCCCACCCCCAAATCTGATCAGACCACATGCAGACCATATGTCTTCCTTCCCTAGATTTTTCTCTGGTAAAGGTTTGACTTTTTGCAAAAACATTCGAGTTCCAAAAAAGAGAGATATGACTTCAGAGACTCAAAACAAACCCCCCTCACCCCCACTCACAAACAATGATTTTGCATGCCTCACAAACCTCCCGCCCAAACATGTAGACACTCCAAATGCTCAATAACCGAACACAAACACCAGAGTTGTGCCTATAACAAAACCCTACCACAAGCCACCAAAAAACACAGCTTCTTCACCAAAACCCCGCCCCTCCATCACTCCCTCAGTTACCTCCACACACAACTCAAACACCCTTCCTGCAACACCAAACATGAAGACTCCGGAACACCTTGAATACGCGATAGCCCTTGACCTACCTACAAACTCAATGAGACTTCTCAAAGTCCTTACTTTGAGAAGCATCCTCATCTCCATTGAAAACAACATAGACAACAACCCTATAAATATCCTTGATATCACCCGAGCCTTAGCCCTCCTCATCCTAGGACAAACAATCCTAAAACCAAAAAAAAATTTCGCCTACCCAGTTGATATACACTGTTCCTGAAGGAACAAAAATCAACCATCTCTTCAACCAGTTTCTCACAATACCTTGTGGATCTAGTTTCATTACAACCAGATTATCTAAATGAACGGCAGACTTAGGTGCTTACCCTGCTCCAGCTGGTGGCTCAGACTGGGTTGCTATCACCAACCTCCCGCCCCACCTTTGGGAAGTCGAGATCTTCTGAGGAATAGCTCACTCCATCAGAGCTACTCTACAATACATCAGCCCCGATACATTAAAGCTTATTGCCTCTTCACTATCAAAGCAACCATTTCTCGACCCCCAACCATCAACATTAGGATCAGAGAATCAATCTACAACATCAAACTATCTGCTGAACATCCTTCCGAAAACAGAACAACCTTCTCTGATCTTTCTAGCCATCCACCTTCATGGTTTTGCCCAAATAAAGATAGAAAATCTTCTACAAACACCCGTTTCACTGGGGATTGACACCATGTTTGGGAAAGAAAAAACTCAAACACCAACACCTCTGATAACACAAACATCCCTACAAATAGGAAAAGAACTAGAACTTTCACTCCCTCCTTTCATGAAAACACCTCCCCACCAGCTGGCACCATCTTCCCCTCCCCAACATCAACCAAGGAAAGTTGTTGTAACGACCCCGCCTCCCGATAACCCCCAATTAAGGGAGACATAAAGGTCAGAGCCGTTATTCAATTAACATGATCAAAGGTTCGACAAATAATCAGTAATAATTAATAAACTTTACCAAATAAACTGAAAACAAGTATAAAATAAAAATTTTCTTACCTGGGGAAAACTGGGATTTCTAAACTTCTATCCATGAAGATGTTAATCTAACTAATCCTCATGTGCATGTTATTTCTCATTCAATTCCACATATGTCACTTTAATGTTTGTTCTTTCATTTGTACCTAAAACGCCGACAAGCAAAACATCGGTCATCCGAAGCTGGTATGTGGGGGAAACAATATTTGTGCAACTATGTTAATAATGTAATCAACCAAATATCATTTACCAACCAAGATTATGTTTTAAGCAATACTACTCAATCCTTGCCTATCCCCTTTTCTCTGTAACGTCCCTGCAGTGGACATGGATACCACCTCTCTCATATGGTAGATCCTTACCCCCATGGCCCTACCACACAGGTAGTCAATACCTAGGGTTATGGAGTCGCATGGTCCTACCCAAAGGTAGACCAATCCCTGACTCATGATGACTTGATGGACCTACCCCATTGGTAGCCATTTACTAAGTCATGTAATGACTTGATGGACCTACCCTCATTGGTAGCCATTTACTAGGTCAATCTATAAAGCTACAGAGGGGACTAGGATCTGAGCTAGTAGGCATATTTCTTATTTGATAGTCATATTCACATTATACTTTGCATGAATTAAATACATCCAATAGTTTAATTCAAGCCATAATGGAAACATCGATAAAATCTCGGAAAACTAATTCGGGTAGTCATAAGCGTAACCACATACCTGTACATGCAGATTTGAGACAGAATAGTCCAATCAACAATAGGCAAGCAAGAATTCAATAAGATCCTGAAACAAACATCCAATATTTTCTATCATGGATCATGGTATCCAAGTCTAATAGACCTATTCGATCCCTAGGGTTACTATTTCATTTTTAGGGTTTCTTTTGCAATTAGGGTTTCCTTCCATCTTTCACTATTTTAAACCCTAATTATTCATAAAAGATATTAAGGTTATCCCTTAACAACCTTTAACCTTATTTTCGAATTAAAGGCATCATTGTCCATCAATTAAACCCATTAAACTTATCTTACATTAAAACTGTCATTTTTATCCTTTTAATCCATGACAATATCATGATGCTTATTTATCATTAATTTGTAATTCATTATGCTCTATTACTCATATGAACGTTATTAATCATTAATTCTACCTTGATTCATGAGGAAACCCTAATTACTACCTTTAGGGTATTTATCCACAAATTAACAACTTTTAATGTTTGAAATAGATTATAACCCTGAAACTTAGTTCTATTCATGAAATCAAACAATTAAAGTCATTAGTAGTCCTAAGTACCAACACTAGGGTTTCAAGGCCCATTAAAGCCTATTTATGCACATAAACTCTAAATTAACTGAATTATGTGCAAAGTTCATCCTTTTTATTCTTAATGTTTCTTTTTATCATTAGCAGGCTAATATTAACTTTAATCATCAATTAAACCCTCCTAATCACATTAAACACATTAAAATAGGGTTTCGTAATCATCATTACATTAAAGTTAATAACTTATACTACTTTTCGAATTGCAAGCAGAATTAGGCCTCAACTATATTTTATTTAGATTCCTCTTGATTTTCTGAGCAAAATTCATGTATAAAGCACATCTATCTGAGCTACGGTTAAGGAGATATGAATTTAACAAAAAGCACTTACTTGAGCCAATCATAATCTTCCACGTCATCTTTGCCCATGCAATGTTGTATTGGAAACATAATTAAATGACGTCTTTGCCCCCTCGTAAGTAATAGGCACTTCAGCCCACAGAGGGGCAAAACCGACCAACGCGCATCTACCCTTCTTCTACCTTGGGCAGCCCGACGGCTGCTGCCCTAGCCGCCGAGCGCAGTCCTAGGGGTGGCTCGTGCTCCCAGTTCCGGACCCTCCAGCCATGCTGGTTCCTTCCCTGACCTCCGTCCGGCCCCTGTGCTCTTCCCTGTGCCCTCAGCCCACAACCATAATGGCTGGTTTGGAGCGGGGTTGATCCGGAACTGGACGCTCCCGTGCAGCCATCCGCGGTCCTTCATCCTCCTCCCCTAAGGCTCGAGGGTCGCCGCCCATGGCTACCCCAGCCTCGCAGAACCTAGGCGCACTCAAGGCGCCCCCAGGTCGTGACCGTCATGGCCATGCTCGAGGTAGAAACGGTCGCACTTGCTGCTGCGTTTACAACCGCCTGCCGACCTACAAGAGCACGGTTTTCTCTTCCAATCCTTCCTAGGTCGTCATGGAGGCTTCCTTCCTCCGTCAAGACCATCAACTGAACCTCCTTTGCTTCAGGTTTAGATCCCTTCTTTCCATTAGGGTTTTGAACGTAGGGAAGCATGAAGAAGATGAGGAAGAAAGTGGGAGACGTGGGATCTCTCTGGAACTCGACCCTGGGATCTACCCCTCTTATAGGGGAGGGTATCCCCGTCTCAGACTGCTTGCCCATGAAGCAACCAAGTCATATGGAAACTCATTTTCCTATTATAAAAGCAACCTTCTCTCTCTTCATCCTCTCTTAGATATTCCTTTTTCTTTAAATATTAGGATTTCGAAAATTACTTCTTTCATTCTCTTAAAACTTGCCCTTTATTCTAATGGCGCAAAAATCTATTTTCATTTAATAGGAAAAATACTTTCTTTTTATCAAAATCACAAATTTACTAATGTATCACATTATCTTTTATTTTGCAAATTTGCTATTTTCTCTTTCCTCTTTCTTCATTGGGACTCCTTGGATCCCAAGAAACTCTAATAATTCGAAATTCTTTTTATTTGGATACTTATTATCCTTAAATGCATCAATATGCATTATTTCACATTATCTTGTTTATTTCTCATTAAAATATTTCTTTTTGAGGATTCCTCTTTATTTCTCTTTTATTTTCCTCATTAATATTCCTTTTATTATTAGGAATCCTTGGAATACTAAATTCCACTAAGGATTACTCAATTTCACCTCTTTTCACTTGTTTTCCACATATTACCATTATTTTCAATTTCTTTCTTAATAAAGAAATATGTAATTTATCTTTTCTTTTATTATTGCATTTACTATGCAACTTTGGACTCTTTGGTACCCAGGGAATCCAAGAGGCACGAAATCCCTATTTGGGTTTGCCTTCTAGAGGTTTCCACACTTTCTTTTCTCAAAACTCGATTATTCATTTATTAATTGAATATTCCTTGTTATTGGGCCCAATAGCCAATAAAGCCCATAAATAAACCAACAAGGCTATTTTAAATGAAATACATGCATTCAATCACAAGACATCATTATTTGCCCATTTATCTTTGTTATGAGAAATTACACTTCTCACCAAAGGAACCCGAAATTGGGGTTGTTACATCCTTCCCCTCTTATGAGAATTTTGCCCTCAAAATTCCAGCAAGTAAGCAATCAAGTAGGATAAGCCTATCACATGTCCATCATGGCTTCCATGTGGCTTCACCCTTTTCCATGGTGCTTCCCAAGAACCTTTATAATCTCATATTCTTCCATCTGAGTTCTTTCTTACCTCGGTATATCATACCCTCCTAGGTGACTCAGGACTTTTCAGCCTTTCAAAAGCTGAATAGGTTCAGGGCTCAACACCTGGCTTGGGTACCTCACATAGTGCTCTAGATCGGACTCATGCAACACATCATTTTATCCTGAGGGGTAAGGTTACACAACCATCTCCACCAATCCATCTCAAATGGACCCATATATCAGGGACTTAGCTGTCTCAACTATAGTTTAGAGGGGTCGGATTTTCACATCACATATTCTCCTACAGTGAACTGCATGACAGTCTACTTTGCATCAACTTGTGACTCATGTCACCACTGGGCTCTCTCTCAGCCATTTCATGATTAAGTGACTTCATCTGCACACACTGTGGTTCTTTTATGACCTTTGCGAGGCCTCCTTCACCAACATCATCATAATGAAGTGGCGACCGACACAACCTCTCCATAAGACTTCTTGCATCCCGATAAAGGCTATGGTGGCTAACATCACATCTTAAGAACTGTCTCTATGTATCACCCTGAGTGAGCACACATGTTCTCATCAGACCCTCTAGTCTGGATCATACTGTCATTTAGTATGGGATGATAAACCGTACTATCATCGAGTTCTTCACGTATCCACTTCCACCGCATGGAAGTGATCCTTGGTCATACTCAAGAACTTTTGAACTCGTATCATGACGTAGTTGAATCATCTCTCTTTCTCTTATGTAGTTCAACAAAACTTGTCTCTTGACGGTACTCCTTCTTTCTCATGTCATCTAGGTAAGGCAAACTACCATAACCCATATTGCATCTTGACCTTCTTTGGTCTAGGGGAGACTCACAACATCCATAGTGATGAACTCCCATTCCCTCTCGGGAACTCTTTATACTTTATATCCATGCACTGGGTTAATGGTGTTCATCTTTCACCTCCTGGCTTGCATGCCCACATGCTACATGCAACTTTGTTTTAAGCCTCCTGTATTATTATGATTCCTCAAACTTGATACCTCAGAAACCCTAAACCACTCTAAAAAAGGGTTTTATTACCTTCCTATCCAAAGGAGTGTATCTGAGGTTCTATCACCATCCTTTTAATACATCAAGGACTAAACTGGCTACCCAAACAACCTTTAACTTGTTCAACATATCTTATTACATTCGAGTGTTAGCCAAAACACATCTTCTTCTCAAACTTAGGGTTAGGCAAACAACCTCAACCTCTTCTAGCCTTTAATTAGGCAGCTAGATCTCAACCAGAGCATTCATTACCACCTCTCATCCTTAAGTGTTAGGAAACATACACCTCCATGTATTATACTTATCATCTCATCTCCAACTCTAAGTGGGTCTTCATCAAGAAGCTCTGATCTCCTCCTAATGGTGATCAAACTCAACCTTGTATCACTTGCAAATTCCACATAGCTCATAATAAAACATCCTCATAAGATGACTACACTATTCCTCTTAGTGTTTGTAAACCATCCATGTATCATTCACTCCACCAAGATATGTTACATCTCTGTCCTCATACCTTGTAGCAATGTTTCAACTCGCATCATCCTTCATCCTTGGTGTATGGCATGCGTACTGTCCTATCTCTTACTCCCATAACAAGAGGAAATAAGCATTTGGCTGCAGTCCAAATACAGAGTTCTTCCTGTTCCAAGAGTAGAGATGGTACAACCCACCTTGCCCGTACACTTTCTAATCCAAGTTGAAACATTCAGCTTATGTCTCTATATCACAAACATCATGATATCCACACAACTTCCATGGAAAACTGGTCTCGACCCTACTTGGTCTAAACACAATCCTTGGTCATCTCCTCTAGGTCTATAGGGTTCCGGCACTTTTGGGGTCATCCCTCTTCCCTCGTGCATCAGAGAGTGCCCTACTCATTTGCCCTTTGGGTCCCATGAGTTTATGAAGGTGATCAATCTCCTAACCCATGGCCCTTAGACAATGCTAGTTGTTTCCTCCCGACCCTATGGTCATGTGCAACTAGGGAATTAGGCGAATCCTTCTTCCATCGGTCTTATCCCTACCTGACCCTAGGATAGACTTAGGATTCCATTATAGTACATGTTCAACTTAGAACCTTACCCAATCCTTCCTCATCTCTCTCTGCATTCACAACTAACTTTCATCCTTTCATATGGATCATGGCGACCTGCCTATCTTGGTCAAGCCCCATACCGGTTACCTCCATGGCAACACATCCGCATGCACATAGAGATGGCTATCTATGGGTCTAGAGGTTCATTCTCATGCCATGTACTCTTCACCTAGCTTCTCAAGATCCTATGAAACCTCCTTAGGTTTCCTCAACACCAACCAAACTGGTAAACTCCCTACCAAAGGGTCGCTCTCCCAGTATGGGAGGAAACTACACCTTGATAACAAAGGTCACAAGCATCCTTAGGGTTTACATTCTCATGAGCATGTCTAACCCAACAGCTACTAAGTCACAAGAATACCACATATTAACGATGCTAGGTCATACTTGTTCTCTTTCCTCAATGCTGGATCGAGATTATACCTTCTCATGTCATCAACTTAGTTGTGAGGGATTTATCAACCATACCCTTAACTTAAGGGGTTTCCTTTACCTCTACACATGAAGAGTACCATGCTCGAAACTATAGAGACTCAAATCTTATCATGAGCATCAGGTACACTGCTTCCCCTCTTAGGCCTAGGAACCCTAGGTTCACCTTTGGATATTCAATTACATACTCAACATTTTAACCACGAATATCAAGTCCAAGGTATGTCATGTACTTCCATGATCCTTCTACTCAAGCAACGCTTTAGATTTGAGTACTCTTCTAGGACAACCAACTAGGTATAAAGCCTCACAACTGGTTACCTAAACCTCCACGGGGTCTAAGGCACTCTTTGTCTCATCTCAACAGGTACCCACTTATACTATGGGTACTAGAAGCATCGTCCTCTCTCTAGGGCTAAAACCACCCCAACCATACCTACTAGAGGTCCCTTCTCCATGAAGGCTCATGCTCTCAAGAAAACCCCTATGTGGTTGAAGCCTATGCTCAACTCATGTTTGGCTCAAGATTGTCCATACCCCTTTCATAAGCCATCCATCAAGATATATTAACTAGGATTTCATCAAGCTATACCCTACTTGCCTAAGCCCATAGGGTAACTATAGGTTCTCTAACCTCATCCACGAAGGAGCTATCCTTTGCTCAAACATGCACGATCCTTCTCAGGGTTGGGTTGCCAAAGGTGCTAGGCCATCTAACCTCTCATGGCTCATATGACAAACCATAGGCATGTCCATCCGAACACCCAGTCTACCATGACATCTAATCTCATCATGTCTCTCTCTCTAAGCTTCTCTTAGGGTTAGGGTTAACATCATCCTCAAAGGATGTGCTAGGTCTCTACCTTTTATGGAGGTCTCTACCTCCAAGACTAACTCTCTCTACTCATCCTCCTACCAAGGAGGTCTATCCTCAGGTCTCTCCTGAGGGCAATGACAACTCGTGTCATACGACCTAAGCATGCATCTATTCCTTTTACGCTTACTCTATTAAGCTTATGTCCATGACATCTTATTTACATGTTTTTTATTAATTTGGTGGAGGATTCCTTAATCCTTAGCAACCTTACCCATACCCCAAGAGGGTGAGGAGAAGAGAGAAAACCCTAATCCTTAAGGTCCTTAATAGAATTTGAGTTGAGAAGGGATGAACAAGATGAGAGAGTCCTAAAGGTGTCTTATTTCGATTCATACCCTAAGACTTTGTCCAGGCAGTCACACGGACCCGGGAGTCCTCGTATTCTGACTAGCGGTGTGGAGGAAAATATTGCCAGCCCCCAGTCGTGATCCTTTTCTAGACACCTCTGTCTTTCGGATAATCCTCTAATAACTCCCTTGGGTTCTACAAAATTTGTAAAATTTAATAATTATTAAAGATTAATTGAGGAACCTATGCTCTGATACCAATTGTAATGACTCCGCCTCCCGATAACCCCCAATTAAGGGAGACCTGAAGGTCAGAGCCGTTATTCAATTAACAGGATCAAAGGTTCGACAAATAATCAGTAATAATTAATAAACTTTACCAACTAAACTGAAAACAGGTATAAAATAAAAAATTTCTTACCTGGGGAAAACTGGGATTTCTAAACTTCCATCCATGAAGATGTTAATCTAACTAATCCTCCTGTGCATGTTATTTCTCATTCAATTCCACATATGTCACTTTACTATTTGTTCTTTCATTTGTACCTAAAACGCCGACAAACAAAACGTCGGTCATCCGAAGCTGGTATGTGGGGGAAACAATATTTGTGCAACTATGTTAATAATGTAATCAAACAAATATCATTTAACAACCAAGATTACATTTTAAGCAATACTACTCAATCCTTGCCTATCCCCTTTTCTCTGTAACGTCCCTGCAGTGGACATGGATACCACCTCTCTCATATGGTAGATCCTTACCCCCATGGCCCTACCACACAGGTAGCCAATACCTAGGGTTATGGAGTCGCATGGTCCTACCCAAAGGTAGACCAATCCCTGACTCATGATGACTTGATGGACCTACCCCATTGGTAGCCATTTACTAAGTCATGTAATGACCTGATGGACCTACCCTCATTGGTAGCCATTTACTAGGTCAATCTATAAAGCTACAGAGGGGACTAGGATCTGAGCTAGTAGGCATATTTCTTATGTGATAGTCATATTCACATTATACTTTGCATGAATTAAATACATCCAACAGTTTAATTCAAGCCATAATGGAAACATCGATAAAATCTCAGAAAACTAATTCTGGTAGTGATAAGCATAACCACATACCTGTTCATGCAGATTTGAGACAGAATAGTCCAATCAACAATAGGCAAGCAAGCATTCAATAAGATCCTGAAACAAACATCCAATATTTTCTATCATGGATCATGGTATCCAAGTCTAATAGACCTATTCGAGCCCTAGGGTTACTATTTCATTTTTAGGGTTTCTTTTGCAATTAGGGTTTCCTTCTATCTTTCGCTATTTTAAACCCTAATTATTCATAAAAGATATTAAGGTTATCCCTTAACAACCTTTAACCTTATTTTCGAATTAAAGGCATCTTTGTCCATAAATTGAACCCATTAAACTTATCTTACATTAAAACTATCATTTTTATCCTTTTAATCCATGACAAGATCATTATGTTTTTTTATCATTAATTTGTAATTCATTATGCTCTATTACTCATATGAACGTTATTAATCATTAATTCTACCTTGATTCATGAGGAAACCCTAATTACTACCTTTAGGGTATTTATCCACAAATTATAAACTTTTCATGTTCGAAATAGATTATAACCCTGAAACTTAGTTCTATTCATGAAATCGAACAATTATAGTCATTAGTAGTCCTAAGTACCAACACTAGGGTTTCCAGGCCCATTAAAGCCTATTTATGCACATAAACTCTAAATTAACTGAATTATGTTCAAAGTTCATCCTTTTTATTCTTAATGTTTCTTTTTATCATTAACATGCTAATATTAACTTTAATCATCAATTAAACCCTCCTAATCACATTAAACACATTAAAATAGGGTTTCGTAATCATAATTACATTAAAGTTAATAACTTATACTACTTTTCGAATTGCAAGAAGAATTAGGCCTCAACTATATTTTATTTATATTCCTCTTGATTTTCTGAGCAAAATTCATGTATAAAGCGCATCTATCCGAGCTACGGTTAAGGAGATATGAATTTAACAAAAAGCACTTACTTGAGCCAATCGGAATCTACCACGTCATCTTTGCCCATGCAATGTTGTATTGGAAACATAATTAAATGACGTCTTTGCCCCCTCGTAAGTAATAGACACTTCAGCCCACAGAGGGGCAAAACCGACCAACGCGCATCTACCCTTTTTCTACCTTGGGCAGCCCGACGGCTGCTGCCCTAGCCGCCGAGCGCAGCCCTAGGGGTGGCTCGTGCTCCCAGTTCCGGACCCTCCAGCCATGCTGGTTCCTTCCCTGACCTCTGTCCGGCCCCTGTGCTCTTCCCCGTGACCTCAGCCCACAGCCATAGTGGCTGGTTTGGAGCGGGGTTGATCTGGAACTGGACGCTCACGTGCAGCCGTCCGCGGTCCTTCATCCTCCTCCCCTAAGGCTCGAGGGTCGCCGCCCATGGCTACCCCAGCCTCGCAGAACCTAGGCGCACTCAAGGCGCCCCCAGGTCGTGACCGTCATGGCCATGCTCGAGGGAGAAACGGCCGCACTTGCTGCTGCATTTACAACCGCCTACCGACCTACAGGAGCACGATTTGCTCTTCCAATCCTTCCTAGGTCGTCGTGGAGGCTTCCTTCCTCCATCAAGACCATCAACTGAACCTCCTTTCCTTCAGGTTTAGATCCCTCCTTTCCATTAGGGTTTTGAACGTAGGGAAGCATGAAGAAGATGAGGAAGAAAGTGGGAGACGTGAGATCTCTCTAGAACTCGACCCTGGGCTCTACCCCTCTTATAGGGGAGGGTATCCCCGTCCCAGACTGCTTGCCCATGAAGCAACCAAGTCATATGGAAACTCATTTTCCTATTATAAAAGCAACATTCTCTCTCTTCATCCTCTCTTAGATATTCCTTTTTCTTTAAATATTAGGATTTCGAAAATTACTTCTTTCATTCTCTTAAAACTTGCCCTTTATTCTAATGACACAAAAATCTATTTTCATTTAATAGGAAAAATACTTTCTTTTATCAATATCACAAATTTACTAATGTATCACATTATCTTTTATTTTGCAAATTTGCTATTTTCTCTTTCCTCTTTCTTCAATGGGACTCCTTGGATCCCAAGAAACTCTAATAATTCGAAATCCTTTTTATTTGGATACTTATTATCCTTAAATGCATCAATATGCATTATTTCACATTATCTTGTTTATTTATCATTAAAATATTTCTTTTTGAGGATTCCTCTTTATTTCTCTTTTATTTTCCTCATTAATATTCCTTTTATTATTAGGAATACTTGGAATACGAAATTCCACTAAGGATTACTCAATTGCACCTCTTTTCACTTGTTTTCCACATATTACCATTATTTTCAATTTCTTTCTTAATAAAGAAATATGTAATTTATCTTTTCTTTTATTATTGCATTTACTATGCAACTTTGGACTGTTTGGTACCCAGGGAATCCAAGAGGCACGAAATCCCTATTTGGGTTTGCCTTCTAGAGGTTTCCACACTTTCTTTTCTCAAAACTCGATTATTCATTTATTAATTGAATTTTCCTTGTTATTGGGCCCAATAGCCAATAAAGCCCATAAATAAACCAACAAGGCTATTTTAAATGAAATACATGCATTTAATCACAAGACATCATTATTTGCCCATTTATCTTTGTTATGAGAAATTACACTTCTCACCAAAGGAACCCAAAATTGGGGTTGTTACATCCTTCCCCTCTTATGAGAATTTTGCCCTCAAAATTCCAGCAAGTAATCAATCAATTAGGATAAGCCTATCACATGTCCATCATGGCTTCCATGTGGCTTCACCCTTTTCCATGGTGCTTCCCAAGAACCTTTATAATCTCATATTCTTCCATCTGAGTTCTTTCTTACCTCGATATATCATACCCTCCTAGGTGACTCAGGACTTTTCAGCCTTTCAAAAGCTGAATAGGTTCAGGGCTCAGCACCTGGCTTGGGTACCTCACATAGTGCTCTAGATCGGACTCATGCAACACATCATTTTATCCTGAGGGGTAAGGTTACACAACCATCTCCACCAATCCATCTCAAATGGACCCATATATCGGGGACTTAGCTGTCTCAACTATAGTTTAGAGGGGTCGGATTTTCACATCACATATTCTCCCACAGTGAACTGCATGACAGTCTTCTTTGCATCAACTTGTGACTCATGTCACCACTGGGCTCTCTCTCAGCCATTGCACGATCAAGTGACTTCATCTGCACACACTGTGGTTCTTTTATGACCTTCGCAAGGCCTCCTTCACCAACATCATCATAATGAAGTGGCGACCAACACAACCTCTCCATAAGACTTCTTGCATCCCGATAAAGGCTATGGTGGCTAACATCACATCTTAAGAACTGTCTCTATGTATCACCATGAGTGAGCACATATGTTCTCATCAGACCCTCTAGTCTGGATCATACTGTCCTTTAGTATGGGATGATAAACTGTACTATCATCGAGTTCTTCACGTATCTACTTCCACCTCATGGAAGTGATCCTTGGTCATACTCAAGAACTTTTGAACTCACATCATGACGTAGTTGAATCATCTCTCTTTCTCTTATGTAGTTCAACAAAACTTGTCTCTTGACGATACTCCTTCTTTCTCATGTCATCTAGGTAAGGCGAACTACCATAATCCATATTGCATCTTGACCTTCCTTGGTCTAGGGGAGACTCACAACATCCATAGTGATGAACTCCCATTCCCTCTCGGGAACTCTTTATACTTTATATCCATGTACTGGGTTAACGGTGTTCGTCTTTCACCTCCTGGCTTGCATGGACACATGCTACATGCAACTTTGTTTTAAGCCTCCTGTATTATTATGATTCCTCAAACTTGATACCTCGGAAACCCTAAACCACTCTCAAAAAGGGTTTTATTACCTTCCTATCCAAAGGAGTGTATCTGAGGTTCTATCACCATCCTTTTACTACATCAAGGACTAAACTGGCTACCCAAACAACCCTTAACTTGTTCAACATATCTTATTACATTCGAGTGTTAGCCAAAACACATCTTCTTCTCAAACTTAGGGTTAGCCAAACAACCTCAACCTCTTCTAGCCTTTAATTAGGCAGCTAGATCTCAACTAGAGCATTCATTACCACCTCTCATCCTTAAGTGTTAGGTAACATACACCTCCATGTATTATACTTATCATCTCATCTCCAACTCTAAGTGGGTCTTCATCAAGAAGCTCTGATCTCCTCCTAATGGTGATCAAACTCAACCTTGTATCACTTGCAAATTCCACATAGCTCATGATGAAACATCCTCATAAGATGACTACACTATTCCTCTTAGTGTTTGTAAACCATCCATGTATCATTCACTCCACCAAGATATGTTACATCTCTGTCCTCATACCTTGTAGCAATGTTTCAACTCGCATCATCCTTCATCCTTGGTGTATGGCATGCGTACTGTCCTATCTCTTACTCCCATAACAAGAGGAAATAAGCATTTGGCTGCAGTCCAAATACAGAGTTCTTCCTGTTCCAAGAGTAGAGATGGTACAGCCCACCTTGCCCGTACACTTTCTAATCCAAGTTGAAACGTGCAGCTTATGTCTCTATATCACAAACATCATGATATCCACACAACTTCCATGGAAAATTGGTCTCGACCCTACTTAGTCTAAACACAATCCTTGGTCATCTCCTCTAGGTCTATAGGGTGCCGACACTTTTGGGGTCATCCCTCTTCCCTCGTGCATCAAAGAGTGCCCTACTCATTTGCCCTTTGGGTCCCATGAGTTTATGAAGGTGATTAATCTCCTAACCCATGGCCCTTAGACAATGCTAGCTGTTTCCTCCCGACCCTATGGTCATGTGCAACTAGGGAATTAGGCGACTCCTTCTTCCATCGGTCTTATCCCTACCTGACCCTAGGATAGACTTAGGATTCCATTATAGTACATGTTCAACTTAGAACCTTACCCAATCCTTCCTCATCTTTCTCTGCATTCACAACTAACATTCATCCTTTCATAAGGATCATGGTGACCTGCCTATCTTGGTCAGGCCCCATACCGGTTACCTCCATGGAAACACATCCGCATGCACATAGAGATGGCTATCTATGGGTCTAGAGGTTCATTCTCATGCCATGTACTCTTCACCTAGCTTCTCAAGATCCTATGAAACCTCCTTAGGTATCCTCAACACCAACCAAACTGGTAAACTCCCTACCAAAGGGTCGCTCTCCCAGTATGGGAGGAAACTACACCTTGATAACAAAGGTCACAAGAATCCTTAGGGTTTACATTCTCATGAGCATGTCTAACCCAACAACTACTAAGGCACAAGAAGACCACCTATTAATGATGCTAGGTCATACTTGTTCTCTTTCCTCAATGTTGGATCAAGATTATACCTTCTCATGTCATCAACTTAGTTGTGAGGGATTCATCAACCATACCCTTAACTTAAGGGGTTTCCTTTACCTCTACACATGAAGAGTACCATGCTCGAAACTATAGAGACTCAAATCTTATCATGAGCATCAGGTACACTACTTCCCCTCTTAGGCCTAGGAACCCTAGGTTCACCTTTGGATATTCAATTACATACTCAACCTCTTAACCACGAATCAAGTAGGTCCAAGGTATGTCATGTACTTCCATGATCCTTCTACTCGAGCAACACTTCAGAGTTGAGTACTCTTATAGGACAACCAACTAGGTATAAAGCCTCACAACTGGTTACCTAAACCTCCATGGGGTCTAAGGCACTCTTTGTCTCATCTCAACAGGTACCCACTTATACTATGGGTACTAGAAGCATCGTCCTCTCTCTAGGGCTAAAACCACCCCAACCATACCTACTAGAGGTCCCTTCTCCATGAAGGCTCATGCTCTCAAGCAAACCCCTATGTGGTTGAAGCCTATGCTCAACTCATGTTTGGCTCAAGATTATCCATACCCCTTTCATAAGCCATCCATCAAGATCTATTAACTAGGATTTCATCAAGCTATACCCTACTTGCCTAAGCCCATAGGGTAACTATAGGTTCTCTAACCTCATCCACGAAGGAGCTATCCTTTGCTCAAACATGCACAATCCTTCTCAGGGTTGGGTTGCCAAAGGTGCTCGGCCATCTAACCTCTCATGGCTCATATGACAAACCATAGGCATGTCCATCCGAACACCCAGTCTACCATGACATCTAATCTCATCATGTCTCTCTCTCTCTAACCTTCTCTTAGGGTTAGGGTTAACATCATCCTAAAAGGATGTGCTAGGTCTCTACCTTTAAAGGAGGTCTTTACCTCCAAGACTAACTCTCTCTACTCATCCTCCTACCAAGGAGGTATATCCTCAGGTCTCTCCTGAGGGCAATGACAACTCGTGTCATACGACCTAAGCATGTGTCTATTCCTTTTACGCTTACTCTATTTAGCTTATGTCCATGAAATCTTATTTACATGCTTTTTATTAATTTGGTGGAGGATTCCTTAATCCTTAGCAACCTTACCCATACCCCAAGAGGGTGAGGAGAAGAGAGAAAACCCTAATCCTTAAGGTCCTTAATAGAATTTGAGTTGAGAAGGGATGAACAAGATGAGAGAGTCCTAAAGGTGTCTTATTTTGATTCATACCCTAAGACTTTGGCCAGGCAGTCACACAGACCCGAGAGTCCTCGTATTCTGACTAGCGGTACGGAGGAAAATATTGCCAGCCCCAGGTCGTGATCCTTTTCTAGACACCTCTGTCTTTCGGATAATCCTCTAATAACTCCCTTGGGTTCTACATAATTTGTAAAATTTAATAATTATTAAAGATTAATTGAGGAACCTATGCTCTGATACCAATTGTAACGACCCCGCCTCCCAATAACCCCCAATTAAGGGAGACCTGAAGGTCAGAGCCATTATTCAATTAACAGGATCAAAGGTTTGACAAATAATCAGTAATAATTAATAAACTTTACCAACTAAACTGAAAACAGGTATAAAAAAAAACTTTTCTTACCTGGGGAAAACTGGGATTTCTAAACTTCTATCCATGAAGATGTTAATCTAGCTAATCCTCCTGTGCATGTTATTTCTCATTCAATTCCACATATGTCACTTTACTGTTTGTTCTTTCATTTGTACCTAAAACGCCGACAAACAAAATGTCGGTCAGCCGAAGCTGGTATGTGGGGGAAACAATATTTGTGCAACTATGTTAACAATGTAATCAACCAAATATCATTTAACAACCAGGATTACGTTTTTAGCAATACTACTCCATCCTTGCCTATCCCCTTTTCTCTATAACGTCCCTGCAGTGGACATGGATACCACCTCTCTCATATGGTAGATCCTTACCCCCATGGCCCTACCACACAGGTAGCCAATACCTAGGGTTATGGAGTCGCATGGTCCTACCCAAAGGTAGACCAATCCCTGACTCATGATGACTTGATGGACCTACCCCATTGGTAGCCATTTACTAAGTCATGTAATGACCTGATGGACCTACCCTCATTGGTAGCCATTTACTAGGTCAATCTATAAAGCTACAGAGGGGACTAGGATATGAGCTAGTAGGCATATTTCTTATGTGATAGTCATATTCACATTATACTTTGCATGAATTAAATACATCCAACAGTTTAATTCAAGCCATAATGGAAACATCGATAAAATCTCGAAAAACTAATTCGGGTAGTCATAAGCGTAACCACATACCTGTACATGCAGATTTGAGACAGAATAGTCCAATCAACAATAGGCAAGAAAGCATTCAATAAGATCCTGAAACAAACATCCAATATTTTCTATCATGGATCATGGTATGCAAGTCTAATAGACCTATTCGAGCCCTAGGGTTACTATTTCATTTTTAGGGTTTCTTTTGCAATTAGGGTTTCCTTCCATCTTTCACTATTTTAAACCCTAATTATTCATAAAAATACTAAGGTTATCCCTTAACAACCTTTAACCTTATTTTCGAATTAAAGGCATCATTGTCCATCAATTAAACCCATTAAACTTATCTTACATTAAAACTGTCATTTTTATCCTTTTAATCCATGACAAGATCATTATGCTTATTTATCATTAATTTGTAATTCATTATTCTCTATTACTCATATGAACGTTATTAATCATTAATTATACCTTGATTCATGAGGAAGCCCTAATTACTACCTTTAGGGTATTTATCCACAAATTAACAACTTTTAATGTTCGAAATAGATTATAACCCTGAATATTACACCCCGATCTCACAATTTCCTCAAATCATGAGATTAGGGCATAAGATAGGACTTATATGTAATATAAAGAACACCCTTAACTATTTGCTTTTCTTTAAAACTCTTGTTTCTTTGCATTGAACCACATAACATCTTAACAAAGGAATCTGAACATTTCTTTTACTAATCAAACTTTAATAGTAAAGATACATGTATAAACATTCATGATGTCTCTCACACCTTATGCACATAAAACTTGCTAATTGGCATACATATCAAAAGAGGAACAATATTACACATCGTAATTACAACTCTCTCTCTTATCTCTTACTGAGGACCTAGAGTGACAAGGACCGACTGACTCAACTAATCTTGTACTTAACTCTTGTAGCAGATCTACACTGATGCTATGGCCATCTTCAAGTCCACGCGGTTAACCCTAAAATGTTTGAGTAGAGGGGTGAGCCTACTCGCTCAGTGAATGAGTACTTCAAGGAAACAGTCTAAGGCACTAATGTGATTACAGATATAACTTTGAATAAACGTTATGAAATTTAACAACAATAAATACTACACTGAGCAGTTCTAAAACAATATAATTGAAATAACAAAGAATGTAAATATTGCATCCAAAGAATAACTACTAGAAGACTATGCTCTAGTCTTCCTTAACTCTTTCATTCATAAGGAACTCTGTGAACCTATATGATCATATTTTAACTTATGCCCTAATCATATGCAGTGTACTCTGCATATAAAGATCCGTAGCGAGCTACGATCCCACCGTACAAGACTTAGCGACACACCCGGGAAATGCTAAGTCTGACTGCCAGCCCTGGTCTGCTGCAGGACTCTCAGGCTCACAAGGCCTCACTACACTCTCAAAAGAGTGAACTCTAGACTCCTCCTCTAACCTGAGCACACAGGCGGAGAGTCTTACCGGGTTACCACCGTGACACAAGCACGGATTAATGTTGAATAACCCCTATTTTCCACAGTGCCACCGTGACACAAGCACGGTTCTTGTTGCAACACTGTCTCTCTATATCCTCATGCCACCGTGACACAAGCACAGTTATTGTTGCAACACGAGTTTCACCCCCCTGGTGCAGACCTCTCAAAGGGGTTCTACGGTGTTAGGGCACCTAAGTCTATTAACTGATTAACATATAAATATCATAGCTCATGTATTCAACATATACCATGTCTCAGTAACATCCCTTTATAAGGAATGTCATATCTCATCACCTGCAATTTACGAGATATGTATTGAAATATAAGAAGCCCTGCAGTATGTAGATATCAACTCAGAGAGAACATGCATATAAAGTTAAATGCACTAGAAACATACAATTCAACAGTTAAGTATCACCACATCTCATATCGAGATCTTTCATGTCACCATAACATGATTCATTGAACACCCTATCCTTAGGGTTTCATTTGCCTTATTCATTCATCACATGCCAACACCCTACTCTTAGGGTTTCATTTGCCTCATTCACCTTTTCACATGGCTCTCATAAGGATTTCATAGGATATAAGCATTCACTAAATCATATACAATCGATATATGTATGAAACCATGGAAAGTGAACTAAATTTAGGTTTCCATGCTATTCACTGAGATATCATGTATCAAGAATAAAATTCAATTAAGATAACCCATGAGGTACATCCTAACCACTTATAGGATTACTAGTCCTCTTCAATAAGGTTGAAACTCTAGTGATATCTCAATTAGGTTAAACCCTAAATTACATCATATGGTATAAATCTGAAAAGCATTCTTTCTAGGATGTGTTGTATACAATTTTGATGTGGATCTACCATCAAAGAGTCATTCAAACAGAGAAGGAATTCATATCATATCAATTTGCAACAACTTAAATCAAGCGGACATTTCAGGGTTTAGAATCACATACCAAGCAATTAGGGATTTGGATGCTATAATCAAATTTCGTGCATTATACTGTTTAAAGGAAGAACCCACTCACCCCAAGGTGTAAAAACACCTCAAAATTGCATCTCAACTCAGGGAATCTCAAACTCATATCAAATCCCTAGCAAATCCCCCAATTCTTCTTTCATTCAACTAGGAAACCTTGAAAATGAGGGATTATGAAGAAAGGGTGAGAAAAGAGGGAATTTCGACATCATCTTGGATCAAATCAGAGAATGGATGGAATCTTGACATGAGAGAGAAGATTCACTATAAAAGTCTATGCAAAGGATCCAAACTTACTTGATTTCACCATTCCTCGGACCGCAAAACCCTAGGTCAGCAATTCCTCCTCTTTCTCCACTCAAGCCCTAACTCTCCCTCTCTCTCTAGATTTTCGTTTCTCTGGGATGGATGACGAAGAATGAGAGCTGTGTGTGTGTGTGGTCGATCATATAAGTCAATTTGAGCTGCTTGGGTCAATTGCATATTGACCCAACACTCAACTTTAATTATATTGGCTGAATATTCAGTTATACAAAAGTTACTGTAATTCGTTTATTTCAGAGATCAAACCTTCTCCAACAATTATGAGAATTTAGCACGTTGTTTATAATTGATCTATAAAACTTTAGTTAAAATTTGAGATCATTTGGAGTTACCAATAAATAATTAAAAATAGAACAGTGCACTGCTTTATTGCAGTCTGCAGCAGATTCGGTCGAATTTGCCCTGCACAGAACTCGACTGACACCCTCACTGTAGAGATCAAAAGTCATCCAAAAATTATGCCAATTTAACAAAGTGTCTAAAACTGTGTTTTTCAAGCATAGTTAAAATTTGAGATCAATTGGATATACCAATAACAAGATAAAATTCAATTACCACACTGCTATATAAATCTGGAAATATGATCGGTCGAGTTTGAAACTCGACCGATAAACAGCTCATAACATTCTTCAAAAATTCTGATATTTACCAATGTTGTTCAAATTTTATATATCCAAATCATATCCGAATTTGAAGTAAATCCGAGTTACACATAAAATACTAAAAATCATTTACTGAGACACTATACTTATCAAATTTTGTATTCATGTATCATCAAAACCCTATTTTGGGCCGATTAGGGTTTATGCTTCTCAAACCCTAATTCTCAAGACAAAAGAACATTTAGACTTCTTATCATAGTTAAAACATCCTAATTGTGTTATCGTCATTAATTAGATTTCAAGAATGATTATTCCAATTAATCTTTGCAATTGTCTAGGTAAACCCTAGTTTACCAATTAAGCTCAGATGGGGTCGTAACACTGAAACTTAGTTCTATTCATGAAATCGAACAATTAAAGTCATTAGTAGTCCTAAGTACCAACACTAGGGTTTCAAGGCCCATTAAAGCCTATTTATGCACATAAACTCTAAATTAACTGAATTATGTGCAAAGTTCATCCTTTTTATTCTTAATGTTTCTTTTTATCATTAGCAGGCTAATATTAACTTTAATCATCAATTAAACCCTCCTAATCACATTAAACATATTAAAATAGGGTTTCGTAATCATCATTACATTAAAGTTAATAACTTATACTACTTTTCGAATTGCAAGCAGAATTAGGCCTCAACTATATTTTATTTAGATTCCTCTCAATTTTCTGAGCAAAATTCATGTATAAAGCGCATCTATCCGAGCTACGGTTAAGGAGATATGAATTTAACAAAAAGCACTTACTTGAGCCAATCATAATCTTCCACGTCATCTTTGCCCATGCAATGTTGTATTGGAAACATAATTAAATGACGTCTTTGCCCCCTCGTAAGTAATAGACACTTCAGCCCACAGAGGGGCAAAACTGACCAACGCACATCTACCCTTCTTCTACTGTGGGCAGCTCGACGGATGCTGCCCTAGCCGCCGAGTGCAGCCCTAGGGGCGGCTCGTGCTCCCAGTTCCGGACCCTCCAGCCATGCTGGTTCCTTCCCTGACCTCCGTCTGGCCCCTGTGCTCTTCCCCGTGCCCTCAGCCCACAGCCATAGTGGCTGGTTTGGAGTGGGGTTGATCTGGAACTGGACGCTCACGTGCAGCCGTCCGCGGTCCTTCATCCTCCTCCCCTAAGGCTCGAGGGTCGCCGCCCATGGCTACCGCAGCCTCGCAGAACCTAGGTGCACTCAAGGCGCCCCCAGGTCGTGACCGTCATGGCCATGCTCGAGGGAGAAATGGCCGCACTTACTGTTGCGTTTACAACCGCCTTCCGACCTACAGGAGCACGGTTTTCTCTTCCAATCCTTCCTAGGTCGTCGTGGAGGCTTCCTTCCTCCGTCAAGACCATCAACTGAACCTCTTTTGCTTCAGGTTTAGATCCCTCCTTTCCATTAGGGTTTTGAACGTAGGGAAGCATGAAGAAGATGAGGAAGAAAGTGGGAGACGTGGGATCTCTCTGGAACTCGACCCTGGGCTCTACCCCTCTTATAGGGGAGGGTATCCCCATCCCAGACTGCTTGCCCATGAAGCAACCAAGTCATATGGAAACTCATTTTCCTATTATAAAAGCAACCTTCTCTCTCTTCATCCTCTCTTAGATATTCCTTTTTCTTTAAATATTAGGATTTCGAAAATTACTTCTTTCATTCTCTTAAAACTTGCCCTTTATTCTAATGGCACAAAAATCTATTTTCATTTAATAGGAAAAATACTTTCTTTTTATCAATATCACAAATTTACTAATGTATCACATTATCTTTTATTTTGCAAATTTGCTATTTTCTCTTTCCTCTTTCTTCATTGGGACTCCTTGGATCCCAAGAAACTCTAATAATTCGAAATCCTTTTTATTTGGATACTTATTATCCTTAAATGCATCAATATGCATTATTTCACATTATCTTGTTTATTTCTCATTAAAATATTTCTTTTTGAGGATTCCTCTTTATTTCTCTTTTATTTTCCTCATTAATATTCCTTTTATTATTAGGAATCCTTGGAATATGAAATTCCACTAAGGATTACTCAATTGCACCTCTTTTCACTTGTTTTCCACATATTACCATTATTTTCAATTTCTTTCTTAATAAAGAAATATGTAATTGATCTTTTCTTTTATTATTGCATTTACTATGCAACTTTGGACTCTTTGGTACCTAGGGAATCCAAGAGGCATGAAATCCCTATTTGGGTTTGCCTTCTAGAGGTTTCCACACTTTCTTTTCTCAAAACTTGATTATTCATTTATTAATTGAATTTTCCTTATTATTGGGCCCAATAGCCAATAAGCCCATAAATAAACCAACAAGGCTATTTTAAATGAAATACATGCATTCAATCACAAGACATCATTATTTGCCCATTTATCTTTGTTATGAGAAATTACACTTCTCACCAAAGGAACCCAAAATTGGGGTTGTTATAGTTGTCATACACAAAACCCAAACCAAACCACTTTAAAAAAGCAAAATCTTTCCCCGCTAAAAGATGACAGCTCTTTGCAGAGTCCTCAGCAGGAGAGCCCAAAACAAAAGCAAGAAGATGGCTACATCCAGAAGATTATGATGCCAGGTCATAAAGAGGCAAACAAAAAAATCATCATCAACAGATATGATCCAGGTACATACTTAAACGCTTCTCTTAGTTCATCTTGTGCTTTATCTTCCATTCATAATATCTCCTCCCCACCTTACACAAAGTCTACACAATGCGATATAGACAACATTGAGGACCTTGCATCATGGTCAAACATCAATAGTTTCACAAATTTTGCAAAAAACATAGGAATTCATCTCGAAGATGAAGAAAAAGCCCACAAAACACTAGATGATATAGAACTCTTTATGGGATGGTCAAATAGAAGAGTACTAAATTCTACCAAAATAAACTTTGAACTCCTCAAAATCGATTAAATCGATTGGTATTGATCTATCTATCTCCAATTCCAACCTATCAAAAACAATGAGACTTTCCTCTTAGAACGTATGTGGAGCATCAAATCTCCATAGACGTAAGGAAATCCGCTCACACATCTACAAAAACAAAATTGACCTGATCACTATCCAAGAAACAAAAACAAATCTGTCACCATTTGCTCTCAAAACTATTGGTGGAAACAAAATCACAGACTGGGTCCAAATCCCCTCAACAGGCTTCAAAGGGGGTCTCCTTATAGGGTTCAATAAGCTCACTTTCTCAGCCCAAAACATCTCCTCTCTAAACTACTCCATAACCATCGCCTTTAAAAACACTTCTGACAGATTTTGTTGGTCTTTTTCTGGGGTTTATGGCGAACCTAGACATAACAAATCTGCCTTCCTATCTAAACTTAAATCGCTCATTTCAAATAACCACTTGTCTCCCTGGGTTATAAGTGGGGACTTCAACTTGATAACCCAAAACTCTGACAGATCAAGTTCCACAAATTCCTCTCAAACTATGTCTGCAACTGACAAACTTTTCAACCATCTTCTCACAAATCATGCTATGATTGACATCAAACCATCTAATGCATCCTTCACATGGTCAAGAAATCAATCTTTCGCTAGGCTCGACCATTTCATCTGCTCCACCCTATGGGAAGATAAACACCCTCTTACCTCTGTTCACATATCACACAGAGCTATATCTGATCATTTCCCTCTCATTCTAGACACAAATCCCACTTCTTAGGGTCGACGCCCCTTCAACTTTGAAAATAGTTGGCTCACCATAAACAACTTTACCAACACCTGTGTTGAATATTGGATTTTAGCCGATTCCCAAACCACAAACTTAGGACTACATATTCTTCAAAACACAAAAACATCAAAACGCACATCAAACTATAGAAACGCTCAAACCCAAACAAGCTGCTAGAAACACAAAAATGCCTTGAAGAACAACTCCTCTTTGTGGACAAAGACCCCTCAGCTGACCCTGCTCTTGTGCTATCCATCAAAGCTGAACTTGAGCTCACAAAAAAGAGTATTGACACTAGGTGGAGACAAAGGGCAAAAATTACCTGGGCCAAGGAAGGAGATAACAACACAAAGTTCTTTCATAAGATCTGCAACAAAAATTACCAAAAAAACTCCATCGCTTACCTTCAGATAAATGGTAGGATCTCTACCCACAAAATATCTATCACAACCCACATCACAAACCATTTCAAAAAAATCTTCTACAACAATCATAACCCCCCTGCCTAAACGACTTGGACTGGCCCAGGATATGCCACACAAACATAAAAAAAACCCCTAGACCTTATAAAAACTTTCTCCCTAGAGGAATTGATCTTGGCCATATCTTCTTTAGGTTTAAATAAATCACCTGGACCTGATGGTCTAAATATAGAATTCTACTTGGCAAAATGGGACCACTACAAACTTGACTTCCTAGCTTTTCTCAAGTCTTTCTACGGAAGTGAAAACCCACACAACATAATCAAGCACCTAAACAAAACCTTCATTACCCTAATAAAAAAACCCATCAACCTGACCATATATCCCAGTTCAGACCCATCAGCCTCATCAACACTTCATACAAAATCATAGCAAAAACACTATCAAACAGAATTAAACCACTCATGAACCATATCATTCCCCTAAATCAAAATGCCTTTCTCAAAGATAGAAGCATACAAGATGCTTACCTGATGATAAATGAAACTATTCATCTCTGCCAAAAAAATAGAACACCTCTTCTGGCCATAAAATTCGACTTTGAAAAAGTTTTCGATTTTGTCAACTGGAACTATTTAACAAAAACTCTCACTGGCTTTGGTTTTCCGCTCAAATGGGTCAATTGGATACATGCTTGCATATCCACAAACCACTTTTCAACAATCATAAATGGTGTTCCTTTTGGTTATTTTCATAATACAAATGGCCTAAGACAAGGCGACCCCCTCTCCCCTTACCTTTTCATCATCATCACAACCATCCTCTCTCGTATGATACAACTGGGAAAAAGTAGTGGCCTCATAAACTCTCTTGTGGAATGCAAAGAGAACATCATACAGTTTGCTGATGACACAATAATCCTTTCCTCCCCAGAAGACTCCTCCCTTCTCAACATCTTCAGAATCCTTGGTATTTTTTCCTACATTTCCGGGCTAAAAATAAATCTCCACAAATCATCAATCTTTGGGGTACACCTTGAACAACCTCTCTTGGAAAGATACAGAGATCTGTTAAGATGTAAGATTGAAGACTTCCCCATCAAATACCTAGGTCTCCTTATCACCCCCCACAACATCACAAATGCTATCTGGTCCCCCATCATAGAAAAAATAAACAAAAAACTCTCTGATTGGACAAATAACTTTCTTAATCTCTCAGGAAGACTTACTCTCCTAAACAGTGTCATCACTCCCATCACCACACACTTCATGAGCTGCATACCCCTCCCATCCAAAACTAAAACACTCCTAGACAAAGTGCGAAGGAAGTTCCTATGGAATAACTTTCACCAATCCACAAAATCTGGAAAACAGTACCATCTAGTTAATTGGAATACTATTGTTGCTCCTTTAGATCAAGGTGGCTGGGGCATCCTGAATATCGAAACTCATGCTTTCTGCCTTATAACAAAAATCATCAACAGTCTGGTAAAAAATAAAATAAAAATATGGACGAGCCTCATCAACTACAAATACTACAAAAAATCCCCTCCCTGGCATATTGTCCCAAAAAAATCAGCCTCACCCCTTTGGAAATACATAAACAAAAACATCCAAACTTTAACCCAGCTCATAAACACTCCTCCACACTCCCACCAAAATATATCCTTCTGGTACGACCCCTGGTTTGGAAAAAACTCAGTTCAAAACATACACACAAATTGGTCCATCCCAAACAATCTCCTAAAGATTAAAAATGACCAGACCCTCCGTCTTCTAACTAGTAACAGATCCAACTCACTCAAAAGATGCATTCTCATGCATCTCAAACCTGAAGACCTATGTGCCTTAAAGCAAACCTTGGAAAATAACACATCAAACAATATCACTTGGCGATGGGGTAACTCCTTCTCGGTTAAGGCAGCTTACTCCTTCCTCTCTTTCAGAGGAATCTCCCCACCTACCACAAGAATATGGAAACAAAAATGGCAGCAAAAATATAAAACATTCCTTTGGCTGCTCCTACACAACAAGCTGCTCACTGGTGAAAATCTATCAAAGAAGGGATTCATTGGTCCTTCAAGATGTCCTCTTTGCAAGACGGATACAGATTCAGTAGATCACATCTTCTTCAAGTGTAACACCTCATGAAACATCATTTTACACTACACGCGAAACTACAACTTAGAACTCAAAACAGCTACCTTTCCCCTACAAATTTCACCAAATACTCACTACAAATCCTTCAGAGGAAACGACATATTTATCATCATAAGCTGGAATCTTTGGCTTGAGAGAAACAACAGAATATTTAACAACAATAAAAAAATGAGGCAAAATATTATATCACAAATAGATGCAGACCTTCACTTTCTATCAATGTGCAGGTAAACAGGCCCATGACATGAAAAGTGACTCTGATGAAGGTGAATCGGAAGTCCATTTTCTCTGCGACTTAAAAGCCATGGTGGATGATGAAGCAGGCGTCAGTGTGCTGCAACAACATCAATGATTCCATGAGCTGATATCTTTTCCTAGGATTGTTTTAAATTTATGCTTCTTGAGGCTTGTTAAGGGGTGCATCCCCTAATGGATTAAAACATCACCATTTCCTTCACCGTATTTTGCTGCTTTCTTTAGTCCTGTATGAACTCACTAAAGCATATGTTTACTTGCTTTGTAGTGCTTTAAATATATGTTATGACCTTTACCTCAAAAAAAAAAAAAATTTGTTCAGTGGCATAACCAAAATATGATCTAGCCCTAAAAAAAAAATAGTTTGGTATTATTTTCCGGGTTTATTTGATGGCACTCCGTTAGTTGTCAACTTGCAAATGTTCCGTGAGGATTTGTACACGCCATTCCGGAGTCACAAACCACCCACTCCGGGTTGTAACATCACGGTTTCCCGCGGTATTGTGTTGCTTAACATCCAAGGCAGTTTTGAGCTTCTTGTACGAGTAATCCGGAAACATCTCCACAGTCCTTACCCGCTTAATATTCACACGGCCGCAATGCATCCACGTCACCCCGCCACCTTATCTCCTGAAACCAACCTACAAAAGGAACCCCGTACATCCCCATTTGGCAATACAGTTGTTAATCGCACTTGAAGGCGGAGTCATCACCGACATCCAACAGTCCCGTTTGCGTGCTCGACCAAGGTCCGAGCTGCTTCCATCAAAAATGGCTGGTGACTCCAATTCGAAGACGATGGAGGTAGTGAGAGGCCTAGACCTCCCGCGATACATGGGCCGGTGGTACGAGATTGCCTCCTTTCCGACCTTCTTCCAGCCGCGCGACGGCGAGAACACCCGGGCGACGTACAACCTGGATGCTGACGGAAAGACTGTGCTCGTGCTCAACGAGACGTGGAGCAAAGGGAAGCGTGATTATATCCAAGGGACGGCTTACAAGGCCGACCCTTCCAACGACGAGGCCAAGTTTAAGGTCAAGTTCTTGGTTCCGCCATTCCTGCCTATCATCCCCGTCATCGGCGACTACTGGGTGCTGTACATTGACGATGATTACCGATACGTCGTTGTCGGCGAGCCGCGCCGCAAGAGCCTCTGGGTAAGCATGCTTGTTAAGTTGTTAGCTGGTTGTTTTCTTAAAATAAATTGCTTGGACCTTCGAACTCCAACTATTTGTTGGCTTGCATTAATTCTTCATGACGACGACTGTATATATCCTTTAGATGCTCTCAAGGACGACGCACATAGACGACGCCACTTTCAACATGCTGGCAGAGAAGGCCAAGGAACAGGGCTACGACATCAGCAAGCTGCACAAGACGCCTCAATCGGATCCCCCGCCAGAGGCTGACCAGGCCACGAATGACAAAGGGATTTGGTGGATCAAATCACTCTTCGGCAAATGAAGACTACTGGTTTACCTTTGATACAAGTTATATATTTCGTGCGTACATCTCACCCCCTCGTCCAGTTTCCTTTTTACTGTGTATCTGAAAATGCAAACATTGGTCTTGTAGTGCAGCCTATACGAAGAAGACACACACGACCTTCTCTTGTTGTATAAAGATTTCAGTTTCTTATATTAAGGAAATGGAATGTTTGTATATTGCATTTACTGCTTGATCTTCTTTTTTCTCCTCCGTTATATAGCTTCTCTCTCTTTTACCTCTTAAGGTTCTATTACATGGACAATGGCAGGGTGTTGACAAAACAAAATCACATTTATGGTGACAAAATCTGAGTGACTTAATGATCCCATCGTTTGTTAGCATTCCGATGGACTGCCTTCTAAATCCAAATCATGATATTCATCTCAAACCGCTTCTTATATACCTTTTGTTGAATCTGGATTATTGTTTTCGATTTTTGAAGTTGCAGATAATCGTTTTTCAAATTTCACAATTTTATATATATTTCTATAACATAAAAGTTATTTTCTTACTTCGAGATATACTTATAGCTCTCAGATCTAGTACTGTTTATTTGTTTTTGCTTACTTTTTCTTTCTGAACGTGTATATACATTTGATACTTTTATGTACACAAATGGAGAAGTCAAAAAACTAAATACTTGACTTACGATGACTCTTTCCATGACATAGATGCTTCCTTTACGCTTCTAGACAAATGGATACTGACCATCTGTAGAATTGATGGCACTTTATAGTATCAGATGTAGTTCAGAATTTAGCTTGAGATAAGGGGCATCGAAGATCCTCAGATCACTCAAAAGAAAAGACCACCTATGACACCAATCCAACTCCCACAAGCCATTACTTGTGTAGTGAAGTTGGGGAGCAATCGTGATAGATAAGCATTATTATGAACATAGGTCCAACATGGTGGGATTTTGTCGTGATCCATGAGGACAAGGGTGAAGCGGAGAATTTAGGTGTCTTCTAAAATTTTGTGGCAATATTTCCAGTAATGGTATGCTTATATATTTAAGCAAAATATCAAGAAGCTACATAATGACAATTAACTATTTAATATGATTTTAAGTAATCTTTTATAATATTTAACATATAATTTGAGTTGTATTGAAAATATATTATCAAGACAATTATTGTTTTATATACATATAGTAGTACTCCTAACATTGATGTATGAACAAATAAGTCATCCTAAAATAAAATGATACTATACGGAAATAATATTAAATGACAATAAGTCACAAAAAGTTATTGATGCAAACATACATATCGTATACCCTTCAATGTTTATTGTATATAAAAAATTAAGCACAAATGAAGTGGGTTTTTGTCTCCTCCATTATATCGCTTCTCTTAATTTAATGGACCGCCCTCTTAATCCAAATCATAATATTCATCTCAAACTGCTCCTTTTGTACCTTTTGTTGAATCTGTAAGTTTGTTTTCTATTTTTCAAGTTGCAAATAATCTTCTTTCAACTTTCACAATTTTATACATTTATCTAGAACATAAGAGTTATTTTCTTACTTATAAGTATTATACTAATGGCTCTCAGATCAAGTGTTGTTTGTTTCTATTTGCTTACTTTTTTTGAAGGTATATATATATATATATATATATATATATATATATATATATATATGTTTGCTACTTCTATATACACAGATGGAGAAGTCAAAAACTATATACTTTACTTTCAAATACTCTTTCCACACAAATGGTTATTGATCATCTATAGAATTGATGGTACTTTATAGTATTAGATGTAGTTCATGTGTTACCTTGAGATAAGGGGCATCGAAGATCCTCAAATCACTCACAAGAAAAGACCACCTATGACACCAATTCAAGTCCCATAACTTGTACTTGTGTAGTGAAGTTGGGAGCAATTGTGATAGACAATCATTATTGTAGCCCTAAACAAGGTCTCCATATGGATTTTTGTCACCGAATAGTTGTCATTGTTATACCACCAATAACCATCTCTTTCTCACTTTACGCCTTCTCTCTCCTTCATCCTTTTTTCAGATCATGACATCAATATATTTATGGATTAGTTGACAGTAAATGTAGTTTGTCACGATTAATAAAGAGCAAGATAAAATACATTAGAGAACATGGTGAAGATTACATTACATAGATATATTTATGGATTAATTGACAGTAAATGTAGTTTGTCATGGATAATAAAGAGTAAGATAAAATACATTAGAGAACATGGTGAAGTTTTTACGTGATCCACAAAGAGGCAAATGCAGCTGCAATCTCATGCCTTGATTGATAGTTGATGCTAGATGATGCATACAAAGTTCAACATATGGTTTTAATTTGGTTATTAAGTCAGTGAGAGGGAAAGACTTTATCCTTATCCTTTCCCACCAAGTCAGAGGGGTAAGGGTATCGGTAATTCTCCACTCCACCAATATTCTTACCATGTCATTGTCCTTGCTCTCTTACCCACACGTAAAAGGGAGGGCAAGGGTGAAGCTGTGAATTTAAGTGTCTTCTAGAATTTTATGATAATATTTTCAATAATAGTATGACTAATACTTTTGTATATATTTTAGTGAAATATCAAGGGCTACATAATGGCGATCAACTATTCAACATGATTTAAATAATCTTCTATAATATTTTAAACATGGTTTATGTTGTATTAAAAATATATTATCTAGGCAATGGCTATTGTAGATACAAATAGTAGTACTCCTAAAGTTGGTGTATGAACAAATAAGTCATCCTAAAAAAATGATACTGCACTAAAATCTTATTAAATGATAGTAAGTCACAAAAAGTTATTGATGCAAACATATATATCTTATACCCTCCAAAATTTAATTGTATATAAAAAGTTAAGCACAAATGAAGTAGATAACACCAACACAAATATGTATTATATGGTATATAAATGACTAAATCTTTTTATCATATGTGTGTGTGTCTTACAACTTAAAGTTTTGCATCATACATGATCAGTTACCACAAAAAAAGTATAAAATGGTGCACAAATTATAAAATCTCATTATTTGATACATATGTGTCTTACACCCCCAAAATGATGTTGTATACACAAACAAATAATATACATAAGAAGTAGATCAGATTATCAAGTATTGTATTAAATGATGACCACATATTATCAAATGATCTATAAACTTAAACACCACAATGAATATATATATATTTAATATATTTTACATAAATATTGGTGGGTGACGGGTTAGAGGGTATGGGTAATGGCTTAGCTTATCCTTACCCTCCAAGATAGAGGGTTAGAGGGTAGTGGATATCTAGGTAAAGGGTAAGAAAATTATTTATCCTTACCTTTCCTCGATAGGGTATGGTTAAAGGGTAGATGTGTTTACCCTTACCTATTGGCATCCCTGGCCCACAGCATGACATATCATGATATTTATATATAAGTTTTGCCTTTCTTTGATGCCACTAGATGTACATGGGATGTGCTGAAAATAAAGAATTTTTTCTGAGAAAACTCCTTTTCATTAAATGCCTTAAAATCCCTTCCTTTTACCGAATAATATATAACTTCCTCTTTCTTTAACTATATTCCAAATAACCTCTCTGGGGGGTTTCCCATTAGCTACAGTTTCCTAGTCGTTTCCTTTGGTTTGTTTCTTCCGAATTTAGTTTAATTTGTTGTATTCAATGTAATTTTGTATGTTTATACTACTTATATATAACATATTTAAGAATGTGATTAATAAATTATTATTTTTTGATAATGAGGAATCCTTCCTGGGATCGACCACTATTGGACCCTACCCAGCCAAGAGTGAATTTGGGGACCAGCCGTGTCATTGGGGGGGACACCACGGCACGCCCAATTAAATGTCAGCTACTGTTGCACTACGGCCGATGCCAAGAGTTGAACCCTAGACATTTTGTTGAGGTGATACCGAGCCGCACCACTTGAGCTATCAACCACCCTCTAATAAATTATTATTGATATTCATGATAATTTTTATTCAGTCCAGGAGTTCGAGTAGGGTCTATACCTAGGTTTAGAGAAGTATGGGTCAAATTTTATCAAATCTTGTTCGGCTTGTATTTAACATGCTGAGTTGATCAGGTTAGGTGTGGTTTGAAACTTTTAATATATTTAATATGAGAGATAGTGTTAAGTTGGGTTTTTTTCAAACCTGGCTCAATTTTGTTGAGCCCAAAATCACCCTAAATGTTCAGGTATAACCAAATAATCGATCAAGACATATTCAACTATTACTTGAACCAAGCCGAATAAGAGCGATCCAAATCAAACACATATTGAACCCACCCATGCTCGACCCAACATGACCTGAACACCATAAAATTATTTTATTATGAACAAGAGTTGTAAAATTCTTAGTTCACTATTTATCATACATTTCAGTATTACTTCTTCATGCTAGAATAATTTTACAATGTTCAGATCAGGAGGGGTCGAGTTTAGGTCATGATGATATAGGTTTGGGTCAGTTAAGGTCAACCTAGGTCGAATTTATAGATGTTGGCTTGACCTTGAGAAAAATTGATATTTTATCAGGATCTACAACCCAAGCCAAACAAGAGTTGTATAAAAGTGACTTGAACTGACCAAAACATATGTCGTCACAACCCTTTTCTTATATAAATATCATAAAATATTTTATTTTAAACAACTTATATTGACATGAAGTATAAATGGTGTATTTCAAGCTTTTTACAATTCTTGTTCATGAGAAAATTAAGGTGTTTGGGATAGGTTGGGTTGGGTTGGGTTTGAGTCAGTTTGATATAAGTTGAGTTTTGTTCAAGTTGAACTCTTTTACGA
This sequence comes from Alisma plantago-aquatica, assembly GCA_963693085.1. NCBI lineage: Eukaryota > Viridiplantae > Streptophyta > Magnoliopsida > Alismatales > Alismataceae > Alisma > Alisma plantago-aquatica. The sequence continues at coordinate 1,672,862,842 of OY856409.1, forward strand.
TTCTTGTCCCACACAGTTTAAGTATGGTTGAACATGTCCCATGTGATTATTTGGTTTGGTTGTAACATTTAGGGTCAAGTGAGTTCTACAAAACTGACCCATATTGCGGAAAATTTAACCCAATACCATAACTAATATTAAATATAATAGAAATTTAAAAAAAAATCTGACATGATCAACTCGGTATGTTAAAACCCGTATTTGAACCCAAGCCAAAAAAGATTTGAAAACTTCTGACCAAAAATGATCCAAAACTTGGGTATAGACCTAACAAAAAATCTTGAACCGTAAAAATATTTATCAAGAATATCAATATAATTTATTAATTTCATACTTAAAAAATATCATATATTAGTTGTATAATAGATCATGTAAAATTATTATTGGATTGAAGGAAAGAAAGTGGATTAGAAAGAACTGCAAAATGGTATGTGAAGGGAAAAGGTGGGGAGGGGGTCTTTGGAATTTTGTTAAAGTAAGCGGGGGTTAGATGTGATTTGATATAAGGGAGGGGCTTTTTAGAAGTTTCAAGAAAAGAGGGGGTTTGGGGGAAAATTTCTTAAAGTAGGGGTATCTTAGATATCCATGTCTCATGGTAAAATTAAGTATGGACTACATAGATGTAGTTTAGATATAGATATCAAAAGTATATTATAGACCTCTTTTTATATCAAAATTATGTTGAAGTTTGTGTAGGGAAATATGGATACAGAGCAGATAGTAGAATTAAAAAATGTATATGCCATATTCCCATAACCATCGTATCGCGTCAATAACTATAATATAGAAATGATGGTTTTGAGGATATACCTGGTCTTGGAGCAAGTCCAATGATAATCCCCGTCATTGTAATTGTGCAACTCTAACTCCTAGCTACATTGGGACTCATCTGACTGCTCCTCCATGGACAGCAGATACGAACGTCATCTTCTACAGTGACTCCTCTCATCATGGACTGTTGGCTGACGATGTCCTAGCGGTAGACAACGGCCTCCCACTTCTATAGAAGTTCACACGGACCACATAGAACTCTTGTTGTCCTGCTAGAAGTGACAGGAAGGATTCTTCCATCCCGTTGGCGTACTAGTCACCAACTTGCTATCCCACAACAATGATCTTAGTTGTTCTCTCCCTTACTATCCCTCCCTAGTCAGGTAGGACTTGCTTGGGATCTCTTGATTACCACAACCAAATAGGACAATGTTTGTCAGAGCAACTAATTCTAAATTGTCTATATTATATTCTGAGAAGCCCCCAGTACCCCTCTATTTATAGGTGGGGTTTGGGTTAGGGTTCCCAGTCTGTGTAGGAGTAGAAAGGAATGGAAGATCTCAAATTTTTACAACAATTATGAAAATTTCCCAACCTGTGACGAACCGATCGTATGGCATGCCAGACGGTTGGCTTGCATGCCAGACGGTCGTCTGGTGCTTTCCCAGTCACACACAAAATTGGTAATTCATTTTCAATTAATATTATATAGTAATTCCTTGCACAACAAGTAATGTGCAACTGGAACAAACTTGGAAATATCTAGAACCTTCCCTCGAACGAACTGGGCCATCTCGCCCATGTGAGATGACCATCTCGCTCACCCAGATGGTCATCTAGTGAGTCGATTTAGGCCGATTGATTCAATTCATAGCTAATTTCAACTCGAATCAGTATGACACTCCAAACACCCATCTTAATCCTTAAGACGATCATTTGGCACTCCAGATGTCCGTCTTATGCCATGGGACGGGCATTTGGCAGTGCAGTCAGGTTGTTTGTTGTGTGAATCAATTACCTAAATATTTTAGCAATTAATTCATTTGTCATTCAAGATCAAACTCCTCTTCTAGGTCGAGACCTATGTGTCTGACCCTATAGGTCTCTTAATACATTGACATGAATGTCCATAACAACTTATGACATCACAAGAAACAAGCGGTGCCTAGTCTCACATCAATTCTATCTAAGTAAATGGAAAGCTGGAGAACAACTTCAACCTCCAATTTGTGTATGGTGTTGTAGTGTTTGTATAGTTACTTTGTCCCTGATGTCCAGATTGAACTTGAGGCATGGAGCAGTCATGCTCTTTATCATTCAATCTTGTTTCTTGAACTAGAGTAGACTGTCTAAGATATATGTAAGCTTAATTTCACATTTTGACTCACATGTGCATGACCATGCATTTCTCAGTCTCTCTAATCAAGAGGCCTAGGACATCAAACTCCTATAGGAGGGACAATCACATTTTTATCACTCACAATCAATCACCATGTGTCAAAGTCACTCGATCATGACCTTTATAACAACCTATGTTTTAGGACTGCATTTGATGTTGTCAAAGCATACCCAAAGACATGTGATGGTGTAGTGATCTCAGGTCTAAGTACCACAACCACCACAATCACTATGAGAGTTGACTATAACTTTCATAATGATGGCTTCCAAGTGTCAGTCTCATGATGGATCTGTTCAATACACTGTTCTCTAACATGTATTTGTGTGCTTGGTTTGATATAAACATATTATGACTAATGATATTATGTCATCAACCAACCCACACTCTGATCTTATGTGTTGTGGTGTCAATCAACCTTCCACAATAACAACTGATTAGGGACATTATGAGAATATGTATATGTACTCTTAACATCTGTATGATATCATTTCCCCAAGTCTAATACTTGAAAACATATATCATTGAGTAATATTATTCTCTAGACATTTATAATGTTACATTATTATCTCATAACTGAATTAAATAGAATAAATTGAAAGTTTGCCTTTTATTAATAATCAAATCATTCTTACAAGTTATGTTATTACAATCATCACTAGATTGTCTCTTTGACCATACATACCAATAGTTTGTCGCATGATCAAAAATTCTTAGCGAAGAACAAAGGATCTCATTCATAAATAAATAATTTTCTCACAATTTTTACCATAATACCAACAATAACAAATTGCATTAATTATTTTTATAGATATTTTCCCTTATTGTTAAAGTACTAATATTAGTTCTTAGATTTGTCTCTTTGTAGCTCGTATTTGTTCAAAGTTTGAGTAGAGAAACTGGCTTCATGCTCGGATGAACATATTTTTCTCATGTATCACAATATTTCTTGAAGCGGTTTCTATCCTCTAGAAAAAGGTTGTCAAAGAGAGCTATTTGTACAAATATACTCCATAACTATAAAGAATTATTAGACATTTTTATATGTAAAGAGTGCAATAAGAATGGAGAACACATAAAAAATTCAATGTATTTTGTTCTACATTGTGCAATTTATGGGGAAATAGGAACTATTTTCAAATGTTGTTTGAAGGAGGATGTTGAACATAGTCTTTGTTTCTAAATGTGGTTGAAAATATTTCTTTCTAGAATCCTTAAATTTCCCATAATCATAATAAGGGGACAATATTTTGTAATGATATATTTGGTATCTCACACAGTTCAATTTATATATCAATAGTTTGATGACATCATTGTTGAAATGCTCTTCATTTTGACGATTTTCAAATACCATAATCATTTTCTTATACTCATATCTTCTAAAAAAATAAAGTGCAATTTGAGAACATCCAAATCTATCACAAACAAAGTATTTGTATACATAATAGTTTGTGGCATTTAGTTACGTAACCAACTACGATACAGATCATTTAATATGATCAATGATGAACAAACAACAAGTTGAATATAAAAAAAGTAACTAGAATATAGTTGGATTCTTTTAATGTTAAGGATAAGGATAACTGTACTTTTACAATATAAAAATTATAATCGATATTATTCCTAGTGAGTGTATATCTTGGGAATATATGATGGTAAATTTGATTTTTAGTCAAGGAATAAAAATAATGTTGTTGGCACTTCATTTTTGCTCACTTAACATTTTTTCATGATAAATATTAATTCTCTAACTAATGATAGACTCCATTCCACATTCCTCACATTTTATCCTTTTTTCCACATTTTATCATATTCCACCCTTTTCCACATCTTCCCTATTTTCACCTTTCTCCATATCTTTCAACATTTTTCTACTCATTTAAACCACATGTTTCACACACTTACCAACCATCAAAGGTTTGGTGCAATGAAAATATTTTATCCAGGCTTAAGTACAATTTGTCCCTCCATTGATCTTCTTATAAGATCTCTACAATGATGCCTGATTGAATTCTCTATGATTCAAATATATTATCCTTATCTTGGTTGGAAATTTAATTTCTTGTAATTTGTTTATCAATTCAATGTCATTATACAACAAAGAGAAAACATGGTTAATTCATTTCTATGAAAACAGAGAATTGTAAAAGGAGAGGGGATGGTGCCCCCTTATTTTCTTTTCTCCTCCTTATTTTCTCTATCCTCATTTTTATCAATTCCATGAGTAAAATGGAGTAAAGAAATGAGAGGATTTCCTCCTCCCCCTTGCTCTAGAACAACTTAAGAGTAATTAAAATGTGTTCCTCTTGAATATGTCTATTTTGATCTTTTTCTAAAATAATGTCACTCATAGTTTCAAATTGTTCAAATTTATTTTATTTATATTTTCAATACCTATAATAGTCATAAGAATTGTTTTCATCAATTAAATCATTGATCACTTTGACCAAATAAATTTTCTTTTAATTTGAAAATAGATTTTTTTCGGTCGGGAAAAAGATTGACATGGTAAGGGCTCATTCGAGTAAGGGTTGGGCCAGCCTGGTAAGGGCTTGTTTGAGTAAGGGTTGGACCAACTAACCCTTCGATTAATGTTTTATTTAAATCCAGTGAGTCTCTCAATTTACAAAAAATACGACTGAAATTTCCTAATTCCTATGTCAAGAAAATTTTTGATCGAGAACAAGTGGCTTACGCCCCCCTCAACTGAACTAGCTATTCTAAATCAAGAAAAATGATAATCGAGAATGTTCTTGTAGCCTATAAAAGCAACTCTTTTCATCCATTCTTCACACACCATCTCTAGCTTTCATCTCCAAACCTCCTTGGGCGATCTTCTCTACTCCCATTTGACTTTGTGAGCTGCACTAAAACACCAAGTTCTTTCTACCCATTTCTCGTCTACTTTTGAGCATTCTTCTCCTCTCTTCCACCACAAATTCAAATTGAGTCATCTTCTCATGGTGGGAGCAAGAAGAAGCTCTCCAAAAAGAACCAATCGGATCAACTGGTGATCATCAACAACATCGCCTTCTTCAACTCCAACGTCACCGAAAAGTTTTTCACCGTCTTCAAAGACACCCCTACCTCTACAACCAATGGATGTAGAATCGTTCGCACAGGTGATTCAACTTGATCCTCTTTTTAAAGTTTAATATCTTGAAGAGTTTCTTATCCAAGCTATCGATTTTGGTCACCATGTGCTATCCATGAATTCTTTGATGATCTCATTTTTTTAGACAAAGATGTTTTCAACTTCTCCTCCATGGTAAATGGGCATAGTCTTACTTTTGATGAAGATACCATCTATACCTTGCTTGACATCAGCCAAAATGATTTTGCAAACCATATTGATGTCACCACCAACAATCCTCTAAATATGTTTTCTACTCATTCACGAGAGGAAATTTCCCAAACTTTTATTAAAAGATTTCTTCTTCTCTCTGGTGTCACTTATCACCAGACAAGAGGTACTCTCTATGTCTCTTCTCTCACTCAAGAAGCCTGAATCATCAATCTTATTATTTGTTCAAAAAAAATTCCTTGGTCCAACAAAACCAAAATTCCTAAATTTTGCTTCTATCTCATTCATGCTATTATGAAGAAAATTCCCATTAATTTTGTGAAGATTTACTTCCATGAAATGCTTGACTTTAAGGGGCAACCCCCATTTCTGACTCCATCTATTATCTCATTGAGCATTTGTAACACTCGTGCCCACTGTACTAGGCTCTAGTAGAGTTTTAGGAATGACGACTGGCCCCCCAAACCACCACTAGCCTTAACTGCGCACTTTGTCCACACTGACGCGCAAGCCAGGATCAACTTCCCGACTGGTCAGCCATCCTAGTACTACTCCAAGCTGAGCACGCTTAACTATGGAGTTCTTTAGTGACAGGCTCCCAGAAAAGGAGGTGCACCTTGGTGATATGGGTAGTCCAATCATTCCTTATAAGATCTTTTTATCCAAGGCCTCAAATATTGGGATGTTACAATATCCCCCACTTAGACTCTTGACGTCCTCATCAAGGCTCAATTATAAGGCCTCATAATATTTCAGTGCAGACTCACAATGTCCCATGGACACCCAGCTCCCGATCACGGAATACCAGTGCAAGGGTGGCTACGTCAACCATGGACATCCCTTTCCTACATGTCTGGACCGCACGGCTCAAGACTGACATGCCATGCCCATGTGGGCCCCACCTACTGGAGGGAAATTGGTTCTGATACCATTTGTAATGCCCGTGCCCACTGCCCAAGGCTCTAGTAGGGTATCAGGAATGATGACTGGCCCCACAAACCTCCACTAGTCTTAACTGCGCACTTTGTCCACACCGACGCGCAAGCCAGGATCAACTTCCCGACTGGTCACCCATCCTAGTACTACTCCAAGTTGAGCACGCTTAACTATGGAGTTCTTTAGTGACGGGCTCCCAAAAAAGGAGGTGCACCTTGGTGATATGGGTAGTCCAAGCATTCCTTATAAGATCTTTTTATCTGAGGCCTCAAATCCTGGGATGTTATAGCATTCTATTGATAAACATCTCTCTGACTTAGGATACTTTCCAGACCGTCTTCCCCACAAAATTAATCTTCAAACTGTTGAAAAAATGGGAATTGACTTTTGTCACAAACGGTCTAGAAATGTAAACAACGCTCCACAAGAACCTACTCCTCCTCCTCCATCTTCCTCTTCCACTTGTGAGAATGACTTTGCTTATTTCAAAAGTTTTGCCTATAAACTTGGAAAACACACAAATTATCAACACCATGCAATGGAATATCTCAATGAACACATCCAAGTCTTAACATTGAATACCCAGGATAACTATCCTTCTCAACTTTATCTCTGGAGAATCCTTCCATAAAATCCAAGCTTCAACTATTCACAGACACTATCATTACCATCCAACCTTCATCACAAACATTTTTCTACATCCCAACTTTAAGATATCACTGGCCAATTCAATATTTCCCAAAGCCCTGCCTTTCTTGAAGCCTATGCTTTGGTGACCACAAATTCTTTAACTTGGAAAACTCTTGTACAATAATATCATGATGCTTCTTTTAGAGGACATGATCCAAATGTAGAATACACTCTTGATCTCATTATGAATATGTAAATCTTGTCTTTGGATCCTTGTTGCACTTTTATGTATTTCTTTTTACTTCAACCATTATACTCTTATTGTCATTTTCATGAATGAATTAAGAAATGGCATTTTATGTCTACTTAAAGTTCACACTTCATGTATCTAAGTTTGATATTTTTCTTTTGGTATGATATTCTTTGGAAGGAGCATTATATTAATGGGGTTACTCCACCAATAGAGAGAAAAAAATTCAACAAATCATTTTGATCTAAATTTATATGTGCTATAACATTCATGCTTATTGTACTTAAATCAGTTTTATGTTGTAATGTGTGAGCATTTCAGTCAACTAACATTTGGACTGAGTACAATCTCGGTCAAACTCATTCTCGATTGAGATATTATTGATAATTGAATTTATTTAGTTCTCATGAAACTTAATTTACAATTTCAAATTTTTGCTAGATTTCCTTATGTGACATAAATGCTTTATCATAGATTTAGGTTCTTGAATGAATTTTTTTTCATCTTGTGCTCATTTTACTTGGTATAAGATTAAGTGGGAGCTCAAAGTCTTTTGATATAACTTGATCTTAGTGGCTTCTCTATACCAATATTGTCTTAACATACCTTGTATTTGGTCCAGAGATTCTTTTATCGTTTTCTTTTTATGCTTAAAGGATTCTCTAATGATTTCTAAGCTTAACCTTCTTTAAAATTGATTGAGAAATCAGTTTTACTTTTATCTTCTGGTTTTTATGGAAAATATCTATATAATGGAGGACTTAACATTCCTTACATTGACATTGAGATATTCTTTAGAAAATAGTGGTTTCTTATGGCATCTCTATACCATAGTTAACTTAACATTCCTTACCATTGGTTTGAGTATCCTTTAAACAATTTGCACCATTTGGGTCTTCTTATCAAGAAGGACTTAACATTCCTCCCATTGGTAATTAGAAAAATTGTTCCTTGTTCATATATGGACTTTTGGCTATGCCTTAGTGTGATTAATCTTTATCCTTGCTTTTGACTCTCCCATCAATCAGTATTCTTTTTTCAATTATCTTTGGGTACAAGTTTTTTCTCTCCTTAAACTGAGCATCATATTTAGGGGGAGTATTTCACTAACGGGGAGTAAGTTTCACGACTTACTATCTTTTTGAGATGACGGGGGGAATCCATGAGATATATTAACTATCACCAAAGTAGTTTAAAAGTGGAGAAAACTGATGAGATAAATTTAAAAGGTATGAAGTTAAAATTTGACTACTTTCAATTTATCTTATGGAAATATTTGTTATCATCAAAAGGGGGAAATTGTTGGATTTTTGGATATGCCACACTCATATCTTGATGATGCAAATATTTCCCAAATTATGCCATTAACATATGTATGAAGCATTTTAGGTGATCAAGGAACTAAGTCAAGATCCAACTACAATGACTCCACAATTTTATATATGTTTGGATGCTTGCAGGACTAGTTGTACCGTGTATATTATTCTACAAGTGTACTTTCATACAAATTGATAGACATGATGTAAGGACAAGTAATGATCTTTTAAAACCTACCCAAAACCCTATCCCACACCCAAATGAAGCTTTTACGGTTGTTAGGTTTCATTAGAAAAATCAATAAATAGGATTTCCAAAATTTACATAACCTTAATAGGGATTTTTCTTGATCGAAGGAATTTTGAACGGAGACACTCTCAGTGGAACATTTTATTGACTGAAACTCCCCCCAGTCGAGGACTCAGACAACTGAAAGAATGTTACTTACCTCTAGTCCTAAGTCATTCTTGATCGAAGAAAGTCTCACTGAGAATGTCGGTCGAAAAAAATTTCAACTTACAAAGAGTCGTTGTGCTATGTTGAATGAAGAAGATAGATCGACACATAGCCATTCAAGAAACTCGAGCCAAGAGCACTACTCAATCGAATATTTTTTTGACGAAGACAATTTTTTTGTCAAATAATTTCTCGATCGAGAATTGTTCTAAAATATTTGTTAATTAACAATTAAATTAGTCGTTGTAACTTAATCAACTTAGTCCTAATGGCTAATTCACCTCCTAGAACACTCTAGACTCTCCCCATAGTTTCCCTAACCACTTGTAAACATCTCCTATAAAGATGAGTTGTTAGGACACTTAGAACTAAAAATCGAACAACAATTGAGATCATATACACATACTTGAGCATACTACATACTTTACATCATTCTCAAAGAGCTTAGGTATACATTCAAGTTTCCATTAATATAGCCTAAGCCCTAGATTAGGTATACATTCAAGTCTCCACTAAAGATAACCTTGCCTAAACCTTTTGTGAAGTGGATCATCATTAATTGTCCATTAATGCTCAAATTGTACATCTTGTGAAAATCATTGTTAAGTTCTTTCTCCAATCTCACTACATTGTTGCATTTCTTTTGGAATACTTCCTATAGTGAAGGTTCTCCAAGAGCTCATGAGAAGGAGTCTTCTCAAGAAGTGTTCTTTTGTGGCCATCAAATAAGAGGTGAGATCGGTGTTATTCCACGTTAGCCAAAGAAGAGGTGAAGAGGATGACCTTCCAGCAGCGCATCAAATAAGGTGGTAGTTCTCCTTTGCTAAAAATGAGGGTTTGTCTTGAACCACAAAAGACATCAGTAAGTTTTTTTGTATTGTGTATCAGTATATAAAAGGAATAAAATACAAAATTTAGGAATCTGAGTTGGAAACAACTAGGTAGTAGACTGAGTCATTTGATGGAATCATTCTAAATCTCTATCTATTGGGGTTGCCTCTTTTGCTTTACATATTTCTGCTTCAGTTTATGTAAAGTAATTTTTATTTGGTTCAAATTATTATAAATCCCTATTCACCCCCCCTCTAGATCTTTTAGTATTGACAAATTATTTTTTTTAGCCCTCTAATTTTTCTCGAAAGGTGTCAGTTCTATCCATGACGTGGTTAGTGCTACCGACATCTTATTGACAAGACTCTAAATGATAAGGATCCAGTGGTACTAAAATCTATAGATTTTCCTGTTGACTCTCAAATGGATAGTTGGTGCTACCGACAATGGCGTCGGTAGTAACAACACTATGAGTTTCTACATACTGCATAAAACACATCAAGGCACCTTTATTGCATCAACTCAACATCTAATACAACATATATGAAAGATGACTAATGAAAAGACCTAAACAAAAACTAAATAAATGAAATGAAAGTGGGTTTCATGCCATAAGAATCCTTGTTTAATGTTCTAGGCTCGACAATCATTCCAAAACTTCAAAAAATCTCAATGAGCTTTAACTCCTCGTGAACCACTTCTCCTCCATAATTGTTATATCATCAAGTTTTGGTAAATCTGAAATACATGAATATAGGACTTGATTGAATAAGCAAATTCCCAAATTATATTTTGTAGACTAACATAGTAACCACGTTGTGGTATGGGTGCAACCATGTCCCAAGTGAGGCCCATGAGACTATTTGCTTTGCAAATATGTCCTTGTGGCACAAGTTATATAAATGAAACGAATTTGTGCATAACTAAAATATAATGGATTTTTGGTTTGTTTTAAAATGAAATTATGGAATATTAGACAAGTTTCCAAAAGAAAATAAACATGTAGTGTTAATGGGGTAATGATCTAGCCAAGAGGGGCAACACAATGTTTGAGGCATCAAACAAGAATGTTTCAATCTAACTTTTGGGATACTTAGAAATAATAATGGTAAGAAGAGAATTCTAGAATTTGGAAGAAAAGGATGTTCCATGGGATAATGGTAATCGTTGTAATGAAACGTTTAAAAGAGCAAGTTTTGTATATAAAAGACTGCAATAAATCCCCAAATATAGATATATAAATTGTCAAAGTAATAATGAGGTCCTTGAAATAAGGATAAGTGTTTGGAATAATATATCTAAGAGAGAGGTAAAAGAATAATCTAGAATACATGATCAAATTATCCAATAAAGTGCCATGTATTTATATACTTTTCATTAATGGCTTATTGTTGCCATCCTAATAAGTATGTGGTGGTGTCTTTTAGTGACCCTTGGATTTATAAGAATAAAAGTCAAGACTTTCATATAAAGGAATATGGTTAATTACTTCCTAAACTAGATGCCTTGCCTTTCATCTATTTCTTATTAGAGACTAGTTATTGAATAAAGAGACATCTTTTTAATGCTTAACGAAAGGTGATTATGGTGTTTTTGGAGAAAGTGATAATATCAAAAGTACCTTGTCTTTTGACATCTTCCTTATAGGCCAAGGGAAAGAGAAGGAAGGTGTAGGTGTAGGTATACATATAGGAATGGTTTATGCATAGCCAACAGAGTATTCATCTCTCTCATCCCTCGTTCCACACTATTAGATGGACAGAACACCCTGATTCCCCTATACCCTATTGTATTGTGAGAAGGAAACATTGGTCGATGCCCATGATACTCCCGCTCTTTATTCAACATTCTCCTTCTTCCAATACTAGTGCCCTCCTAGGGACTATACAAGAAACCATGGGAAAATCCATGTCAATCGGGAGAAGCATTGATGGTGGCGACTTGGCCCCTCATCCTCACAAGGGCTAGAATGCTGGACAGTGGTGTTGCATCATGGTGTAGGTTGACATCCAAGAAGGATGATGATGACCGAGAGAAGAAGGAAGCTGGAGGCACTCTGTTGAAACACCATCAACGACCCACAACCTTCATGATACATAGCTTCCTTGACCACACAACATTCCTAGGTACATCCTTTCTCCTCCTTTCTTCTATTTGATGTATGCCTGCAGTACCTAGAACCTTAGAATCTATTCTTCCCTTCTCTGGTCACTGTGACCATTACTTATTCTCGAACAAGTCCGAACAAGGCTCTAGAGGTAAGTGAGCCCTTCACATCTATCAAAACCCATGAACTAAGGGAGAGGGAGTAACCCTTTAGTCGCATGTGGGTGAAAGTCGAACTCCTCTGCGATGGTGAAGTAGGAGAAAGATCTGAGGTCAATTAACCCAAATGACCATAATCTCAAGCTTGAAGTAGGAGGTCGCAGGGGTAAATTCCCTCAAATATCTAGCGAAGCCAGTGTTTTATAGAATAATACCTTTTGTTGATGTGTCAACATCTAATTGGTCTAAAAAGGGTTAATCTTGTTTTAATTGTAATAGATGATTGGTAACTCAAATGAAAACAAATTATATATGAAAATTGGTTTGAAAAATAAGAGGAATGAAAATAAAAAATTAGTGATGCCTAAATCTGATCCCAATTCTATAATTATTGCAATATGTATTAAAGTCGTGATTAATCCATATAAACCCTAGTTTTTGATGAATATATTGTTAATCATGTTAAACATGATTTCATGAGATGTAAACTGATAATGCAGAATATAATGGTAATTGAACATGATTATTACCATAATTAGAGTTTCTATAGTGGATAATCATTCATATGAAGAGTTATGATTAAAGGTCATAACTTGTTATGTTTTCAATGAACATAATTGAATCTAAGTGATTATAATGGAAGGGTATGTCAGATATAGTAATTAGGGTTTCATCTAATGTTTATGCGATGGAATAAGGGTTTGTACCCAAACCTTAAACCCTATATTAGGACCCAAGTAGGGTTTAATCTAATTAATGTGATGGTGACACTTTAGGATTTACATACATGAAGATTAAAATGTTGATTCTTGGATCTGTTGATTGGTTGGTTGAATATACTTGAAGTATAATTGCATAATCTGCATGGCTCACCATTGAGGTATGTGGTTACAATTATGAATACCCACAATATAATTTTTTGGTGTTTGTTGAGGATTTCTCAAGGATCAAACAAATAAATTGTTGAGTGTTTATTTACATTCAGTTCAATTATAATGCCACAATGAATATCACATAAATTAAGATATCATATTATGAACGCTAGGATGACATAAATCAAGGGGTGATGCACATAAGCCCTGAAGGGACAGTGCTCATACCCAGAGTATGTAAATAAATTGCCAATTTTTATTTGCAAGTAATTAATTGATTATATGTTATTATGTACTTGCACACTTTTGCATGCACCCCACATACACAATATATTTTGATATGTTGATTCACACTTTGCTTCACGTTGTTTTAGGTAAATGCAATATACTAAATGTCAAGATATGATGAACTAGATGAAATTTCCTGAGGGAATTAAAGCCAAGTGAAGGAGGATTAGATAGATACTTCTTCTCATTGTACAATTCTAATAATAGAAATTCATGTAACTCCTAGGAGGAGCATCTTGTAAGCAATATTTGAAATAATGGAAATTATTTACAATTATTTGTTATTTGGTTAAATCTAGATTTGGGAAAATTTTAGGTAATGGCTCTACAATTTTTGGGTCTTTCCTTAATTGAGGGATGCTGAAAAGTAAGGTCATTACATATGGTATCAGAGCCCCAGATTTCCTAATAATATTTAATAGTATATAATTTCAAGTTATCCATAGAAATATAAGGAAACTCATTCAGACATGACCTAATGGTAATGGTGTCCAGAAGGGTCATGGCTTTGGGGGCTGGCAATATTTTACTCTACACAATTAAGTTGGTAAATGAGGACTCCCTTTGCCATGATGATACCTACCTGGAAAGAACTTAGGATTTTCCTGAAGTAATGTTTCCTCTAAGTCTTCTCATCTCAAATTTCATCCACTTCTCATCCTCTTGCTTAATAAACCCTAAAAGATACTTCCCTCCTCATCTCAAGTCAGAAGAAGTAAGATTAAGGCATCCTTTGCCAATTAGTATACATATAATGTGGAAATAATGATAAGGTAAAGTAAAATGTTTAATGGGTTTTTTCTTGCAAGGATGAACCCTAGATGGATCTAGGGTTGGTTTAGGAAAACCCTAGTGGTCAAGGTAAAAAGAAACCCTAAGGGGCAGGTTGTAGTTCCTAAACCGCATACAAAACCCTAGATCCAGGGAAATGGGAGTAGTGTGGGTGATATAATAACCCTACCCATATGAGCCCTAAGTAGGGTAAGGCGACTACAAAAAACATAAATAAAAATGAGTTAGGTGACCAGTTTCATGTGTAGACATGCATGTGAAGAAATTCTTTTAGGATTCATGTGAAGGGGTTTTAAGAAACATAAACAAACTATTAGTAACACATTATATAAATATAACTTGCTTGAACCCCCTTTCTATCTCTAGAAGTTTGAATACGGAAAGAAGGTCATTGAGATGACTATGATCAAGCCCCTAGAGGGGAAGGTCAGAAAATATCAATCCCCTGAAGGGGAAGGCCAGAAAAGATCAAGCCCCTAGAGAGGAAGGTCAGAGAAGATCAAGCCCCTGGAGGGGAAGGACGTAAATGATCAAGCCCTTAGAGGGGAAGGTCAAGAAAGGTCAATCCATAGATGGGAAGACTGACATGGAACTAAGACCTAGCTAGGGAAGGTGGCTTGAGTCTGTAGTGTAGACGATCAAGCCCCAGATAGGGAAGGTCACAAAAGGTCAAGCCCTAGATTGGGAAGGTTGGTAAGGCACCAAGCCCCTAGAGGGAAAGGTGGCCCAAGTCCACTATAGGGACAAAACCCCAAGAAGGGAGTATCCTAGAGATTGAGCAAGCAAGGGTTGAGAGGTTATAATAAAACAATGGATGCTTGAAAATATGAAACTTTTAGGGTTGGTGTCCCAAACAGGGGTCGGTCAACCCAAGAAGGGGAAAAGGACCTAAGGAGGAGGCAAAACCCTAAAACCATGGGGTTAGGTTTTGGCTAAGAGACCCTAACCTTCTCCTATGATTCAAGAAGAAACCCTAGATTAGGACCTTCCCTATAATGATGAGTTGGCCAAATCCATTTGAGAATTGAGGTAAATTTGAATGTCACCTGAATCTTGGAAAATTATTAAAGATGTGATATATCAATAAACCCTAGGAAGGGTAGAGACCTAAGTCAATCCTAAGGTCAAGTAGGGATGACTAAAGGTACATAAGACTGATAATATTAGGAGATGATTGTTCCTTAAATTTTTTTGACTATGGAGTTAGTAGTTATCCATCCATGTTGCACGTGGCCCATGGGTCAGGAAATTGGCCACCTTCATGAGTTCTTGAGATCCAAGGGGTAGATGTCAAAGGCACTCCCAAAGTGCATAAGGCCCATAAGGCCAGGATGACTTCACTCCAAAGTTACCAACACCCCTAAAGACCGTGAGGAAATGACTAAGGCTAATGATAAATGAGGTATAAATGTAATAAGTCGTGTAATAATAAAAACTTAAGGGAGTGTTGCACAAACTTGAGAGTGAGAAAGGTAGTTGACTTATTGAAATATATGAATAATGAGGAACTAAATGTAAGCATCGTTTAGAGTCAAGTTTGGAATGATTCAACTTAAAGTTCAAAATTTTGAGATAATGTGTGGATACACCATTCTGCTCTTATAATGAGATGAACATTGTATTTGGGATGCAGTCAAGTGCTTCTTTCATCTTATTATGAGTGCGAGAGATTGGGTAGACATATGTTATGCTTAAAATTGACATATGAGAATGAATACTAAGTTAAGTTTTAATGGAATGAACTAGGGTTTTAGGTGTTACCTCACCCTTATGTGAAGATAAATGAATAATAGGTTGGCAGTTAGGTGAGAAGGTAATCACCAAGAGATATTGAAATCACAAATGAAAGTTAATCACCAAGATATAATATCATGTAAATACTAAGAATGTTGATGTACTTTGAATTGAATTCATGTACTAATCTTGGTAATAATGTGAGGATGTGTCATATCAATCAAGATGATTAAAGATAATATTAGTAGGGTTTCTAACTCTAAGTTGTGAAATTAAGTTGAGGTATCATTCATATTAAACCTACTGGGAGAAAATTATGGGGAAAAATTCCTCAAATATGGATGGGGGAATGTTATATCCTCAAGTTTTGGTAAATTTGAAATACATAAATATAAGAGTTGATTAAATAAGAAAATTCCTAAATTATATTTGATAGAATAATAATAGCAACCACTTCACGGCATGGGTGCAACTCATGTCCCAAGTGAGGCATGTGAGACTATTTTCTTTGCAAATCTCTCCTTGTGGCACAAGTTAATGAAATGAAAGCAATTTGTGCATAACTAACAGATAATGCTCTATGGTTTGTTAGAAAATGGAATTATGGAATATTGGACAATTTTCCAAAAGAAAATAAAATATGTAGTGTTTAATGGGGTAATTATCTAGCCAAGAATGGAAACAGAACGTTTGAGGCCCCCAACAAGACTTTTTTGATCTGACTTTTGGCATATTTGGAAATAATAATGGAAAGTAGAATTCTAGAATTTAGAAGAAAAAGGACGTTCCATGGGATAATGGTAATCATTTTAATTAAATGTTTAAAGAGAAATTTTTGTATATAAAAGACATCTCAATAAATCCCCAAAGATAAATATATAAATTGGTAAAGGTATTAGCGAGTTTCCTTGAAATAAGGATAAGTGATTGGAAGAATTTATCAAAGTAAGAGGTAAAAGAATAACCTAGAGTTCATGATGAATTTATCCAATAAAGTATGTATTTATATGATTTTTCTTAATGGCTTATTGTTTTCAAATCTAAGTCCTAAAAAGAATATGGTGGTATCTGTAACGTACCCGGATTTTCATCTTCTCAAAACCCCATGGAGATGAGAAGACAAAATCTGAAAATGTTAAGCAATTGTATGAAAGTGCGTCGCGGAAGTAATATGTGCATACATGAACATACAACCCTAACATACACCATAAATAATATCAACATTCAACATGTATATTACAAAAAAATACTTATTACAACATGAATTACAATGACATATTGATTGACCAAAATCCTACATTGGACCTAAATACCATTAATAATGATGAACCTTGTATTAATGATGCTCAATTATATTTAATCAGGTCATGGGACAAAGTTCTAGATGATCCAATATTATTAGAATTATCTGAACAAAGGTCATGGAACCTATGGTTTTCTTGGTTGAATCATGATATGTATGTATGTTCTCTTCTATTTGCAAATATTGGATGTAGTAGCACTATATAGTACTCGATGTTTTATCACTTGAAAATACAAATGATGAGTAGATGTTTTGTAGTTATTTAAGGTGATCATTATCCCCCTTACAAGGGAATGGATTAATACGGGGAATTTCCCTAGAGTACTCGGTACACGGGGATGTGCCCAATATATATGTTTTGGTACTAGTCCACCTTGATAATGCAACTCATCTAGAAAAATGAATAAAAATTGTTGTATTTGGCTTAATCAATAAATGTTTTCTATGATCTTCCTTCTTTATTTTTGCAAATCTTTTCAAATTATGAAAGTCATGAATATATGTATCTTTCTACTTATGTACTCGACACCTTGTGTGTTGATTCGTTGTTTCCCGTATGTTTTAGGTTCAGAGCTAGCATGGGATAAAAGTACAAGATGTGAGCAAGTTGTATAGGTTGTACCTATTGTCTAAGATCCTAGATATCATACATATTCATAGATTGTAGAATTTTCATTCAATATGTAATTGTAAATCATTTGTAATAATTCATATTGTATAAATATACATGTTGAATGTTGAGTATGTTATGGTTGTATGTTCATGTATACGTATTGTGCTTCTGCATCGTCCTCTGAAACAATTAGTTAATGTTTTCAGGTTTGTCTTCTCCGGCCTTCTAAGTCTCGAGATGGCAAAATCCTGGGATGTTACAGTATCTTTTCATGATCCTTGGATTTATAAGAATAAAAGGCAAGAGTTTCATATAAAGGAATATGTTTAATTACTTCCTAAACTAGAAGCCTTGTCTTTCACCTATTTGTTAGTTGGAGACTAGTTATTTAATAAAGAGACATCATTTTAATGCTTAAGGAAAGGTGGTTATGGTGTCATTGTAGAAAGTGATAATGTCAAAAGTACCTTGCCTTTGGATGTTTTCCTTGTACACCAACGGAAAGAGAAGGAAGGAGGAGGTGTATGTATATATATACATGATGGATGTATGCGTAGACAATAGAGTCTTCATCTCTCTCTCATCCTTCCTTCCACACCTTTTGAGGGGCAGACCACCTAGATTCTCTTAGACCCTATAGTATTGGGAGAAGGAAACATTGGTGAATATATTAGGTGATGTGATCACCAAGAAAATGATGTCTCACTTTAATATGTTTATCATGGTTGTGTAATATAAATTGCATTTGAATAAATAAAAGATATGCATATTCACATAAAATTAAGTTGACAAGACACAAATTCATTTATTAAGATTAAAATAGGTTAAATCTTATCATGTTATCTTTTTATTCTAAGTTAAGAATTTTGGAACCCAAAACATGTCAAGGGTTCCTTTCTTTTTATAATCACATGAAAAAGAATAATGTTAAAAATGTTTATAGTAGAGGCATGAAATAAAAGATATTTGGTTTCTCTTTTCAATATTTTGGAATTCTACAATTTTATTTTTAGGCGCATACACAGTTCTAGTCTTGAGAGCATATGTCTTTTTGGTTTTGGTATATGTACGAATTTTCTCTTTGGAACATATGGTAAATCTCTCCTTCCTACTTTTTTATAAGCATTATCTAAGATGTTATCAAGACTTTTGTTTCCTTGGACTAATCTAGAAACTTCTTGTTGTGATTCAACATTTTTACCAAGATTTTTAGTCATATCCAAATTTACTTGAGAAAGATTGAAAGTAATGTATTTAATTATTTTACCAAAACATCAAAATCTTAATGAGTGCACAAAATTAGGTTGAGCTTGATAATAATTTTGTTTAGAAAGAATATCAACCTTTTCTTAAGAGAGAAGACTGTTTTCATTTTCAAGATTAAGTATTTTAGCCTATTAACTCTCAATAGATTGTTTTAATGCATTATTTGAAATTTTAAAAGCATAAATTTTAGAAGTAAGATTACCTGGATTAACATTAAGTCCATTAATAGTTTTTGCAAGTTTCTTCTTTTGTTTCTTGCAATCAATATATTTGTCATGAAATTCTTCAAGACTGCTAACTAATTCTTCTTTAGATAAATCAAAAATACTTACCTCATTAGTTTCTTCTTCATCTATTATTGGCATGAGGCATTCTACATCCTCCTCTTCCTTGCTTTCACTATAGTCACTTGATTGATCACATGCAGCTATGTAGGCTTTGTCTTTCTTCTTGAATGATAACTTCATACCTTTCTTAAGTTTTGAACATTTAAAAATCAAGTGGCCTTTCTTTACAAATTCAAAGCACCAAAAAAAGAAGAAGGAGCACTACAAGTTTTGTTAGAACGAAATCTCTTTTATTTCTTAGCATTTATAACTGAGGTGCATTCATCATCTTCATCACTTATGTCACTTCTTTCTTGAATGATGTTTCTTGATGAGGATTTCGTGGTGGCTTTGAGAGAAAGATCCTTCCTTCTCTCAATTTTTTGTTATGCTTCCACTTTTTCTTCTTCCTCAAGGGTGACTTCATGTATTTCTAGGTTCCCAATAAGCTACTCCATCTTTAGTCCTATTAGATCGTTAGACTTATTGATAGTAGTAGATTTTGACTTGATTATGGAGGAAATGATTTGAGTATCTTGGATACTTGATCTTCCTCACTTATCTTCTTCTCCAATGCACTTAGGCTATTTACAATGTTAGAAAATCTAGCATACATTTATGTAGTTCTTTCATTAGGTTGCATATGAAATAATTCAGACTTATGTTTTGACATGCCAATTTAAGTGTTCTTTACTTGTGCAGTCCATTCATGAGTTAGTGAGAGTTTATTCCATATTTCATAAAATATTTCACAATTAGATATTTGACTAAATTTGTTACAAGATGCTTACAACCTTTGCATTAAGTGTAGTTCTCTTTACCATTTCTGCGTCCCATTGCTCTAGTTTTGTGGTTGGAAGTGTGTATGTTCTAGAAATCACCTTCCATAACTTGAAGCTTATTCCTTGAAAGTAGAATTGCATCCTCCTCTTCTAATATATGTAGTTTGATGCATTGAACACGAGTGTCCTTCTCACATGTGATCCTTCCAAGTTGAGGTGGCTACTCACATTCTCCCTAACTCTCAAAGACTAGTTAAGGCTCCTTAAAGTCATTCTCTGATACCAAATAAAAGATCTAGATGGGGGAGTGAATAGAAATTTATAATAATTTTAACCAAATAAAATTACTTTGCTTAAAGTGCAAGAGAAATATAAAGAAAAAGAGGCAACCACAAGAGACACATATTTAGAATTATTTCATCAAATGACATTAGTCCACTACCTAGTTGTTTCCATCTATGATTTCTATCCTTGTATTTGATTCCTTTTATATACTGATACACAATACAAAAATTTACTAGTGTCTTTTGTGGGTGAAGACCCTCCTTTTCATCTCAAGGAAAACTACAACCTTCTTTGATGGGCCACTGGAAGTTCACCCTCTTCACCACTATTTTGATGGACACAGAAGAGTACCGATCTCATCTCTTCTTTGATAGCCACGAAAGAGAACCACTTGAGAATACTCCTTCTCACGAGATCTTAGACAACCTTCACTCTAGAAAGTAGTTTGAGAGGAACATAACAATGTAGAATGAGATTGGAGAACGAAAGTTAGAACAATATTCATAAGATGTACAATTTGAGAACTAATGGAAAAGTCATGATACTTCATGAAAGGTTTGGGAAAGGTTGTATTTGGTGGAGAGGAATCTAGTATTGATCTAGGGCCTATGCTAGATTGATGGCAATTTGAATTGTAGACCTAAGATCTTTGTGAATGATGGCAAGTATGTAGTATGCTCAAGTATGTGTATGGTCTCAATTATTGTTCAATTATTGGTTCTATGTGTCCTAAGACCACTCCTATTTGTAGGAAATGTTTACAAGTGGCTATGGCAATTGTAGGGAGATTCTAAAGTGTTCTAAGTGGTCAATTAGCTATTAGGACAAATTTGATTAAGTTACAATATCTAATTTGATCGTTAATTAACTAACATTCCAGAACCATTATTGGTCAAGAAATTTTTCAACCGAAAACTATCTCAGATGAGAAAGTATTCGACTGAGCAGTGATCTTGGCTTGAGTTTATCTAATGGCTATGTGTCGGTCTATCTTGTTCGTCCAACGTAGCACAACAACTCTTTGTCGGTCAAACTTTTCTTTAACCAATATTCTTGATCGAGATTTTTGTCAACCAAGAATGACTCAGGACTAAAGGTAAGTAAACATATCTTCTAGTTGTTTGAGTCCTCAAATGTGAGGAGTTTTAGTTGAAAAAATATTCAACCAAGAGTGTCTTGGTTCACAATTTCTTTGACTGATAAAAATCCCTGTTAAGATTATGTGAATTTTGGAAAATCATATCTAATGATTTTTCTAATGAAACCTAACCCTAAAGGCTTCATATAAGTGCGGGATTGGGTTTTCAATAGGGTTTTGAAGATCATCACTTGTCCTTACATCATATTTATCAGGTTGTATGAAAACACACTTGTATAATAATATACATGGTACAACTAATCCTGCAAGCATCGAAACATATATAAAACTTTAGAGTCTTTGTAAATGGATCCTGACTTAGTTCCTTGATCACCTGAATTGCTTAATACACATGTTGGTGACATAATTTGGGAAATATTTTCATAATCAAAATATGAGTGTGGCATATCCAAAAAGCCAACAGATCCCATTGAGAGGCTACTTGGTGGTACCAACCCATTCAGCTCAAAGTTGACAAGGAACAACACAACTCAGTACCACTAACACTATGGTCAGTAGCACCGACACCATTGTCAGTGGGACCAACATTTTAAGATGAGGACCCTAAAGCAATACAGAATCAAGCATTGATACCATCGAGAAAGAGGTCAATAGCACCAACAACCCAGTCAGTAACACTAACACGTGATCTCAAAACCACAAAAAAGACATATGTGGCAAGTCAATATCTACTAGGTACCACTAACATCCTCTTAGGTGGTATCGGCTAAATAAGAGCATATCCATGGCATCGACATCAATGACCACAATTTTACGCATCCAATGGTCTATTTCACTGATCACAAGTATGTTTTTATTGAGTTGATACCATCAACAACTGTCACTACCAATAAAATAGGAGAATCTACAATGTGGGTGCGTCAACAACCCTAAGTTGTCAATATCAATGGAGGCACCAAGACGCCCACCAACACTTCCTAGAAGTTAGTGTTAAGCCATTGAGGATTGTTTTTATAGATGAGGGGAAGAAGAAGAGCTATGTCGCATTGCTAAAGAGGGACCTCGTACCAACTCGGTAAGGGATTGAACTTTCATAGCTGAAGTTGGCTTCACTGAGAACCTCCAACAAGTTTACACTTAGCAGGAAGTGGTGGGCGATCAACATTTTTTGGTGATTGACCCAATTACCAAGAGATCGTTTGCAAGTTTCTCATGATGTTAGAGGTCTATTACATTCCCAATCATAAGGAAGGATGGCAAGGTGGTTGGGTCAAGTTCTGGTTGTACAACATTGAGCACCACCTCACCATGGCGGAGTTCAACTACATCTATTTCTGGTCCATGGGTGAGGTATGCTTCACACCAAGCAACTTCAACTTCAAACTAGCATGGTGATAGATGATAACCCTACCTCAAGGGTTCATCATCAACTGGTGCCATTCATTTGTGATGGACATCAAGCATCCCTCTACCCAAGTTATGCATTGCTACCTGACAAACTCAATCTTTTCCAGGTTCACTCAGGGGCAAGGGAAGGTCCAGTAGGTGGATCTATATGTTCTTTGAGCATTTTGGACTTTGAAGAAGGACCCAATCCATCTTGGGACATTACTCATTCTATACATGATGGTAGTGAAGAGGCAAGTTTAGAGACACCCCTTCATTCACTTTGGGGGCCTACTTACACCACTAGCCATGTACCTCAACCTCGACCACTCCAAGTCCAATGCTCTTTTGATAGCCTTCCATGCTTGATTTCAATTACTTCAAGTGGGCCCATCTCATCACCAAGTATCAAGGTTGGGTGTATGTATGTTTCATTATAGACAACCATACCAAGGAAAGGGCTTTTCTTAACCCCAACTTCCATCTATGGGGATTGCTCTACTATTGATGTCATGTAGAGGATGTAGAGCTCATACCATAGGGGGTAGGATGTTGAGGCTGAGGAGGAAGAAGAAGAGGTGGATATGATGCCTTATACAGCGAGGTAATGTTTTGCACAACATTTCACACCACTATGCAACATCAAGCTATGCAACTCCACCACCTTCACTGCCAATAGATTCCTTCTCCATGAAGGGCATTTATAGGATTTTATAGTCTATTTAGCAGGGGCAGAAACAACAGTCAACCACCTTGAATTGGATTCAGGATGTTCTTGAGCATATCCTTTAGCAACAACATGCAATTTACAACAATGAGAGTCTTCTCCTAGTCAACTAGGAGAATATCCTCACTCACCTACAACACACCGAGTACCATCAACAATTGCTCTATGACCACTATTAGAGTCAAGGAAACTTTTCTAGCTACCCTCAACCACCATACATGCCAACCAACCCCTTGTAGTTCACCAACACATTCTACCCACCTAATCCTAGATGTTGCTGAGAACTTTCCACCCACCAACACCATTCTGAATATTGGGTACCCCCATTCCACCTCTTAGTTTTATTTTTTACTATGTGGACATAGTCAATTTCAATCTTAGGGGGTTATGGATCATATTTATCTTGCTTTATTTCCTATCTTGTTTTATTTTTTTTGTTTCCAAGTAGTAGGATCCACAATCTATCTAGTGCAATCATGGAACTTAATTTATCATGATTACATTGCATCATTAGAAAAAGAATGTGTTTCTTGCTCTTACAATGAAATGAAAAAGGATCAAATTTTCATAAGCTTGTTAGTGAAGTCTAATACAACACCAACTATACGAAGTGTTTCAGTGACTTAGTTTGAGGACACCTTATATGAATGAAAATCTTTAGTTATCTAAGACTTGTGTATGATCAGGAGGTTTGAGCCCAAGCCAACCAAACAAGTAGCAAGATCTTAAATGGGAATTCTAGAAAGAAACTCTAAGGTCACCTTGTACAGAGGTTGATATGAAAGGGATATATCATAGTTAAGAAAGACATTGTCTCTTAGTCATTTGATTCCATCCACATTTCATGATATTTATTTTATCATCACAACATGATCAAGTAATCCAAATTGTTTCCTCTTGACTTTATTGCATAGATAGTAGGTAGAATGCTAGTTACTTTCTCATTTTCAAGTGCATTAAAAAGCATACAGAGATGTGCATATCATTTTATTTAGTTGTGGTATTTTAGATTCTTAAAAAATTTCATATAAAGTTCCTTTTACATAATTTTTCATATTGTGAAACCTATATCTAATTCACTTTCTCCACAAATAAAGAGTAAATGGTTGTATATGAGATAAAAGGTGAACCTTTGAATAAACTTGACATTGGCATCATGAAATCTATTTGAATCAATATAACATCTATGTTTGGATTTGCGATCTCTGATTTTTATGTATAAACTTGAAACTAGATATAGATTGAGGGTCTAATGATGATATAACACATATGACCTATTAAAATCATTCATCCATATGTGCAAACTTGATATTCGATATTGTTGATAAATTTTGAAATTGTGTTACTCGTTCTAGTGAGGATGAATGATCATCATTACAGTCATGTGGAACAAGTACCTTGTATCTTATTATTTGTATATCAAAAACTCTCAAACAACAAATCTATACCATAATCTACTCAACCTTTTACCAGGCCTTGACTCCTGCCTTTGATGTATTTTGTATAGGATTCAAGTCTTGAAAATATTTTTGAAAGACACGTGTATTGTATCCTCTTGATATTTGTTGATGTGATGTATTGTATGTTTGCATACATATAACTACAATACTTTATTACACACTTACATGAGCTACTAAATTTTCTATACAATAGTGTTTTGATTTTCTATATATAAATTGTTTATTTTCTTTCCTTTAATAACTAGATTTGTAATGTGCTCCTTTGTTTCTTGCTATTGATCATTTATGCTTCTCCTCTTATAATTGATAGGGATCAAATGGAATTTTTCCCCTTATTCTAGAGTTAGGTGTGGCCACTTTAGGATTTCCCTTAGGGTTAAGTAGAATCATGTTGGTCATACCACCCACTTTCGTGTATGTAAGGTGCTTGACCCTTGTACGAAGTATATTGAAAATGGATTTGGAAACTTTTAGTTATCAAGCACTTGAAATTTCTCATCATTGTTACTATTGTTTCTTTTCTTTATGCCAAGTGGTTATTGATTCATATACATATATGTTAATAGATTAATGATTTTCATAAACCTTACTCAATGTTTTACATTGACTTCTAGTCATTATTTTCAATTTACGAAAACTTTGAAGCACATCACCCATTTGTTGGACTCGATTAGAAACTACACTAAGTAGATGTGAAAACATGGGATCTTTAGGTTATTGGGTTGTAATCCATATCTAGTTTTTTCATATTTAGAATTTTCTTTCCTATTAAGTTTCTCTCTTGTTTCCCTATGCCCCCCTGTAAAACCCTATGGTTCATATTTATGAAATGTTATATCTTTTCTGTATATGATTGTGTTTTTTCCTTCGAACCGCTTAGGGATGGGCGCTTCAACCTCTCTACCACTATTTAGCAATGGGATTGGGATTAAGGAAAAAACATTTTTATGACAACTACCTAGTAAACCTGATGACTACTACTTTCATCTAGGGCCTTCAAAGTTTTCATCCCCATTATATTTACATGTAGAATAGTTGTCCTTCCATTCAAAATGAGTGCAGTGGATAATACATGTTATTATTATCAAGTGGGATATAATACCTGCATAAGGATAGAAGAATCATTCCAACCCGAATATCTCTACTAAAAGTGACAATGTTCTTTCTTTAGGAGCCCTCAAGATCACCAAAGAACACGACTGGGAAACTTTCTCATTTTCTCTAACTCTATCCCTATTCTAATTCTCTTACAACATGATGTAGATATACCAACTAAACATTCCCCATTTAAGAGGCATGTTCAGAAGTTGTTAGTTGGCCTCTCATAGCATATTTAGGTGTAGGATAAACACTAAAAATTTAAGAGAGTATTTCATAAAAGTTGGAACTAATATAGGAAGGATGAAGTTAACAAATGGAAATTGTCCTAGTTCTTGTAACATGTTTAGAGACAGAAGTAAATGACCAAAAAGTTACTTCAACCATTATCTATGTATAAAACACTCAAATCTTCACCAAAAGTGAAATTCATCCCAATGTTTTTTTGTTTTGAAATAGAATAGAGAAGAATTCTTGAGAAATATAGTGTTCTGATTCTTCTAGACTACAATTAGAAGCATGATATCTTTATGTATCTAGATAAACATATCTTCTTGTAGGGTTAAGGATCTTTGCAAGATGCACATGTTTAGAACTAACAACATAGTAAAGTCCTAATGGGTGGCTGATAATTTTTTTAACAATGCACCTACAAGTAATAATGTTCATAAGTTCCAAATAGAACTGCATAATCTAAACCACTAAATAAAATTATACATCCAATTATAATGATGAGTAAATCTTTAAATTCAGTTCTAAACCATTCTCTAGTGCTCAGAGAAGTGCATCTAAATCATATTTCACTCTGAAGAGCCTTCTATCTATGCCCACTAATGCATAATGAAGAGAATTATTGTGGCGATTATACTATTTTCAACTTATCCACATGTTTAGGAAGACTCATACCACAACTCTTGGACACGTAAATAGATATTTTTTTTAGTTTGTCGGGGGAAACCCACCCCCCTAGGTGGAGGCCCATATAGCAGGGATGGTAAACTCGGGAGACCCGTGCGTCCGCACACCGATATCTCAATAAGTCGCATCAGAGGTCGGTTGACGCTGCGGAAAATTCACTTCCGAGTAGCGCTTCCAGCGGGAGTCAAACTTGGGACCCTTCATGAGGAGCCCCGAGCTGCGACCAGCTGGGCTACTACTCGCCGACGACACGTAAATAGATATGAAATCATATAACCAATTAATTCAAGTCTTTCAACTTAGCCAATCTTTATTGCTGGAACAACCACAATGAATATCATGCATTTGTGCCTCACCTCAGTTTCATTCATGTATTTACCAACTAGCTATTCGTCACCGCCATCCACATTGAAGATACTATATGCACATTGTATACTAGAGAAAAGAAGCATACATTTGTCTATAAAAAATTCCAAGCCTTACATAATTTAGCAATGTCACAAGGGATGCATAAGTTTTTCTACAATTCAAAGGAATTGAATATTTTCCTTATCATATAAAACTTCAAAACCATCATATCTTTATATGTTTTATCAAAAGACATAAATGATAATAAACGGTTGGGGCCATCATATGTGGCTTATTTTTATAGGGCACGTGACAATCTGGTAGAGGCAATATTTGATAGTGAGGAAACAAGGAGATTCTGGACAAGGACAAGATTTATAATGTTTCCTATTCTAACCCCAACACTCTAAGTAGGAGACTACATGACTCAAAATTTCAAAACCGACCACTACGAGCTAATATATTCCATCTTTATCAAATGAAATACAATGAAGAATCATATACAACACAATTCTTTTAGTACCACGTGATAGTATGGTACTTATAGGGAAAGGTGTGCATGAAGGAAGTATAGTACACTTATCAAAGTATTTGTAAGGAATTTTCGGAAAGATAGCCCCACATAAAATCATTTCCAAATTTTCTAGAGAACTTAATAGTCCAAGGAGCTCTAGAAACCTGAAGGTAGAGATGATATTCATGTTATGACTGTGTTGTACTTAATTGCTAAATTTGGATTTAACTAAATGATTACATGCTTAATTAAATTGATAATTTCATAACCCTAATCAAAGTTGGTAGCTCAAATATGATGTGTTAAACCTAATGAGGACTCTAAGCTTGAGTTCATTTTGAATATCTAGGGTTTGAGAAGTATTAACCCTAGAAATGTGAAATTAGGGTTATTGCCCAATATTTATGTGCTTGTGTGGAACAGGAGAGGTGATCCAAGAGAATGTGAAAATGGGAGTTGGAGGATTGGGAAGCATGGCTATGTAAGTTTGTTGGTGGCATAGGCATTCTAGGCCACACAACCGTTTTGGATGAATTGAAGTGTTGGCCAATTTTGGACTAAAATTTGATGGATTGAAGGTGAAACAACCATGGTAGGAAGCACAGACATACTGTGTCCATATTGGCATGGTTGTGGTACCTTGTACAACCGTTTTGGGTGTGTCTAAGTCATTTTGTTCTTCAATTGACTATTTTATAGACTACAGTACAATAGTGTAATTTTTTATTTTTATTTATTTGTTGGTAGCTCTGAATGACTTGAATTTTTACTAGAGCTCTGAAACACTATGTCAAACAACATGCTAAATTTTAATAATTTTTGTAGGAGGTTTTACCTACTCAGTAGATGCTTTACAGTAACATTTGTTTGACATTTTTTTGCTAAAATTGAAGAAAGTATAGGTAGGGTTAATTTGCAGTTGACTCAAGAACCTCAATTGTTCTATATGATCAACCTAATACACTAGGAGAACTCATAATCGTGATTCATTCCAGAGAAATCAAATCCTAGAGAGAGAGAGGGAGAGCTAGGGTGTGGATGGAGAAAGTGGAGAAGGTGGTGATCTAGGGTTTTCCTTTCCTAAAGTTGATGGAATCAAGTAGGCTTGTCATTTTTGTATAGCTTTTCTTGGTGATTCTTCTCTCACATGTCAATATTCTATCCCTACTTTGATTATTTGAAATGATATCAAAATGTTCCCTTTTCTCACTCCTTCTTTATGATTTTCCATTTCTAGGGTTTTAGAGCTGAAAGGAAGAAGAAAGCAATGATTTGTTATGGTTTTGATAGGGATTTGAGAGTTTCAAATGTAGAGATACTTTTTAAAGATGTTTTCTCACCTTAGGTGAATGGGTACTTTCACCTCTTAGGTGAATGGGTACATTCTTTACATAGTATATCACACAAAATTGAATTAAATCTCAATAATCTTCAATTCCATCATATTCGACAACAAACCCTAAATATGCCTTTTAGTTAAAGCTTATGAAAGATGATCCAGAAATGGATTCTCTTCATGTTGTCATTATAAAATAATATTAGCAATGGATACAGATCATATAAACTATAAATACTAGAGTTATTGCAGAAGTTACAAGAATACATCAAAATCTAGGGTTTTCTGAAATGTCTAAAATTGTTGTATAATTGAATAAATAACTTTGCCTATATGAATCTCCTTATTTATGAATGATTGTTTTATATGAATTCTTAGTACATATATTCCATATACCATCTTGGATTTCATGTAATGTTATTAGTGTTGCTTGATATGTTAGTTAAGAGGGTTTTCTTGATATCTCAGTTAATAGGGTGAAACCTCATATGACTGGAAAGTAGTAAGTTTGTGGATAGACATCATGAAAACCAAAAGAATTGATATATTTTGATGTTATAGATTTATTGATTCAAGGATATTCTTGATGTATGGAATTTTTATTGATGGCATGGAAACATTATTTAGTTCATACTAGTGTTTCATATATATGTTTGGTTGTATGTAAATTGTTAAAAGCAATCATTATTCGTTGACTGGTTTATGATGTGTTAAATCCTTATGCGATTCATGTGATATGTGAAAGAGGAAAATGAAACCCTAAGAATAGGGTATTCAGTGAATTAAGTGTCTCCAATTTTGTGTTCTTCAGTATGATAAGTGGTGTTGCTCAGTTTATAGTACAGATTGTGATAATTTATAAAAAGAATTGTTTGCAAGGTTAAACCAAGAAATGTTGATTTGATGATTGAAACATGTAGTTAAGTAATAAATTAGACATTAGATTGCATGAACACCATAGAACCCTCCCTGCACGTCTTGTAGTGAGATGGGTGAAACGCGCCATGGACTATAAGAAATGGGAAGAAGTAGTCCAGATTGAGTATCCAACACCAACCCACTAGGTATTTATGGTACATAAATTTAGTTGCAAAGTACCCAACAGTAACCAGAGATCCCAGAGTTCTATTTTAGTTGTACGGGTATCCAACAATAACGAGATCTCTAGTGAAACCCACCAGTTGGACTATATAGCCCTTGTGGACCTAACCCTTGTGGTAGTAACTCTATATTGCATGTTAGCTCTGGAAGAACCACATTACATGAGGTAGAGGCTTTTTACCATAGAGGTAACCCTTCTAAGTACCTAGGATAAGAGGCCACAATTATACGGCCAACTATTTGTCCACTGACAACCCTTATGCAACTTCCTCGATGCAGACCGAGGTGGTAGTAGCAACCTTAAGTTACCCAGGTTTACCTTAAGACTTGTACGGTGAGTCACGTTGTAGTGGGTTTTGCTTGGATGGTACAATCCAAGAGAGTTTAGAGGAAAAGTAAAAGAAAAGTGAATTGAGTTTAGTTGAGTTCAGAAAAGAGTTTGGTAGTCAGATCAATCAGTTATGTTTCGTAGGCCAACATAGTAGTAGTTAGTTTAGTAGTCAGGTCAAATTAGAGTTAATGAAAGATTAGAAAGAGAATCATGAGGGAGATGTGTTGATATTTGTAGATTTCTAGTTATGCATAACAAGATGAATGAGAGATAAATCAATAATGTGCAATTATTCAATTATTCTTTGTATGTTAATGAGTTACTAGTTCTCTTTATAATTAATCAAGCTTGTTCAGATATTGATTCATTGTTATAGATATCTAGAGTATCATGCCATATATATGTTTGTAAATGATATGTTCCTTATTACTGGTTATTATTCTATGTTAAACTTAAATTCTCAATAATATATATCCTTTGACTATTAAATTGCTTTAAACTATTTCTTTGAAGTATTGATTCAATGAGAAAGTAGGCTCACCCCTCTACTCACAAATTTGTAGGGAAACCATATGAATCTGAAGAATATACATGCCAGAGTAGATCTACCACAAGATCTATGTATCAAATTAGTTAATTTCAGTCAGTCCTTGTCACTCTAGGTCCTTGAGCATAAGTGAGAGAGTTGTAAATGATGATGTGTAACTGTGTATCTGATTATCATCTTGTATGTACATGGAAATGTGATAAATGAAATGAATGTTTAGATATGTATCATTGTTTTTGAGATCAGATTAGAGTAATCAAGTTTTAGTTTCCCTTTTAAAGTTGTTTATGTGATTAGATGTGAGAAAAGAAAGAGTATGAAAGTATGGAAAAAGTTAAGGGTGATATTTGTATTATGTTTAATTCTCAAATTATGCCCTAATCTCATGATTAGTGGTAATTGTGGGATGTGGGTGTAACAACTTGGTGTTAGAGCTTAGGTTGAGTCATTAGGGACCATTAGGATAGAAAGTCAGAGTTATATGTGTGGTAGTTAGGAGGTGATGTTTCAATAGCTCTGGGAGGTCTGAGTATTAGGATACCTTGGCATGGTATCTAAATACCTAGATTGACTAGTATCAAGCTACTTTGTCTATTCTTCTCTAGATGCCCTATCTGGATGTCTAGTAGGACTATGATAGAAAGAAACCCTAGAAATATTAGGGTTAGAAGACCAGAAAGTAATGAAGGAATTAGAGCATAAAGATAGAATGAGACATAACTTTTATTTTATATTGTTGTTTGGATTGGAGATCAACAAGAATGCTCTTATATATTTCAATTTAGATATTCAGTTTTTAGAAATATATATAATTCTTTAAGATTATTGTACAGTATGAAGTAACCTCATTTATTGTCTATATTCTTTGTATCAAGTAGACCAAAATTTATCTTTGAATGAGTTTTCCCTAAGTGGATATTCTTTCCACATGTTTGAGATGAATAGGAGTTGGTTAATCCTGAGTACATCTTGGCTTTAGGACTACAGGTTCAGCCTGGTCTGGCTGATAGGATGTGAGTACTCGGATCTAATGAATCCTATATATTAATATAATAAGAGTAATTAAACTATGTAGAGGTAATCTCATAATGTAATGACTATGTAGATATACTAAGATATTTACATATAAGGGAAAGACCAGAATAAAAAGAATCAGTTGGAACTGATATCTATGATCTAGCTTTCAGGCCTCAAATAAGAAACCATAAATTCATAATGGAGGAGAAGGAAATATTGATACAAGACATGTGTTAGTATGTAAAATACACAATGAAGAAAAAAGGATGGATAAAAAGAACAAAATCTTGTAACTATTTGAGGGAAATTTATTCAATTTAAAATCAAAGAAAGATAAGACAAAACAAAAAAGGAAGCCAAGATAGAAAGAATCAATTAAGATGAATGGATCATATAATCTAGTAAATACATTCATGTACTCCAAAACAAAGGAAAAATTAGAGAAAAGAGTTAAGTATACAACAAGTACATAGAAGTGAAGAGTCTTCAAAAGAATGAAAGTGAACTAGATGAACATGTAAGTTATAAGAAAAGGATAATAAACTCAGATGAAACAAAATGGAAGTAAATATCAGGAAAAAATCCTAATTTCCTTCTGGGTTTTTCACTTCTCAAACCCTAATTATTTCATAATGAAGGCAAGCTTAGAGTTCTCATTAGGTTTGACACATCATAATTGAGCTACCAACCTTAATTAGGTTAAGCAATGATCAATCTAATTAAGCATGTAATCATTTCGATAAGCCCTAATTTACCAATTAAGAATAGACATTGTCAAAACAATTCTCCCCCCTTAAAGAGGTTTTGTCCCTAAAACCAAAATACACATGAATAGTACATTCAAGGTTTCTTTCAAAATTTTGAAATATTATTCGCCACTATATAATTGTATTTCATATTTGATTACTATTTTCAACTTTGGGTCCTTTGTTTTTATTTAAATCACAATAGCTTAAAACAAGGCTTCTTAGTGATAGCATAATAATTTTCTTTGTGAAAATCAAATAATAGGAAAGAGAAAGAGAAACTACTATTTTCAATTCTATCATACTTTCTTGAGTTATTGTCTTAGTACTAGCAATATGATCCAACCATCACATATATTTCAATCTCTACTATTATTTTGCATCACATCAGAGTTAATATAGAGAATTCACCTTGTTCTTTTGAATTTCACTATTGTTCTACTCTAATAGAAAGCACTGATAAGCTGTAAGACTAGATTTAACAACAATTGTAAAGTATTGAGCCACATTACTGGTATGAATGACTAAAGCCATAACTTCCTTTTCAATCAGTATATTGCTTGTGCATGTACAACTAAAATCTTATGTAAAACAAATTTACATCCTTTTCTATACCTTCAACAAATATATTATTTAAAAAATTCAC
Source organism: Alisma plantago-aquatica (assembly GCA_963693085.1). NCBI lineage: Eukaryota > Viridiplantae > Streptophyta > Magnoliopsida > Alismatales > Alismataceae > Alisma > Alisma plantago-aquatica. The sequence goes on from OY856409.1 coordinate 1,672,896,533, forward strand.
ATATTATTGAAACCCATTTGTTTTGTATGATTTCTTTCTTAATCATTACTACTTGCTTCTTCTTACTTATCCTTCTCATTTTGATCATATATATTAAACATCTCTAACCATTAAAATATTTGAGGTAAGAATTGATTATTCATCATTCTTACGTCACTGCAAGAATTTAGTTTAGATCACACTTTTCTCATGTTGCACTTCTCCTTTTGTTCAAATCACACTTCTTATATTTCAAATATAATTCTTATCCTTCATTCTTAGTCATTTCCATATTTTTATTTATTTGTATCATATACAAGACATACACCTGGGGTTACTAATATTGCTAAGTTACTTCTCATATTTCTAACCTCAAGATTTTTTTATAAAATTATTAGTTCTCAAGGTCAAATCACTAATGACATCCCTTAAACTCATTATAACCCTAAACATTCTATGGCCTGATCCTTATCAAAAATATGATCTTAATGTGACACGATTTTTACTCCCCTAAACACAACCTATAGAACAGTCACCATACAGGATGGCACCCACGGAGACGGAGGAGCTGAAGAAGTAGTTACAGGAGCACTTCCCTTGGGTTGCTCCTGTGTTGTTTGTGAGGAACAAGGATGGTTCCACGAGGTTGTGTATAGACTATCGATAGTTGAACAAGGTCACGATCAAGAACACATACCTATTGCCGAGGATAGATGATATGTTTGACCAGTTGAGAGGTGCCACAATGTTCTTGAAGATAGGTCTAGGGTCAATATATCACTAGTTAAGAATCAAGGTGGATGACATATCGATGTCTGCTTTTAGAACTAGGTATGGTCATTATGAGTTTGTGGTTATACCATTTGGTTTTACCAACACACTGGAAGCTTTCATGGATATGATGAATAGGGTGTTTAGATTGTACTTTGACCAGTTTGTGGTGGTGTTCATAGATGATATCCTAATATACTCTTGAAACAGACAGCAACATGAGCAACATCTTTTCCAGGCATTGACATTGTTGAGGCAACATAGGCTGCATGCTAAGTTCAAAAAGTGCGAGTTCTGGTTGACAAATGTATCTTTTTCAGGCCACATCATATCTACTAAAGGTGCTTGCTTAGACCTACAATTAGTGTTGGAGAGGGGACATCCCAAGACACTGATAGAGGTATGAAGTTTCCTAGGCTTGGCATGTTACTACAGGTGGTTCATTAAGAACTGTAGTGTTGTGGCGTTACCCCTAACCAACTTGATAAGGAAAGGTGTTCCTTTTATCTGGGATGACAAGTGCCAATGTTCTATCCGTTTACTGAAAGAGAAGTTGACCAGTGCTCTGGTGTTGGTTCAGTCGGAACAAGGGAAAGGTTACATCGTATTTTGTGATGTGTCAAATAATGACTTGGCATTCATACTAATATGCAAGACAAGAACATTATTTCTTTTGATTCACGACAACTTAAGAAACATGAGGAGAATTACCTGACACATGATCTGGAGCTTGCAGTGGTGGTATATGCCTTGAAAATCTAGAGACACGATCTATATGGAGAGAAGTTTTAGATCTTCACAGGATACAAAAACCTTCATTATATCTTCTTAAAGTAGGAGTTGAACATGTGGTAGAGGAAATGAATTGAGTAGATCAAGGAGTATGATACCATCTTGACAAAGCAAACATGGTGGCTGATGGATTGAGCAGAAACTCATCTTTGTCATCATCTACAAATAAGGCACAATTACATGCTTTGGTGTGCCATAAGTGTGACATGTTGGTGTCGTTTCACCAGATGAATGTATAGTTGGAGGTTTCCCTATTGGCAGGCTTGTTAGAATAGTTGTAGATGAAGCCTAGCTCGACACAGCAGATAAGATATGTGCAACAAAATGTTATCGTGATACAAAATATAAGGGAAAAGTTTGGAAGTAAGAAGTATGATGGCTTTCATGAGAGAACTGATGGGACAAATTGTTTTCACAACAAGATAGTGGTTCCAGATTCTGATGGTCTAAGGAATATGGTGCTTGAGGAGGCTCATTCCTCAACGTACACGATGCATCCTGATAGTACCAAGATGTACCACAATCTGAAGGATCTGTATTAATGGCCTAGTCTAAAGCATGACGTAGCAGAGTTTGTTGCTAAGTATCCAATTTATAAGCAGGTCAAGGCCAAGCATTAGAATCTTGTGGGGATGTTGCAACCTTTACCAATACCACAATGGAAATGGGATCATATTACCATGAACTTTTTGGTTGGTTTTCTTAGGACAATCAAAGGTTATGACACCATTTGGGTGATAGTTGACAAATTGACCAAGTTAGCTCACTTTTTTCTAATCAAAATGATGTACACAACAGAGAAGTTGGCAAATATATATGTTGATGAGATAGTTCATCTGCATGGTATCCCAGTTACCATAGTATCTGACAGAGGTACATAGTTTACCATTCATTTTTAAAAATTTCTACATACAACAATGGGGACATAGTTGAGGTTCAACACAACTTTTCAGCCACATATAGATGGTCAGTCTGAGTAGACCATTCAGATCTTGGAGGAACTTTTGAGAGATGTGTTCTATAGTTTTCTTAGTAGTTGGGATGTGTATCTGAGTTTGATAGTGTTTGCTTACAACAATAGTTATTAGAGGACTATAGATATGGCACTATATGAAGCCTTATGTGGGAGATGTTTTTGATCACCACTTTATTAGTATGAGACATGTGAGTATCAACTTTTGGGTCCTGAGCTAGTGCAACAACTATAGATAAGATCAAAGTGATACAACAGCAGCTGAAGGCAACCCAAGAAAGACATAAGTCTTATGCTAATAATCGTCACATGCCTTTGGAATCCCAAGTTGTAGACTGGGTGAATCTCAAGGTTTCTCCTTGGAAAGGTGTGATGAGGTTTGGTTAGAAGGGTAAGTTGACTCCTAGGTTTATGGGACCTTACCCTATTGTGGCACGTGTTGGTTAGGTGGCATACGAGTTGGAGTTACCACCTAAGTTGCATAGGTTGCATGATGTCTTCCATGTTTCCATGTTGAGGAAGTGTCTCCCACATACAAAGTAGGTGTTGCAGCTAATGGAGGTTGAGTTGAAGGAGGATGTGCCATATGTAGAAGGGTCATGTATTGATTGTGGATAGGAGGGTGAAGAAGTTGAAGAAGAAGGATATAGTTTTGGTTAAGGTTTTGTAAATTCACCATGGTGTGGAGGAAACCACGTGGGAGTTAGAGGATGAGATGCATATGAAGTACCCATCTTTGTTCATGTAGGATTTTAGAGACAAAATCCGTATTAGGGGTTTGTGGTTGTAGGACCCCTAACCTAGCTTTTTTGGTTGATCTTGCTTGCATAGAATAATTAGATTCTTAAAAACCTTAATATAATCTTATAATGTGATTTGATATCATGTGAAAGGCTTAAGTTTTAAGTTTGGTCCATTTTGGATGATGTTTGAGCTAGTTATGCATATATGTGCTAGTTTTGGACCAAATTGCAATTTACCCATCTTTAGGATTTTTCTTGCAATTTGTCACATGCTTGTTGCACCTCACATGTCTTGACATCTTGTTGGCAGGAGTGGTGCTTTGGGGCGCCTTGTCACACCTTGGCTTCAGTGATGATATCTTGTGTTGAGGATTAGGGTTTGCATGGATGCCCTAAGTGGATGGTAGACCTTGATATGTGTTTAACTGATGAGCTTTGATTTCATAAGTCACTGGGGATCTTATGATCCATGTTCTTGTTGTTTGATGATGTTTTTAATGTACCCTCTGTTCTTGATGGTCGATGAGGCCCATGACCCCTCTAGGTTGCCAAGAAACCCTAGGGTTGGTTTAAGGCAACCGATTGCTTTTCTGATCTATAGCGATTGTTTGAGTTTTTGTCTAGGTCGGTCTCTAATAATTTTAGTATTCAATGGATTTTTTGGTACCAAGTTGGTCTCTAATTTTTTCTTTGTTTTAGTGCCCTAGTTCCATGTGTGAATGTAGTGCTTGCATGGAGGAGATCTGGTGGACACATGGCATGTGTTAGCATGACACCTAACCTTCTTTCTCTATCTCCAACCCCATGCTATCTAATTCTCTCTCTTTGCATGCAAAAAAACCTTTTGCACCTTTTTTTCTATCTTCTTTCACTTGGAGCTCATCCCTTTATTCTTGGTGGTGAAGGATCTCAAGCTTGGAGAAGGAGGCTGATCCCTCTTACATGTTGAGCTAGGGTTTGGAGAAACCCTCATGATCACTCGGTGCAACCCTTGCTCTTTTATTTTGTCTTGTTAATTGATATCCATCTTCATCTTCATTTTCTTACTGTACTACCTTTCTTCTTTCTCTTCTTGTCTGAATCCATGGTTCTCCATGGTAGTGCTTGAGTTAGAGCTTGAAGATCATCCCTTTTCTTACTCCTTTTTGACCTAGGGTTTGCTCTCTTGTAGTGGTGGATCTAGCTTGGTGGAAACTGGTGATCAAGCTAGGGTTTCCATCCTTTATTTCCTTAGATATATCTTTCTATTTAGAGTTTTCTACATCAACTCTAAGGAGAGTTATATAACTTTCTTAACTTCTATTGCTTACTTTCACCTTGCATGCATATAATCTACCCTTGAAATTTGGTTCCTATAATAGAAAGAAATATCTTTGATCCAGGGTTTGTGTTTACATGGTAATCTTGAGTAGATATCTCTTCTTGGATGAACCCAAATCTTGGTGCACGAAATCTATCTTTGGTGATGGAGGTTTTTATGAATGCATGATGGTTAAAAAGTTTGTTTCTTCTCCCTCAAATCTTCATTTTGCTTTCTCACATGATGATTACTCATTAGGGTTTTGGAGTTGAACTTTCTTCTTATGATTTACACCACTACTACAGAACAAGCCTTTAGCGTCGGTTAATTAAGGCCTTTAGCGTCGGTTTTAATGCGACACCTATGTGGGCGCCGCTAAAAGGCAAACCATTAGGCGTCAGTTTCCAAACCGACACCACAACCCTTCACGCGCCACCGAAAACACACCAGCAGGGGGGTATAGGCATCGGTTATTAGTTTTGAAACCGACGCCATAAACCTTCGCGCCACAGAAAGGGCGCCATCTGGGGCACTGTCAGCGTCGGTTTATTAGTGATAACCGATACCATCTCACCCGCTACCACAGTCATGCTGGCCAGCACGACCGTGTTGTCAGGCCCGCTGCCATGACCGTGCTGGCCAGAACGACCGTGGTGTCTGGCCTCATTAGGGAAATCAACGTCGGTTAATTATAACTGACGCCTAATGCCTGTGATGTGGTGTCGGTTATAATTATTTATCCGACGCTGTAATCATTTTTCGTCGATTTTAAACAAATAACTGACACCTATTTCATGTTTTTTTTTCTTCTTTTCAGTCTGCAGGCCTGCTGTGGCTGGTCGCAGGATGAGAAACCTACAGTTCAGTTATGAACTATAGGTTTTACGAAATCCATTGATATCAGCCAACAACATGCCACAAACTTGCAAATTTAACAACATTAATTTTCACACATTTAGCAACCTGCAGTTCCATTTGATTTTCACACATGTAGAAACATTCATGTAGCAATTTGCAGTTCCATTCATTTTCACATTCACACATGTAGACACATTCATATAGCAGCCAACAGTTTCATTCATTTTCACATTCACATATGTATAAACACTCAGACACATGTAGAAACATTCATACATGTAGAAACATTCACACATATTATAATTCAGAAATTCATTTACAAAATATCATTCTTTAGTCATTTTTCGCTATCAACATCCCAATTATATGTTAAAACCCACACTACTTGTATGACTATTGCCCATTCTTCTCTTACATCATTTAATTCTTCCGTCGTATAGGGAGCATGTACATCTGGTAAGTCCTTTCCTATAGTGTGGTCAGTTTTAAACACCTGCAAAGAGAATGATATATATATATATATATAATAATATATAAATAAGATTGATATATTTCATATTATCTAATGAGACTATATATAATACCTCAGGAATGGTATCGATGTCCACTACAACATATTTGATAATCATGTGCATAAATCACATCACATAGTATGCACATGCCCATCCGTTGTCTTGTGTAGCACACTATAAAATTGAAACATACAAAATATTAAAAAATACAACTAATTAAGCATTGTTCACATAAATAATATATACATTGCAGTCATGAACTTACTTCCACATTTTTCCAAATTATTGGCTGGTTCTTTTTCCTGGGGACCTTTCCTCCAGCCTTTTTGAACTCATCTAAACCCCTACATGTTAATGTAACACAATACATTGCATAATTAAATAGTAATGTAATAACATATGTTAACGGATATGAAAATGAACTATTTCTCACCAGAATAATGCCATTTTCATTTTGTGTCCATATTTTGAATTCAATTTAGTCCCCTTAGGATCTAGATAATAGACAATGAACGTCTCGAGGACAATAACTAGTAACTCCCAATGCATACCACTAGAGGTAAAAAAGTTAAAAATTAATAACTCAAAATCCACAATAAAAATGTAATTTTCTTAAGTCCAAATTATAAGCAAAGTAAACTTACTCCACATTGAATGGAGCTATTATCACCGTCTTGTTATTTTGAGCAAAATTTGTAAAAGCATCACAACAATATTGTTGAACTGACGGAGGTTTATTACGTACTAGACTAACACTACTACAGAAATAGCATTCAGTGTCACTTTTCTGGGCGTCGGTTATTAAGGAAAACTGACGCCTATCATATAAGGCGTCAGTTTTTTAAGCAAACCGACGTCTATATTCGAAGACCAGCCAGACACGGGTACCGCTTTGTATTCAGCGTCGGTTGACAACAACAAACCGACGCCTAAAAGCTCCCGCGAAATCCAATTTCTGAGCGAAAAGAAAAAGTGTCACATACAGCGTCGGTTATTTAAATAGCCACTGACGCCTATGTGTGATGAAACTTTGCGCGAAAAGTATCACTTTCAGCGTCGGTTATCTGTTGATAACCGACGCCGAAAGTGGTTCCCGCCAAACAATTTTGTGAAAATATCGTCCAATTGAGCGTCGGTTGGTTCAAACAACCGACGCTAAAGTTGTTTAGGCGTCAGTTGTGACAAACAACCGACACTATAGGTGAACTTTATATCCTGCGATCACCCGACTATTTCCCTTTCTTCTGTTTCATCGCCTAAACAACTTTAGCTCCCGCCGCAACTACTGTCGCCTAACCCTCCACTCCGCCGCACCCCTCCACGATAGTGCCGCCGCGCCGCCTTCTCCGGCGCAGCCTTCTCCTTCGGTGCCTCCACGCCGCCTTCTCATTCGGTGCCAGTGCCTCCACGCCGCCGCCGCCAGGACGACAGAAGCTGCTCTCCACCGCCGTCACGCCGCCGCCAGGGTTTAGGGTTGCTAGCTGCTTCTCCACCGCGCCGCCGGTTCGACCACAGCTCCTCTCCACCGCCGTCGCCCACTCTGTGCCGCCGTCTGCAGACCACAGCTCTTCTCCAGACCGGTATGCCCTCTTCTCTGTATTTTATTAATGTACATGTATTTTATTGGTGTGACAATGCTTGCGGGTGATTGGTGGGATTACGAGGGTAGTATTGCTGCAATAGAGATTACGATAGTAGGGGTGAGGCTTGCGGATGTTCGGTGGGCTTACGATAGTAGGTATTACACGAGTAGGGGCGACGCTTGTGGGTGGAGAAGATTGCGACAAGGAGTGAGAGCTAGGAGGCAGAGGTTGCGTGTTAGTGAATGAAGTCTAAGTCTCTTTCCTCTCTCTCAAGCTCATGAAATGTGATTCTTACTGAAATATGATGATGTGACAATTTTTTCTCTGCCATAGTTGAAATTTTCCTACTTGAAAAGGTCAACTTACCGAAAAGAATGCTCTTCTACCTTTTATTTTAAAGATGTATTCTATATACAATTTTCCTGTACCCACAATTTCTGATTAGTTTTCTTGTACAACTGGATTCTTCAAGGAAATAGCTACAGCTAGATAAGATCGTGTACACTCTGTATTTTTTCAGATCCTTTCTACAACAGGATTCTTCAAGGAAATAGCTACCTTGGGTCTTTATAGGTTATTTTAATGTTGTCCGAAGGAATTATGAAAAAATTAGTAAACAACCTACTACAAAAAAGTCTATGCAGGACTTTAACATGTGTGTTATGAATTGTGGATTGTTGAGTTAGACATGAATGGACCCATCTTTGCATGGGACAATCATCAAGAAGGGAAGAATTTCATTACATCTAAAATTGATAAAGTAGTTTACAATGATAAATTCCTTGATATTGTTTCTAATTTTCATAGGAAAGTTATCTCAAATTATGTTAGTGACCATAGAAGATTGTTACTTTCTATTGGAAACCCCAAAAATATCAAGGCATCTATTAGATTTATTAATGCATGGATAGACTAGATTTATTAAAATTGATAAAGTAGTTTACAATGATAAATTCCTTGATATTGTTTCTTGATTTATGATTTAATAATTCTCTACTGATTAGGATTAACCATGTTGCCTGTAGTTTATAGACATTTATTATATATAAGAATGACAACACATGTATTTGTTGGCCTAGAAACCCATCCAAGATTGACTCATTAGGAGTAAATCTTGGATAGTCCTCGGTTTGGGACTGTTCTTGAACACCTAATCTCACTTAGGATGTAAGTGTATAATGTGTATTGGATTTTCGAGAAAATTTCGGTAGCATTTCCCCATTTGTTCTCTAAGTGTATATGTACTTAGAGAACAACGGGGAAATGCTGCCGAAATTTTCTTGAAAACCCAATACACATTATACACTTACTAGTGAGATTAGGTGTTCAAGGATGGGATAGGTGGTACATATTTATTATATATAAGAATGACATCAAATGTGTTTGTTGGCCTAGAAACCCATCCAAGATTGACTCATTAGGAGTAAATCTTGGATAGTCCCCGGTTTGGGACTGTTCTTGAACACCTAATCTCACTTAGGATGTAAGTGTATAATGTGTATTGGGTTTTCAAGAAAATTTCGGTAGCATTTCCCCATTTGTTCTCTAAGTATATATGTACTTAGAGAACAGCGGGGAAATGCTGCTGAAATTTTCTTGAAAACCCAATACACATTATACACTTACTAGTGAGATTAGGTGTTCAAGGATGGGATAGGTGGTACATATTTATTATATATAAGAATGAAATCAAATGTGTTTGTTGGCCTAGAAACCCATCCAAGATTGACTCATTAGGAGTAAATCTTGGATAGTCCCCGGTTTGGGACTGTTCTTGAACACCTAATCTCACTTAGGATGTAAGTGTATAATGTGTATTGGGTTTTCGAGAAAATTTCGGTAGCATTTCCCCGTTTGTTCTCTAAGTATATATGTACTTAGAGAACAGCGGGGAAATGCTGCCGAAATTTTCTTGAAAACCCAATACACATTATACACTTACTAGTGAGATTAGGTGTTCAAGGATGGGATAGGTGGTACACATTTATTATATATAAGAATGGCATCACATTATACACTTAGGTAGGATGTAAGTGTATACCCTAATCTTTTCCTAATATATACTTGTTTCCTAATATATACTTGTTTTCTCTGATCATAGAATGGATAGATCATGGATGTCCATTCGTAATCGTTGCACCCCATAGTTTATATCTGGTCTTGATCAGTTTATTAGATTTGCCGAGGAACATAGGAAAAAACCTACAGATAGGTTCTACTGTCCATGTAGGCATTGCGGTAACAACTTGAAAGTCAACACTGGTGAGGAAATCAAAAGTCATGTCATGTGCAACGGGATTGTACAAGGCTATACAGAATGGCACTAGCATGGAGAGATTTCAAAATCGAAACCAGTAGATGTCGATAGCAGTGCTTGGGTGGAAGAAGAAATTACCTCCGATGACGTAAATGTGAACAAACCAGTTCCAGCAGACATCGTTGATGCGATGCTGGATAGTTGTAGGGTAGAGCACACCGATCCACCTCCTATCTTTAGAAACATTGTGCATGATGCTGAGATACCGTTATACACAGGCTGTGCTAAGTTTACGAAGCTTAGCACTGTGTTGAGATTGTATAAGTTGAAAGCTAACAATAGATGGAGCGACAAAAGCTTCACTTCATTGTTGACTTTGTTGAAAGAAATGCTTCCTGAAGGAAACGAGCTGCCAATCTCAACATACCAGGTAAAAAAAATGTTGTGCCCAATGGGAATGGAGGCCAAGAAGATACACGCATGCCCGAATGATTGTGTATTATTTCAAAAGGACTATGTAGATTTGAAAGATTGTCCAAAATGTGGTGCGTCACGGTATAAATTGATGACTTCGGGGGAGTCCAAATCTGGTTCTCCTGCCAAGGTGTTGTGGTATCTACCTATAATATCACGGTTTCAACGCTTGTTTGCAAATCCGAAAGATGCGAAGAATTTGAGGTGGCATGCAGATGTTAAGAAAAATAATGATGGGATCCTGCGACATGCGTCTGATTCCCCACAGTGGAAGAAGATTGATCTATTGTACCCCAAATTTGGTGAAGAAGATAGGAATCTAAGACTTGGGTTTTGTACAGATGGGATGAATCTGTATGGGACATTGAGCAGCCAACATAGCACTTGGCCAGTCATGCTTGTTATATACAATCTTCCTCCCTGGATGTGTATGAAAAATAAGTACGTTATGTTGTCATTGTTGATATCGGGCCCTAAACAACCCGAAAATGATATCGATGTTTATCTTGAACCTTTGATTGATGACTTAAAGAAACTTTGGGCTGAAGGTGTGATGACCTATGATGCTTCAGCAAGAGAGACATTTCGTTTGCACGCTATGTTGTTTTGCACTATTAATGACTTTCCAACATATGGGAATTTGTCTGGATATAGTGTCAAAGGAGATAAAGTGTGTCCTATATGTGAAGAAAACACTGATTCAATAAGACTAAAACATGGCGGCAAGACTGTATATCTTGGTCATCGAAGGTTTCTTTCAAAATTCCACCCATATCGTAGGAAGCGCAAAGCATTCAATGGATGGAATGATGAACGGAGTGCACCTAAACCTATACCAGGGGATGTTGTTTATGAAAGAGTAAAAGACATTGTCAATGAATTTGGTAAGAAATCACAATGTAGTATGGCCACACAGAGTGACAATTCTTCATTCAAGAAGAAGTCAATATTTTGGGATCTTCCTTATTGGAGTTCTTTGACAGTCAGGCATTGTATCGATGTAATGCACGTTGAGAAAAATGTCTGTGATAGCATCATTGGTACTCTGTTAAATATACCAGGTAAGACTAAAGATGGGATAAAATCCAGACTGGACCTACGTGAAATGGGAAAAAGGTCAGAATTAACAGAATTACGTGAAATGGGTAGTAAAAGAACATACTTACCTCCCGCTTGTTACACGTTGTCTAGAAAGGAGAAGAAAACTTTTTGTGAATGCTTGGTAAATGTTAAGGTGCCACATGGTTACTCATCCAACATCTGTAGATTGGTATCAATGAAAGATCTGAAGTTGATAGGTCTTAAATCTCATGATTGACACACTCTAATGCAACAAATATTGCCCGCGGCAATTCGATCTATATTGCCGAAGCATGTAAGGTTTGCAATTACCAGACTTTGTTTCTTTTTCAACAGTCTATGCAGCAAAGTTATTGACCCTGATACTCTCGATAATTTGCAAAGAGAAGTGGTTGTTACCCTATGTCAGCTTGAGATGTATTTCCCTCCTTCGTTCTTTGATATCATGGTACATCTTGTTGTCCACTTGACTAGGGAAGTGAAAATGTTGGGACCATTTTTCTTGCATTGGATGTATCCCTTTGAACGATACATGAGCGTTTTTAAAGGTGATGTTCGAAATCGTTATCAGCCTGAAGGGAGTATTATTGAAGGTTATGTGGCGAGAGAGGTTATGGATTTTTGCAATGACTTTCTCAGTGGTAATGACACTCCTGATAATGACAAGAATATTGAGGAGGGCAAAGGAATTTTGGGATCACGGGTGAAAGTAATCAGCCGTGAGCAGTTGGAACAAGCTCACTTGTATATTTTACACAATATGGACGAAGTGAGTGTTTATATCGAGGAACATACCAATTTCATAAAGAGACAACATCCTCGAGCAAGTTCAATGTGGCTTGCTAGAGAGCATAATAATACTTTTACTAAGTGGTTTGAAGATAAAGTCTTACATCAACTATCTCAAACACCAAATGATATTACAGAAACTATCAAATGCCTCACCTTTAAACTAAAACTGAATGTTATGTCTTATGAAGGGTTTGACATTAATGGATTCACATATTACACAAAGTGCCAAGATGATAAGAGTGTCGTCCAAAATAGTGGGGTCACTCTTCAAGCGTCGACTATGTACTTTGCAAGTGCAAAGGATAAGGGTCCACGTGAAGCTAAAATGTCATATTACGGTGTCATTGAGGACATTTGGGAGTTTGACTACATAGATTTCAAAATTCCGCTCTTTAAATGTAATTGGGTTGATAACACCAAAGGAGTTATAGTGGATGAATTGGGTTTCACTTTGGTGAACTTTGAAAAGATTGGCGAGAAGGGTGAACCATTCATATTGGCATCACAGGCGAAACAAATATTCTATATCGATGATCCTGCGAATGATAAATCATCGGTTGTTCTTCATGGTAAAAGACAATTCATTGAAGATCCTATAGATGAAGAAGAGTACTATGATAAGTATGATGACTCCAGTCCATTCTCAGTTGGGTTGCCAACTCCACAAAATATTGAAGCTAATGATGACTTATATGTGCGCGGAGATCACAATGAAGGATTGTTAATTGATAAAAGATCACAATTTTAGAGACATGTATGTTTATACAAATGCTAAATGTTTGCCTTTTTCTAATTAATACAAATGCTAAATGTTTGCCTTTTTCTAGTTAATACAAATGCTAAATGTTTGCCTTTTTCTAGTTAATACAAATGCTAAATGTTTGCCTTTTTAATGACATTTTCAGATGGCTGACCATGATGAGCATGATGTCCATGATGAGCATGAAGTCCATGATGAGCATGCTGTCCATGACGAGCATGGCGAGGATACCAATGTAAGTTCTAAAAACATATCATGTATTTCTATAAAATTCATTATCTTCTAGTTATGTCATATATCCTATATTTCTATATTGGGCTAATTCAGTGTGTTTATTTTTGTCAAAATTTAGGTTGATGATGCACATGTACCCACTGAAGCACTGGAGCAACTTGATGCGCAGCATCAAATACTTAACAAGAAAAGGGGCATCACTCTGTTGAAGAAGTTAATAGCGCTAAGTGGCAGTGGATCCAAATTGGTTGTGGAATTTGATGATGGAGGAAATGCAATTGGAGTGAACCGCAATAATTTTGTAAACTATCTTGGGTGTACCACTCGGAGCCATTGTGGTGTTAAGTATGATAATTGGCATAAAGTTCCTCAGGGGAAAAAAGACTTGATATGGAAGGATTTATGTGTGAGTTATTATTATTTGCAATTCTATTTTGTAGATTACAAATTCTATTATTTTCAATTCTATTTTAGATACTAGTTAATAACATTTCTATTTTACAGAATTAGTTTGCATTGGATGAGAAGTTGCATCGTAAAAGTGTGATGCAACGCGCTGGAAAGATGCTTAGGAATTATAGGACAAAACTGAACAGAGAATACATAAAAGAGGGTGATAAGAAGAAGAAGTCAGCCCTTGAACAATGGAACTTCTTGGACAAAGAAGATTGGGACAATTTTGTTGCTTCAAGAAAATCTGAAGAATTCAAGGTATTAGGCGTCACTCCCAATTTAATTCATATACATTGTATTCACCTATTCAAGATTAACATTTAGTGCTACTAACCAAATCATTAATGTGCATACTAACTAGGCCCTCAGTGACGCACAAAAAGCAAGGCGTGCACTGAATGTGCATGACCACACTATGGGTCCAAAAGGCTATGCAAGCGTTCGCCAAAGACTACAGGTGGAGTCTGTGGCTACTCAGGAGTCTGCTGCTACTGAGGAGTCTGCCACACCCATGCCTCGCCATGATATCTGGATAGCTGGGAGGCAAAATAAGAAGGGTGAAATAAAGAAGCCCGTAACTGCTGAGGCGGCTGCGAAAATGGTAAAATACAACTCTTAGAGCAATCGTTTGAATATTGATTATTTGTTAACTTACCAATTTCTGTTGATGGTGATTAGCGGGAGCTGCACGAGCAGAGGAAACAAGTCACGTTCATCCCTCAGGGCACACAGGATGAATTGACAGTTGCTCTGGGTAACCCAGAGCATCCTGGACGTGTTAGGGGTGTAGGCGCTGGTGTGGGCATCAAAGCATTCTTTGGGCCATCCCAGCGCAAACCCAGAGCGGGACTTTCACAAGAAGAGGTAACCTATACTTTTTTTAGAATGTTGCTGCAAAAGGAAATTCAATAATAATAAGCTAATGTTTCTTTTATCCATGTATAGGAGAATAAGAGAGTCAAGGATATAGTTGCTAAGAAGATCAACGATGTAGTTGCTGAGAAGGTCAAGGAAGAATTGTTGCGGTGGCAGGCATCTCAGGCTTCCAATCAACCTATGGTGACCCACTCTTCTCCTGATGTACAGACTACAAGTAATCCTGTAGACCCACCGCCTAACACGTCTGTTGTAAGTATTGTTTATGACATTGTAGTTAGTCTTTTCAAGTTGTTATGTTTTCAAGATGATATGTATATATGTATAATATTCTTTACGTAAATTTGTAGGCATTGAAGCCATGCCGCTTAAGAATGCAAGACTACGTTGTTGCAGAGGCGCAGGCTTACCCGTCCCTTCCTGGGGCAATGTTTCACAGGATTCCAATGCCACAGGGCTACGTTCGTGTGAGCCCGATACGTGTGTTACCCGATTGGAGAGAAGCTACATTGCCATATCCCCACCCGAATATTGATACACTTGCTGATGCAGAAGGCAGGGTGATATTGTGGCCCAAAGCAAATGTCGTCTACACTACTGAAATTGTAAGAAAAATTTACATTACTTTAAATTGTTAATGTGTATATATGAGGTCAACTGATATGAAATTATATATACAGGTTAAAAAGAAGACAACCGGAGCACCTAGGCCTCCACCTCCACTTCCCGCATTACCAAGTTGGGTTCCAACTGACCTAACATACCCGTTAGGTCCTGCTTGTAGGGGAATGGCATGTTGGCTACGGGCACATAATATACATTGCCCTATAATTGTTTCTTTAGATGCAGATTATGCAGGACAATCATACGATAGCTCTTTATTTATACAAGATATTATTGAGTTGTTTATGTATGAGTGGTTGAATACATCAATGATAGAGACATGGATAAGGTGAGATCTTATTTATACATCCATATACCTTGTGTAAGATCCGGTGAGCTGGTTTCTTATATATTAATTTATACGTAATACATGTTTTGCAGCTACTTAGTCGAAGATCATTGCAAACAATTTGCATTTGATCATGTGGGATTTTTGATTCCTTCATTGATTAGTTTGGTAGCTAAAGACCCTGATAGTGTTCAACAATACTGTATAGATGCGTTTACAATTTTTGGTCAGAAAAAGAAGACGATAATAATAGCTCCATTCAATGTCAAGTAAGTTTACTTTATTTATAATTTGGACTTAAGAAAATTCCATTTTTAATGTGCATTTTGAGTTATTAATTGTTAACTTTTTACCTCTAGCGGTAGACATTGGGAGTTACTAGTTATTGTCCCCGGGACGTTCACTGTTTATTATCTAGATCCCGCGGGAAGTACATTAAACACTAAAATTGGACACGTAATGAGAATGCCATTATTCTGGTGAGAAATATTTCATTTTTGTATATGTTAACATCTCTTATTACATTACTATTTACTTATGCAATTTACTGTGTTATATTAACATGTAGGGGTTTAGATGCATTCAAAAAGGCTGGAGGAATGGTCCCAAGGAAAAAGAACCAGCCAATAAATTGGCAGAACGTACAAGTAAGTTCCCGACTCCAATGTATATATTATTGGTGTGAATTGTGCTTAGTTGTATTATTTTGTATGTTTCAATTTATAGTGCGCTACACAAGACAATGGTTGGGCATGCACATACTATGTGATGCGATTTATGCAGATGATTATCCGATATGCCGCATTGGACATCGATACCATACATGAGGTATTATATATAGTCTCATTAGTTAGTATGAAATATATCAATCTTATTTTTATATTATTACTTATATATATACATCATTCTCTTTGCAGGTGTTTAAAACTGACAACACTACAGGTAAACGCTTAAAAAATATACATGCTCCATATACGATGGAAGCATTAAATGAAATAAGAGAAGAATGGGCAAAAGCCATACAAGCAGTGGCAACTGTAAGATATAATTGGGATGTTGATAGCGATAATGAATGATACTTTGTAAATGAATATTTCTAAATGTTAATACATGTATTTAAATGTTTCTATATGTGTGAATGTGAGAATTGAATTAATGTCTGAATGTATCTACTTGTGTGAATTATGTTTTGTGAATTTTGCAGGTTTGTGGCCTGTTTGTAGGCTGATATCAATGGATGTCGTAAACCTGCAGTTCAGAAAACTGAACTGCAGGTTCTCATCCTGCTGACCAGCCACAGCAGGCCTGCAAACTGATATGAAAAAAAAATAGATATAGGCGTCGGTTATTTACAGAAAACTGTCAACAAAGACCTACAACGTCGGGTTTTTGCAAAACACCGACGCCTAATGTGGCCACAGCCGTACTGGAAATGGCGTCGGCTGTTCGTGTCAAACCGACGCCTATTTAACCTATAGGCATCGGTCTTTTAGTAGATAACCGATGCCAAAAGGGTTCGCGCCACATAAAACGGCGTCATCTAGGACACTTTCTGCGTCGGTCTTTTAGTAGATAACCGACGCCGAATGTGTCCTAGATGACGTCGTTTTCTGTGGCGCGAAACCTTTTGGCGTCGGTTATCTACTAAAAGACCGACGCCTATTGGTTAAATAGGCGTCGGTTAAAAAACCGACGCCGAAGTGTTTGACCTTTAGCGGCGCCCACATAGGCGTCGGTCGGAAACCGACGCCAAAGGGGGTTAAACAACCAACGCCAAAGGCTGTTTCTGTAGTAGTGTAATCAAAGATGGAATAAAAAATCCTACATGTTCAAATGAAAAATCTACACATATCTTATCTAAGTAGCTGCAAAATATGTATTATGTATGTATTAATAAATAAGAAACCAGATCCTACACAAGGTATATGGATGTATAAAGAAGATCTCACATTATCCATAGCTCTATCACAGATGTATTCAACCAATCATATCGAAACAACTCCAAAATATCTTGTATAAATAGTTTGCTTTCGTATGATTGACCTGCAACATCTGCATCTATAGAAACATTTATAGGGCAATTTATATCATGTTTGCCTAACCATATTTCCATACCCCTACAATTAGGACCTAACGGGACAGGTAGGTCCTGTGGAACCCAACTTAGTAATGTAAGAGGTGGAGGTGGATGCCTAGATGCTCTGAGTGTCTTCTTTTTAACATATATATATATATATATATATATATATATATATATATAATTTCAGATCAATTGACATCATATACACACACTAATAATTTAACGTAATGTAAATTTACCATACAATTTCAGTATAGAGGACATCCCCTTTTGGCTACAATATCACTCCGCCTTCTGCCTCACCAAGCGTTTCACAATCTAGGTGGGCATATGGCAATGGAAGATCCATCCAATTAGGGAATATACGTAGCGGGCTCACACGAACCCAGCTGGTAATGGAGACCCATGAAACATTTCCCCTGGTAGAGATGGGTAAGTCGACGCCTCTGCAACGACAAATTCTTTACTTTTTAGACGGCATGGCTTCAAACCCTACAAATTTTTGTGTAAAGAATGTTATATACATATATACATATCATCTTGAAAAGACTAGTTACTATGTCATAAAAATACTTACAACGGATGTGCTAGGTGGTGGGTCTACAGGATTACTCCCAACCTCTGTAGTAGGAGTAGAGCGGGACGCCATATGTACTGTCTGTTGAGTGGCAGTCAGAGATGCCTGTCACTTGCTCATTGCTTCTTCGAGTTTCCTATCAACTATATTATCTACCTATGCATGGATAAAAGAAACGTTAGCTTTTGATTATTGAATTCTCTTTTATAGTAACATTATAAAGAAAGAATAGGTTACCTATTCTTGTGAAAGTCCCTCTTTTGGGACATGTTTGTGCTGGGATGGCCCAAAGAATGCTTTGATGCCCACACGAGCGCCTACAGCCCTAACATGTCTAGGATGCTCTGGGTTACCCAGAGCAACTGTCAATTCATCCCTTGTGCCCTCATGGATGAGCTTGCCTTGTTTTCTCAGCTCGTGCAGCTCCTACTAATAACCAAATTTTTTTTTGTAATTAAGTAAACACCACAAATAATCAATATTCGAACGATTGCTCTAAGAGTTGTATTTTACCATTTTTGTAGCCGCCTCAGTAGTTGCAGGCTTCCTTATTTCTCCCTTCTTATTTTACCTCCCACCTATCTAGACATCATGGCGAGGTAGTGGTGCGGTACCTATAGTAGAGGACTCCTGAGTAGCAAAAGACTGAGTAGTAGACTCAACCTATAGTCTTTGGTGAATGCCTGCATACCCCTTTGGACCCATTGTGTGGTCATGCACAATCAGTGCACGCCTTGCTTTTTGCACCTCACTGAGGGCCTAGTTAGTACGCACATTAATGATTTAGTTAGTAACACTAAATGTTAATCTTTAATAGGTGAATACAATGTATATTAATTAAATTGGGAGTGACATCTAATACCTTGAATTCATCAGTTTGTCTTGAAGCAACAAACTCGTCCCATTCTTCTTGGTCCAGGAAGATCCATTGTTCAGTGGCTATCTTCTTCCTCTTGTCACCTTATTTTATGTATTCTCGGGTGAGATTTGTCCTATAGTTCCTTAGGACTCTCCCACAACATTGCATCACACATTTACGATGCAGCTTTTCATCCAATTCAAATATACTCTACAAAATAGAATTGCTATTAACTAGTATCCAAAAAATTAGTAATCTACAAAATAGAATTGCAAATTAATAATAACTCACGCATAAATCCTTCCATATCACATATTTCTTCCCCTTAGGAACTTAATGCCAAGAATCTATCTTACAACCGCAATGGCTATGAGTAACATACCCAAGATATGAAACAAATGACTTGCGATTCACTCCAATTGCATTTCCTGCATTATCAAAATCCACAACAAGTTTGGGTCCATTGCCCCTTTGCGCTATTAAGTTCTTCATCATAGTGATGCCCCTTCTCATGTCAACTTTTTGGTGCTGCTCATAGGTTGCCTCAAGTTCTTCAGAGGGTACATGTGCATCATTAACCTAAAATTTGACAAAATAAACACACTTACAGGATATAACTAGAAATGGACATATGGATATAAATATATGATATATTTTAAAAACATAAATTGTGTGGCGGAACATTGATGTCCTCACCCTCACGGTAATCATCAGCACGGTCATCAGGAGAATGCTCAGCCATCTAAAAGTTCACATTCACATTGTAAAGTTCACATTGTAAAGTAATTCACATTGTAAAGCTCACATTGTAAAGTTCACATTCACATTGTAAAGTAATTCACATTGTAAAGTTCACATTGTAAAGTAATTCACATTGTAAAGTTCACATTCACATTGTAAAGTTCACATTCAGAAAAATAAAACTTATAAAAAATATAAACATGCCTCTAATATTGCGATTTTTTTATCAATTAACAATCCTTCATTGTGATCTCCGCCCACATACAAGTCATCATTAGCTTCAATATTTGCTGGTTTTGGCAACCCAACTGAGAATGGACTGGAGTCATCATACTTATCATAGTACTCTTCTTCATCTATAGGATCTTCAATGAACTGTCTTTTACCATGAAGAACAACTAACCATTTATCATTTGCAGGATCATCGATATAAAATACTTGTTTCGCCTGTGATGCCAATATGAATGGTTCACCCTTCTCACCAATCTTTTCAAAGTTCACTAAAGTGAAACCCAATTCATCCACTATAACTCCTTTGGTGTTATCAACCCAATTACATTTGAAGAGCGGAATTCTGAAATCTATGTAGTCAAACTCCCATATGTCTTCAATGCCATCGTAATATGACATTTTAGCTTCACGTAGACTCTTATCCTTTGCACTTGCAAAAAAAATAGTCGACGCTTGAAGGGTGACCCCACTGTTTTGGACGACACTCTTATCAGTTTAGAGCTTTGTGTAATATGTGAATCCATTAATGTCATACCCTTCATAAGACATAACATTCAATTTTGGTTTAAAGGCGAGGCATTTGATAGTTTCAGTAATATCATCTGGTGTTTGAGATAGTTGATGTAAGACTTTATCTTCAAACCACTTAATAAATGTCTTGTTATGCTCTCTAGCAAGACACATTGTATTGGCTCGAGGATATTATCTCTTGATGAAATTGGTATGTTTCTCGATATAAACAGTCACTTCGTCCATGTTGTGTAAAATATACAAGTGACCTTGTTCCAACTGCTCACGGCTGATTACTTTCACCCATGATCCCAAAATTCATTTGCCAAATTGCTCCTCAATATTCTTGTCATTACCAGGAGTGTCATTACCACTGAGAAAGTCATTGCAAAAATCCACAACCTCTCTCGCCACATAACCCTCAATAATACTCCCTTCAGGCCGATAACGGTTTCGAACATCACTTTTAAAAACGCTCATGTATCGTTCAAAGGGATACATCCAATGCAAGAAAATTGGTCCCAACATTTTCACTTCCCTAGTCAAGTGGACAACAAGATGTACCATGATATCAAAGAACGACGGAGGAAAATACATCTCAAGCTGACATAGGGTAACAACCACTTCTCTTTGTAAATTATCGAGAGTATTAGGGTCAATAACTTTGCTGCACAGACTGTTGAAAAAGAAACAAAGTCTGGTGATTGCAAACCTTACATGCTTCAGCAATATAGATCGAATTGCCACATGCAATATTTGTTGCATTACAGTGTGACAATCATGATATTTAAGACCTATCAACTTCAGATCTTTCATCGATACCAATCTACAGATGTCGGATGAGTAACCCTGTGGCACCTTAACATTTACCAAACATTCACAAAAAGCTTTCTTCTCCTTTCTAGACAATGTGTAACAAGCGGGAGGTAAGTATGTTCTCTAATTTCCCATTTCACGTAATTCTGTTAATTCTGACCTTATTCCCATTTTACGTAGGTCCAGTCTGGATTTTATCCCATCTTTAGTCTTACCTGGTATATTCAACAAAGTACCAATGACACTATCACAAACATTTTTCTCAACGTGCATGGCATCGATACAATGCCTGACTGTCTAAGAACTCCAATAAAGAAGATCCCAAAATATTGACTTCTTCTTGAATAAAGATTTGTCACTCCGTGTGGCCATAGTACATTGTGATCTATTACCAAATTCATTAACAAAGTCTTTTACTCTTTCATAAACAACCTCTGTTCCTCATTCAATCCATTGAATGCTTTGCACTTCCTACGATACAGATAGAATTTTGTAAGAAACCTTCAATGAACGAGATATACAATCTTACCGCCATGTTTTAGTCTTGTTGAATCAGTGTTCTCTTCACATATAGGACACACTTTAGCTCCTTTGACACTATATCCAGACAAATTCCCATATGCTGGAAAGTCATTAATAGTGCAAAACAACATAGCATGAAAACAAAATGTCTCTCTTCGTGAAGCATCATAGGTCATCACACCTTCATCCCAGAGTTTCTTTAAGCCATCAATCAGAGGTTCAAGATAAACATCGATATCATTTCCAGGTTGTTTAGGGCCCGATATCAACAATGACAACATTACATACTTATTTTTCATACATAGTTAGGGAGGAAGATTGTATATAACAAGCATGACTGGCCAAGTGCTATGTTGGATGCTCAATGTCCAATACAGATTCATCCCATATGTACAAAGGCCAAGTCTTCGATTCCTTACTTCTTCACCAAATTCAAGGTACAATAGATCAATCTTCTTCCACTGCGGGGAATCAGAAACATGTCGTAGGATCCCATCATTATTTTTCTTAACATCTGCATGCCACCTCAAATTCTTTGCATCTATCGGATTGGCAAACAAGCGTTGAAACCGTGATATTATAGGTAGATACCACATCACCTTGGTAGGAGAACCAGTTTTGGACTCCCCCGAAGTCATCAATTTATACCGTGACGCACCACATTTTGGACAATCTTTCAAATCCACGTAGTCCTTTTGAAATAATACACAATCATTCGGGCATGCGTGTATCTTCTTGGCATCCATTCCCATTGGGCACAACAATTTCTTTACCTGGTATGTTGAGATTGGCAGCTCGTTTCTTTCAGGAAGCATTTCTTTCAACAAAGACAACAATGACGTGAAGCTTTTGTCGCTCCATCTATTGTTAGCTTTCAACTTATACAATCTCAACACAGCGCTAAGCTTCGTAAACTTAGTACAACTTGTGTATAATGATATCTCAACATCATGCATAATGTTTCTAAAAATGGGAGGTGGATCGGTGTGCTCTACCCCACAACTATCCAGCATCGCATCAACGATGTCTACTGGAACTGGTTCATTCACATCTATGTCATCGGAGGCAATTTCTTCTTCCACATAAGCACTGCTATCGACATCCACTGGTTTCGGGTTTGAAATCTCTCCCCATACCAGTGTCATTCTGTATAGCCTTGTATAATCCCGTTGCACATGACATGACTTTTGATTTCATCACCAGTGCTGACTTTCAAGTTGTTACCGCAATGCCTACATGGATAATAGAACCTATCTCCAGGTTGTTTCCTATGTTCCTCGACAAATCTAATAAACTGGTCAAGACCAGAAATAAACTCTGGGGTGAAGCGATTGCGAATGGACATCCATGATCTATCCATTCTATGATCAAAGAGAAAACAAGTATATATTACAACAAGATTAGGGTCTAGGGTTAACAGATTAGAGTTTTTGTATGGTTAAAACTTTAGGCCAACAAATAAATATGTTTTCATTCTTATATATAATAAATGTGTACCACCTATCCCATTCTTGAACACCTAATCTCACTAGTAAGTGTATAACGTGTATTGGGTTTTCAAGAAAATTTCGGCAGCATTTCCCCGCTGAACGGGGAAATGCTGCCGAAATTTTTTTGAAAACCAAATACACATTATACACTTACATCCTAAGTGAGATTAGGTGTTCAAGAATAGTCCCAAACCAGGGACTATCCAAGATTTACTCCTAATGAGAAAATCTTGGACGGGTTTCTAGGCCAACAAATACATGTGCTGTCATTCTTATATATAATAAATGTGTAGGACCTATCCCATTCTTGAACACCTAATCTCACTAGTAAGTGTATAATGTGTATTGGGTTTTCAAGAAAATTTCGGCAGCATTTTCCCGCTGTTCTCCAAGTACAGATGTACTTAGAGAACAAATGGGGAAATGCTACCAAAATATTCTTGAAATCCAAATACACATTATACACTTACATCCTAAGTGAGATTAGGTGTTCAAGAATAGTCCCAAACCGGGGACTATCCAATATTTACTCCTAATGAGTAAATCTTGGATGGGTTTCTAGGCCAACAAATACAAGTGTTGTCATTCTATAACATTGATTTCAACATTTCGAGTGTCCATGCATGTTCATCATCAAGATAAAGATTACACATAAATTAGTATGACCTAGGGATGGAGAGATTCATAATTGATTTCAAAATTTCAAACTAGCTCATGCATTATCATCAATCTACATCATACAATAGGGATTCATGTAGATGTTAGGGTGACACATCACTTCAAAATCAGAGACATTAGGGTTTTAATATCTTACATAGATTGATCACAAGATTTCAACAATATAGTTAGTTCAAGATTATGGTGAAATGTGTATTAGGGTTTTAATATCTTAATTCAACATGCATCAAAATTTACAGAATTAGGTCAAGCATTAGTATTCAATTGCAAATGTATCTTCTTCTTCCTGCTCCATCCTTACCAAATGGATAAAAGCAAGGCCACGACCGTGTGGGATGGCCATGGCCGTGGCTGTGTTGGCCTACCACGGCCCTGCTGGCCAGCACGGCCATGGTCGGCCAACACAGCCACGACCGTGGCCAGCCCACACGGTCGTGGCCTTGCTTTAATCCATTTGGTAAGGAGAGGGAGCAGGAGGAAGAAGAGGTGGAGGAAGAAGAAGAGGTGCATGGAGGAAGAAGAAGAGGGCTACCTGTGGAGCAGCTAGTAGTGTGGAGAAGAGCAGCGACAGTGAGAATCGAGCAGTGAGCTGGCAGCCAGAGCAGCTAGGCACGCATCCCACAGGCGCTAGAGCAGCTAAGCGCAGCATGTGTCCGGGCGGCGGAGGAAGAGGGCAGCAGCAGGTGTCTGGGCGGCGGAGGGCAGCATCAGAGGAGCCGGCGAGCACAAAGGAAGGGAGCGTCGGCGGCGACGAGTAGGGAGAGGGTGGCGGCGATGAGCTGGGAGAGGGTGGCGGCAGAATCGTAGAATCACTGGACCTATTCTCAATTGTAATGAAATAGAGGAAGGGGAAGAGTCTGCTTCACACAGGTGATATTAAGTTACCAATAGGCGTCGGTTAATTAAAACAAACGACGCTTATGAAAAAGGGTGTCGGTTATAAATAAAAAACTAACACCTATACTCAATTATAGTAGTCAATTTTTATACCAAAACCGACAACTATCCTCATATGCTGACAATAACAAAATGTTCTCGAATTCTGACCATAGTCGTCGGTTTCTTTAGAAAACTGACGCCCAAAGGGTGTGTAAATTCTCCTGAGAATAGCGCGGGAAGACCCATAGGCATCAGTTATTGTTGTAAAACCGACGAACAAAATGTGCCCAATTTCTGTCTCGTGAAAAACCTTTCGTCGTCGATTTAAGAGTTAATAACTGACACCATATGTTAAATTTTGGAGGTAATTTTTTTCGCTGGAAATTTTGGATTTGGCGGTTAATTTTAGGCGTTTGTTTCTTAATAAGGAACTGCCACTGAATAAAAGCGATACCTATGTCTGGTCTCCCTTCACATATAGATGTCGGTTTTGTTTTTGAACCGACAATTTATGTTTTAGGTGTCGGTGTATTTATACAACCGACGCCGTTAAAAGTGACGTTATAAGTCATTTCTATAGTAGTGCACCTTGGCGGTTTTTAGTTTCATGGTGGTGATCAACCTGTGTGCCTTTTTGGAGGATGTATTTTTTGTTGCCAAGGATTTCCTTCTTAGTAGTCGATGAGTTTTACACCACCTTGAGGTCTCTATGTTTACTAGCTTGATGGTCCCTAAGGATGGTGATTTCTCTTTGATCGCCAATGATTTCCGTGTTCCTTTAGTCACCAAGACTCACCTTTGTGATCGCTAAACCTTAGACCTTAATGGTTTTTGATGCCTCCTTAGTGGTCGTTGAGAGTGGTTAACCCTAGTTTAGTGTTCGTTGAAGGTGGTCAATCTCAGCGGTTGATGAAGGGTTGAACCCTAGTTTTCTTCAATCTCCAACTTTGCATTTTCAACAGTCACAAATATGGCTGACCCTCAACGATCGATGAAGGTGGTAGACCTAGCCTTGACGGTCACCAACCTTGCTCCATTTTCCGTGGTAGATGATATGTTTTGACCTAAGTGGTCACCAAGGTGGTGTAATCTAGTTTTTAGCGGTCGATGACACAACAAATGCTAAGTGGTGTCTGGTCTATGTGATCATTATGTTTTATTGAATCTAAACTGATGATGTCGGACCTACTTTCTTCCATGATTGTTGGAGATGATGGTAATTTGGATTTATCTTATATTGCTGACTTGAAACCCTAATTTGGTTACCTCATTGAACTTAACCCTAATTCAAGTACATTATGATGTTGCTTAAGATTGCTTGAGTGATTAACATGATGATGGAATACTTTCTCTCTCTAAATTGTCTTAAAACTAAATTTTTATCTTATGAA
This sequence comes from Alisma plantago-aquatica, assembly GCA_963693085.1. Taxonomy (NCBI): domain Eukaryota; kingdom Viridiplantae; phylum Streptophyta; class Magnoliopsida; order Alismatales; family Alismataceae; genus Alisma; species Alisma plantago-aquatica. The sequence continues at coordinate 1,672,922,696 of OY856409.1, forward strand.
CATCATAGTTCTTAATTACAATGTTACGCTGAACTTATGTATCACAATGAATGGTGATTATGACTAGCCTTAATGAGACATGGAGAGATGATGATGTTCTTGCAAAACTAATGTGAATGGTCTTATGACCTTGGATAGGGTTGATTACCCTAATTGAGGTGATTCCTCTATATAAGTAATAAGGGATTGATTTCCCATGGTGGTGTGATGATGATAAGTGTCTCATGTATGGCATGTGAAACAAGTACCATTAGATGACGTGACAAGTTTATATTTTACACATTTTATATCTTCTAAAGTTGCAATCTACCCTTATCTTTGTAGAACCTTTCTAGAGTTTGTATGTAACTTGATTGATGTAGTTAAAAGATACCCAATTGGCTTTATCTAATCAAGTGAAACCCTAATCATGTAGCTTCCCTATACCATAGATCCATTCCAATGTCAGGACTTGCTGGATGTGGAAATGGGTTCTCCCTTAGTTGAAGCTTGGAGTCGTATACTGTTGAGTATTTGCATGTTCACAAGGATGGTTGTGTCTATGCTTTGGTAGGGGAACGATCAAGGCCATATCTCATATGATCTTCAGTATATATTATCTTATTGAGGATAGATGTGGTTGTACCTCAGATGTTGGGTTGTACACCCTGGTTTCACTAGTACCATGACCTCTTAAGGATGGAGTAGGTTTTTCACTAGTGTCGTGACCTATATACCAAGGGAGGACTAGGCTGTTTTTGCAACTTGACCTTATGTGTCACTGCGGCAGACTCATACTGACTAAGAGTAGATGATATATTAGGAATGCGTCTCTCCAACGAATGTTGCATGATACTGATTTTGACTTAGCATTAGTCATTTGGAATTTAGTGGTATACCTCACTTACTTAGGGCATTAATAAAAGATGTAACATAGTCGTGTTGTATATATGTTTATGGTTAAACATACTTCACATTGGATGTGACCCTTGCCTTGTTTCTTATACTATTAAATTGTTATATGATGCAGTAAGAGAAATTAACTATTTAGTAGGTGGCATACTTACATGTTCTTCATATTCCTTCTAGTCATATATGTTTCTATACCTATCTAATTAGTTTTTTTAATCTACCTCACCTATTAATTATTTGAATAAGCTTTAACTACTTAATTTGCTTAATCTGTTTATCTTGCTTATTTAGCTGAATTTGCTCATTTTGTTTAATAATATACCTATTGTGAACAATATCTTTTGGTTGAGAATTATATATCTCATTGGGACATGGGTCTCACCTCGTGGGTCACGACATTTTTTAGGTGGTCTCCGGTGGTGTAGTCAGGATCGTATTGTTGAGGAAGAGCAACTTGGAGATTTGTAGACATAAAAGTTTTGATAGCTGCTAGTTGTTGTTAGTAGTAGACTCCTAGATTCATCCCTGTACTCTCAGGTCTGGGAAGAGATGTGTTTTGTAGATGTTTTTATATCGATACGTGGTTTTGGTAGTGTGCCTATGTTCTGTATATGTCTTGTATAAGTGGAGTATCTCTATTTGTATATAGGTTGTGGCCTCAACCACTAAACAATTATGTAAGTACCTAGTATGATATGTGTTGTAATACAGGTTGATGGTCCTTTATGTAATATGTTTCCGAACATAATAGTAATGTACAAATCATTTTTGAATTTGCCTATTTTTCTAGTAATGTGTGGTTTAGTTATTGATTGTATGTTTTGTTTTGAGTAATCTCATTTGTGTGGCGTTGGGCATCACAATCGACCTCCCCTCCACCACCTCAAAATCCTAGATTAGGGTTAGGGTTATATTTTAAGGAAGAAATATCATACAACCAAGGTTGAAAATAATACATTATAGCAATCAAGATATATTTTTTCACATAATTTGCAATTAGGTCCTTATATTTTCAAGAAATCGCAAAGTTTGTGAGATAAAGTGAATAGCGAGGGAAGTTACGGTCTTCTCTTAATTGATTCAAGATCTTAAACAAAGTGTCCAATTATTATTAATAAACAATATTTATTATTAGTCTAGGTTAGGTTCCATACAACAGTGACTATCCAGACAAGTATGGTTCACCTCCTCACATAAATGGTAGCTGGTAAATGTGGATTGGGTGGAGAGGGGATGAGAATCCCCCATGGATATTGTACAACTATGCAAATAGGTGAAGGTGTGATACAGGAGGAGGGTCACACAAGCCTGAAGATGGCCAAAAAGTGGTGAATTTATAAAGTGGGGATCAAGAGATCTAAAGATTAGATTTATAAGGGGTTTCATAGGCTACATTTAGTTTCAAAACCTAGGTGTTTTCAGAGTGAGAGGAGAAGGGAGCATGAAGTTCATATCATGTTCATGGTCTTAGAATGAATCATATAAGGCTTTAGTGTATTGGGATTGATGAGAGGACATATTTAGAAGGGAAAATATTGGCTAGTCTGATTTGAAAATTCACTATTTCTCTAGAGTGCTCACAGTTATCGACCCATTAACTGCGTAGGTTGACGACTATGGGGATCCCATTAGACTGAGACACAATCTATGAATGCCTAGATTTGGCAGCTCTCAATTTTTGAGTTGTGACTCCAGTTGTGTGGGTCCACAATAAACACAAGTCTTGTGTAACTATTAGATTGGTTGATGTAATGGATGGGAAAAAGCACTAAAGGAGAAAAAAAAGAAAATAAAAAGAAATAGTAAAAAGGTAGGTTTTTATATTAAATTATAAATAATCCATAGCTTGCATTGAAATCTCCAGAAAATAAGAAAATTTGCAATAATGTCCTCTCTTCATATAAAATTGTGAGAGTCATTGGATAATGTTTCTACCAACAATTAGTCATGAGTCATAGTGAATGTCTACATGTTTGGGTTTAATGCATATAATGTGCACACACTTAACCTAATGTACCCTACAATTGATCATTGAAATTATGAAGAGAGACAATAACAAGTAAAACTAGAAAATTTTTGGGGTAGAAAGGTAAATAGGTAGATATTAGTGGAAAACTCAATTCATCACAATCTCTCTCTATTTCTCACGTTTCATCATTTTTTCATGGGATGCATCTCTACCATGGGAGATCTTCATGTCATACCTTAATCAATTAAAGTCATCCAAGTTGATGATGAAAAGCTCTATATTCATCTTAAACTCAAGGATTGGCACACCTTTAATGATGTTTTTGTCATGTGTTTTTTTCTTAACCCTAAATCTAAACCAAATTGTTTTTCTTTAAACTTAAGATTTACATATATATTATTATAAACTTCAATGTATCATTGGCATCTAGTGTTGGATTATAGTTTCAATGAGTGCAAATATATTGTAAAGTTCTAAAACTATTGAGTTTTTCATTTTGATTTTTGTAAGGATGAGTGAAGGTTACCCCTATATTTTCTAAAGCTCATCCATATGTGTTTCAACTAAATGCAGGTCTACAAGGTTGGGTTCATGTCAAACTAAGGCTTGACTGAAAAGTCAAAAATATACCTATTACGTAGACTCTTGTAGTCAAAGAAAAATTCTACTATCCACAATTCGGTCAAACTATGACATTGATTGACTAGATTTGCAAACCAAAATATTTATATTTTAGTCAATAAACCTAGGGAATCAAATTGACTAACCATTTATGTGAAATTTGGTTTTGCATGACTACAACATCAAATTTCTACTTGACTGGGATACACTTTATTTGAACTACATTTTGACCTATAGTTTTACCAAGAAAAAGTATGTTCTTAAATTGAAATGCATAGACTCAAATCATCTTCGAAAACCTTGAATCTAAAAAATGGTCCTAATTGACTATGTGACATTTTGGTAGAATATAAGATCTTATTAGGTGTACCTTCATGTCGTACTATATAAAGGAGACCATATACACCACAACTTGTTGGCTTATAAGCGAGCATCAAATTTTGAATGTAGTCAACTATGTATACTCCAAAGAATCCATAATCTTACTTCATGCATAATTTACTACATACTTTGTGATACAATAATCCATTGTGATGTGATACTTTAGTTAGTTTTATAAGTGCGCAAATATCTCCATCATTACTACTATAACGATCTTGTAGGTTTGAAGATTACTCAATGTTTATCATCCAACATTTTCTATCAATAAATACCAAGCTACACAAAGGCTTCACCGACTTTTACTAGAGATTGGATTCAATATTTCTTATTCTTCCTTCCTTTCCTCCGTAGTGGATTTATGCCACTTTAATGTACCCATGGCGTTCTATGGTAAGCTTGGAAATTTTGTTTACTCCTATATTTTCCAAGAATATGAGGAGAAGTAATGAACTGGTGGAGGCATCAATCGCCACCAATCCAAGCTAGTCTTGTTGGTTTTCTTCTTGATCTCAAAAAAATATAGGGTTCGTCCTTCAAAAAATGCAACCTTGCTGAGTTTTCTCCTAAGCTCGGGACAGGAGAGGTGAGATACATTTTAGAACTTTTGCTAAGGTTATTCGAAGTTGCAAGTAGGTACTCCTAACAAGTTAAGTTGTTAGAAAGTTTGATGCGTAGTATTTAAACCCAAACAAATTATGCATACTTGTGTTTTTCTTAAGTTGCTTGTTTTGCTTTCCTTTCTTTCCTTTTTGGTTTCTTAAAACCATTTTCATTGACATGGTTTTTAGTTCTTCATTCACCCCCTCTGGACCAAATCCGATTGCATCAAAACTTATAATATGGAGTTGAAACATTATGTTTCCTAATAAAGTACAAATTGAGAGGTTATACACCATGGCTTTTCTATATTAAATATATGTATTGGTTCTACTAAAACATTAGGAAAGAGGACAACTAATTTAGCAAACCACCTTTCACGCATGAATTAACTTACAATGTGATTTAAATATAAGGATGAAAATCAATATCTACTTTAGGAAACATGTGGATTAAAACACCTTATCATTGTAGTTTAATGGTACAAAGAAGAAGAAAAAAAAATTCGTAAATGGCTGCTACGTTTCTTTATTTAAATTGAACCACTTGGTCTGTAAGAAACTAGCACAATTGCAAAATCATTCATTCCCGAAGGCAGGCATCCACAATGAGCAAAGTCTTGAGGAAAACTTAATATGCAATCATTAATCAAAGACCAAATTAAATAATGAAAAAACATGCACAACCACATATGCAATCCCATATTTTCCCCTCGCCATGTCTCCTCTATCTCAAGTTTTCAATCGACTATGCCCCATCCCTCACACCGAGGCCACTTCTTCCTCCTTCATCACTCCCTTCACTCGTTCACTACATCTCGTCCTTACACCATAACCCCCACCTCCCAAATCTCCCAATCGTGCGTTCTACTATCTTACTATCTCTTACTAAGTGTAATGAATCTTGATCATATATAGATATTTCTTAGTTTCTTTCCTTAAGAGAAAATTTTTTTGTGGTTTCGAAATTGATACCCTTTTACATCAAATCCGTCTTTGACATTGCAATAACACCTCCCACGCGTCTCATACTTGCAATATTTCTGACCATGATAGCCTCCCTTCTCTCTCACTCTTACTGTATGTTAACCATTTTCACTCTTACTGTAAGTTAACCATCTTCCGCTCTATCTAAGCTTTCAGTTCTAAATAAAAATGAAAATATTGAAGACGTGGTATCGTGTCTTCGCAAATATTTGAAAAATCTTCTCTCACTCTCATTTTTAGAGCGAAACGATGGGTCAATGTTACACGGAAACGTGAGCAAAATTGATTCATATGCGAATATCAACACTCCCTTTCTGTATTTAAAAGTTAAAAAAGAAATGACAACATTATACAATGTATATCTCTCCCCGTACTCTCACTTCCAGATTAAAACAAAGCATCGTCTTACCATGGCCAGCTACGGCCAAAAATTATTGTACCGCGACAAAGAAGAAATTAACTTGCTGTGATATAATACCATAAGGCCATATTAGCAACTATATCCTTCCTACTCTGGCTTCCCTACGTGAAATGCATACCGAGGCACATGAGCATATGTTACTGACATAGCAGGAAGATGCTAAACAATAGTTCGATGCCTCTTCTAGAATTTCAATTAGATTATTGTACCCTTGAGACAAACTAAAGCTCCGTGCATCACTTTTAGCTTTCAGATTTAAAGGGGTCAGTTATTGATATTATGGATCATAAAGTAAAAAACAAGAGCAAAGGTGCAAATTATTTTGGATCTTCAATTGAACCTCTGCTTGATTCTATTTTGTACATACGACCAAAGACCATCGCCATCAAGAGCACTAATGGAGTGATAGTTACGCAACAGAAAAATATGCGTAAACTTACAGCCGTAACAGAGCATACCCGTTTGTGTAGTAGGATTACGATTACAGAAAACAGCTGGGGGTCGATTTATGTCGAACTAGTACATAACACATATGATGTCCAGTTGGGGGCGAATAACTAGCTCAGAAAAGAAAAGAAGAGATAAATGCTGAGAAAACAACTAATTCTGTCGTTCTGGATAAACCCGAGCCTAATCATGGCAACCCTTCCCGCAATCTGATCCACATGGGCGATACATTTAATTAATTACGAGTTTTGTCACGTGTCGGATATATATTATTATGCAGATCTCCATCACAACCCGACCTTAGCTCAGTTGGTAGAGCGGAGGACTGTAGTTGTTGCAGATAATCCTTAGGTCGCTGGTTCGAATCCGGCAGGTCGGACATTTTGCTAATTTGCTCCAAATTTAATGGTTGCTATAAAGACTAGCAGAGTGAATAAGTAGGCGGATTTATGTATACATTCCATTTTTTTTTGGAACCGAATTGATGAACTACTACCTGATTGGTTTGGAAAGTCAAATCGATTGGACTGATCCTAACCAGCTTAGCATATGCTTCTAAAAAAACAAAATATTTTACCTTTGACGTGTTAATTGATGACTCGGTCCTCTTATGGTGCATTCAAAAATCTTAAATGGAAATATAATGTCATCATCGCCAACATTTTTGATCTTTTGTCTTTATATTATTGGATTAAACATACATAAAAGATTGATATCCCAAATTTATAACTTGCGCCTATACGGGGATTTTAATTAGACGTCTCCCATATTGATAGCTTCTAAAAAATACATATAGCTATTTAACAACAAAATAGAACCGATAGGTCAAAAGAAATTGATAGTTTGCTCAATTGCTATAAAGACCAGCACGTGTGCATAAAAACTATGCCGATTAATTCATAATATCAATGTTTATGGAACTAAACCTATGAACCGCTGCATGACCAGTTAGGAAGGTCTAAAATCAGTTGTAGATTTTTTAACATCAACTTAGTAGAAACCGCAGTCTGACTAGTTGAGAAGATCCAGCCTAGACAGAAGCTAACCAACTTATCACATTGCTTCTATGCTTCTTGAAAAAATACATATAAACATTTAGCACCAAGAATAGGACTTAGGTCCTTCACAAAAATGTGAGCGCTTAACCGGTACACCAAGTTCCAATTTTGTTATACTTGTAAGGTCACTTATAGACACAATATATTATCAAAATATTTTTTGGTTAAAAATTAAAACTGATTATAAATAGATAAATAAATAACTCCAAAATTATAATATATACCATGTTCTTTAAGTTACTACACATTCATTGAAATATCTACGTATTATATACATTTTTGGATAAGGTAAAATATTATTAATCTAAAAAAACGTACAAGGGCCTCAAAAAAATCCACGTATAATATATAAAGGTCTATTGTAGACCCCACACCTCTAGAATCGTAGGTTCCACCCCTCTCGGGATGTCCGGGTTAGCTTTGGCATACCAGACTAAACTATTTACAAGATTATCAAAAACATGAAGGGTGTCATACTCCTTCTAGCCATGTCTTTCTTGTTTCTTTTACTCACTCTGTTATTTCTTTTACTCTGTGTATGAACTATGAGTCTTGTGAAAATTAGCCCACCAAGCACCTTATCATAAGGTTGCATCTTGTATGATCAAAGATTCACTATATAATATCATCAAGACCATAGGGGGAAGACTACCCCAATTGCATTTAAGAACACATCTCTTCCATATGTATAGAGAAAAATTACACTAAAAAATTTATGAAAGTGGGACTCCGACTCATTCTAACACAAAGAATAGATATAATCGGTAGGGAGACCCCATTTGAAGAGTGTCAAGTATGGGAAGCCTCCTCATGATAGCTCTATAAGACTGAAAACTCCACTAGGGGTAGTGGGATTTTCTCCCTAGCAGCTAGTTCTAGAGAACTTGTGGAAAATTACGGTTAATAAGAAATGGTTTGCAACCTCTAGCCAAAGTCCAAATGTAGCTATATACAAGTATTTGATCTCTGGCCAAACAACCTCCATTCTCCTCCACACTTTAGGCCTGCGTTTGGCACAGTACTGGGATTCTGGAATCTGGACTGGGTTAGTCAGGGTTAGTCTGGATTCCGGTGCTGGGGCAGTCAGGATGCAGTCAGATTTTGTTTGGCAACGCAGTCTGATTCTGGTCAGCTGGTCTGATTACAGTCTAACTGCAGTCTGAATCTGTTTGGCTGGAAGTCTGATTCTGTTTGGCAGCGTAGTCAGTATCTGCTTATTCTGTCATGTTCTTGCATCACTGTTTGAACAAGTATGCAGAATGTGTATTTGTGATGTCACTTCAACCTAAGTTTAGAATATATTAAAAATATATTTTATTTGTGTTGTGTGGGTGTTATTTTGTATATTTATAACAGTGCAAATAAGATATGATAATTCTAATTTTATGGAGTGATTAAAAATTAATGAAACGTTTTGTTTGAACAAGTACGCAGAATGTGTATTTGTGATGTCACTTCAACCTAAGTTTAGAATATAGTAAAAATATATTTTATTTGTGTTGTGTGGGTGTTATTTTGTATATTTATTACAGTGCAAATAAGATATGATAATTCTAATTTTACGGATTGATTAAAAATTAATGAAACGTTCTGTTTGAACAAGTACGCTGAATGTGTATTTGTGATGTCACTTCAACCTAAGTTTAGAATATATTAAAAATATATTTTATTTGTGTTGTGTGAGTGTTATTTTTTATATTTATAAGATATGATAATTCTAATTTTACGTAGTGATTAAAAATTAATGAAACGATACTGTCGTCTGGAATGACATTTGCATGTGGTATATATGTAATGTTGATCATAGTTTATTGTCGTCATTAGTGTGACAAATTACATTATCGTCAGTAACAGTCAAGCTAAGATTTTGTCATAACAGTCAAGCGTTCATAACATAAAAAAATTACATTATCGTGAGTAAAAGCAACTGATAATAATCATATTGTCGTCATTAGTGAAACATAAACGATCACTGATAATAACATGATTGTTTACGGGTGATCTTCGTAAGGGTAGAAGGACAAAAAATGGGAGCAATAAACACCCAAACAAAAGCTAAGATTTTGACAAGGCACTTTGGGGGGACATTATGGCCTCATCGTACTCGTCCCAAGACACTGGGCATGGTTCCTCCACCGGCTTCTTGTTTTGTTGTTTGATGTCGTCTTTTGGCCAATCAAACAACAATGGCAAATGAGGAACATGCTGACTGACTTTTCCCTTGAGGACTTTGCCCTTGACTTGATCATCGGTCCCAATTTTGCCCCCGTCCTCGTTTGTGTGATTGCAACATGGTTTTATGCATAAAAGGTTATGTTCAACATATTTTTGAATTTTTTCCGGTGACATCAAAAGTTTTTCAAATTGTTCCCTTGCCCTTGCCTTTGCACGCGATGTCGACATCTATAATTAATAAAAACAAAGGTATGAACAAATTACAGAATTCGTAAAGTAACTATGGCAATAAGATAATAATGAAGTAGCAAATTTGATCGCATTATGGTAGCAAAATATAATAATGCAACACATAAGTAGACAATGTAAATTGTTTCGACGCAAAAACACAACTACATTTAGCACAAATGTTACAAGTTCATTTGTTTATTTCAATTGTCAGTGCTAAAAAAAATCCCTGGTGGGTAAGTGCGACGCGTCGTCAAGAAGTTACGTTCAATGCCTTGTTGCGCGGCCAATGTGGGGGGAGGCAATAAATCTGCCAATATGAACATATTGTCTCTTACAAACTCTCTCTTGATGTATTGCCATCGCATTTGCAACTCATGCAATGAAATGTAAGGGCATTCTGTTATGTATACGAACTGGTGCCATGCCTCCATCCAAGCCTGTGTAGAGTATACTCCATTCACACATCTACCCACTTCATATTGGGTTCTCATCAAACCCCTGAGAACCATATCAAGCTTATGTGACCAGATAAAAGACGGTGTCGGCGGTTGGCTAGCCATAGAACAGATTCTGTAAGTAATATATTTTTCAAAAAGTAAGGGTGTATATCACAATTAATTGTATTATTTGGTTTGAGCTAACGTTAAGCAAAAATTCAAATAATAACATACATCATTACTAAAACACTCATCAACATGAAGAAAAATTTCATACCACTGAAAATGTAATATGACGTTTATAAAAGTGCCTAAATTAAACAAGTGTATGATGTTCATAACATCCATTGATAGTCATTCTAAACAGAGAAGACAATGTAAATGCATTTGCCATTCAACGTTATGGAGTCATTTGAGGTGAAGGGATGTCGAGAAGCATACGACAATCTTCCTCAAGACTGGCAACTTTGCGTTCTAAAACCTCATGCTCATACTTTTTGGTAGAGTATAATTCATCGTAGTTGTAATGAATTTCAATGAAGTCCTTCATGTTCATCTCCTGACCCCACACTGACTTGCACTCAACAGTTAGTAACATAATCTCCGCTTTCAATGAATCAATTGTTGGGGGGAGATCGACTGCCCAATGGAAGTATCTGCATCGGTCTTTTCCCTAAAATGTATACAAGGTACAAGTTAATGGCAAAGAATGCGGAGCCTCGACAAGGACAGTATATTATTTATTGATGTACTATCACACCTCACGAGTAGGGCATATGTAATACATTTTGCCCGGCCTTTGACTCAGAATGGCAAAGTCATTTAACCCTGCATCCTCTGTGTTAAGCCGTAAGGCTGCATTTAGCCCACAATCACACCTCGGAACCGCAGATGGAATCATCGACATCTAATAAAATAGAATTGACGATTAATAGAAAAATATCGGGTTCATGACATAGTTTTCAAAGATAATACGAAGACCGAGTAGCTAATTGTTGCAATAGACAAGTGGAGTTCATTTAGACATATCATAATATAGTATATCTATGACGTATTGTATCCATCTTCTTCTGATGAAGAGTCATTATCGCTCGTAATTTGAAGTCGGTGGCGAAGATATCGACACCTCTCCCGCATACTTGAAATTTCTTCTTGTAACCTAGCTGTGTCTGCTCTGGTTGAACAGACAAAGGCACAATGTTCTGACCAGAACTTGTGTTCGCTACGTGCGTATGCGAGTTGTGATACCATTGCATCCCTAATTGCAGTCAGTGTAGCCACTGTAGGTGGTACTTGCTGCGTGGGCAACCTCATATGGCATCTGGTTTGTACAAGACCCCTACCACATGTAAAATATGGCCTGTGGGGATTGTTGTCTTCAAACCGTCCATTTTCCGCATCTGTGGCATCCATGTACACTCGTATGGTGCACTGCAGACCACATGGGCACGACGGCATGTCTTTGTCCATTTTTAGACAGAAAACCTAATGAGACATAATTTCACATTGTTTATAAGTAGGCAAATAAAACGGTGAACAATACAGTTTGAGAACAAAAGTTGGCTGTTAGGTTACACAAAAAAGGGAGTAAGTGAAACATGTTGTAGAACATGTTTCAATGTCTGCAAGTTACAAAACAAATGTATAAATCACTGATTTGACCACATAGAATTGGAAATAGTTTCGCGCAAGACATCTCCCTCTCTAGCATCGACCTGGATTGTTTGTTGCAGAGAACTCAATTCGTTCGAGATGTCAGTCGTAGTATGAGGGTCATCCAAGTTTTCATCCATCATAGGATTGCCATCATTTTGGCACCGGATAAAATTGTGAACGATACAACAAGCCATTACAATCTGAGACTGAGACTGCACGGGAAAAGTTGCTCCTTTACGAAAGTAGGAAAACCTCTTCTTCAACACACCAAAGGCTCTCTCGACAACGTTACGTAGTTGAGCATGTCGGTGGTTGAACATTTCCTTTTTGCTTGTGTATGAGCCTCTGTTACCCCGATACTCTGCTATATGGTAAGCAACGTTTCGATATGGTGCAAGAAATTGTCTGGTGTTGGCGTACCCTGCATCAACAAGATAGTACTTCCCAGTGGATACTTTAAACCCGCCTGTGGTTGTAGCTGCCTGAAGTACCCTTTGGTCAGCAGCAGATCCCTCCCAACCAGTCATGATATATGTAAACTCCATTGAGAAGTCGACTGCAGCCATGACATTCATGGAAACATTCTCTTTTATATTTCTATATCGGTTCTGCTTTTTGCGCTTCACCAAAACAGGGATGTGTGTCCCGTCAATTGCCCCAATGGCATCCTAAGACAAGTATATAAGAAATACGCAAGTAAATACCAAACTCAATGATGACGATAGTGGTTATATTAACAATGGAATGGATAATGGTCAACTAAGTGATGGTCATACCTTGAAGTAAGGGTAAAATCTTGGACTCTCACCGATGCGGCGGTGCGGAGTTGTGGATGCAGTTGGCATGACAATATATTCACTTCACAAAGCACACACTGCATCCAACACCTTGTTAAACTTTCTACTTATGGTCTCACCACTATGAATGTAGTCCTCAGCAAGAACACGGTTGGTATGGCCATGGCCAACCATCTGAAGGAAGTAGCAAACTGCCTCCACTGATGACACACCTCTGGTACTTTTCAACAAACCTCGGCCCTCAAGTTTGTCAACAAATGCTAAAACCGTGTTGGGAAGCATACGTACAGATCGTACGCCCTCTTTTCATGGCCGGTTATTGTTTCTAAAACCTTTTGATGGCCACTCCTAATACTAACCGATCTCGGTATTGGTTGGTGTGTGGTTGAGGCGTCTGAATTTCCCATGATATTGTGGGAAATTTGGTCGGCTATTTGGTAGGATATTGCGTTAGTAATGTCATAAGCCGGAGCAGACATAACATGCAGTAGTTGTAGAATGTCATCAGTTGTTTCATATGGATGCATACCATCCATCACGTCTATAATTAAAAGCGATTATCCGCATCAGGGAAATATCGAGATATTGCAGAAATGAAATTAGGGCTTGTTCCATTAAAACCATTACATAGTACTATAGTTCAGAGCTTGTTCCCAACAGAATAAAATAGTACAACAACAACTGAATAAAATAGTACAACAACAACTTCTGATAAAGTTCATCAAATAAATGGCAGGATACTGATATACTTATTAAATTAGTCAACCTCAAAAGTACGGTGGAGATTGTGGCGTGAAGGGTGATTGTGATGCAGAAGCTGCAGAAGCTGTGTTCTTCATTTCCCACAAGTCTTGCAACCAAATGGTAATTTTATTTGGGGTGTCCATAAGGCTTAGGTAAATGTTACGGTTAGATGGATCTTTTATGGCGTGCACAAGAGTGGTAAAAACTGGGACAGGGGCGTCATGGTAGGTTGCATGAAAGTGGTGTAAAATGGTTTGGTATTCGTCTTTATCATTACACCTAGCAGCAATTCCGCTGCCCATCTCATGTAGCTTGGAAAACACCTTTGTGAATTTTGACACAACATCATTAGACAGGACACAAGTGTCCTGTGAGCTTGACACTCGCTTCCTACGTCTGATTGTGGTGGGAGTCGTTGCACCAACACCTTGGTTGTGTGATCCGCCATTGGTGTCCTCACTTTGTGTCCCAGAATTAACCACGTCTTCAGTGAAACCGGCTGGACCGGTTGGTTCTGGGCTGACAAATGAATCAGATGCATCTAGGTCAACAACAACATCATCTTTAGATGCAACATCAGAAGGAGGTTGTCTATCGGTTGAGGACATTGCATGATGGCCCCTAGCTATGTTCCTCCCCCCCATCAGCTTGACGTCGTGGTAGTGGTAGAATGGTTTGTTGAGCAATCTCGCTAGTTCCATGTTTGCCTAAAATAGGGGACAACTACTGATTAGGTCAAAAGTAACAAGTTTAATTTAATATATAATAGTCAGGGGAGTATATATTATTAGACATACCGCAAGTGCCTCCCTCCACTTCGGGGTGTCAGGCAATATTGGCTTGTTCCTGTTGTCATCCCATCCAACACCACTTTTGTTGGTTACCAGTTTTATCTTTGCATAGTCTCTCCTGAGGTTCTTCCACCGAGTTTTTAACTGATCCAATGTACCCTCATTCCTCCCCATCCTAATATGCCAATCGCGTAGCGTCTCCCTCCACGCGTCCCTAGTAAATATTCCATCGACGCACCTACCCATGTCATATTGTCTCCTCAATGCCGCAACCAGAGCCTCATCCAACTCTTTCGACCATACAATACGGAACCTCAGGTCAGGTGCAGCCATAGTAGCAATGACACTGCGATATATCAATTTAGTGTGGGTGTTTAAACGAAACCGTCATGCGAACCTAGTATGAGACTACGAAGTTGAAAGCAATAACTTGTATTAAAGTAGGCTAAGACAAGATCCATTAGCCGAACCAGTCATAAGATCAAAAATGTGTACAACAAATTTTAAATTGTAGTTAAATTTGAAATGGTTGTAGCAAACACATCATCAAATATGTTCATTACAGCAAAACTACATATCATCAAATATGTTCATTACAACAAAACTACATAAATAGCAAGCATTCATTCAACATGGCATTCACATTAAACATGTTCGTATTGCTCATGAGATATACCTGGTAAGCCCAAGTGAAGGTTGAAGAGAGTTGCACGGGCAGCGACAGGGTCAGGGACGGTACATACAAGAAATTCAGAGGGAACACAGATTGGCCGAAATAGTGGTATTATTTGCAATATAATCAGCAGAATTCGTGTGTACAATAGTAACATTGTAAAAAATATTTACAATAAAATCTTTGGTTGATTTAGAATTTTTAGTCCAATCTTGCCCATACTACCTATCCAAATTATAAGAAGCTCAATAATCGAGTAAGGGTCACATTTTTATCAACAATTTTTTTATTTCAGTCATAATCTAATATGTGGATATTTAAGTAACAAAGTGATGTTTGCATATAAGTATATAATGTTTATGACATACATCTTATAGATTCCTATTTTTAGTATATTATATTTTATCTATTTAAATTTTAACAAATACTAGAAATACAAGCATACACATTATATAGTGTATTTTCTTCTCTTAACAAAATAGAAACACACTAGGGATTCAATTTTCTTAAGTAATAACCTTTTACTTACATATTCATATGTAATACAACCGACAATATATATAAGCCTGATATATACAGGGATTCCAGTACAACATTGAGTTGTTCTGCTCATACAGTGAAAAAATATCACTAATTAGCTAATCAGGAGCATGGGTCCTGAAATATAGAAGGTAATATATAGAGAAGCTTCGAGAAAAATTAAAGTTTTGTACAATTTACTTATGTCTATACATGTGTTATGAATTTTATAACATCCCCCTTCATGTATATGTTATTTTTACCTATATCAATACACATCTTATGATCTTTATATCATTTCCCCTTTCATATATATGTTATATTTCAGATACATAAATGTAGGTCAATCCAAAAAATTATGGTTAATCCACTGATATACATGTCTTACAGGAAGATAAATATTTTATTATTTTATACATAGATATATACATTTAAACACAACTAAACCTCAATATATACAGTTTGAGGCAATAATGGGTATTTGAGGTTCCACTAATATACAAAATAGATTTATATAAATTCTGTAATCCACTATACAACAGTTTTGGACTTAAGTAAGGGATTAAGGATAGCAGTGCTTAAATAGCAGCAGTAGATAATTTTTTATTTCAGTAGATAATTTTCATTAGTTTAGGGTTATATTCAGCTTATATACAAAGCTGTTGCAGCTAATATGGCTGCTTGAAGCTTCCTAAAATAAGTAAGAAGGGATTTCTTATAAATACCATGGATCAAATTCAACCAACTACCACAGGGATGCCTCAACATCAAGTTCAAGATCAGATTCAATCAACTAATATGCCTGCAATCTATGTAT
The DNA here is from genome assembly GCA_963693085.1 of Alisma plantago-aquatica. Classification (NCBI taxonomy): domain Eukaryota; kingdom Viridiplantae; phylum Streptophyta; class Magnoliopsida; order Alismatales; family Alismataceae; genus Alisma; species Alisma plantago-aquatica. The sequence continues at coordinate 1,672,938,907 of OY856409.1, forward strand.
AGTACAATTGGATAGCTATACAGGAATGCCTCAACATCAAGATCAGATTCAACCAACTACCACAGGAAAAATAGTAAAATAAATACCAAGAGTACTATCCATAAAATAATGACATTGTACAACAAACATAGATATATATACTTCATTTGTATATTAGGACATGTGTATAGCAAATAAATAATTAAATACCTATATATAGACTCATGACTCCATAAAAAACTTAAGGCGACATTTTGGTTAAGGCGCAGGTCAAGGCTCACCCCCTTGGGGCACCTTGACAAGTATGACATAAAGGCCAACAAGTTTTTTATTTCAGTAATAATCTAATATGTGGCTATTTAAGTAACAAAGTTGTCTAGGCAAGCAATTGCCAGATGCTTGCTTTGGTATGATGATTCAAACATTAAATGGGGACAAGTAATATAAACAACATGATCAACACCTAACAAATGAACTTCCTCACAAGGTAGATGAGTGCCATCTTTAACTAACATAATGATGTTTAAGTTTATTGTGTTTCTACAAACCTGAAGAATATGAAGCATATTAGGTGATAGACAATTACTTTATCCCAATCCATGGTTGCAAACCAGAACAACAAAAGTTCCAAGTCAAGTATGTTATTTCTGATACCTATAAACTTGACTGAGGCACTATTTATTGCTTATAGGGTACTAAGGTACATGGATTACTTCTGTAAAGGCAAACAATCTAATAGTAAATTGCAAGTGATATGACATCCTACTCAATGAGAATAAATTCTGGCACAATTTACTATTAGGAAAGTATTACACCCACATCAGAAATACATTTTGTTTATCTCAAGGACCATTTTTACTAGTCAAACATTCAATTGTTAGGGATGTATAAATTTAGAGGAATGCTTAATAATATATAGGATTTCATCAATGTAACTACTGAATACTAAAACTAACTTACACATTGTTGCTAAATATAACATCATTGACAATGTAACAATGTCATGCTTATTGAATAAAGAGGATTTATGAGTCAAATATGATTCATAATTCTACATGTCTACCAAGTGAAGGATGTCCAAATCATGATTTTAGTATGATTTAATAATAAATAATAAGATACATACATAGTACTTCAATACCAAGAAATAATGAACTTTTCAAATAACTTGAGGAGCAACAATATCATGTAGTATTTCTAAAAATGTTGAAAGCTAGTCATTTCCCTCATGGGTAGAAGATCATCATTGTAAAGCAAAAATTATGTGTGTAACAATTCTCAAAAGGAAAAAATGAGTTAAGTAGTTTCATTTTGTTGTATTTTATTTTGAGTAGTTGTTTGGTGGTTCATCAGGTCATCATACGTATTGAGAAAGTTTCAGGGGCTTCTCATTTAGACACATGAATGGATATCTAATAATAGTTTACATCTGTCTCTTATGATGGGACATTTCTTCAATAATATGTTATTTAATCTTTCATAACTTTCTTTAGGATTTAAAATATTATAAATCCCCATTAGCACATGTGATAATTTTAGGATTTAAAACTTTTATTTCAGTAGATAATTTTCATTAGTTTAGGGTTATATTCAGCTTATATACAGAGCTGTTGCAGCTAATATGGCTGCTTGAAGCTTCCTAAAATAAGCAATAAGGGATTTCTTATAAATACCAAGGATCAGATTCAACCAACTACCACAGGGATGCCTCAACATCAAGATCAAGATCAGATTCATGCAACTAATATGCCTGCAATCTATGTATAGTACAATTGGATAGCTATACATGAATGCCTCAACATCAAGATCAAATTCAACCAACTACCACAGGAAAAATAATAAAATAAATACCAAGAGTACTATCCAGAAAATAATGACATTGTACAACAAACATAGATATATATACTTCATTTGTATATTAGGACATGTGTATAGCAAATAAATAATTAAATACCTATATATAGACTCAGGACTCCATAAAAAACTTAAGGCAACATTTTGGTTAAGGCGCAGTTCAAGGCTCACCCCCTTGGGGCACCTTGACAAGTATGACATAAAGGCCAACAAGTTTACCCACATAATTGAAGTGTGTAGAAAAATATAAACATGATGGATAGAGGACCTAAATCACTCTATACCAACTTTTGAAGTCATCCAGAGTTCCAATCCAGCAACTAGCCATAAACAAATTGATGATCAGCAATGCGAGTGCCATGTAGTAATGAAAAACCTTTTATGACCATCACTGCAGGATCAACAGCCAAAAATTGAACTACTATTGTTTGCGAAAATTGAAGTTTTGGAATGCAGGCATAGACAGGATGCAACTACATATTACTCTGTGCGTTCCACAAGGACAATTTCAGGGTCTAAATCTTAAAAAGGAAAAACAATGTGACAAAAAATACCAGGAAATGATGTGAAATAACTAGTTCTTGGCTTGGTTAGGAATTACTTTTTGTTAGATAGAAACAAGAAGTTGACGTTCATCAAGTATCAGAGCGAATATACAATATAGAGGGAGGGGTTACTATGTAAAGCAGCCATACTGCAGCCCCACTCAATAAAGAACACAAAAAAAGGAAAAATCTGGGCTGCTTAGAAATTAAAGTATATATAGGAAATGCCACCATCGTTCACCTTGAGAAAGTAGGTTTAAAAGTGAAACATAAGACAAGAGCAGAAGGTTTTACTAATGGTCTGCTCTTCGTTGAACATCAGTGGACTGGACACACACCAGCCATGCTCTGGAATTCCCTGGTATCATTGGAAGCCATACTTCCATTCAATTGGTTATGATTGCATATGTATATTGGGTGTTAACCAGTAACTTTGGAATTTATAGTCATGGTGTCAACTTTCAAACTATGGTTACTTTTATCTATATATCAGAAGGTAACTTGTTGTGGTGAACAAGCAACCACATTGTACTGTAAAACTAGTGAATGATGATAAAGAACATAATAACTCAATCACTTAAATGAATGCTTTCAAATGTTTTGTCAGGTACTACAAATTTAACAGGAAAATGGAGCCTGAATGTTAATTGAAACTACACAATTTACCAAAAGAGAAATCATTAATTACACCGAAACCCCATTCTAATTACACCAAAACCCTAGTCAATGCAAAATTACCTCAATGGTAATCTAAGACTGGTTTCACTTTACATAAAAGAACTTCACTCGTGGTCACATATAACACAATATGAGGAGTTTCTATGACTCCATTCTGTTCGGATCTACAAAGCAATTTCTGTCCATATACACCACAAATAAAAACATGATGGATAGAGGATAGTTTCAAGTGGGAGAAAGAGGGATACAACCACATTTGTCAGCCCATTTAGTTGACCACTTTGACAAGATGATAGTGGAGTGGGAAATTGACCACTTTGTATGCATAGACGTAAATGTGGCAATAATGGGTTGAGGTTCCACTAATATACAAAACAGATTTATATAAATTCTGTAATCCACTATACAAATTTTGGACTTAAGTAAGGGATTAAGGATAGCACAGCAGTAGATACAGAGTAGTTGCAATCGGAGAGCTAATATGTACAGAGCTGTTGCAGCTAATATGGCTACTTCCTAAAATAAGCAAGAAGGGATTTCGTATAAATACCAAGGATCAAATTCAACCAACTACCACAGAGATGCCTCAACATCAAGATCAAGATCAGATTCAATCAACTAATGTTATACTTTGAAATGTTACTAAATAGCAGGTCGGCGGAGACATATACCATTTTTTATACTGAAAACCTTGCAATGTTACTGACGAGATCGATGAAAAGGGGCGGCGGATACCTACCTTGCAAGCAGCTCGGTGACTTCCCACAACAGTGGCTCGGCAGCGGCGGCAGCGGCGGAACAGAAGAGTGTATGGAGGCTTCAAAGGTGAAATGCGACCAGATCGATGATGAAATGCACAAGTATATAGCAGGCGGGACACTGGTTGCCCTTCCTAGGGTTTACTGCACGAAGCTTTGATGCGAGTTGACAACTCGGGAGTAGCTCGGCGCTTGCAGACGAGCTTGCAGATGAGCCACCACAGCTTTGTCGCTTGATTGACCGGCTACTCTGCCTACTCCACTGGGCAGGGCTTAGGGCATGCCAGTCACCTGCCATGGCTTCCGCTGGAAGGACCGATGGAAACGATGGCTCAGCTTTATTACTGGCGATAATAGTAATGGCGAGGATAGACCACAGAGCTCGTCTCGAGGTCTTGGGAGAGGAGGTATCGGGAGGGAAGAGAGGATAGGCCACAGAGCAGAAGGAGCAGAAGATAGGAGGTAGAGGGGAAAGGAGACGAATGTCGAGATGGGTGTGGGGCGAGGGGAGGAGAGGATCGCGTAAACCGGATTGTGAACCAGAATCCCACCCCTCGTGGGACTGGGACAACCTCGATTTGGGGGTTCCGTTATCCCATAACGGAGGATTTTCTGGGTTTTGAACCAAACGCGAACCAGCCTTGAACCGGCAAATGTTTGGTAGGGTTGGCACTAAAAGACAGCACAAAACCGGGTTTCGGTCCCGTGCCAAACGCAGGCTAGAGGTTCCCTATCTAGATTTAGTAGCATCAAGGCAATTACCATACATGCAACACATCCAGCCCGCCCATAAGGACTCTGGTTTTAGAAGAAATTCATTGATCCTTTTTGTTGTTGCCATCTAGGACAAATATTTGGGATCCATGGTACCACACCCCCACATGTCTCAGTTGAGCAGTAGTAGCCCAAGACACAACATGAATCATGTATCCCCACATGATGGCTTTGAACTTGTCCAAGATGAAGTCAGGGACCTTGGAAAGTGTACACCAATATCTAAATTTGCTATTAATGACAAATTTGATCAACACAATCCTCCCTATTATTGACATATTGATCCCACTCCATTTATCCACCAACGCTTGAAGACTATACACATATGCATTGAAGTCAGAGCCTCTACCAACACCTTATGTAGAGGGATCCCCAAGTACTTTGTAGGAAAGTGTCCCTCATCTTGTCCAATCACAGTTTTTAATATGCCCATTCTCGATTAATAAGACTTGGATAAGAACACTCGTGACTTAATATCACTGATATATAGACAAGTCAAATCATCAAAACTCTTTGAGAATGTTTCTAACACTTTTCACGTATTTGGTGTGTCTGGTGATAATGAATAAGTCATCATCGGTAAAAGCATGTGTGTGCAAACCTTGGTGTCATGGATCTTATAAAGTTTGTTCTTCCCTACTCTTTCATCCCTCTCTATCATAATGGTGAGGTTCACCCTGATCAGGGTGAAGAGAAGAGGGTATAAGCCCCCCCTAAGTCCATATGATACATTATTTAAAACATATATTATTAACAACAAATAAATAATAATCAAAAAGATAAATTTATATATAAATATATGTTAGAAATATAATGTATATGCTTATTATATGGATGTTATTTTGACACATGCATACACACATATACTTTTTTGTATGAATGTATATATACATGGTATCCATTTGTTAATTGCTCAAGTAACATAAATCAATTTTCTATGGATTTTGATTGTAGTTTGGTCATTCTGGTGACAGTTTGAACATTTTGGTTATACTTTTTCACACTTAGTTATACTTAGGCAATGGTTGTTTGGGTTATATAAAATAACTTCTACTTTTGTTGGTGAAAAAAGTTGAAAACCAAGTTGTGCTTACAAGTCATGTCATTTTGTTACAACTTTTGCCTTCTACTTATAGTTTAATGCCTTCATATTACAACAAATCATGGGATAAAAATCTTTTTATCCATTGGGAAATGAGTACATACACACACACAGATATATATATATATATATATATATATATATATATATATATATATATAGAGAGAGAGAGAGAGAGAGAGAGATAGAGAGAGAGAGTCAAGCTAGAATACACTCGAGTGTACAGATCACACAAATGCACTCAAATGTGTTTGCATATCAAGACTATTTTTTGTAAAATGTAAACCATTGATCTTCATTTTCATACTATAACTAGGCTACATACATATTTTGAGCCCATTTGGATGAGTGTAAGTCACTCATCCAAGGAAAACAAAATCAACGTGCGAAACTAATTTGAAATACATAATTTTTGCAGTCTTTATAAAATGACCTATAGATGTCCAAATGTGCTCAAAGTTTGCATATGAGCTACTCACAAGATGTGTGTATATATATATATATATATATATATATTTGTGTGTGTGAGTGTGAGTTTGGATCCCTAATACATAAGAGTTTGGTAAATTAAGTGTGCAACCCATTAGTTTTGGCACAAATCATGTTAGGCATAAATTCCAATTTTATTAATCTTCGGTAGGATTTGAACCTCATTCCTCTATATGTGGCCACTATCCAGTCACCAGTGAGCTACACCATTGCGGGCTTTACACACACACACACACACACACACACATATATATATATATATATACATATACATATACATATATATATACATATCTATATGTATGTATATATATATACACACACACACACACTTTGGTGATGGATAGTGTGTTAGCAAATCTAGGTTCTCCTCAATGAAAGGAACCAAGTTCAAATCACCCTTACGAGCATTTCTGGATTTAATACCGCCATGGACGTTCGATCTTCAATGTAGATTGTGAGAGAGGGGGAAGAAATCATTTCTATTTTAATATCATACATACATATATATACATAGACACACACACACACACACACACACACACACACATATATATATATATATATATATATATATATATATATATACAATAGTCGACAAGGAGTGGCTCAAGTAGTCAAGCACTATGTCTCCTAACAAAGGACCCAGGTTCAAATCCCAACTACCGCCTTGGTTTACCATCCTCCCGGACATTTGGCCTCCATCACGGGAATGGGAGAGGGCAAGAGAATGCCTCTTTAATCCCATACATACATATACAAACATGTGTTCATGTGTTTGTGTCGGCAAGGGTGTAGCTCAATGGAGATTGTGGCCATAGAACAAAGTCTCATGATCGAACCCCAATGGGGATGAATAAAAATGGGAAGTATGTTTGACATGGGTTGCTCCGGAACTAGTGAGTTACACACTCGATTTACCAAACTCCTCCTATGTCTTCAAAAATTATGAGGGGTCAGGGGCAGGAAGTTTCCTTGATGATATATATATATATATGTTTTTTCATGTGTGTGTATAAACACCAAGTCAATATGTTTTACATTCTGACCAATACTGTTGTAATTAAAAGAAATGTTTGATTTGTTTGGTTAGTTATTTGATGATTGATGTTGATGTCATTTCCTATCCACCCAGTGAGGTCACTTCATTCCATTCTATCTTAGACCGATTTGGTTCAATCATGGTTGTAGCATCATTCTAGTTTTGAATATATTGCAATCATATTTTCCATGTGCAACCAATCCATTCATTCTATCACCTACAACATGGGTTTGAACCTACAACATGGCGTCTTCAAACCAACTGGCATGCCAATTTAGCTTAATAACAAAGGTAAGGACCAGAAAAAATGGGATGAAATGAAGTCAAATAAGTTGATGAAGGATATATATACCACTAAGACCATTGACTAAAATATCTGTTATATCTAAAAAATGTGAGAGAAATGATTGTTTTGCTCATATGTTTGTATTTTTATAATACCTCTAAGTTTGCATCAGTATTTGAGCTTAGAGGTGCTGAAGATCATTAGTATTGTAAATAGAATGCATGTCTTCCACAAACTTGTCCTCATTGTTCATTTTTTTTTAAATTTTGCTTTGATATAATATGTTGGAGGCTCTAGCTACCATAAGGAACCATTTTCATGTTTCCAATTGTTTGAAGCTTCAATATATAATGCTTGAATTGTGGATGACCTATGAGTGTTTTTCATTGCATAATTGTTAGAAAAGGGATTATTCTTTCTTGGGTGTATGTGTATTTTAATAATACATCTAAGTTATCATCAATCTTGATGTTGAGAAGTAACCAAAGCATTTGATATTAACATTAGACTGCATGCCTTCATAGACTTGTCCCCATTTCTCCTCCTTCTTCCATGGAGAAACTAAATAAGACATGTCCCATTTGTGATTCACGATACACCCAATAGGATTTCCCAAATGACAAAAAATTGTAGCGATAGAGGACCATTAAGATGATAGCCCAAAATTGAATTTGCAGAAAATAAGTTCATGAGGTATTAAGCCCCCTCCATCCGATGGAGTGGAGGCACATGCTCTATTAACCTCTCTTTAGACATTTACCCTAGGATGAAATGATGCAATGAGATGAGATTTTGAAGGCAATGACTACTACAATGAGTTTGTTGACTTGTTATGTTAAACATGAGCTCATAAATTTCAATCCCAACAAGGATGAATTTTAAGAGGAAAATCCTCCTTGCATGTATACTAGCTAAGGGCTATACTCACAATAATGTTTCAGATTATTGGGCGTAGTGTATGTGTAACTCACCATCACATATCTAGTCCGAAGACTTACTCTATTGGGGTGGATTCAATATAGCCCTTCCTGGGAAGGGTTCCTTGACACCGAATAAAATCATTCCTTTACTAGTATTCCACTCAATTGAAGGTTCAAGATTGGATGTCACATGTGTGTGCGCTATATGACATATGTAGGTAAAACTCATTGTTTCTTGATTGTTTGTATATGTTTCATAATGCCTCTAAGTTACCAACATTGATTAAGTTGATACGTACTCAAGAAAATTAGTGTTGATATTTGATTACACACCTTCTATGTACTTGTCCCCATTGCTTCTCTTTTAGACCCAAAGCATTTGTATGACGAAATTTTCACCTTATATTATATTAGTCATTAGGGGGCAAGCATTGGCTTATGTTAGTACCAATTCTTGGAAATATACTAGTTATCAACTATTTGAAAATATATATGATCTCGAGGAAATAATTATAAAAATCTATGATGGGGAAGATAAGAGATTGCATACAAGGACCTAAAAATCTTCTAGTAGAAGTATGTCACATAACTATTTTTAGTGCAATTTTTTATTCAAACAGAGGTGTTTTTGATCCATATATAACATTGATGGTAACCATCATAAGAGTAAGAAACTGAATAATAAAAAGACTAGTCTAAAAAAGGTTCCCTAGAGGGTATCTATTCAATAGTGGTTCTACAAAGTGATGACATAGTGGCACTTACATTAATTGAGTCATCTTTCTTAAAATTTTAGGAGTATCACAAGTTTACCTCCTCCTTTTTGGGTTTCAATTAACATTGATTTCATGACTAAAAGATAGTGCCTCTATACCATTTTAGTTGATTTGATTCATAATATACATCAATGGTGTTATAAGGAATAGTGAGATATTAAATCTTATACTTATTTCTTGCTACAAGTGAGGAAAAGGAGGGGTTTCTAAATTTCCATGATAGTTTAAATATCTACGTTTGGATATGCATGGCTTGTCAATTGTGAATCCCTATAAACATTAAGAAATTACATAAGAGAGGTGAAACATGTCTTGATGGGTTTCCTAGAGCAATTGCAAATGGATATTGTTATCTAAAGGTTGGGGTAAACCTAGGTCATGGTAAGTCACGTAGAGTATAACTTTTTTATTACTTTGAGAGACTTGACTTTGATAGGACATTAACGTAAAGTGGCATAATTTGTATCTATAATAAGTTCATATATAATCAATCCTAGTCTTTAATGAGAGTGTCAAACTTCATTGTTACGATGGTATTCTCACCGCTCTTTATGAAGTTTTTTGACTACAACTGAAGAGTAGAAAATGTCATTTCCTTAGGTCCTTCTTGGCAACTTTTATTTTATTCCCTATCAATTATAAATGTTGTGACTGGTCTAATTTCATTTTTTTTAAATATAATCAAATATCAATAATAGGATTTATTCATAAAGTGGGACACATAAACGTAGGTATATGGGTAGCAACCAATTTTCCACTTTCACGGTGTTGGATCAATCCTAGTATACATGGAAATAGACATGTATATTTTCTTTAACACTCCACATAAAACTGGTGCATATATATCATAAGAACCTAGTTTGTTACATATAGATTTGATAGAATATTCAATTAAAGATTAAATAAAATAGTATGGAATTTGATATCTGATTCAATAGGAGAAAGATTGATCATATTTTCTAGTATTTCTTCACACACAAAAGTGACAATCTACTTGAATGTGGTTTATTCATTTAATGAAAAAGTGCATACTATAGATCCATAGCTTCTAATTGAATACCAATTGAGAGAAGCTCACTAGTGGTATGAAACATTACCTAATATTCTAAATGTGTAATAAATTAATTTGGAACTTATAGTATGTTTATTGCTTTCCACAAAATCAAGTTGCCTCTTGAGAAGATGTAATAGGAATCCATGAATCATCGGTTAATAATAGAGCTTTCCCAATATCATATCATAATCCATGCATGCTTAAGTTCCTATGATAGGAATAGTGAATTCCTTTACCTAGACTCTTTCTTAGATAATAAGGAATATAAATAGAAGCATGCTTATAAGTGGTGTATCATTTATCCATGAATTGACTAACAACACTAATAACAACATAAATGATAGTTTATGTAACTATAATGTAATTGTGTTTTCCAATCAGTCTTGTATACCTTCAAGAATCTTCAAGGTCCTTTCCACATTCTTTATTAATCTAGACTTTATATACATGGGTGAATATGTAGGTTTTGCACCTACCATACCAGCTTCCTCTTGAACACTAGAACATACCTTTCTTTGAGATATGATAGTTTCATCCTTGTATCTATCCACTTCAGTGCCTAGGAAGTATTTGAGGTGACCTAGGTCCTTGGTTTAGAATTTTCTATAAAAACAATAATACGTGTAAAATTCCCCATGATCGTCTCCAATAATAACAGTGGCATCAACGTAGACAATAATCATTATAAAACTAGAAGATCATGTTGATAGAAGACTAAGTGATCAAGTTTGGATTGTCATAGACCACATTCTTGAACACACTAGATGGCTTTTCCAAAACCATGGCTAAGGTGACTTTGTAAGTACATAAGGATATTTATGAAGAAGACAAACCAAGTGAGACTCCCCCTGATAAAGAAAAGTAGGTGGTTTCTCCATTCAAATATTATTTAATATATTGACATAAAGAAAGGAGTCTTTAATTTTGTATTTGATTAGGGCCAAGAGAAATGAGAAGCCAAGGAAATGAACGTTCAGACATATGTCATCTTGTCTACCGGGAGAAGGTCTCCAAATAATTTGTTTTGTATACTGGATTGAATCCCTTGGCAAAAAGTCTATATTTAGTTGGTCAAAGGCCCCATATGGACCATTAATAATACCCTCAAGAACAAGACTCCAAGTGAAAACTATTGGAAGACAAGCCATACTCCATAAAATATCACCAGTCTGGGTGATGTAGAGAAATAGAAAAAATATGAGGTATTGGGATTGGTGATAAGTCGGGAATATATACAATATATGGAGGAGATGAATTTAATTAGGGCGATATACAAAGGTTATTAGGATATAAAATCTGAAAGGAGGTCTAAATTTCATGCGATTAATATGATATGTCACTTAAGAAATTGTAACTCCCTATAACTTATCTAAAAGTATGCATGTGGTGGAGAAAGGTCCTAATGGTTTCAATGATATGCCAATTTCTACATTATGTCATGCCATATTGTTAGGTTGTGTGGGGACACAATGAATTCAAAAAGTTCCATTTGTATAATAGAAACAAGATTAAGTGTTTGACTTAAATGTTCCTCTATAGTATATGTCTACAAATGTGAATTTTCTATGAAAAGTGTGTTTCAGAATATACAAAACTTTTCGATACTATAAATTTCCAGTTGATCCTTTATAAGATATAACCACAATTTTTTTTCAGAAAATTCATAAAAAAAGTCACAAAATAATGATATCCAAGTTTGGAAGGTGTCATATGAATTTCCCATACATCATAATGAATAATATGAATAGAAAATTCATCAAGCATATGACCTTGTGACCAAAACAATAGATCTATGGTGATTTCCTAGCTGCCACATCTCTAAAGTGAATTTGGGTGAATAGGAACTTTAGGATATATTGTTTGAAGTCCATATTAATATGAATGACTTAAATGACTATGATATTTAGTGGTTATATGACAACATAATCATTTGAAGTCCTACCAAGGTATTAGAGATAGCTTCTGCATGGCTCCAACCAATCACACCTTTGCCCATATATCCTACATGAATCAATGATCATGGTCTAATGTATTATATGCTTTAAGTGAACAAGCTAATTTAATCGAGAGTAAATCTAAAGTAAACATGATATCATTGAGCATGTTGTCAAGTGGTGTTTGGAAAATTTGTGATGGTTTTGGTGCTTTAAACAACAACAACAAGTAATGAACCATCAACAATGGCGACTTGGCATGAGTTGGCTTTAATGGTGGATACATTAAAAAGAGATAATATGAACCGATAATGTGATATGTTATGCATGTGTCAAGAACTCAAGAAGATGAACATTTATGGGTAGATTAAGAGATTAAGGAAGTGGATGTACTAGGTTCTCCTGAATTCAAGCATGTGAAGTGATGGGTCAAGATTTCTAGAAGTGGAGGATTAAATTATATAGTACATCTCATTTTGATCTGATCATTGGATCCTTAATAATGTCCCTAATATGAACTGACGTTTATAGTAGGGTATTTGGGAGAAAAGATGAAAGTTCATTGTATATTTCCTTATATTTCTCCTTCTTGCTATAGTGAGTACATACTAGTTGGTCTTTTCATCAATAAGAACATCATCCCCCTATGTTGTGGCAACCAAATCCTCATGTGGAGAACATATTTGTAGTTATCAAGAGTAATAAGTGTGTAGCTTTGTATTGAAGAAGCAAGCAAAGAATCTTACTTGATAAAGATGTGAGAGACAGACTTATATGCATTTGCATGAGTGTGAAACTCCATTATAGATAGGATCTTACTTCTTACTCCTTCATATTCCTTAAAAAATAAGTAATATGATTATAGTCACATGAAGCTTGATTAGATAAGTGGAAAGTATAATGAGAGTGAATAAGGGTTGTCTACATCATCCATAATGTGGGTAACCTTTATAAAAAATGTTGAAATGTCTTCTTGTTGTGATGAAGATTTAACATATCCGCCATAATATCATGCATACTTGAGATTTTATTTGTAAATGAGTTTGATGTGATTCCAAACTACCTTATAGCTAGTGAGATGTTCAGTGAAGCCTGCAGTGTGAGGGTCTATGGAGTTTCATAAAGTGGAAAGAAGGTTGATGCAATCTTGATCCTTCTAGAGTGGAGGACACATCTTTAGGTGGATCATGTGTGAGATGTTTGCCCTTCCCTTGACCTTGAAAATTTATTGTATGAAGTTGCATATATTGTGATCTTTTGGATGTTTTGATGCAGTTTTAAAGATAAGGCGAGACTATAGAAGAGTCTTCATGACTTATTTGTTCTTGTTTGACATGTTGTTAAGAGCTAGGTAGGGATACATCTTTTGGATTTTTAGGGACATTATGTTAGGAGAAAAGAATCCTTGTGAATGAGGTGATACGAAATGTTCTAACACGTTTGGTCGATCTTGTTCTTAGAATTGTAAACATGTCTTGTTCAAATGTAGAAAATTCCATGTCACAAACACCAAGGTTTTGGGAAACCCTAGTTTTTATGCATCATGTATGAGTTTTGGAACGTTGTTTAGCCACCTCTAGAAGAGCGAGGAAGCCCTAACATCAACACTTCATTTTGATGTACCCATGGCCAATAAAAAAAATTGATGACATACCATGTTAGGATGAGGACCTAACGTGTTGTCGTAGCTTGTAGAAACTATAGATAGTGGAAAAGGGAGTCGAATGTGAGTACTTTAAGATATCAAAGACCTCATTGAGTGTGGATATGGGTCTAAAAATGTTAAGGGAGGTGAGGTGACAATGTTTCCTCCTTGAAGTGTAGCAGATTTCCTTCAAGGAAGATAGTTGTAGATGTTGTCTTGTATGGAGTGGGACCCGATAGGGGATCCACTCCCTACTAAAATTTGAGAAATAAATCTCCCTAATCCAAACACACTAAAAAGGTATGTTGGAATATGTGTAAAATTTTCAATTCTTAAATGATGATATACAAAAATACCAAAGTATAGTAATGGAATAATATTTCATGACTATATTCAATTTATCAAAGTTACATAATATTCTCCCACTTGGGGTTTACATGAAAGTAACAATATCAGGATCTAAGTATATGGATATCTAAACTATCTCAAGTATGTTCCCCAAGAGTCAGCTCCTTAATCCAGGTCCACGTCTGCATGTCATGTCCACCATGTCCTACACCTGGGTTGGAAGCATACCCCACAAGAGAAGACAAAATGGAAGCTGTCAGCATAAAAGTCAGTTTGTGCATGTAAATAGGGAATTGAGCAACATTAGGGAAATGACATCAAATATAACTAGGCTTCCCATAGAAGAGGAAAAGTATGATCCCAGTGGGCATAAAAGGAATATGAGTTGTAATAAGATGATAAACAAGAAAAAACTTTCCACTAATGAAAAATAAGAGTTGTTCCACAAAAGCCACATAAATAAATTAGTGCAAAAAACCCATCATAATAATATTCAAACTGCACGCATGTGAGATAGGCATAGTACTAATGAAATATAAATAATAGTGCAGTTTGAGGCTCATAATCTTAAAACTAGATATAGTAAGGCACATAACCAAACTCCCAATATAAAGTGGGCACAAAACCCGAGTATGGGGCACATAACCTCCATCTCAAAGTAACATGGGCACATAACCCCCCATCTCAAAAATAAAGGACACATAACCCAAAAACCAAAGTACTTACACAACTCTAGGGCTACTCATTCACAAAGCACACAAAATGTAGAGGCAAGTAAAAGTTCAATCATATGAATAGAATTAATAATGTTGTCATAGATAAATGGACAAAATAAAATATCCACCACAAAAGTGGAAAAAATAGCTCATTGCCAAAATTAGGACTTCATCATGAAGTAAAGTACAATATAGAGTCAATAAGAATATCTGACAAAGTAATATGATCACAAGAACATAATCAAAATATAATCTTTTACATGAAGTAAATCCTTAGAAGAGTGAGAAATTGTGTAGGCTAATTTGTCCATAGGATCAAGAGAGAGAGGAAATATAGGTGATTGCTCAATATGAATAATATGGAATTCAACACACCTTAGATAGTTTGTCAACTTATCAAAATCCAAACCCGAGATCCAATTTAGGGTTATTGTTCACCTAATGTAGATTTATATGTACAACCATTAGTTAGTATTCACATTAGAAACCTTAGATTGCTACTCAGATTATATTCATATTTAGATTGTGAAATATTTTTATTTGGATAAAGGACAATTTTATGATTCCCTAGAGTATTTATTTGTAATTTTTTGATAGTAATGGAATTAATTATGAATTATTGAAGTATACACCAATATGAAAATTCAACTGATCCAAGTGGGTAAAATAATTTAGATAAAGTACTCATCCTAGCTGGCACTATTAGAATTGGCAAACTGCCCCAGACCCAAAACCAATAGGGTGCACAAAGCAGTGAGGAAAAGAAAATTAAACTGAGGGATAAATGATAGTAATACCCTTGACATGAAAACAAAAAGGAGAAAAGAATCAAGTGTAGACTTCTACTTCAAATCCTGTGCATCTTCTTCCTCAATACGGTGAGGAACCAAGATATTATAGCCAAAACCTAGACTCACATCTTGTGATTGTTAGCAAACTGAGGTCAAGATATGACGTTGTCATCTTTTAGACACAACGACGAATCAGACGATCCCAAGATGAAACTTTGTGGTGCTCAACCTACACATCAGACTACCACCATTGAAAGCATGAGGAAAAAGTATCAAGACAATATCAAATAGAATAGGAGATGAAACTAAGGTTCAAAATCAAAATAATGATCATTTCCAGTGTCTCGGGTAAATCATAAAGTGATTAAGTCAAGAAAATCAAACATCAATGCTTGAAAAACGTTCAGGAAAAGGTAGTTAAGGAAATAGGAGAACCACCACCTTAGGGGAAGTTTGAGGTGCCCAAATCTAAAGTCTCCAAGCAATCCTTATTGATGGCTACTAGTGGTCATCAGATCTGTGAGCCCCTCTCCGCACTTGTAGAGAGTTCAACACCGCAATGACCTGCGAGACGATGGTGGATGTTTTGTGGGGGCTTTGGTGTGGTGAGCGTTGAAGCAAAATAAGATGAGGGATTGGTTGTGTGGAACATATAAGAGGTCTTGGCATGATTTTATAGTTTTCTGATTCTTTGGGTCATGAGGATACAAGGAAACTTAAGGGAAACATGGTTGATACAGAGAATGGGGAAACAATATTGGGGGTTTCTAGATTAGGGTACAAGGAAGGATGTGCAAATGGTTCTTAGATTCCAAAAAGCAAGGGAAATAACTTTGATGAAAGAATCAACAAATAAGATTGTAAATTAAGAGAGGACTAGGAAAAGAAAAAGCGGCCTAGATGGGTACCCATTCTCTATGCCTACGTGCGCTTAGTCTGCTATCGAAGGTAGGATACGAGATCGATTCCATCCGATCTGGATCAGACTGCCAAAAGGATATCCATGCCGAAAAAAGAAAAACTAACCATGACATTGATTAAAGTCTATACTTTAGGAAAATTGATCAAATCAATCAAATAATTAATGTTTTGGGGGTTTAAAAACATGTTTTCTTTCCTTAATTAGTCGAGGGATCAAACAAGTCCCAATTAAAGACAAGTTTGGAGCCTAGGTTAATTAAGAAGTGTAGAATCCAATTTTGACATCTATTTCCACTTTTGGAGTCATTTCATAACCAAATTAATGTTTTTGAATTTGTCTCATATTTTCCTTTCTTAATGAAATTATGATAGTTAGTATTATTTAAATAATGTGAAACTTGGCACACAAGGTAATTGGGACCTAAAGAATGTGTACTTACCATTATATTTGGGTTTTGAAATTTTCTCTTGGGAGTTCTGATACAATTAGAATTTTTGGATCATTACCATTATATTTTAATATCATTATACTATTACCATCATTGTTTATTATTAAGATTCATATTATCTTCACATTATAGAAAAAAGTGTTTTCTTATATTATTATGCATGAATTTCCATATTCAAATTTAACTTATTTAGTCCACTAATTAAATATTTAATTAAATAATGGAACATGATTCATATTTATGGATGTGGAAATTCACATGATTATTCCTATACTTGTGTTAAATACATTGTGTTTCTTATTAAATATATCTTAGCTATTATGTGAATATTGGTTATCAAAGAAAACATATGCGACTTATATCGGGTTATGTGATGCCATTTTTTCAAGCTTGTATATATTAGAGTTACCATTGGGATAACTATGGTACATGTATTACTATATACATTTTTGTCCTAGTTTGGTCAAATGTAAAGAATTGAGCATATCAATCTCTTATCCATGGAATTGGGCTTTTCTGGAGTCAAGATGCTCGGTTTTGGTATGTTACATGTCTTATATTGGAGTTTATGGTGTCTCCTCTATGATGTGATGAAGATCAACCATGGTGAATACATTTGGAAGGAAAGTTATGGTAATGGAGGTAGCATTGCATGACATGTAAAGGTCCATTTGAGGCCTAATGATAGATGTGCCTCCACGATGTAGTCCTCTTCACAAGACTAGATCTGACAGTTTGATGAGATGTTAACAATATAACACGTGAGGAATGATTTTCTTTAATTATGAATAGGGGAACAAATTTATACTAGGACTATGGGTAGCAATCAATAACCCATTTACATAGTCTGGGACTAATCCTAGTAGATAGGGAACATACATGTATAGTAGCCAATTACATAGTGTGGGACTAATCCTAGTAGACAGGGAACATACATGTATAGTAGCAACTCCAAAACAATTTTCTATGATGAACACTTTCATAGTATTCTTAACGCATGTCACCTCTCTTACTTGGAAAGTCATAGGCCTCTTTCCTAATGGGCATAGAGGCAAGATGTATGATAGGATGGCTGGGTAACAAAATGTGGATTGGTTATCAATATACCCCTCAAATATTACATTTTAGATTAAGATAATTAGTGATCAATACATTTTATAGTTATTAGTTAGTAAAGAAATGGTATAGATGTCAAAAAATGGCACATGATATTTTAGAATGTTAACTAAGCATGATTGACTTATAGATAATTTAGCAATACTTTTATCGTACCTTAATACTTATAAAGAGTAAATAATTACATTTATTGGAAACTATTGTATTTTATGATTTTTGGATTAATGTTAATTATAGGATGCATTTGGCTTCCAATTTGATAATACTGTATTTAAATATGTGCATTGTCTTCTTCTAGTTTGATTTGAACTAAATAGTTGAACTTGACATCAAGATGCTTGTCTAACATGGTTGATTTTTACAAGTTAATTCAATGTCAAAACATTTTTAGTTGTCTTATAACTCTAAATATGTGTGGAATGTATGGGATGAATTATAACTTGTATGAATGAATATAAAAGTGGACAAATTGATAAATATAGTTACTTTCCTATTCAAACAAAGCAAGTATTAAGGATGAGAAGTTTGACATAAAAAATGGCTTGTAATGTAATTTCTTAATATTAATATTTCCAAAGATGATATAATGCATGAAAATTCTTGCATAATTGAAATGGATAAACTCTATGTTATTTAACTCTTTCAAATATTTAGGAAAAGTTATAATTAATATGAAAGTTTTGGTAATGAAATAATAAGTTATAATGTAAATAGATTTAACAACCACATTCAGAAGTCCTATAATTCATAAAGAAGTCATGCATGAGGATGTCAATTCAAATGACTTGTTGAGGAAAGTCAATCGATTATCTAAAGATAACTAACCTAGTTTTTAGTCAGCATATAGAAAATTTACTGGTTTTAACTATACTATTTAGAAGAAGAAAAATATGTCAAAGTGGTATGAAGGGGTCCCTTTTTAATTTTGCATATTCAAAACATCATTCTTGACACCTCAACCCTTTATACTGACCTATTTTCATTTCACGTCTGATTTGATAAGTAGGAAATTTTTCATTTCGTTTTGGGGCTTATATGAGGAAAAAGAGGGAGAGAAAATGCCAAAGAGGAAGTAAGGATCTGAAGCCAATTAGTATTATGTCCAAGAAAGTTAGACTTAGGTACTTCTTTCATGTGTTTTCTCAATCTCCAAAAAATATTCTTTCTTTCCTTTTTGAAGATGCCATAGGATAAAAGATTCATATCCAAATTCCACTCCCTTTTCTTTCATGTTCTAATGTCAAAATTTAAGAGAAATTCATGAAAAATATGGAAGTGGTTTGTTGGAAAATGTTTGAGATTCATTACAAACTTTGCACAAAGATTCATTCAAAATGGAGTATTTTTGGTGAATTTATGTCCCAATCAAATTCCACACCACGGTATGGTTTAATTTTGCTATAAAAATCCAATTTTTCCTCAATTAGATGGAAAAATGTATATATTTAATCATGGTGAAATTGGAATTAAAAAAGATATAGTGAGAATATTTTGTTGCTTTATAACAGATATTATAATTTCTTCATGCCATTACTTATTTTCTTTGATGTTATATTTATTGTGCATTAGATACCATATTTCATGTATGTTATAAAGGAAAATAAATGTAACATATCAAGGAAGATCATATGTTGATTTCCAAATTTTTCATTAAAGTTATATTAAAGATTGTGGTTGTATAATTAGATTTACCTAATAAATTAGGATTCAGGTATCATGCACCTTCATGTTCTTTTAGGTTTACAAGAATATCTAGATATTATAGACATCCTAAAAACTATTGTTTAGCTAATAAATTTATCAGCGTCAAATGATCTATATTGGGGGGGGGTGTTACTGCGTGCATTGACTTTTTGTATGTAACTTATGTTATGAGAAGAGAGAAATGGGAAGTACACAATAGTGTATGCTCAAAAGTTGGTAAACTTTTCATATATTAATTTGGTATTTTAAGAAGTATCAATGAGAATTGTTATTCTGAACCTAGTCTAATAAGGAAGGTATATGTTTCTATTTTATTTCACCAAAGCATTTGTAAATATGATTAAGCATTGCTTTTGTTATTAGAAATCGATTATCAATGTTGCATTAGTTCCTATTTTCTAAACACATCATTTTAAGTATGAAACAAGATGACAATTATTTACTTGTTGAAATATATCTTCTTGTTTAAATCTAAATTTAAACAATTACCACAATACAAGAGTTGATTATGTAATTGTTGCTGGTAGTTGAGAAGGTGTGCAATTTATGCAAATATTATTTTTTTATTTTGTATTTACAAATATCATTTGATAAGAATGATAGCTATGATGGTATGGTTTAGTAAAACTAATGTGTGATACTTCTCTTTCGATTAATATGCTTGAACAATGTCTTGGTCATGGTGAACCCTACAAGGACAATTTGAATAATACCAATATTTTTTAATATTTTATATAAAACTGGGTACTTAGTATATCTTATAAATTCATTGAACATCATATATAATCCTAGTCTACAATGGGGAAGGATGAGTGGACAAGCTTTAAACTAAGGAAAAATTTGTCCAAACCTCACTAGTTCACTTTAACTTGAAATGACATTGGGAATAGAGGAATATAACTATCATGGAGGTTTGTAAAAAGTCTAAATTTTTTATGAGATATTCATCTATATTGATAAGAAAGGATCTAGTTAGGTGAACTTAAATATCTTGAGGCACCAACCTTTAGTACCCTGGCATAGGGACAAAAATCCTCTACTTGGAGGTGTTTGTTGGCATCTGGTCAAGGACTAATAACCACTCTTCTAAAATGTTGGGCAAACTAACATACTCCTCGGGATATGTGGAATTGTGTAATAGAACTAATATACCACTACATAAATGAGGAAATGTTTTGGGTGCAAAGTGGGTTGCTTGAGGAGTGTGTCGCCTATATAACCATCATATTTCCACCCATATTAGACACACCAAAAGTGTAATAAACATAGTACATGGAGCCCTAAAAAACCTAGTTGTCCTCTCCCTCACATAGCCTTTCGATAACAATGGTATCACAGCCTTCTATTCTTTTCTAATGCCTATAACACAATAAATGTTAGCTGATCTTACATATGATCATAGTGATATGACACCTTCTCTTCTTGTGGTTGTAATTCATAAGCAACTTGGCATTTACTTTTATCTATTTAAAGATATACTCTCTTAGCCAAGTTGTTTTCTTTATTATAAATATGTTGATATAGTGTATTGAATATATATGTGCGTGTTGGCCTTATTCCAATCTTGTGCCATATAGTTTTGTAATGCTTTTTACTTCACTACATAGTGTATACTTTTTTAGCCCATTAGTTTTATTTTACCTGCTCTTTTGAATTCTGACATCATTTTGTGCATATATATTAATCGAGCATATGCATCTTTTTTTTCATGTGATCAAAAGCCATATTTTATGTGAGAATTCAATCCTTTCATATTGCTCTTCTTTTTTGTCATCATTGTACAGTTGTAAGTATCATAACTTTTTAACCCAGTGGCAACATTGTTTAGATATAATATATAGTGATTTATGTTACTTCAACATATCATGTCATATTTGTCAACCATTGGACATTCTATACATCACTTCTTTTTCTTTTTAGCTTAACAATGATTAGATCTTAATCTAGCATCCAAACTACCTTGTTCATGAAAACTATTTATTCACATTGCTATCACTATACAACACATATAATTTT
Organism: Alisma plantago-aquatica; assembly: GCA_963693085.1. Lineage (NCBI taxonomy): Eukaryota > Viridiplantae > Streptophyta > Magnoliopsida > Alismatales > Alismataceae > Alisma > Alisma plantago-aquatica. The sequence continues at coordinate 1,672,960,804 of OY856409.1, forward strand.
TTAAAATTTATTCCTGTTGATTCTTTTGTGAGTATTGTCCTCAAGCTTAGAACATACCCAAAAATATATCTTTTTACAAGTACACTTCTCTCCCTCATATTTGCAAACCGATTTTTCTTACGATTCACATTCACATGGCTACTAGAAAGCTCATAGTCCATGAATTGGCAAAAAAAGAAAAAAAAATGGATGGGGTTAATTTCAAAATATGGCACTGCAAGATTAGGCATACCCTTATCTGGATAGGAACATGTCATTGAAAAGTTGCTCCAGAATCTGACAGTAATGCCTTTGAGGAGGAAGTTGGGAAATAGGAAAAGGGGAATATTGATGACAAGAAGGCAAGAAGCCTAATTCTCATATTCAAAGTGGATAGCCTCATTAAATTCGGTTACCAAAAAAAGAATCCTTAAATTCTTTGAGACTTATGATTCATCAAACAAATTTTGGAAAACTTTGAAGGAGAGGTATGAAAAAATAACTGAGACAAACACTAAGCTTCTCCTATAGAAATACAACTCTTATATAGTGCAAGAGGGGCAAAGCATCATTGCACATGTTAATAATATGATTTTTATGGCTAAAGATTTATCTTATGTAGGAACTCCAATGTCAAAAAAACTAAAAATAGAAACTATACTAAAAATATTGCCATGTAGTTTTGATATGGTGCCTATTGCTGCTATCCATTCCTTCTATTAAGCTTCCTAAACTTCCCACTCGGTTAGGAATTGAGCAAGAAATAATATCTAACCATAAGAACCAAGAACTGAATGTGTCGGAAGAAAATCTTATACACCGTAAGCCAAATATGATTATTGAAAGTGACATAATAGGAGGACCAGAACAAACAAGCCACCCTTTAAATCCAACCATTCAGAAAGAAACCTAGAGGATTTTGTCATTCTTGTGGGAAATTTGGTCACTAAAGACCAAGTTCTCCAAACAAGGATGGAAACAAGGGCAAAGGCCTAAAACAAAGAGGAGAAAATAAAAGGTTTTTTTTGGTGTGATTGAGTGAAATAGTATAATTTTGGTTGAATCTAATGCATGGTGGATTGATTTTGGTGCAACCCATCATATAACAAAGACAAAACAAGGGTTGTAACATTTCAAAGAACTTAATACAAGGGAACAATGTATATACATGGGGAGTTCAAAGTGCAAAACCAATTTGCACAAAGTCCAACCAAGATGTGGACCCACATCAAACATATCAAAACCCTAAATCTCTATCCCAATGGGTCCAGAATCCTAGTGGGCAAAATGTACACATTATCTAGGGTAAAGTGAGACCTGCAAAAAATCTCAATATAATTTTACTAATTACGAGAGAAAATCCAGTTTTCACCCAAATTAAACAAAATCAGAACCTTATCCTTTATGGAATATTATGAAAAAGAATCTCATTTTGATGTTAAAGAGTTTTTCACCCAAATTTGTCAAACCAGACCACACACATTTATCGTCCCCTTTACATATCACAATGAGCATGAAAGGGTTTCACACACAAATGTGTCAAACTAACTCGCACACTTTTTTTGTTTTATGAAGAAAGGCCATACATAAGCAAAAGGGTTTCACATCCAAATGTGTCAAACCAGACCACACATGATTGGGGTTCCCATTCAATAGGTCGTGTTGGGCGCCAAAGGGTTTGACACCAAAATGTGTCAAACTGGTTTGCACATGTTTTCTCTTTTTTTAGAAATGAGCACTTGGGAGCCAAACCATTTCGGCCAAAAAGTGGCAATCGAATCCAAACCCATCCATACTATGATGATCTTGAGAAGTGTGAGTGAGGGACACTTGGCATCCCTAGGACCATTCTGAAGAAAAGTGGGTCATGAGTTGGGGGAAGAGGAAGAAAGTACCTCGACTCTTAGAAAAGGAGAGAGAGGATACCCCAGAGAGCCCCACTTCCCACCCCCAAACCCGACTCACCGAGAGAGAGAGTGAGCGAGAGAGAGAGAGTGAGAGAGAGAACCACAAATTGTTGCAAAAGTGATCGGTGCTCAGAAGTGTGAAACTCTTCCATGTTCATAAGTGTGAAACCAATTCATGCTCCAAAGTGTCAAAGCTAAATGCTAACATAGTCAGTGTTGGGAAGTACAGATCGAACTGGCATCTTCTTCTTCGACCACATACTCCCTGAAGTGCAAATCTGACCCACACTCAAAAGTGTGAAACCCTTTCACACACAAAATCCAAAGAAAGGTGAGAGTATTTTCATCATTTTATTCTTCATCTTTTATGAAACCCCCACTATACCATCTCGACAGGGTTGGGGTACCAGTCGCATACTTTTTCCCGATTCATAAATGAGTGTGCCAAATTTAGATTTCTGTATGCTTTTCTTCATTATCCATAAATAGTCATTTTTTGGTTTTCCAAGTTTTTAGACCAAAACTCAGTGGGAATTCAAACCTTTTTCCCATTTTTGATTTTCAACAAAAACAACATGTCATATAATATGAAAGAGAGACTATGTTTGACCCCTGCATGATCTGTTTAGTTTGAAACAAAGGATATGTAATGCACTAAACATAATATGAAGCTAGTAGAGAGAATATCGATTTAGAGTTTAAACTTCATATTATTAAATGGATATGACATAAAATATATAATCATCCATGTGAAGTAGCAACATGATCATAAGAGAGAAGTAAAGTTTAATAATGATATATGGAAGAATAGCATACATGGGTAAAATGATAGAAAATAAATAAGGGGTTGAAACATGAGGGAGTAATATAGATTATAAAAGAGAGAGATTGTGATATTTGAGAAAAATACTAAATAGTATACTATTCTTGATGATGACTAATTAAACCCAAATATGAGAAATGTGTTAAGTGAATACTAGAAGATCAGAATTCTAAATCTAAAAATCATCTTCTCATCTGTATCCTCCTTAGTGAGAGTGACATGGGATAAAGTGATAAGGAATAAATTCTAAATGATACACAACCGTAATGAGAGACACATCTATCGAATGTATCAATAAAACATACTATGATGATGAAACCCTAGTAAGGTATATAAAGAAAGTAATTTATCAAAAATTTCAAGTAAAGAGAAAAGGAAATTTGAGTGGCAAGGATAAGGAAGACTTTAGTAAACTTCAAGATAGATAAAGTTTGAATTTCAATCTCAAAATAAATATCTTTAGGAGGGGGCACCAGGAACATAACATCCTCATTTTTAAGCACTTTGATATAAATCCCTAGGTACATATTATTCATGGTCACTATTCAATGAATGGATCAACATGTCTAATGTTCATGAGTAAAACGCGAATTATTTTCCTATTAATAGATTGTGTATAAAAAGAAAGACACAAATTTTTAAGCCTTAATTATATTTTAATAATCAGTTATTTAATACTCAAGATTTATATTGTGTTAATTATAGTAATTATTCCATTCACATATATAAGAAATGGACTTTACTAGAATGTTTTTCACACAAAATTAGGCAAGTGGTAAAAAATTGGGATTATTTGGATTTTTTTATTAGGTAATTGATTTATACAAGATAATGAAAAATTAAATAAGATGTTGCTCTTTTCCCCATATTTTCTCAAATTTTCGCTGATTTTCTTGAATCTTGTTTTGCCTGAACTATTGGATATAGACTCAGATTTAATCTCAACCATCTGCCATCTTCTTCAACCTTCGACTGATCCAAACAGGACTCTTGTCGGCAATTAATCATGATTATCTCACAAGTTACTTGATCAGTTTTGAAACAATTTTCACCATCGACTTTGGGAGAGAACCACACATCTTTTAAGCCATTAATCGAACCCTAGTTATCCCTCTACAAGAAATGTCCAATGTCATGTGATTCCCAATCTCTACCAATGACCATTGAAGGCAAAAGAGGTGACACCATATAAGTCCACGTCCTCCAAAACGTCACCCCCTTCCACAAAAACCCTAACAAACCTCTAATTTCACTTGCCTTGACTCAGAGCACCATGCACCATAGTCATCTTCAACCTTCAGTTGAACCACCCATAACCCTTTTGCCCACCATATGGTGCCAATTAACTTGGCATACACCATCTCTGGACCTCCACCAATCTTCCCCTACACCCAAAATCTGGCACGAGTCACCAATCATCCAGCCACAGTGGAGGTGCATAGCCAGAGTTTCAAGAACCATCCTCGTTGCCTCTAGGATAAAAAGAGGACCATGGCTATCCGAATAGACCCCAAGAATATTTATACACCCTCAATTCAACCAGAGGGAGGTACATACCCGTTTCCCAAATCTAGTTCTCCTTCTTAATTTTTCGATGATTCCATGTTTTGGGTCATAACTGTGGCCACAATAGTGGTTTGATGACTTTGTGGAGACCTCAAAAAGTCACTGATTTTTTTGGATGTTGAGGAACAATTCTTTGTTTAGACTTTGGGTTCGGGTCCTAGAGGTAGTAGCTTTTGGCGACCACAGTAGGTTGTTCTGGCCACTACTGGTGATGAGCCAATGCTCGTTCAACCAGTCCTTCTCTTGTGAGGAGATTAGTGCACTTTCTTTTGTAATATACTAAAATTCAAGGCTAAATTCAAAATTTTGAGCTATGATTCATAATTCTTCAAAATAAAATTTTCTTTTCCTAGATTGCACTCACATCTGCCTTTCATTTCAAATATCTTGAAAATCAAGCTCCAGCATACAATTTATTCTCATTTTGGCCTAGTCATCCCTTTTGGGACTCACAAGTGAATAATTGAATTCCATTAGCATTTCTTGGCTTTGGAATCACATAAAAATACATCGCAAATTTTGACATTTATTTGTAGAGTAAATAATTATTTTTACTATCTTAGACTAGCAAAATAGAAAAATGAATATTTGCGTAATTAGACCAATTGCTTTTAAACTAGTGTTCAAAATTTGCATCAGAAATATAGTAGTCAATTAGGAGTATTTAATAGTAGGAGTAACACCATTATATATGGAAAATTTGTAATCAATTAAAAGCAATTAACTGAGAGGATTGACCGGGGCCACTTGCAGCCGGGTCATCTGCCCCAGCAAGCACCCCACGCTGCTATGCGGTTGATGCCATTGCAATAAGGTAACGGCAGGGGACAAGCCCCAAACATCCACTGTCATTCTCCAGCCCTAGACTCGAACACCCACACTCCCCCTTTCACTCTATCTTCCCTCCGTGAGTGAAACTAACATGAAGGGAGGGCCCTGCCATTAATGGCTGATGTCCCAACATTAGCGATGAAATGACCAGTGAGCCTCAAGTAATGCAACGCCACCACCATGTAAGCACCGCCCCAACATAGGGGCCATATAAATACCTCCCCTCATCCTACGGCAAAACTACACCTACATAACCGTGATTTATACCTCCCCCCAATGTTGACATCCTTCCCTCCGATCTAATGAACGTTGTGAGTGTGCCAGGCCTTAGCCTGTGCTGACCAACGCACGGCTTCCACCGCCCCAGTGCTGGGCAGTGGACCTTAGGAAGACCTCCAGCCATCACCCGATGTGGCAGCACCGATGACAAACTCTTCTAGACTGTCGTCATCACCCCCACTACACCAACAACTGTCGCCCATCGCAACATCAGCGGGCACCCTCACGACCCATCTGGAGCACCGGGAGCTACCTCAAAACTAGCCTCGACCCTGCCACCGATCTGAAGATTGTTGTCACCCACCATAGACTCTATGTAGGGTAGATATCAGCTTTATCAGATGTTGCAGTCGCCTATATGTGCCCAAGTACTGAAAGTTTCAGTCTAACCTCCTAAGCGGCAGACTAGTGAAGTTGTTGAATCATCACAAAGATTAGAGTCGTCTACATCACATACTTGAGAACTGAAACAACATACATAGATCCCAGCCACAATCAACCAACATGATCAATTGATCAATATGCAAGAAGGAATTCCAAACACAACCTGCTATGAGTAGTAACCCCTTATTTCCTTATATTTCAGAACTACACAAACTATTACTAAAACAAACGATAATGACCATGCTAGATTAGGATGATTAGAAGGTGTTTGAATATGTTGTATGTAAAATGAACCATAACAGTAACACATATTAGTTGATCATTTATAAGTAGAAATCCTATTAGTATATGTATCAATAGGTGCACATATCCCTGTACTGATACTAAGAGATAAAGTAAGTACGTAACTTTAGAATTGGTGCTCACGGTAGCTTCTAATACCAAAAAGCATTACCAATGATATGTTGGACTGAATATCAGTTAGTATTTAGGATATATATATATATATATATATATATATATATATATATATAGACATAGTAATAACGATAGCCTATACTTATAAATCAACTGACTTACTACTAATCAGGTTGGTTCCCATAATCGTACGTGTATTAATGTTTGCATAATGGTATATAATTAATTCATGTATATCTTAGCAATATTTATGAACCTAAGGATAACTTATTAAATCCAATATTGTTGATGTTTCAGATAGTACATAGTATTTATTAAATTATAAACCAAGTTATATTAGTAATATATTCTATTTGATCCTAGATTTTTGTACTACAAATATATAAATAATAATGCACTAATAACAATTAAGTAGAAATACATGATTAATAATTATTATAATAGTTCAAAAATATTCATGCTATACAATGTTATACAACTAAACCCTAGAAAAAGAAATCTAGATCAAAGTACTGGCATATGAATAGTATGTATAGAGGTATGTGGAATTGAACCCTAAATATCCCTAGTAAGGTATATTAGTAAATAGACACTTGATCCTAGTGACTAAATGTAGTTGTAACATATATGAGAAACATAATGATATTTTAGATCTAACATAGAGACAACACAATAAAACAACTATGTAACATTGGATATATAGATATATAAATATATAACCTAGTTGGGAATCTAATATTGATAACCATAGAGAAATATATGAAATAATAACCCTAACTAGGAAGGTAAACACTAAATAAAAAAGAATGAATAAGTGATTGATTCCAAGCCAAATGATAACTAAATTGTATCATACTTTGTAGACATTCTCTCTTAGAATCAACTTGTGATTATACAATCCTTGGAGACCTGAATAGTTGAGGTACTAAATCTTCTATTTCATTGTTGAACTATTTTCCCTCTTGATGGATAAACATATATCTTGATTCGTGGTGAATACCATATAGCTTTGGAACCTTTATTTGTTCTTGAAAGTTCACCACTCTCATTTTATAATTGATGAAATGTTGTTGATAATAATTTTAGCACTGGACTTGATCTATTGGATTTTTGAATCCCTCTGGACTTTGGTCCCTCAGGCTTTGGCCCTATAGATCTTTGGCTCACTTGAGTGGGCCAAGTACCCCACAACCTTGCGCAGTGGATAGGGATTAGTTATCCCCTAGTTACCTACAATAGCTAATAAGGTACTAGTGTCGTTCTCTCCTAGAGTGTGAGAACACAAGGCCCTTAGCCCAAGAAAGGATATGATATGAAGGTGCCAAAGATTGTTAAGTTGAATATCTAGAAATTGATTTACTTTGTGAATAGCTTGGATAAATTTTGCATACTTGAAATATTGAATATTGCTTAGTGAAGATTTTGTGAAAGAATTGCCATCTTGGAACTGATATTGAAATTTCTATTTGATAGCCTTTAGTCTACCAAATAGTCCTTTCCTAATTTTTATTATGCATCTAAATCCTACTTCGCACATAGTTTAATTATTTAGATTTAGTATCGGCTTTGCTGACCATTTATTCCCTTCAATGGGGTCCATGTGTGGTTTCGTTCCATCTAGGAACTCATGGGTAGGTGGTAGATGGATGATCTTGAAGAGACATGCACTGGGTAGTCCTCCGTTGAAGGCAAGAAAGAATGAATTCTATTTCTTAAACTTGCAATCATATTTTTAAGCTTCCGCGACTCTGATGTACAAACATGATTGTAATAGAGATTGTTTATGATTGTGATATTATTTTGTAAATATTTGATCGTAAGGATCAAGTTTTTACAACATGGTATCCGAGCCATAAACGGTCGGAACTCATGCATGTCTCATGGAAATTAGGGTTAGACAATGAACCCTAGTATCATTGACGTAGTTATTAGGATGTACATGGGATACAAGTAGAAACCATACTAGCCTAGGATGTGAGACATGTACCCTAAACTAGATATTTATGAGACAAACCTACTTAAACTACTAGATTTTGAACTTCTATAGGCATGGATTTACATGAAGATATTGTTGAGAAAGAAGTGTTTGAGATATGTGTGTAATTTTACATATAGGTTATTAAGACATAAAAATAAACAATAAATGTAAAGGAATGGTTTATCTCTGGTTTGGAACACCTAAAAATAATGCGAACCTAAAATATAAAATGAACATATACTATAAAACTTATGATTATTTGAGTCATATCAATCTAGTCACATTCAACAACTTCTATTACAATATTCAAAATAATATGTGAACATGCTTAGAATTAGATAAAATCAAGTTTATTACAAATCTATCTAATGAATAAAGTACTAATAAATAACATTATCATGTAAGTGGAATGAACTAAGGTGTCTAAGGAAGGATGCTTAGCAGGTTCTGACATAATTACTCCAGATCTATTGAGTTGGTGGTGGGGTTTCCTCGCTCTGCATACCGACCTGGCCAAGGTGAATTCTATTACTTGGAAATATACCTAATCTTTAATAATGTCACTAACTAATATTGGAAACAAATGTGCGTATAATTAACTTTGAGAGAGAGAAAATAAATTACAATATAATAAGGCTTGGAAAAAAAATCCTCAAAAAAAAGATGTAGCTAACATGAAATATGAACAATAAATTACCTTATAGAATAGTAATTACCCCTTTTGATAGAATAAGTAATGAGAAAAATCATAACATTTGAAATATATTCCACATTGAATCCATATAAATAGGAAATTGACATTTCAATGGGTTAAGATAGTTAATAATATGTTGAATTAAGGTCAATATGATGAATTTCATATTTGGAATTTCCATGGACATAAAATACTTTATAAAATTGATGCAACCTAATATCATGGAGAAATATAAGCCTACCTTACTTGAAACTAAAAATGAAGTATATCAAATTTCTTGACCCAATTAACCATTGCTCAAACATATATGACAATAATATGAAAAAGAAATTGATGAAAAGTATTATTTGTTATACTTTATAGTTATGAACTTAGAAATTTGGAAAAGTTTCAAGCAACAAATTGGAAATAGAAGAAGAAAAAAGGAGGTCAAAATTTGAATCCAATCGGGGTTAAGTTGTAACTAATAATTGTTGAGTTAAAATTAATATTGGGACCGGTATATTACCCTCAACTACAAATAGAACCTTGTGGAATAAATATAATATAGTCCTCACACTGAAATGAAAATCTACCTAGCTTGAGAAAAAAATAAAGTACATATAAATAGTTAACCCAACAAAAACATCATCATATATGGAGTGGTCACCAAATATAGCAAAAAAATGATGACGTAAAGCAAAAAAAAACCTTTTGAGAACACTAGTTGATGCTTGTTAGTTCGAATCACATACATTCATATCAGAATATGATGTTATAAGTCTTATATGGATATATCATCGCTATGTCCTCACCTCAGTAGAAGATACACTTTTCAGGTGTAGTTTACGTTCAATTAATTTAGCAACATCTATAGGGGTAGTAAGAGAACTACTTGGTCACTCTGACTAGGGCATAGGCTATTTGAATGAAAATTAGGATCAATTGAAGGGTGAAATTTGTACAAAAGAGTAATATGATAGGAGATTAGGCCTTGTGAAGGAATATAGTTGTCAAGAAGGATAAGATTTCAGGGATGAAATCTCTTTAAAAGGTGGTAGAGTTGTAACATACTAAAATTCAAGGCTAAATTCAACTTTTTGAGCTATGATTCATAATTCTTCAAAATCAAATTTTCTTTTCCTAGATTGCACTAACATCTGCCTTTCATCTGAAATAACCTGAAAATCGAGCTCCAACATACAATTTATCCTCATTTTGGCCTAGTCATCCCTTTTGGGACTCACAAGTGAATAATTAAATTCCATTAGAATTTCTTGACTTTGGAATCACATAAAAATACACCACAAATATTGACATTTATTTGTAGAGTAAATAATTACTTTTACTATCTTAGACTAGCAAAACAGAAAAATGAATATTTTCATAATTAGACCAATTGCTTTTAAACTAGTGTTCAAAATTTGCATTAGAAATATAGTAGTCAATTAGGAGTATTTAATAGCAGGAGTAACGCCATTATATATGGCAAAATTGTAAAAATTTAAAAGTAATTAACTGAGAGGATTGACCGGGGCCACTTGCAACTGGGTTATCTGCCCTAGAAAGCACCTCGCGCTGCTATGCAGTTGTTGCCGTTGCAGTAAGGTAATGGCAGGGGACAAGCTCCCAATAGCCGATGTCGTTCTCCAGCCCTAGACTCGACCACTCACACTCCCCCTTTCACTCTATCTTCCCTCGGTGAGTGAAACTGACGTGAAGGGAGGGCCCTGCCATTAATGGCAGGCAAAAAAACCTAAATGGCACATTTGCCAATTTTTATTACCGAAATGGTACGTTCTTGAACTTATTGCCCAAAATGGCACATTTCGGGAGCAATGTGTCCCCTGCTGGGACGCATTGGTCCCATAGGAGGGCAATGCGTCCCGGTTCGGAACTCACAAGATTGCACTAACATCTGCCTTTCATCTGAAATAAATTGAAAATCGAGCTCCAGCATACAATTTATCCTCATTTTGGCCTAGTCATCCCTTTTGGGACTCACAAGTGAATAATTAAATTCCATTAGAATTTCTCGACTTTGGAATCACATAAAAATACACCACAAATATTGACATTTATTTGTAGAGTAAATAATTACTTTTACTATCTTAGACTAGCAAAATAGAAAATTGAATATTTTCATAATTAGACCAATTGCTTTTAAACTAGTGTTCAAAATTTGCATTAGAAATATAGTAGTCAATTAGGAGTATTTAACAGCAGGAGTAACGCCATTATATATGGCAAAATTGTAAAAATTTAAAAGTAATTAACTGAGAGGATTGACCGGGGCCACTTGCAGCCGGGTCATCTGCCCTAGAAAGCACCTTGTGCTGCTATGCAGTTGTTGTCGTTGCAGCAAGGTAACGGCAGGGGACAAGCCTCAAATAGCTGATGTCGTTCTCCATCCCTAGACTCGACCACCCACACTCCCCCTTTCACTCTATCTTCCCTCGATGAGTGAAACTGACGTGAAGGGAGGGCCCTGCCATTAAGGCAAAAAAAACCTAAATGGCACATTTGCCAATTTATATTACCTAAATGGCACGTTCTTGAACTTATTGCCCAAAATGGCACATTTCGGGAGCAATGCGTCCCCGCGGGGGACACATTGCTCAATGCGTCCCCATGCAGGACGTATTGCATTTTTTAATCATATTTTTGCAGTCACTGATATTGTTTTATGGTTATTGATATGTATATTAATAATATTGATTATATTTGTACATTTACAATTCGTTCACTTGTATTTGAATGTCTATAATATACCCAATTATTATAAATTTGTCAATTTCAATAGCTCGTCACATGCATATGGAATATATAAGTGTATTGCAACCAACATCAGTTGGTTCCTAATTGATTATATAATAAGAACTTAATCCAAAAAAATGAGATAGCAATTAAAAACAAGGTTAAAACATGAACCAACATGACAAGAAAATAATACAAAACAAAACAATATGATAGATCCAAAATGAACAAATGTGATATAATAATATGATAGATCCACATACAATAGATGTCCTCACAAAGGCATACATACAAAACTGTACAATATATAAAAAACTAAGTACGTCATCCTCGCCCATGACGTCCTCGCCCACCTCCCTCTACATCAGGATCCTCTGTACCGATGTCATCTGGAGACGGCTGAACTGGGGACAACTGCGTAGGAGGCTGCTAGCGAGCATCAGGGAAGAAATGAAAAGGTGGAGGTGGGGTGAGGGGTCTCTGAAAACTAGGATAGGATGCATCAGGTGGGGTGCATCCTGAGAAATCAAACGGAGTAGGTGAATATGTGACATAAGATGGTGGTCGGCTCTCGGGAATAATTGGTGGTGGGAATGGAGTGTATGGAATAGAAGAAGAACTTGCTCCATAGTATGATGGTAGTTGAGGTGGGGTGATGAATGAGGAATATGAAGCAGCTCCTGAAAAATATGGCCCTATCGGTCCCCATGACATGAACTGAGAAGTGGGAGTGGTAGTGGGCTCAGCAGTAGGAGTAGGAGTAGGAGTAGGAGTAGGCTCAGGGGTTGTGGTATGAGTGGGTATGGGATCCCACGACCGAGCATAGTCGGGAAGACTATCAAAGTAACTCCCATGGATGTTGTAGATGTCGTATCTGATATGTGCAGGGGTGTGCTCTAATGCCGCTCGTATCGCCACCTATGTTTGTGCCTGTAAAACAAAGTATGTACACATAATAAAGACCAATTACATATATTACAAATAACAAAGATAAACAATAATAGTTTGTAAAATAAATAATAATGATACTCACAAATTCCTGCTGGCGATAACTTTGTGGGTAGTATGTGCTTGGAGGCATAGATGGAGGGGGCATGATGTATTATGCATGATACCATGCATAGTGAACCTGAGGACTGAAGATTGTATCAGCTGGTGGAGCGGGAACTAAGCTGTTGTTCCACATCTGCACCTCCTGCCTATAATGAAGCATCCAATCCTGAGCTGCATGACCCCTCCCATCTATCCGGATAAGCTGCGGCAGCTCAAGAGTAGGTTGTACTTGAACAAATCCGAACTGTCCAAGTACTCTGTCGGAAAAGTGCCACTCCACTATTGTGTAGCACAACAGAGGCACTCGTGCCAACCAAATATCACTACCATCTCTACAAATGGCAGCAATCTCTCGAGAACATCAGCAGTGTAAGGAATCAACTCTATCTGTTATTCATATAGACAACGTGTATCATATAAAACTGAGTAAATTGCAAATAAATAAAACATATATCATACAACAGAGGTAAGTAAGTTATACATGTGAGGGAAAAATATGGTCAAATGCTGAATCGTAAAACTGAATTGTTCCCCTGATAGTTGGACTCCTTTGGACAAAGGTAGGCCACCTATTAAATTGACAAACTAAATTTAGATAAACACTACATAATGTTTGGAAAAATATAAAATTAATTGTGTAGATCTTTAACCTGTAACCCAAGGGAACATCTTCTGGCCAATCATCCTAGCGCATTGCAATTGTACATGGGCGTCCAATTCCCAACCTCTCCCAACACCACAGCTGTAATAGGCACACACAACGTGATAGATGGGAAGTTCTCCTAGACCGGGTGGTTGCCTTATACAACTCCCTATATAAGAAAGCTAGAGTTGCAGCACCCCAAGATAGAGTGCCACAACGTGCAAAATCGGACACAAGAGGGAGGTACCTAACATGAACTCTATCCCCTGTGCTATCTGGGATAAGGTAACTACCTAAAAAATATAAGAGATATGCCCTAGTATACCTTGTCCTCAGTTCTAATTGTTGTTCTTCATCACCCGCGGTCAAATCCATATCCTTGAAGGTCTCACGCAACCAAATCAAGGAGATATGCCTCTTAGACATCCCATCTGGTGCATCTCCTAAGAAATTCTCACAAAGGTGAGTCCATGAAGAAAATTGCCCCTCATCTACACCTAAAGGATATGAAGCTATAACCGGTGGGCCATCAATCCTCAGGCCTAAAAGAACTGCAACATCCTGAAGAGTGACACTCATCTCAAAAGGGGGAAACCTAAAAGTATTGCTAGAGTTGTCCCACCTGTTAACTAATGCAGTGATTAAAGTACGGTCAAGGTGGATACATGGTAGCCTATGAACAAGCCCAAAACCAGCCATGAAAATATTTTCTAAAACATCCTAGTCAGTAATAGGCCATTGTGCCAACATGATGTGGTGCTGGGAGAGTCGGTAGGTTGCTTCTCTAGGAGCCATATCTATGAAAAGTGCAAATATTACATTAAATGAAAAATACAAATATTATACAACATTTAAGTTTGTCAAGATTTTTCATTAGATAAGATGAAATTAAATCAAATACATGAACCACCAAACAATATAAAAATACAACATTTGATTGGTACAAGAGAAATACTACAACAATTAGTTATTGCATTTGATTCAATATCTCATCTAGAGGTTCATAAAATGGCCACATTTGATGTACAACTTGATGTATCTCTGGATGTGATACAGCTAACTGGTTTTTAACTTGTTCATTGATTGACATTGAACTTATTGCCCAAAATAGCACATTTCTGGAGCAATGTGTCCCCTGCTGGGACGCATTGCCCTCCTGTGAGACCAATGCGTCCCAGTAGGGGACGCATTGCTCTCGAAATGTGCCATTTTGGACAATAAGTTTAAGAACGTGCCATTTAGGTAATAAAAATTGGCAAATGTGTAATTTATGTTTTTTTGCCTGCCATTAATGGCCGACAATCCAGCGTTAGCGATGAAACGGTCAGCGAGCCTCAAGTAATGCACCGCCGCCACCATGTAAGCACAACCCCAACCTTGGGATGCAAAACCTAGCATAGGGGCCCTATAAATACCTCCCCTCACCCTGCGGCAGAACTACACCTCCAAAACCGTGATTTATACCTCCTCCTCCCCCCTAACGTTGGCATCCTTCCCTCCGATCTGCCGAACACTAGTAGCATGCCGGGCTTTAGCCTACTGACCAGCGCACGGCTGCCACTGCCCAAGCGTTGGGCGGTGGACCTTAGGAAGACCTCCGGCCATCACCCGTTGTGGCAACACTGACGATGAACTCTGCTAGACCGCCGCCGTCACCTCCACTACCCCAGCAACTGTCGCCCATCGCAACATCGGCGGGTGCCCTCACGACCCATCTGCAGCGTCCGGAGCTGCCTCAAAACCGGTCTCGACCCTTCCACCGATCTGAAGATTGCTGTCATCCACCCTGGACTCTACGCAGGGCTAAGATCAGCTTTATCAGATGCTGCAGTCCCATGTATGTCTCCAAGTACTGAAAGTTTCAGTCTAACCTCCTAGGCGGCAGACCAATGAAGTTGTTGAATCATCACAAAGATTAGAGTGCTCTGCATCACATACTTGAGGACTGAAACAACATACATAGATCCCAGCCACAATCAACCAACAAGATCGATTGATCAATATGCAAGAAGCCGGCCCATTAGGGGGGGCAACCCGGGCGATGGATAAAGTAAGTTGTTCAGAAAATACTGGAAGTTAAATTCCTTTTTCAATTGTACTTAATTGGTTCGGTGAAAGTCTGAAACTCAATTTGTTTATGTTTTCCCTGGACTTCGGAAGATATATATAGTAACGTGAAAAGTTCGTAGGAAATCGAATGGAAAACAAGTTCCGCGCAAAGCACGTCTCGTCCTCTTGCCTTTCATCTGGTCGAGCAGCGGCTTGTCACCGGCAAAAACGAACAGTCGCTTGGGTGGGGTGGCATCTCCTTTTGCAGTGGCTTCACCTGGAAAAGTAGCAGTCTTCATCATTGCTCTAGCGGCTAGAGCCATAGTCGCTTGGGTTTCGCCGCTAGTAGAGCAGCTACACGTTCTCCATGATCTTGCCTCAATTGGGTGATATTATACCTGCAATCAAAATCCTTACGTACCGACCGCCTCACCAGGGTTGCTCCTACGAACAGTGACCTTGGCAATTAGTTCATTTTATTCTTGACGCAGCTTCAAAGGTAAGAGTAGTAATCAACTTTGTTGTTGCCTTATTTTATTCAAACCTTTCCAGAGATTTAAAAATGAACCATGACATTTTTGTTCTCTTATTTATATCAATTTGGTAGCTCATTTCTCAGTTCTTGATATAAGATCAAGTGGTTTCTGAATAGATGTTTTTCCTTCTTGTATTTGTCCCTTTTAGTTTTTCGCAGATGGTTGTCCCTTCTAATTTTTTTTTGATGTCCTGTCCGCCATCAATGATGCAACAAATAATAAATAGGAAAAAAAATATGCTTTGCTGGCCATCTTGGTATCCATTTATGGAAGCCAATGAAACCAACATTCATGTTAGTAAAATTTGTTCTTTTTAGGATGGAGTTATCAAAATTAAAATTTATATAAAATTAAAATTTATGTATAGTTTCTCTATAGTTTAGAACACCTATTTCAAAGTTCAACCAAATAAAAGTCAATTCACAGGAAAACTTAAATCTTGAATCAATCACTAGGAACTCATTTTCTTGGAACTCAGTTTTAGTTCCAGAAAAATGAGTTCCAGGAAAATTGTAGTTACATTGAACTAGTCAAACCCTAAGGATCTGATTGGTTCTCCATAAGTCATTAAAAAAGTCTACAAACTCTACTTCCAGACCAATTATGTCGATTGGTCCTCGGTAATTTGGGAAACTACTCTGTGGAACTTTCTGAGTTCTGCAAGTATAAATAGGCTGAGTTCCCTGAGGTTCGAAAGAAAAACAAGCGAAAACAAATTTCGTTCGACTTCTGTCCCGCTCCTGTCTTGCTCATTTTACAGCTCTGCCCTAATCAATATCAAAAGGAGGGAGAAATAAGTATATTTTAGTTTCTATTCTTGTCACATACGTGTTTGCTTTTTTAAACAATGATGTTGCAACAATATTACATGAATTTTTAAACTGACACAATAAACTCATCACTAATCTTTTACTTTGGTTGTCCTCTATATTTGGCAGGTGTGGTTTACTCAACTTGCCTCTGAAAAAATATCTATCCGGAAGTGAGAAAAGAAGAAAGAAGAAAGAAAATGAGCAATTTCTAGCTACTCAGAAAGGTGTGCTTGATAAATTTATTTTCATTATCCCACAAACTTCTAAAGATGTTGATAATCCTGATCAATCTAATGAAAAAGTGAATGATGATGATCATGTTACTATAGAAGTTGAAAATGTAATTGGAATTGAAAATGTTGATGAGGTTGAGGATGATACTGACGTCACTGATTTAAATGTTAGAAACTTAGACGATGATGAACAACTTCTCCCTCCTTTTGATATTTATGATCCCTTAAATTGGGATATATTGTCAACAGAGTTAGGGATATTTTAGATGAAAAAGGCCCTAAAAGAGAACTGAATCTTGTGTTTTCTTTAGATGACAATAAGAGGCACTTCTCATATGCTT
This sequence comes from Alisma plantago-aquatica, assembly GCA_963693085.1. Classification (NCBI taxonomy): domain Eukaryota; kingdom Viridiplantae; phylum Streptophyta; class Magnoliopsida; order Alismatales; family Alismataceae; genus Alisma; species Alisma plantago-aquatica. The sequence goes on from OY856409.1 coordinate 1,672,978,065, forward strand.
ATTATTCTCGAAAATTGAGCAATGGAGAGACTCATGATAGGAAGTGGCTAGTTTACTCAAAACATGTTGATAAAATTTATTGTTTTTGTTGTAAGTTGTTCAAGTCTGAGAACAATAAAAGTACACTAGCTCATAATGGGTTCAAAGACTAGAAACGTGTTAGTGAGAGTCTCAAAGAGTATGAAAATAGCATCGAGCATCTCACTAATATGAGCACTTGGCATGAATTAAAAGCAAGATTTAGCAATGAGTAAACGGTTGATAAAGAATTGCAGAAAGAAATTTCAAAGGAGAAAGAGTGTTGGAAACAAGTTTTATTAAGAATAGTGTTTTTCGTTAAGTGTCTTGCTAAATGTAATTTGGCTTTTCGAGGATCAAATGACAAACTTTTCCAAGATAGCAATGGAAACTTTTTGGGGATAATTGAAATGCTTTCAGAATTTGATTTGATAATGCAAGATCATGTTCAACGCATTCAGGATCATGAGATTCACCATCATTATCTTGGTCATTAAATTTAAAATGAGTTGATATCTCTTTTAGCCGACAATATTAAGAGTTCTATATTGAACATCATTAGAGATGCTAAAAATTTCTCAATAATTCTGGATTGTACTCCTGATGTGAGCCACCAAGAACAAATGACTCTCATTGTACGATGCATGAACATGTTTGGTCAGAAAATAAAAATAGAGGAGTTCTTTTTAGAGTTTGAAAGTAGATGATACGGCTGGATTGGGGCTTTTTAATAAACTTGTAAATTCTCTTGAGTTTCTTGATCTTAATGTGGAGAACATAAGAGGTCAAGTTTATGACAACAGTTCTAATATGAAGGAAAAACACTAATGCGTGCAAAAGTGGTTACTTGAGGTAAATCCTAGAGCATAATATGACTTGTACTTGTCATAGTCTTAATCTCACTATTAGTGATATGACTCATTCTTATGTTCTAACTGTTTCTTTTTTTGGAATTATACAATGCATATATACATTATTTGCAAGTTCTCTGTAAAGGTGGAAGTGTTTGCTTGCCAATGTCTCAGGTTTGACTGTTAAATCACTGTCCAAAACTTGTTAGGAGAGTCATATTAAAAGTGTCAAAGCTATTAGATTTCAAACTCCTCAAATCAGGTTGACTCTATTAGAATTAACCAAGTCTCGCGATGATGCTAAGACACAAAGTGAAGCAAACAGTCTGGTTTACTCGATCGAGAGTTTCGAGTTTCTACTAGGTATTGTTATTTGGCATGATATTTTATATATTGTTAATACAGTAAGTAAGAAGTTGCAATCCAAATTTATTTGCATTGATGCTACTGTTAAGTTATTGAAAGATATGTTGTCTTTTCTTGAGAAATATAGAGATGAATGATTTTCTTCTAGTATTGATGTTGCTACTGAGATTGCCTCTAAAATGAATATTGAGCCAACTTTTCAAGTTAACTGTCACATTGTTAGGAAAAGAAAATTTGGTGAGAATGATGATGATGATGATGATATTATTCAATCAGAGAAAGAGACTTTTTGAATGAATTACTTTCTAGTGGTTGTGGATATGGAAATCTCTTCTTTAAAGGAGATATTTGAGCAAGTGCAGATATTTGAAGATACTTTTAGATTCCTATATAACTCGGAGATTTTAAAATCATTGGATGAAGCTACCCTAAAGGCATGTTGCACTAAGTTTCATGCTACTTTTTCTCATGAAAGTTCATCAGACATAAACTTGGATGACTTTTTTTTTGAGTTGAAAGTATTGTAGGTCAGTTTGCTAGAAGAGCAAAAGTCAGCTATTGAAGTTCTTGAATTTGTGAAAGATGCAGATTTTTTCCCTCATATTTCAATTGCTTGTCATATTTTGTTTACAATGTCAGTGACAGTAGCCTCTGCAGAAAGGAGTTTTTCCAAGCTAAAGTTGTTGAAAAACTACCTTAGATCATCAATGTCTTAAGAAAGATTGAACAATTTGGCAATATTATGCATTGAGAAGGATATATTGGGAAATATTAATGTTGGCACTTTTATTCAAGATTGTGTATCTAAAAAGGCTTGAAGAAGTCATTTTACATGATGAGTGAAGCTTGATAAGGAGATGTCTATATTTAATTTTTATGTTCTTTTTAGTTTGATTTGTAAGAACATGTTCTATTTTTTTATATGACAATTATGACTAAACTTGTGTTTATTTAAATTTGTTAAATAAGAGTATACAGAGGGCCCATTTTTTATCTTCACCCCGGGACCTCTAAAATGTCTGAACGGTCCTGTAACAAGGAGTTCCAAACACAACTTGTTGTGAGTAGTAATCCTTTATTTCCTTATATTTCAGAACTACACAAACTGTTACTAAAACAAATGATAATGACCATGCTAGAGTAGGGTGATTAGAAGGTGTTTGAATATGTTGTATGTAAAATGAAGCATAACAGTAACACGTATTAGTTGACCATTTATATGTAGTAATACTATTAGTATACGTATCAATAGGTGTGCATATCCCTGTATTGATACTAATAGATAAAGTAAGTACGTAACTTCAGAATTGGTGCTCACTGTAGCTTCTAATACCAAAAAGTGTTACTAACGATATGTTGGACTGAATATCAGTTAGTATTTAGGATATATATATACACAGACATAGTAATAACGATAACCTATATTAACAAATTAACTGACATAGTACTAATCAGGCTGGTTCCCATAATACTATGTGTATTAATGTTTACACAATGGTATATAATAAATTCATGTATATCTTAGTAGTATTTATGAACCTAAGGATAACTTATTAAATCCAATATTGTTGATGTTTTGAATAGTACATGGTATTTTTTAAGTTATAAACCTAGTTATATTAGTATAATACATTCTAATTGATCCTACATTTTTGTACTGCAAATATATAAATAATAATACACTAATAATAGTTAAGTAGAAATATATGATTAATAATGATAAGAATAGTTCAAAAATATTCATGCTATACCATGTTATACAACTAAACCCTAGAAAAATAAATCAAGATCAAAGTACTGGCATATGAATAGTATGTATAGAGGTATGTGGAATTGAACCCTAAATATCCCTAGTAAGGAATATTAGTAAATAGACACTTGATCCTAGTGACTAAATGTAGTTGTAACATATATGAGAAACATAATGATATTTTAGATCTAACATAGAGACAACACGATAAAACAACCAAGTATGTAACATTGGATATATAGATATCTACATATATAATCTAGTTGGGAATCTAATATTGATAACCATAGAGAAAAATATGAAATAATAACCCTAACTATCAAAGGAAACACTAAATAGAAAAGAATTAATAAGTGATTGATTCCAAGCCAAATGGTAACCAAATTGTATCATACTTTGTAGATGTTCTCTCTTGGAGTCAAATTGTGATTATACAATCCTTGGAGACCTGAATAATTGAGGTACTAAATCTTCTATTTCATTGTTGAACTATTTTCCCTCTTGATGGATAAACATATATCTTGATTCGTGGTGAATCCAATATAGCTTTGGAACCTTTATCTATTCTTGAAAGTTCACCACTCTCATTTTGTAATTGATGAAATGTCATTGATAATAATTTTGGCACTGGACTTGATCTATTGGAGTTTTGAATCCTTGTGGACTTTGGTCCCTCGTGCTTTAGCCCTATAGATCTTTGGCTCACTTGAGTGGGCCAAGTACCCCACAACCCTGCGCAGTGGATGGGGATTAGTTCTCCCCCAATTAACTGGAATAGCTAATAAGGCACTAGTGTCATTCTCTCGTAGAGTGTGAGAACACAAGGCACTTATCCCTAGAAAAGATATGATAGGAAGGTGCCAAAGCTTGTTAAATTGAATATCTAGAAATTGATTTACTTTGTGAATAGCTCGGATAAATTTTGTATACTTGAAATATTGAATATTGCTTAGTGATGATTTTGTGAAAGAATTACCATCTAGGAACTGATATTGAAATTTCTACTTGATAGCCTTTAGTCCATCAAATAGTCCTTTCCTAATTTTTATTATGCATATAAATCCTACTTAAAACATAGTTCAATTATTTGGATTTAGTATCGTCTTTGATGACCCAATATTCCCTTCAGTGGGTCCACGTGTGTTTTTGTTCCCTCTGGGAACTCATGGATAGGTGGTAGATGGAAGAGATTGAAGAGACATGCACTGGGTAGTCCTCCATTGAAGACTAGATAGAATGAATTCTATTTCTTAAACTTGTAATCATATTTGTAAGCTTCCACGATTCTGATGTACAAACATAATTGTAATAAAGATTGTTTATGATTGTGATATTTTTTTGTAAATATTTGATCATAAGGATCGAGTTTTTACAACATGTTATTAGAGCCATAAACGGTCATCACTCATGCATGTCTCGTGGAAATTAGGGTTAAGTAGGAACACAAATGGAGTAGTAGAACATAGAAAAAAATAGTTAGACAACGAACCGTAGTATCATTGACGTAGTTATTAGAATGTACATGGGATACAAGTAGAAAACATACTAGCCTAGGATGTGAGACATGTACCCTAAACTAGATATTTATGAGACATACCTAGTTAAACTACTAGATTTTGAACTTCTATAGGCATAGATTTACATGAAGATATTGTTGAGAAAGAAGTGTTTGAGATACATGTGTGTAATTTTACATATAGGTTATTAAGACATAAAAATAAACAATAAATGTATAGGAATGGTTTATCTCTAGTTTGGAACACCCAAAAATAATGCAAACCTAAAATACAGAATGAACATATACTATAAAACTTATGATTATTTGAGTCATATCAATCTAGTCACATTCAACAACTTCTGTTATAATATTCAAAATAATATGTGAACATGCTTAGACTTAGATAAAATCAAGTTTATTATAAATCTATCTGATGAATAAAGTACTAAGAAATAACATTATCATGTAAGTGGAATGAACTAAGGTGTCTAATGAAGGATGATTAGCCGGTTCTGGCATAATTACTCCAGATCCATTGAGTTGGTGGTGGGGTTTCCTCGCTCTGCATACCGACCTGGCCATGGTGAATTATGTTACTTGGAAATATACCTAATCTTGAATAATGTCACTAACTAATATTGAAAAAAAAATGTATGCATAATTACCTTTGAGAGAGAGAAAGTAAATTACAATATGATAAGGCTTGGAGAAAAATCCTCAAAAAAAAGATGTAGCTAACATGAAATATGAACAATAAATTACCTTATAGAATAGTAATTACCCCTTTTGGGAAAATATGTAATGAGAAAATTCATAACATTTGAAATATATTCCACATTGAATTCATATAAATAGGAAATTGGCATTTCAATGGGTTAAGATATTGTTAATAATATGTTGAATTATGGTCAATATGATGAATTTCATATTTGGAATTTGGAATTTCCATGAACATAAAATACTTTATAAAATTGATGCAACCTAATATCATGGAGAAATAGAAGCCTACCTTAATTGAAATTGAAAATGAAGTATATCAAATTTCTTGACCCAATAAACCATTGCTCAAACATATATGACAACAATATGAAAAAGAAATTGATGAAAATTATTGTTTGTTATACTTTATAGTTATGAACTTAGAAATTTTGAAAAGTTTCAAGCAACAAATAGGAAATAGAAGAAGAAAAAAGGAGGTCAAAATTTGAATCCAATCGGGGTTAAGTTGTAACTAATATTTTTTTAGTTAAAAAATATTGGGACCGGTATATCACCCTCAACTAAAAATAGAACCTTGTGGAATAAATATGGTATAGTCCTCCCACTGAAATGAAAATATATCTAGCTTGAGAAAAAAATAAAGTACATATAAATAGTTAACCCAAAAAAATCATCATCATATATGGAGTGGTCACCAAATATAGCAAAAAAAATGATGACGTAAAGAGAAACAAACCTTTTAAGATCACAAGTTGATGCATGTTAGTTCAAATCGCATACATTCATATCAAAATATGATGTTAGAAGTCTTATACAGATGTATCATCACTATGTGCTCACCTCATTAGAAGATACACCTTTCAAGTGTAGTTTACCCTAAATCAATTTAGCAACATCTATAGGGGTAGTAAGAGAATTGCTTGGTCACTCTGATAAGAACATAGGCTAGTTAAATGAAATTCAAGATCAATGGTAGGGTCACATTTGTGCAAACAAGAGTAATATGATAGGAGATTAGGCCTTGGGAAGGAATATAGTTGTCAAGAAGGATAAGATTTCAGGGACGAAATCTCTTTAAAGGGTGGTAGAGTTATAACATACTAAAATTTAGGGCTAAATTCAAAATTTTGAGCTATGATTCATAATTCTTCAAAATCAATTTTTCTTTTCCTAGATTGCACTCACATCTGCCTTTCATTTGAAATGTCTTGAAAATTGAGCTCCAACATACAATTTATCCTTATTTTGGCCTAGTCATCCCTTTTGGGACTCACAAGTGAATAATTGAATTCCATTAGAATTTCTTGGCTTTGGAGACACATAAAAATACACCACAAAATTTGACATTTATTAGTATAGTAAATAATTACTTTTCCTATCTTAGACTAGCAAAATAGAAAAATGAATATTTTCATAATTAGACCAATTTCTTTTAAACTAGAGTTCAAAATTTGCATTAGAAATATAATAGTCAATTAGGAGTATTTAATAGCAGGAGTAACGCCATTATATATGGCAAAATTGTAAAACTTTGAAAGAAATTAACGGAGAGGATTTACCGGGGCCACTTGTAATTGGGTCATCTATCCTAGCAAGTACCCCGTGCTGCTATGCAGTTGTTGCCACTACAGTAAGGTAACGACAGGGGACAAGCCCCAAACAACCGCTGTTGTTCTCCAGCCCTATACTCGACCACCCACACTCCCCCTTTCACTTTATCTTCCCTCTATGAGTGAAATTGACGTGTTGGAAGGGCCCTGCCATTAACGGCCGACGACCTAGCATCACCGATGAAATGTCTAGTGAGCCTCAAGTAATGCACTGCTGCCACCATGTAAGCATGGCCCCAATCTTAGGACCAAAACCTAGCATAGGGACCCTATAAATACCTCCCCTCACCCTACAGAAGAACTACACCTCCATAACCGTGATTTATACTTCCTCCTACCCTCCCCCCTAATGTCGACATCCTTCCCTCCGATCTGCCGAACGTTATGAGCGTGCCAAGATTTAGCCTGTGCTGACTAGCGCACAGCTGCCACCGCCCCAGCACTGGGTGGTGGACCTTAGGAAGACCTCTAGTCATCACCCATTGTGGCAACACTGACAACGAACTCTGCTAGACCACCGCCATCATCTCCACTACCCAAGCAACATTTGCCAATCGCAACATCGGTGGGCGCCCTCACAACCCATCTGTAGTGCCAGGAACTACCTCAAAATCGGCCTCGACCCTACCATCGATCTTAAGATTGTTGTGATCCACCCTAGACTCTACGTAGGGCTGAGATCATCTTTATCATATGATGCAGTCACCTGTATGTGCCCAAGTACTGAAAGTTTCAGTCTAACCTCCTAGGCGGCATGCCAGTGAAGTTGTTGAATCATCACAAAGATTAGAGTCGTCTGCATCACATACTTAAGGACTGAAACAACAGACATAGATCCCAGCCACAATCAACCATGATCAATATGCAAGAAGGAGTTCCAAACACAACCTTTTGTGAGTAGTAATCCCTTATTTTGTTATATTTCAGAACTACACGAACTATTAATAAAACAAATGATAATGGCCATGCCAGATTAGGGAGATTAGAAGGTGTTTGAATATGTTGTATGTAAAATGAACTATAATAGTAACACATATTAGTTGATCATTTATAAGTAGTCATCCTATTAGTATACATATCAATAGGTGTGCATATCCCTGTACTGATACTCATAGATAAATTAAGTATGTAACTTCATAATTGGTGCTCACAGTAGCTTCTAATACCAAAAAGTATTACTAAAGATATGTTGGAATGAATATCAATTAGTATTTAGGATATATATATATATATATATATATATATATATATATATATATATATATATAGACATAGTAATAATGATAACCTATACTAATAAATCAACTAACTTAGTACTAATCAGGCAGGTTCCCATAATAGTACGTGTATTAATGTATGCATAATGGTATATAATAAATTCATGTATATCTTAGAAATATTTATGAACCTAAGGATAACTTATTAAATCCAATATTGTTGATGTTTCAGATAGTACATGGTATTTTTTAAGTTATAAACCTAGTTATATTAGTAATACATTCTATTTGATCCTACATTTTTGTACTGCAAATATATAAATAATAATGCACTAATAACAGATAAGAAGAAATATATGATTAATAATGATAAGAATAGTTCAAAAATATTCATGCTATACCATGTTATACAACTAAACCCAAGAAAATGAAATCAAGATCAAAGTACTAGCATATGAATAGTATGTATAAAGGTATGTGGAATTGAACCCTAAATATTCCTAGTAAGGTATATTAGTAAATAGACAGTTGATCCTAGTGACTAAATGTAGTTGTAACATATATGAGAAACATAATGATATTTTAGAGCAAACATAGAGACAACATGATAAAACAACTAAGTATGTAACATTGGATATATAACCTAGTTGGGAATCAAATATTGATAACAATAGAGAAAAATATGAAATAATAACCCTAACTAGGAAAGGAAACACTAAATAGATAGGAATGAATAAGTGATTGATTCCAAGTCAAATAATAGCCAAATTTTATCATACTTTGTAGATGTTCTCTCTTAGAGTCAACTTGTGATTATACAATCCTTGGAGCCCTAAATAATTGAGGTACTAAATCTTCTATTTCATTGTTGAACTATTTTCCCTCTTGATGGATAAACATATATCTTCATTCATGCTGAATCCCATATAGCTTTGGAACCTTTATTTGTTCTTGAATGTTCACCACTCTCCTTTTTTAATTGATGAAATGTTGTTGATAATAATTTTGGCACTGGACTTGATCTATTACAGTTTTGAGTCCCTGTGGACTTTGGTCTCTCGAGCTTTGGACCTATAGAGATTTGGCTCACTTGAGTGGGCCAAGTACCCCACAACCCTACGCAGTGGATAGGGATTAGTTGTCCCCCAGTTAACTGGAATAGCTAATAAGGCACTAGTGTCGTCCTCTCCTAGAGTGTGAGAACTCAAGGCACTTAGCCCTAGAAAAGATATGATATGAAGGTGCCAAATCTTGTTAAATTGAATATCTAGAAATTGATTTACTTTTTGAATAGCTTAGATAAATTTTTCTTACTTGAAATATTGAATATTTCTTAATGATGATTTTCTGAAAGAATTGCCATCCTGGAATTGATATTGAAATTTCTACTTGATAGCCTTTAGTCCAAAAAATAGTCCTTTCCTAATTTTTATTATGCATCTAAATCCTACTTCGCATATAGTTCAATTATTTGGATTTAGTACCCGATTTACTAACCCTTTATTCCCTTCAATGGGGTGTGTGGTTTTGTTCCCTCTGGGAACTCATGGGATGGTGGTAGATGGAAGATCTTGACGAGACATGCACTGGGTAGTCCTCCGTTGAAGACTAGATAAAATGAATTCTATTTCTTAAACTTGTAATCATATTTGTAAGATTCCGTGACTCTGATGTACAAGCATGATTGTAATAAAGATTAATTATGATTGTGATATTATTTTTTAAATATTTGATTGTAAGGATCGAGTTTTTACATATTGTTTCTAGATTACATCATGCTTCCATGAACAATTGATCGAAGGTCAGGTTGTTCCTGACCTTGCAAAGAACAATCCCTCGCCCTATTTTACTCTGATGCCCTATCACGAGAATAAGATAAGTAAATAAAATGAAGGGTATTTTGGTCTTCTCCCAATGTTGTGCATGCCAGGTTTTAGTTTGACTTGAAAACTATTTTATCTCATTTCTGATTGGCCCAGGAGCCCTTAAAACATAGAAAATCCTCAGTAAATAATCCATACAGTGAAAAAATACCTACTTTTAATGATATCTTGAGAAAAATATTCTAATCATAATGAAAACATAATATCACGCTAATGAGTATCATGTAAACAAATACTCAAACAAGTATATACTAGTTACATCTTTATGATTAAGACCGGTGAACTGACATAATTTCTAAGGACCCTGACCCACGGTTGGGGCTAACCATGTTTAATTTGCTTAAGTATGTTGCTTAGCTCATTGCTCTAGTTACCTGAGATGTAATTAGGGCATGTTGGATGTTTGGGTTCCTTGTTTGAATTTGTTTGGTTGATGCTAGTTTTTGTGGAGAGGTTTGGTGCAAACTTGCGATTCACCCAGAATAGGGATTGATGTGCAAGTTTGCCACCTCTAAAGAGTTTCTTCTCTCTCTTGGCATCATCTAGAGGAGACAAGAAGTGTTGGTGCCTTGTTTTGGACTTGGTTGAGTGGTGACATCCTTGGTGATGTTTTGGGCACATGTTTGAGGTGTGCTTTGCTCATAAGAGTGTTGTCTCAGGCTTGAGAGCCTTGAGGAGACCTGGTATTAGTTTGTGGTTGCCTTAAGGAGGCTTGATATCAGTTGAGGGTGTCTTGAGGGACTCCCTATCAGTTTGGTGGTACCTTGAGGATCACCATATCATTTTGTGGAGACTCTAGAGATGTGCCATATCAGTTTGTGACCTAGGGTTTCATCCATATCGGTTTGTGAAGGGGATGGATGAGTGTATCGACCTTAACATTCCTTAGTGACCAAGTGAGAAAGACATAGATCCTATCAGCTTGTTGAATGAAGTTACATGTGGCCTTTCTTCTTGGACATGTATCTTCTAGGGTTCTAAGGTGGTGACACCTTCCCCTTGCTCTCTCTCTCTCATCGGCCATGTATATATACCCCTTTCTTCCCATGTAAGAGAACCCTTTTAGTGATCCTTGCTTTCTCTCCTTGGTGGTCGAACTTGAGCTTGAAGAGCACTCTCCCTTGGAGCTTGGTGGGTGAGCCAAAATCTTGTAGTGCTCTCTTACATCTTCTTCCTTGGTAAGCCATGGTTTTCTAGCTTTCTTTCTCTCCTTCTTTCTTCTTCTCGTCCATGGACCTTGGTATCTTCTTTCCTCTCTTTTGCTTTCTTAACCATGTTCCTATCTTATCTCTTGGAGGTGTTGTGCTTGGAGGATCTTCTTCCTCTACCTTGATTTTGTGAGCTTGGAATTTGACCTTGGAGCTTAGAGCATGGTGGTTATTCTTGAGGTGGGTAATATAACTCTAAACCTACCTTGCTAGTTGTTCTTAGCTCATTATTTCTTGCTTGTTAGTAGCTTTATTTGGTAGCCTTGTGTTCTGTTTTGAGAATAGAACTTTGTGAAGTTGTTGCCTTAAGTTGCACCCTTTTTCCTTTTCCTTGTCAGTAATGTTATCTTGAGGTAGAAGATGACTAAATTGATATGCTATGTAAACCGACATGCTAAACCGATATGCTTTTTTCTAAACTGATATACCTATCATGATGTGGCTTGTTATGACCTAGTGGTGACTAGTGAGGAAGAGTGTTGGGTCATGAGGCTTTTAGTTGAGTATGGAAGTCGATATGGATAACCCTAATCCAACACGCATGCAATCTAATACACCCTAGCCAGATATATCTAGATTAGAAGTGAGGAGTACCTTCCCTTGAGGATTTGGATGATATCCCATGACAATGAAAGTGGTCGATATTCCTTGGTGATCTTTGAGGTTGATACCCTAGTTGTTAGTACGTTTGATATCCCATGATGGTGAAAGTGGTTGATATTCCTTGGTGATCTTTGAGGCCGATACCCCAATTGTTAGTATGGCTGATATCCCATGATGGTGAAGGTGGTCGACATATATATAAATACATAGGTCGATACCCTTTGAGATAGTGTTGTCGATACACTTTCTTATGTACAACTAATCGATATCGTGTATAGTGCCCGATACCAAGTGATGATAAATTGATACTCACCTTAAGGTTGGTAGGTCGATACCCTATTTAGGTTGGTTGCCTGATACCTATGGTTAACCAAGGTTTAATCAAGTTGAGTATGTCACTATGGGGTGATCTAATGTTGTTTGTGAAGAAAAAGGATGGATCGATGAGGTTGTGCATAGATTACAGATAGTTGAACAAGGTCACGATAAAGAATAAGTATCCCTTGCTGAGGATATGACATGTTTGATCAGTTGTATGGCACGAGGGTGTTCTCAAAGATAGATCTAAGATCAGGATATTATCAGTTGAGGATAATAGAGGATGACATACCTAAATCAGCTTTTAGGATGAGGTATGGTTACTACGAGTTTGTGGTTATGCCATTTGGGCTGACCAATGCACCAACAATGTTCATGGATTTGATGAATAGGGTGTTCCAACTGTTCCTTGATCAGTTTGTGGTCATCTTCATAGATGCAATTTTGATATATAGTCGGGACAGTCAACAACATGAACAACATCTGCATCAGGCGTTGACAATATTGAGACAACACCAACTCTATGCTAAGTTCAAAAACTGTGAATTTTGTTTGTGGGAGATAGCTTTCTTGGGGCATGTTATATCTACAGAAGGAGTACACGTGGACCCTAAGAAGGTAGAGTATGTGATAGAATTAGAGCATCTGAAGAGGATCATAGAAGTGCACAGTTTCCTAGGTTTGACAAGCTACTATCGGAGGTTCATCAAGGACTTCAACATTGTCACCTTACCCCTAACAATATTGACGTGAAAGGATGTTCCATTTGTCTAGGATGATATATGTAAACATGCTTTTTAGTTGTTGAAGGAGAAGTTGACAAGTGCACCAGTTTTGGTCCTACCTGAGTAGGGAAAAGGATACATAGTCTTTTGTGATGCATCCAAAAGTGGTATGGGTTGTGTGTTGATGCAAGAGAAGCAAGTAGTTTCTTTTGCTTCTTGACATCTTAAGAAACACAAGGAAAATTAGTCCACTCGTGATTTGGAGCTAGCTACCGTGGTTCATGCTTTTAAGATTTGGAGGCACTATTTGTATGGGGAGAAGTGTCAGATCTTCACATATCACAAGAACCTGAAGTATATCTTTTCACAGTAGGAGTTGAATATGCGACAGTGATGTTGGATGGAGTTGATTAAAGATTACAATTGCATGATTGATTATCATCCGGGAAAGGAAAATGTTGTGGCAGATGCTTTAAGCAGGAAGTCTTCATCTATGATAGAGGTCGGTTGCGTTCTTTAATGTTCCATAAGAGAGACATGTTGGTCTCCTTGCATCAGATGAATGTCAAGTTGGAAGTCTCATTGTTAGCCAGTTTGTTAGCATAATTACAAGTGAAGCCTATGTTGGGACAACAGATCAGAGAGGCACACCAGATAGATATTATGACATAGCAAATTAGATCAGACTTCAATAGTGAGAAGCGTGATGGTTTTCACGAGACAGAAGATGATATAGTATGTTATCATCACAGAATAGTAGTTCCTGATGTGGATAACCGGAGGAATATGGTGTTGGAAGAGGCTCATACATCTATGTATGCTATGCACCCAGGTAGTACCAAGATGTACCATAATCTGAAGGATATGTATTGGTGGCCAGGATTGAAGAAAGATGTTGTTCAGTTCATTACAAGATGTGTTGTGTGTCAGCAAGTCAAAGTTGAGCATCAGAAACCTACATGAACATAGCAATTGTTTCCTATACCTCAGTGGAAATAAGATCATGTGACTATGGAATTTGTGATTGATATGCCTAGGAAAATCAAAGGTTATGATTCCATTTGGGTAATCATTGACAGTTTGACCAAGTCAGTGCATTTCCTTCCCGTGAAGACAACGTTCATAGCATAGAAGCTTGCTCAAGTCTATGTTGATGAGATAGTGTGTTTGCATGGTGTTCCAGCAACTATCGTGTCTGATAGAGGTCCTCATTTTACAAGTCACTTTTGGGAGCGTATGCATACAACTTTGGGTACGCAGTTGAAGTTCAGATTTGGGTATCGGTTGAGGGTGTCTTGAGGGACTTCGTATCAGTTTGGTGGTACCTTGAGGATCACCATATCATTTTTTGAGACTCTAGAGATGTGCCATATTGGTTTGTGACATATGGTTTCATCCCAATTGGTTTGTGAAGGGGATGGATGAGTGTATCAACCTTGACCTTCCTTAGTGACCAAGTGAGCGAGACATCGATTCTATCACCTTGTTGCATGCTTTTACATGTGGCCTTTCTTCTTGGACATGTGTCTTCTAGCATTCTAAGGTGGTGAAATCTTCCCCTTGCTCTCTCTCTCATCAGCCATGTATATATACCCCTTTATTCCCATGTAAGAGAACCCTTTTAGTGATCCTTGATTTCTCTCCTTGGTGACCGACCATGAGCTTGAAGAGCACTCTCCCTTTGAGCTTGGTGGGAGAGCCAAAAGCTTGTGGTGCTCTCTTTCATCTTCTTCCTTAGTAAGCCATGATTTTCTAGATTTCATTCTCTCCTTCTTTCTTCTTCTCGGCCAAGGACCTTGGTATCTACTTTCCTCTCTTTTTATTTCTTAGCCATGGTCCTATCTTATCTCTTAGAGGTGTTGTGCTTGGAGGATCTTCTTCCTCTACCTTGAGTTTGTGAGCTTGGAACTTGACCTTGGAGCTTAGAGCTTGGTGGTTTTTCTTGAGGCAGGTTATATAACTCTAAACCCTCTTTGTTATTATCACCTTTCTACTTGTTACCTTGCTAGTTATTCTCAGCTCATTATTTCTTGCCTATTATTAGCTTTATTTGGTATCCTTGTGTTCTATTTTGAGAATAAAACTTTATGAAGTTTCACACTTTTTCCATTGCCTTGTTAGTAACATAATATTGAGGTAGAAGATGACTAAATCGATATGCTATGTAAACTGACATGCTAAACCAATATGCTTTTTGCTAAACCAATATACCTATCATGATGTGGCTTGTTATGACCTAGTGGTGACTAGTGAGGAAGAGTGTTGGGTCATGAGGCTTTTAGTTGAGTATGGAAGTCAATATGGATAACACTAATCTGACACACATGCAATCTGATACACCCTAGCCTGATACATCTAGAGTAGAAGTGAGGAGTACCTTCGCTTGAGGCTTTGGTAGATATCCCATGATGGAGAAAGTGGCTGATATTCCTTGGTGATCTTTGAGGATGATACCCTAGTTGTTAGTAAGGTCGATATCCCATCATGGTGAAAGTGGCCTATATTCCTTGGTGATCTTTGAGGCTGATACCCTAGTTGTTAGTATGGTTGATATCCCATGATGGTGAAGGGGGTCGACATCTAAAGAGATACATAGGTCGATACCCTTTGAGATAGTTTGGTTGATACACTCTCTTATGTACTTCTAATTGATATCATTTTTGGTGCCTTATACTAAGTGATGATAAACCAATACTCACATTAAGGTTGGTAGGCCAATAACCTATTTAGGTTGGTTTCCCGATACCTAGGGTTAACTGATACCCTAACCCTAACAAATACCCTATGTGACATGTAGTGATACATCATGTTGATGTTAAGGTCACATGGTGTGACATGTTACCCTGTGGTGTAATCATGTGTATGATGTTGAAAGCTAACTCTCTCTTTACATGTTTCATAAAATAGAAATATGTTTCCACATCTTTAAATATACTTCATAATAATGAAGAAAGTGATGGTCTAAAGTTGGTTGTTGATCCAACCTTGCAAACCCTAATAGATTAAAAGAGGAAACCCTAACCCTAAAAGATGTGATGTGCTTTGTAGGACATGGATTATACAAGTTGACAGTATCAATGATGCTTTGCCTTCTTGTTATCAGCTTGTAACTATGTAGGTGATACTGATTGATGTGCATAACCATGTATGAGCTATGGTGGTTATGATGTCATGGACATTGGTCCTTGTGTTAGACATTGGTCCTTGTAATGGACATTGGCCTTTGTGATAGACATTGGTCCTTGAGATGAACATATGATGAATAACAAGCATAAAGTGATGATGTGATGAGATCCCACCTACTATGTTACAATTTTCTCTGGTGATGAGTTATGCCCTGTTTATGTAGCTTTTGTTTAGAGGTTATATGTTGTAACTTGATTTATGCTTAAAGATGTCTAATTTGATCTAATTAATCAAGAGAAACCCAATAGTGTAGTTTCCATGTGTCATAGATCCATTCCAGTGTTAGCTTTATTACTGGATTATGAAATGAGTTTAACTTGGAGTGCATATTTTTGAATATGCGGGGTATAATTTGACTAATTCATTGTATCCTTAAATACATGATGTGTGAGATGGACATGTGTGAGCCGATCTCGTTGTGATATGGATGGCCATGTGTGCGCCACTCCTTTTGTTAGAATGGCCATGTGTGAGCCTGTTCTTCTAGCGTCGCAACTATGCCGAGGTGGGCAAGTTATGATCATATATGTGGAAGGCCATGCATGAGTCAATCCCTAATCTTGACTATATGTCATTTTTGTAGTTGACTGATATGTCTCTGTGGTATTTTCTCTTATGTTGACCAATATGTGTGGTGAGGTCATGGATTCCAGCTCTTCCATTAGACCTTGTGTAGCACTGGTTTCAACTTATCAAGTAGTCGGTTGGATTTGGGTGGTACGACTCAAATCCTTAGGACATAATAAAATATGTAATCAACTGTGTAGTATAATGGTATAGGATCAAACAAGAAAACATTTGTTGAGGCCTTGCTTGATCTTTATACCTTCATATATTCCTATTAAATTATTAATATGTTTCACAATTCAATAGTAATTTCCCTTCCTGTTAATAATCATTACCTGCTTCATATTAGTTGTATTTATACTGCTTGTGGGCTCCAATCTCCAAACCACGAAATAATCACGATTTAAACTTGAGCGGAAGCAATCGATAATCAGCGGAAGACAAAAATCACGGTAAATTAAAACTTTTCGAGATAAGAGCTTGAAACCACAAACCTTTTCCATAGAAAAGGGATTTAAACTGTATACATCTCTGTCAAATTACTTCTTGAGTAATTATATACAACATGATACAAAATCTCAAGAACTCATGACCAAAACACTCAAAGACCTGAGAGTACAGAGGACACATAGTACTGACTCTAACTACACCACATAGCAGGCTGAATCTCCACCTGAGATTTACTGCTGCTCCTGGTGCTGCTACTACTGGGATTGGTCACCTACCGGTTCCTCCGTCTTCGACGACCACCTAAAAAGTTGAAGTCTACGGGGTGAGACAATTATACATAATTGCCCCAGCGAGAGTTATAACTCTCCACTAGAAGCTTTATAAGCAAACAAAGAATAACTTAAGCAGTAAAAGCTTTCAAAGAATTCATTAGCAGTTTTGATAATAAGCAAGAGTTCAACATTTATGAAACATGAAGAACATATACTTTATCCTGTGTAACATCAATCAAGTAATACTACACTATTGATTATGTTTTTCAAACATTATTATGCCCTGTGGAGATGAGGTATACCACTCATACTCCAACTGATCGCTAAGAAGTCACATCAGTATCATACATAGGTCATTAAAAGAGTCAGATTCTTATGACCTCATCTTCCTCAGTCAGTTAGAGGATTGTTTGCAGAACATCTGGCAGGACGTCTGCTATTTATAGCTCACCAGGGTAAACTGGACCTTCGCTATGTTTTTAGAGTTACAGTGGCGTTCTGTACTCTCTTCGTCATCGGAAGATTTCTTGATTATCTTTCACCGATGTGGTGTTTGTGTTTACTTTGGGAGAATAGTGATACATCTCACCTTTGGGGTTTGTAGTGAAGGTTTGACAGACTATAAAAATCTACATCAATTCCTACACTAGGATGTAAGGTTCTACACATCCATATACCCCACATACTCAAAAATATGTGATCCAGGAGTTCCCTTGGGAAAACCTGTTTCACCATCATTTAGACTCTGACAATGATGGATCTATGATCAGGGCTCTACATTACACTTGATTAGTTAGGTACATTCAGTATTCTTTTAACATCATACATGGTTCTTCAAACAATAACATTAGCATAACAACTATAAATAAGAATACTAAAATGTAGCAAGCCTAACTCTTTTCAATCATCAGTTCTCAATCATTTCACCACAAGTCATCTGTTAAGCATGACCTTGATGGCATTTATGGCTCTTACAACCCATAAATCTCAATAGACGTCACTAGCAGTGCATCAAGATATTTCACTTATTCATAAAGCTTAAGACATGCTTTCAATGAATATAGTATTACAATCCATACCTGGATATGATCATCATCTCATAACAACCTGCAAGGTTAATTCAACTGGTAATAGTAAACAATTCATCAATTAGGGTTTACTTATTCATCTTTCATGTCACCACCCTAGAATTAGGGTTTACTATTCAATCCATGGTGAATTGTACTCATTACATCATCATGTATGAGAAACATCATCATTAAAGCTCTTAAGTAAGATTAAGATTCACTAGTTATCATAATTAGGGTTTCCATGATCTCACATAGGTGGATCATTCCCTACTCATGTACATTCATGTGTATTGAAAGTATCTTACTTAAGTTTCCACCATAAAAGGGTACTTTCTCTCTTTTAGGATACTTTCTCTCTCCACTTACTAGTAGATGGTGATAACACCACTCTAGATCAGGTTGGGTTAAGTCCTCATTGATTAACATAAGCCAAAACATCACTATCATGTGATTAGGGTTTGATTAAAACAAGGTTTTACTCCATTAAACCCCTCAAGGGTATTTTGGTAATTTACCTCATGATCACCATCATGGGTCAACTCATTAATCACTTAGTCCCTTAATGACCTAGGTTACCATTAGGGTTTAGATTAGATCATCATTGAATCAATTACATCATCAATTGATTAAGTACAAACCACCTTGAACACCTTCAAACGGTTTCAACCTTCAACCACCAAATGGTCTTGAGACCGTTTGGTTTCAAACGGTCTTGAGACCGTTTGGTTTCAAACGGTCTTGAGACCGTTTGCCCTCAAACGGTCTTGAGACCGTTTGACCTCAAATGGTCTTGAGACCGTTTGGGTGCGATGACCGTTTTGACTTTGAAACCGTTTGAAGCTCATGCGGTTTGAAACCGTTTGATCAAATCAACTTGAGATCGATTGGACCAAACGACCTTGAGATCGTTTGAGCCCAAACGGTCTTGATACCGTTTGGCCCCAAATGGTCTTGAGACCATTTGGCCTCAAACGGTCTTGAGACCGTTTGGATCCAAACGGTCTTGAGACCGTTTGGTCCAAATGGGCTCAAACTGTTTGGACCTCCAAAGTGGTTCAAAAGTTACAATTAATCATGGTTAAGTATGTTGAAGCCCTCAATTGGCCAAAGCCATATTAACCACTTATAACTTGAGTCAATTAGGATGAACCTCAATCACTTGGACACCAAATTAACTCTCAATTGAAAGTCAATTAGGGTTAAGTCCATCTCAATTAGGGTTTCAAATCGGATAGTCATCAATATTCAACAATGTGAATCAATTCAAGGTTGAACCTATCAATTGACCTCCAATTGGGCCCAAACTTAGCCCAAACGGTCTTGAGATCATTTGTATGACCTCCAAACGGTCTTGAGACCGTTTGCCCAAAGTTTGACCAAAAACCAAGTCGGTTGGTTTAGGGTTGAACTCCAATTAGGTCTAAAAATCAGCATTTTTATCAATTCATCAACTTATTGCAATTGGACCTTCAAACCATAATATTGTCTCAACCCTAGACCTCCAAACGGTCTTGGATTGTGCCCAAACGGTCTTGAGATCGTTTGGAAGGACCCCCAAACGGTCTTGATACCGTTTGGGTCCTTCAACCCAAAACTCAACAAGATCTATGCTTTAAAACAGTAATTTCAACCCGATTAGGGTTAGGATGTTGAAGTGCCTTCAACTCTCAATTGGTTAAGAATTAATCTTTGATTCTTTGCAGGAATAAAATTCAACATATTACCAACAGACCCTCAAATGGTCGTCCCTTGGTCAACCCTATCAAACGGTCTTGAGACCGTTTCAATCCAAACGGTCTTGCAAGACCGTTTGAGAGCAAACGGTTTGAAACCGTTTGACCTTAAACGGTTTGCAACCATTTGGACCAAAAGTGTCCAAGGTCGTTTGATAAAGTAGCATAGGAATTCACGCCCATCATCTTCAACCTTGGTTAAGGTCGGTTATTCCACCGTTTTGCTTGCAAAAGTGCAAGGAAGAAGGGAGGTAAAGGAAGAAGTATCATGCTAATTTGCAAGAACTAAGTATGCATATAAAGCAAAGAGTTTAGAGTTATAAAACCCACCTAAAGGTCATTCCTTGAGCTCCAAGCTTTCAAGCTCCCAGCTTTAATGGCGTCTTTGAGCTCCACATGTTCGGCCAAGGTGAATTTTCCAAGGAAACATTGGAAAGGAAAGGCTAGAAAGATAGATCTAGGTGAGCTAGCCATGAATCTAACCTTGAAAACGAGATTCCTTCATGAATTCAAGCAAAAGGGATGATCTAAACTTACCTAGAACCCTTGGTCGTCCCTCTCTGCTCCAGAGCTAGCCTTGGTCGGTTGAGAAAGAAGAGAAGAAGTGAAGGAAATGAAAGGTTCGTTCACTTGTTACAAGGAAAGGGCTTATATACTTCAGGCCTTTTTACACCATAAGGACCTCTAAAGTATGGAATTTGCATCTAAGTACCCCCTTGCTCAAGGAACGTCCAAACTCATCTAAACTTATGCAAAGCTCATGAAATCTCAAGATCTAAGGGTAAAGAAAGCCAACTTTCAACTAAGGTACATATATGAAAGGTTTCCATACCCATATTAGGTGATTTTTACCACCAGGATCATTTTTCTTATCTGTTTATTCATTGACGTCCCCTTTTCATCATTTCTACTCTAAATGATGGAAAAAGTTATAAAAGATGTTCTAGAAAGTGAATTTTACAAATTACACCCCTCAATTTGGGTAAATTGCACTTTACTCCAAATTAGGGTTCTTTAAGCACAAGGATCATTCCACAAGCTGCATCTTGATGCCCAAGCTTGGAAAATCCTTCTTACTTCATCATATTTACCCATATGATGTCTTATTATCATAAGAACATCTTAACCTATGAACATTGCAAGCTAACCCCTTTAACTGGGTAATTTGCACATAGGTCCCTGCACCACAAAACAATGCTACAACTTTACATATAAAGGAGCAAAATTGAAAGTAAATGTTCCTGAGGAACTTAATTACATGCTAGGGAGTATTCATAAGTATATAATTACATATTTAGTCAAAACTTCTAGGGTTATGTTATAACCCAGGTCAGGGTTGTTACAAATTATCCACCCCTTCACAAGGATTTCGTCCCTGAAATCGATAAAACGTATTAGGAGAAAAGAGCAGGGTATTTCCTTCTTATCTCATCCTCTAGTTCCCAAGTGGCTTCTTCAACACCACGATGGTTCCAGAGGACTTTCACGAGGCTTATATCTTTCTTCTTTAACTTTTTAGTTCTGTTATCAAGGATTGACACTAGTCCTTCCTCATATGTTATATCATCATTTAATTCTACTTCCATTGGTTGTAGAAATGACTCGGTGTCTGGGTGACATTTCCTCAGCATGGAAATGTGAAACACAGGATGTAACTTCTGCAACTCTTGAGGTAACTCTAGTCTATAGGCCACCTTTCCAACTCTCTCAACAATTGGATAAGGTCCCATAAATCTAGGAGCTAACTTTCCTTTTCTTCCAAAACGAAGGACTCCTTTCCAAGGTGAGACCTTGAGATACACTCTGTCTCCAACCTGGAACTCTAGGGGTCTACGACGTTTATCAGCATACGACTTCTGCCTATCCTGTGTAATCTTAAGCTTTTGCTGTATAACTTTAATCTTCTATGTAGTTTGCTGCACAAGATCAGGACCTAACAACTGGTGCTCACCAGTCTCATACCAACACAAGGGTGATCTACAACGTCTACCATACAAAGCTTCATAGGGTGCCATATCAATACTATGTTGATAGCTATTGTTATAGGCAAACTCTATCAAGTTCAGATGTAGATCCCAACTCCCGGTAAACTAGAGAACACATGCTCTCAACAGGTCTTCCAAGGTCTGTATAGTCCTTTCCGACTGTCCATCAGTCTGTGGGTGACAGGCTGTACTAAACCTTAGCTTGGTGCCTAAGGCTCTGTGTAACTGCTCCCAAAAGCGACTTGTAAATTGGGGACCTCTGTCAGAAACCATTGTGACAGGAACTTCGTGCAAACACACTATCTCTTGTACATACAACTGTGATAACCTTTCAGCAGAATAGGTTGTTTTGACATGTAGGAAATGTGCTGTCTTTGTCAACCTATCAACAACTACCCAAATGGAATCATGTCCTTTGTTTGTCCTGGGTAGGCCAACAACAAAGTCCATGGTCACATGGTCCCACTTCCATTGTGGTATGGGTAAGGGTTGCATTGTTCCTGTAGGTTTCTGGTGCTCAACCTTGACCTGCTGACACACAGAACACCTTAGAACAAACTCAGCTACATCCTTCTTCATCCCAGGCCACCAATACATATCCTTCAAGTTTCGATACATCTTGGTGCTCCCTGGATGCATAGCATACATTGAAGAATGAGCTTCCTCTAGAACTATCTTCCTCAGGTTATCTACATCAGGTACTATCATCCTCCCATGATAGCATGCCACCTGGTCATCTGAATCATGAAAACCTTCTTGTTTCTCACTACCATACGCAGATCTAAACTGTTGAACTGCAGCATCTACTTGTTGTGCCTCCTTTATCTGCTCTCTTAGGGTAGGTTTAATCTGCATCTCAGCTAACAAACCAGCTAACAATGACACCTTCAACTGTACATTGTTTTGCCTTAAAGAGATAAGCATATCTCTCCTAGAGCATACTAAGGAACTTAGTTGCGCTTTATCCATAATTGATGTTGCTGATTTCCTACTCAAGGCATATGCAACCACATTGGCCTTGCCCGGATGGTAATCAATTGTACAGTCGTAGTCCTTGATTAACTCCATCCAGCGACGTTGCCTCATGTTAAGTTCATGCTGAGAGAAGATATACTTAAGGTTCTTATGGTCTGTGAAAATCTGGAAGGTTTCTCCGTAGAGATAATGTCTCCAGATCTTCAAGGCATGGACCACAACAGCTAACTCTAGATCATGTGTCAGATAATTCTCCTCGTGTTTCTTAAGCTGTCGGGAAGCAAAAGAAATCACCTGTTTATCCTGCATCAACACACATCCAAGTCCATTCTTGGAGGCATCACAGAAGACTACATATCCTTTTCCTTGTTTAGGTAGCACAAGCACATGTGCACTTGTCAACCTTTCTTTCAACAGCTGAAAAGACTGTTGACACTTATCACTCCAGGCAAAAGGAATATCTTTCCTGGTTAACTTGGTCAAAGGTAAGGCTATAGAACTGAAATTCTTAATAAACCTTCGATAGTAACCAGCTAACCCCAAGAAGCTTCGAATCTCCGTCGGTGTCTTCAGTTGTTCCCATTATAGAACAGATTCTACCTTTGTAGGGTCAACACGAATTCCCGAGCCAGATATCACATGCCCAAGAAAAGATACCTCAGGCAGCCAGAACTCACACTTGCTAAACTTTGCATACAGCTTGTGTTCTCTTAGCAAGGTCAAAGCTTGGCGAAGGTGCTGCTCATGCTGCTGAGCATCCTTACTATAAATCAGTGTGTCATCTATGAAAATGACAACACACTGATCAAGGAAAGGTCGAAAGACTCTATTCATGAGTTCCATGAATGCAGCTGGTGCATTGGTTAGTCCAAATGACATAACCGTGAA
Source organism: Alisma plantago-aquatica (assembly GCA_963693085.1). Taxonomy (NCBI): domain Eukaryota; kingdom Viridiplantae; phylum Streptophyta; class Magnoliopsida; order Alismatales; family Alismataceae; genus Alisma; species Alisma plantago-aquatica. The sequence continues at coordinate 1,673,001,958 of OY856409.1, forward strand.
CTCATAGTGACCATATCTTGTCCTAAAGGCAGACTTGGATATGTCACTGTCCTTAATGCGGAGTTGATGATATCCAGACCTTAAGTCTATCTTGGAAAAGACCGTTGCACCACGCAACTGGTCAAAAAGATCATCAATCCTCGGCAAAGGGTACTTGTTCTTTATTGTTACTTTATTGAGTTGTCTATAGTCAATGCACAACCACATTGATCCATCTTTCTTTTTAACAAACAAAACTGGAGCACCCCAAGGTGAAGTGCTCGGTCGGATAAAACCTTTCTCAAGTAACTCTTGAAGCTGTTTCTTGAGTTCTGCCATTTCGGCAGGCGCCATCCTATAAGGAGTCTGGGCTATAGGTTTTGTATCTGGGACTAAATTGATTTCAAAATCAATCTCCTGAGGTGGTGGTATACCAGGAAGTTCTTCAGGAAACACATCCTCGAATTCCCTGACTATAGGAACTTCAACAGGGTTGGGACTCTCCTTGATAACATCTACCACATGGGCCAAGAATGCATAACATCCTTGCCTCATCAGCTTATCAGCAACCATAGCTGATACAAGACAAGTGGTCAGAATCTTTCTTTCTCCTTGAAAGATCCATGTGTTGCTTTCATCAGCAAACACTGCCAACTTGGACTCACAATCCAAGACAACTCGATACCTTTCCAAGGTATCCATCCCTAGGATTACATCAAATCCTTGCATATCAAGCGGTATAAGGTCCACTTGAATGCGATGTTTAGAAAAGAAGAGGATGCAGGGAGAGCATACCTCCTGCAAAACAGCAGACCCACTCAACGAAGTCTCCAACAACAACCTATCTGCCCTATGACTAGCTGTCATATTGCAGTTGCGAATCACTCTTCGAGTGATGAAAGAGTGTGTAGCACCCGGGTCAATCAGAATAGATATTACACAAGGTTTAGACATATCAGAATATAAAAGTTCCATCTGACCTGTCACCACTTGTGGATCGACCACTGCCTCTGGTGGGTTCATAGCATAGAACCTTGCTGTCGCCTGGTGTTGAGGTGGTGCTGATGATCCAGCTTGAGACGCTTGTCCACGTCCTCGAGCTGCTCCTTGAGATTGCATTCTCTGAGATCCTTGTTGATTCTGTCTCGGAGGCTGTGTCACACTGACAGGCTTAGATCGGCAGTCCTTCATCAAGTGTCCCACTTTACCATAGTTGTAGCAGCTTCTCTCCATTTGTTGTGGTCTGGGTGGTCCAGTAACTGACATTGATGCAGAACTCTGAGTCTCCTGAGGTGGTTGTCTTCGTCCTCTACCTCTACTTGGAGACCACTGAGTCTGAGAACTAGATCTAGGTGGTGGAGGGTTAGGTGCAGAGGACCTAGGCTTCTTAAAGTCCCTAGATGAAGAACCCTGGAACTTTGGATATCTTTTCTGAGTTTGCCTCTTCTCAACCACAGATCTCTCTATCCTTCGGACTGACTCAACGAAGGTAGAGAATCTCTCTTGGTTTTCTAAGGCAGACACGGGGGTACTCATGTCAGCATTCAAACCCCTCTCAAATCTCCTGATTCTTTCTTCTTCTGTGGTAGCCATGTGCGGACAAAACCACAACAACTCCATGAACTTAGCTTCATACTCGCTAATGTTCATTACTCCCTGCCTCAGTCTCTCAAATTGAGAGATCTTCTCGTCTAGGAAGGTCTTTGGGAAATATCTATGAACAAACTCCCGCCGAAAGTCTTCCCACGAGATTTCTATTCCAGGTCTCTTCTGCTCTTCCATTGTCCACCAATGACCAGCGCTTCCTTTGAGAAGATAGACAGCATGTCTGACCTTCTCAGTTTCAGGGATATTGAGGATCCTGAAAGCCTTCTCCAACTCCGTCAACCACAGATCAGCATCTGCGGGGTCAGTAGTCCCAAGGTACTCGGTAGCTCTGACAGGACATAGTCGCTCGAACGTCTTACCGATACCTTGTCCTTCAGGCTAGGCTGGTGCCCTAGGTGCAGGCATAGGCATCCTGTCGGTTATGTGTGTCATGGCAGTCATAAACTGCCCGAACATCATTTGTACTGCTGGGTTACCCATGTCAACTGGGTCAAACTGGGGTGGCTCCCTGAGTGGCTCAGGTGCAGGCTGTTCTATTTCTGGAACCCTTGCACCGCCTCGAGGTGCACTAGCACTACTCTCTGCCACGTACTCATCTTGTGGCTCAGCCATCCTTATGTATCTTCTTCTCCTGAGGAGCAGAAGATTCTATTAGATAAGGAAGGAATACTAGAGATAGACTCGACTTCCTAAGTCCTATGCCTCTGTAGACTCGGCGAACCTGGAGCTCTGATACCACTTAATTGTGGGCTCCAATCTCCAAACCATGAAAAATCATGATTTAAACTTGAGCGGAAGCAATCGATAATCAGCGGAAGACAAAAATCACGGTAAATTAAAAGTTTTCGAGATAAGAGCTTGAAACCACAAACCTTTTCCATAGAAAAGGGATTTAAACTGTATACATCTCTGTCAAATTACTTCTTGAGTAATTATATACAACATGATACAAAATCTCAAGAACTCATGACCAAAACACTCCAAGACCTGAGAGTACAAAGGACACATAGGACTGACTCTAACTACACCACATAGCAGGCTGAATCTCCACCTGAGATTTACTGCTGCTCCTGGTGCTGCTAATGCTGGGATTGGTCACCTTTAGACTGGTTCCTCCGTCTTCGACGACCACCTAAAAAGTTGAAGTCTACGGGGTGAGGCAATTATACATAATTGCCCCAGCGAGAGTTATAACTCTCCACTAGAAGCTTTATAAGCAAACAAAGAATAACTTAAGCAGTAAAAGCTTTCAAAGCATTCATTAGCAGTTTTGATAATAAGCAAGAGTTCAACAATTATGAAACATGAAGAACATATACTTTATCCAGTGTAACATCAATCAAGTAATACTACACTATTGATTATGTTTTTCAAACATTATTATGCCCTGTGGAGATGAGGTATACCACTCATACTCCAACTAATCGCTAAGAAGTCACATCAGTATCATACATAGGTCATTAAAAGAGCCGGATTCTTATGACCTCATCTTCCTCAGTCAGTTAGAGGATTGTTTGCAGAACATCTGGCAGGACGTCTGCTATTTATAGCTCACCAGGGTAAACTGGACCTTCACTATGTTTTTAGAGTTACAGTGGCGTTCTGTACTCTCTTCGTCATCGGAAGATTTCTTGATTATCTTTCACCGATGTGGTGTTTGTGTTTACTTTGGGAGAATAGTGATACATCTCACCTTTGGGGTTTGTAGTGAAGGTTTGACGGACTCTAAAAATCTACATCAATTCCTACACTAGGATGTAAGGTTCTACACATCCATATACACCACATACTCAAAAATATGTGATCCAGGAGTTCCCTTGGGAAAACCTATTTCACCATCATTTAGACTCTGACAATGATGGATCTATGATCAGGGCTCTACATTACACTTGATTAGTTAGGTACATTCAGTATTCTTTTAACATCATACATGGTTCTTCAAACAATAACATTAGCATAACAGCTATAAATAAGAATACTAAAATGTAGCAAGCCTAACTCTTTTCAATCATCAGTTCTCAATCATTTCACCACAAGTCATCTGTTAAGCATGACCTTGATGGCATTTATGGCTCTTACAGCCCATAAATCTCAATAGACGTCACTAATAGTGCATTAAGATATTTCACTTATTCATAAAGCTTAAGACATGCTTTCAATGAATATAGTATTACAATCCATACCTGGATATGATCATCATCTCATAACAACCTGCAAGGTTAATTCAACTGGTAATAGTAAACAATTCATCAATCAGGGTTTACTTATTCATCTTTCATGTCACCACCCTAGAATTAGGGTTTACTATTCACTCCATGGTGAATTGTACTCATTACATCATCATGTATGAGAAACATCATCATTAAATCTCTTAAGTAAGATTAAGATTCACTAGTTATCATAATTAGGGTTTCCATGATCTCACATAGGTGGATCATTCCCTACTCATGTACATTCATGTGTAATGAAAGTATCTTACTTAAGTTTCCACCATAAAAGGGTACTTTCTCTCTTTTAGGATACTTTCTCTCTCCTCTTACTAGTAGATGGTGATAACACCACTCTAGATCAGGTTGGGTTAAGTCCTCATTGATTAACATAAGCCAAAACATCACTATCATGTGATTAGGGTTTGATTAAAACAAGGTTTTACTCCATTAAACACCTCAAGGGTATTTTGGTAATTTACCTCATGATCACCATCATGGGTCAACTCATTAATCACTTAGTCCCTTAATGACCTAGGTTACCATTAGGGTTTAGATTAGATCATCATTTAATCAATTACATCATCAATTGATTAAGTACAAACCACCTTGAACACCTTCAAACGGTTTCAACCTTCAACCACCAAACGGTCTTGAGACCGTTTGGTTTCAAACGGTCTTGAGACCGTTTTCCCTCAAAAGGTCTTGAGACCGTTTGACCTCAAACGGTCTTGAGACCGTTTGGGTGCGTTGACCATTTTGACTTTCAAACCGTTTGAAGCTCATGCGGTTTGAAACCGTTTGATCAAATCAACTTGAGATCGATTGGACCAAACGACCTTGAGATCGTTTGAGCCCAAACGGTCTTGAGACCATTTGGCCCCAAATGGTCTTGAGAGCATTTGGCCTCAAATGGTCTTGATACCGTTTGGATCCAAATGGTCTTGAGACCGTTTGGTCCAAATGGGCTCAAACCGTTTGGACCTCCAAAGTGGTTCAAAAGTTACAATTAATCATGGTTAAGTATGTTGAAGCCCTCAATTGGCCAAAGCCATATTAACCACTTATAATTTGAGTCAATTAGGATGAACCTCAATCACTTGGACACCAAATTAACTCTCAATTGAAAGTCAATTAGGGTTAAGTCCATCTCAATTAGGGTTTCAAATTGGATAGTCATCAATATTCAACAATGTGAATCAATTCAAGGTTGAACCTATCAATTGACCTCCAATTGGGCCCAAACTTGGCCCAAACGGTCTTAAGATCGTTTGGATGACCTCCAAACGGTCTTGAGACCGTTTGCCCAAAGTTTGACCAAAACCCAAGTCGGTTGGTTTAGGGTTGAACTCCAATTAGGTCTAAAAATCAGCATTTTTATCAATTCATCAACTTATTGCAATTGGACCTTCAAACCATTAGATTGTCTCAACCCTAGACCTACAAACGGTCTTGGGTTGTGCCCAAACGGTCTTGAGATCGTTTGGAAGGACCCCCAAATGGTCTTGAGACCGTTTGGGTCCTTCAACCCAAAACTCAACAAGATCTATGCTTTAAAACAGTAATTTCAACCCGATTAGGGTTAGGATGTTGAAGTGCCTACAACTCTCAATTGGTTAAGAATTAATCTTTGATTCTTTGCAGGAATAAAATTCAACATATTACCAACAGACCCTCAAACGGTCGTCCCTTGGTCAACCCTATCAAACGGTCTTGAGACCGTTTCAATCCAAACGGTCTTGCAAGACCGTTTGAGAGAAAACGGTTTGAAACCGTTTGACCTTAAACGGTTTGCAACCGTTTGGACCAAAAGGATCCAAGGTCGTTTGATAAAGTAGCATAGGAATTCACGCCCATCATCTTCAACCTTGGTTAAGGTCGGTTATTCCACCGTTTTGCTTGCAAAAGTGCAAGGAAGAAGGGAGGTAAAGGAAGAAGTATCATGCTAATTTGCAAGAACTAAGTATGCATATAAAGCAAAGAGTTTAGAGTTATAAAACCCGCCTAAAGGTCGTTCCTTGAGCTCCAAGCTTTAATGGCATCTTTGAGCTCCACAGGTTCGGCCAAGGTGAATTTTCCAAGGAAACGTTGGAAAGGAAAGGCTAGAAAGATAGAGCTAGGTGAGCTAGCCATGAATCTAACCTTGAAAATGAGTTTCCTCCATGAATTCAAGCAAAAGGGATGATCTAAACTTACCTAGAACCGTTGGTCGTCCCTCTCTGCTCCAGAGCTAGCCTTGTTCGGTTGAGAAAGAAGAGAAGAAGTGAAGGAAATGAAAGGTTCGTTCACTTGTTACAAGGAAAGGGCTTATATACTTCAAGCCTTTTTACACCATAAGGACCTCTAAAGTATGGAATTTGCATCTAAGTACCCCCTTGCTCAAGGCACGTCCAAACTCATCTAAACTTATGCAAAGCTCATGAAATCTCAAGATCTAAGGGTAAAGAAAGCCAACTTTCAACTACAGATCTAAGGGTAAAGAAAGCCAACTTTCAACTAAGGTACATATATGAAAGGTTTCCATACCCATATTAGGTGATTTTTACCACAAGGATCATTTTTCTTATCCGTTTATTCATTGACGTCCCCTTTTCATCATTTCTACTCTAAATGATGTCAAAAGTTATAAAAGATGTTCTAGAAAGTGAATTTTACAAATTACACCCCTCAATTTGGGTAATTGCACTTTACTCCAAATTAGGGTTCTTTAAGCACAAGGATCATTCCACAAGCTGCATCTTGATGCCCAAGCTTGGAAAATCCTTCTTACTTCATCATATTTACCCATATGATGTCTTATTATCATAAGAACATCTTAACCTGTGAACATTGCAAGTTAACCCCTTTAACTGGGTAATTTGCACATAGGTCCCTGCACCACAAAACAATGCTACAACTTTACATATAAAGGAGCAAAATTGAAAGTAAATGTTCCTGAGGAACTTAATTACATGCCAGGGAGTATTCATAAGTATATAATTGCATATTTAGTCAAAACTTCTAGGGTTATGTTATAACCCAGGTCAGGGATGTTACACTGCTGCTCGGTTTATTTTATTTGTGATAATAATAGAGTTGGTGGTGAGTTATATCTCCTGCTGAGATTTGGAATCTCACCCTGTGGGTCTCCACATCCTTTTTAGGTAGATGAGCATGAATAGGTAGAGATTATGCAGAGGAGGTTGAGCAGCATCCAGAGGGGCAATATCTGATAAAGTTGGAGGTTTTGCGAGATGTCTTTTGTTGATAGAGTCCTAGAGTCGTCCCTATACACACGGGTCTTTGGGAACATTTTGTAGATGTTTTGTGGACATGCTATCTTTATGTTCCCTTTGTATATTAGATATGATGGAATCATGTATATATGTTCTGGAACAGTGCTTTACTTACAGGTTGACAACACGCCTTGTGAATGCTTTGAAACATGGAAGGACTAATGTGTAAGGGTTCTCGCTATATGGTTGTTTCATGAAAAATATTCTAATTTTTAGTGTTTTCTCAGTAATCTATTCACTAATCCTTCTTCCACGGTTATATTTTGAGTAATCTCACTTTGTGTGGTGTGGGGCGTGCACAGTTTGGTTGATATCAGAGCTTTAGGTTCATTGAGTCTACAGGGACCTATGACTAGGGTTTGTATTTGTTCTAGTGTCCTCCAATCTGTCTTATAATTACTTCTACTTATGCAGAAGAAGAAGAGAAAGTTGAAAGATGTCTAGAGAATATGAAGAACATGTTGCAGAGAGTAGTGTTGCTACAATGGGTGGTGGTGCAAAGAACCAGGCACATGAAGATCGGGTGCATGAAGTCCTAGACTAAACCAGATCGAGCCCAGGATCCTATTGGAAATAAGAAGATCTTGACCCAGCCATGATAAAAAAAACCCTACCTTTCAATCATTTTTTGGATAGTTTATGGCAACGATGACTCATATGGAGGACAGGATGCTTGCACCTCAACCTAGGGCACCTATTCCCCATGCTAAATCTTCGGGTATTGGGAAGACTTTCGAACGGCTTTTCCGTGTTGGGGGAGTTGAGTATGCTAGAACAGCTGACCCGACAGATGCAAATCTATGTCTGATTGAGCTTGAGAAGGCTTTCAAGATCCTGAGTATCCTTGAAGAGAATAAGGTGAAGCATGCAGTGTACCTCCTAAGCGGGAGTGTTGGCCATTGGTGGGCCATAGAGGAGGAGAAGAGACCTGGTGTTGTGGTTGGTTGGGAGGAGTTCTGATGAGAGTTTGTAAGTCAGTACATTCCTCAGACAAACCTTAATGAGAAGATCAGTCAGTTTGAGAGGATTCGACAGAGATCCATGACGATCAACGAGTATGAGGCAAGATTTATGGAGTTGTTGAGGTTCTTTCTTTACATTGTTGCGACGGAGGATGAGAGGATTCGTCATTTTGAGAAGGGGTTGAATGTTGAGTGGTCTACCCCAACTATTACTTTGGAGAATCAAGAGAGGTTTGTTGTGTTTGTGGAGTCCGTTCGAAGGATAGAACGATCCATGAAGGAGAAGAGAGAGGTGAGTGTTAAGAAATGGTCTACATAGTTTCAAGGACAGTCATTAGGTGGCTTCAAGAAGTTAAGGTTTTCTACACCGCCAGTGCCATAGAGGTTTAGTGTTTCGACACAGTGGTCACTGAGCAAGGGCAGAGGCCGAAGTTTTCCACCCTTAGGAGCCTCGAGTGTTGCATCAACATCAATGACAAGGCTACCTAGGCCTTGGTATGGGGATAAGAGGTGCTATAAGTGTGTAAAAGTTGGCCATACCAAATCATTCTACCCAGTGAAGGATGATGAAGTGACTCAACAGGAGAGGTAGAGTCAGCATGTCTCACAGAGACAACAGAGCAATAGCAATACAAGAGGACGAAGACGTGGCCAAGAGTCACAAGCTGGATCATCTTCTCAGGGAAGTAGAGGACTGGGGCGACAATAGGCAATGGCTAGATTCTACACCATGAGTCAGCCAGAGGCGGTGGTCAACCCGTGAGTAGTGATAGGTCAGATGGAGTTATTTCATTCTAATTTGTCTTCTTCTTGTTATATATCTATTTTGGTTGATCTGGGTGCTACACACTTTTTTTTGTATGGGAAGTGCTTAGTAGTTGTTCTTTTCCTATTAGTCATAAGAAGAATAGCTTGTTTCTGGAAACATCGTTGGTCGGTTCTATAGTATTGTAGGATGTGTGTCCTTCCTGTGTTCCCTCTTTTTTGGGATACAACATTCAAGTGGATCTCATACCACTTGACATGCATGGATTCGATGTGATCCATGGAATGGATACCCTGGAGAAGTATAGAGTAGTCTGGGATTGTAGTTCCAAGCAAGCAATGTTTGTTGATGGCAGTGAGATGTGGATCTTCCAAGGAGATAAGAAGATTCTCCTTATATGTCTTGCATTATCTATGGTAGAAAGGAAGATTCTAAGACAAGGTTGTGAGGCCTTTTTGGCACACGTAGTGGATACAGAGGTGAGGAGTCTTAGTATCCAAGAAGTGTCGGTGGTTAAGCAGTTTGAGGGTGTGTTTCCTGAAGAGTTTCTAGGTGTCCCCCCACCCTATGAGATTGATTTTGAGATCAATCTAGTTCCTGGCACATAGCCGATAGCTCAGACACCATATATGGTGGCTCTGAAAGATATGGCGGAGTTGAAGAGATAGTTTCCTGAACTGCTTGATAAAGGTTTCAACATGCTGAGTATGTCACTGTGGGGTGCTCCAATGTTGTTTATGAAGAAAATAGATGGATCTATGAGGTTGTGCATAGATTATTGAACAAGGTCACAATAAAGAATAAGTATCCCTTGTCGAGGATTGATGACTTGTTTGATCAGTTGTGTGATGTGAGGGTGCTGTCGAAGATAGATTTGAGATCAGGATATCATCCATTGAGGATCAAGGAGGATGACATACCAAAGTCAGCTTTTAGGATGAGGTAAGATCACTATGAGTTCATAGTTATGTCATTTGGGCTGACCAATGCACCAGCAACATTCATGGATTTGATGAACATGGTGTTCCGACCGTTCCTTGATCAGTTTGTGGTCATTTTCATAGATGCTATTTTGATATATAGTCGAGATAGTCAACCACATGAAAATCATCTGCATCATGCGTTGACATTATTGAGACAGCACCAGCTCTATGCTAAGTTCAGCAAGTGTGAGTTCTGGTTGAGGGAGGTATCTTTCTTGGGGCACGTTATATCTACAAAAGGAGTATGCGTGGACCCTAAGAAGGTAGAGTTTGTGATAAAATGGAAGCAGCTGAAGACGACGAAAGAAGCACATAATTTCTTAGGTTTGGCAGGCTACTATCGGAGGTTCATTAAGGACTTTAGTGATGTCTCCTTACCCCTAACAAGATTGACGTGAAAGGATGTGTTGTTTATCTAGGATGATAGATGTCAACGTGCTTTTCAGTTGTTGAAGGAGAAGTTGATAAGTGCACCAGTTTTGGTCCTGCCAGTGTAGGGAGAAGGATACATTGTCTTATGTGATGCATCCAAAAGTGGTATGGGTTGTGTGTTGATGCAAGATAAGAAAGTAGTTTCTTTTTCTTATTGACATCTTAAGAAACATGAGGAAAATTAGCCGACTCATGATTTGGAGCTAGCTACTGTGGTTCATGCTTTTAAGATTTGGAGGCACTGTCTATATGGGGAGAAGTGTCAGATCTTCACATATCATAAGAACTTGAAGTATATCTTTTCACAGCAGGAGTTGAATATGAGACAGTGGTGTTGGATGGAGTTGATTAAAGATTACAATTGCATGATTGATTATCATCCGGGAAAGGCAAATGTCATGGCAGATGCTTTGAGCAGGAAGTCTTCATCTATGGATAGAGGTTTGTTGAGTTCTTTATCGTGCCATAAGAGAGACATGTTGGTCTCCTTGCGTCAGATGAATGTCAAGTTGGACGTCTCTTTGTTATCCGGTTTGTTGGCACAATTACAAGTGAATCCTATGTTGAGACAACAGATTAGAGAGGCATAGTAGACATATATTGTGACACAACATATTAGATCAGAGTTTGGCACTGAGAAGCATGATGGTTTTTATGAGACAAAAGATGGGATAGTATGTTATCATCACATGATAGTAGTTCCTGATGCAGATAACCTAAGGAAGATGGTGTTGGAAGAGGCTCATACATCTATGTATGTTATGCACCCAAGTAGTACCAAGATATACCACAATCTGAAGGATATGTATTGGTGGCCAGGCTTGAAGAAAGATGTAGCTAAAATTCATTGTAAGATGTGTTCTATGTCAGCAAGTCAAAGTTGAGCATCAGAAGCCTGCAGGAATGTAGCAACTGTTGCCTATACCTCAGTGGAAATGGGATCATGTGACTATGGATTTTGTGATTGGTCTGCCTACGAAAGACGAAGCTTATGATTCCATTTGGATAATCATTGACATGTTGAACAAGTCAGTGCATTTCCTTCCCATGAAAACCACGTTCATAACAGAGAAGCTTGCTCAAGTCTATGTTGATGAGATAGTGCATTTGAATGGTGTTCCAGAAACTATTGTGTCTGATATAGGTCCTCAGTTTACAAGTCACTTTTGGGAGTGACAACATACAACTTTGGGAACGCAGTTGAAGTTTAGCACTGCTTTCCACCCGTAGACAGATGGTTAGACTGAAAGGACCATTCAAATCTTGGAGGATCTATTGAGGGCTTGTGTTCTTTAGTTTATAGGAAGTTGGAATATACACCCCAGTTTGATAGAGTTCACCTACAATAACATCTATTAGAGAAGTATTGACATAGTACCATATGAGGTGTTGTATGGGAGATGTTGTAGGTATCTGTTGTGTTGGTATGAGATATGGCGGTATCAACTTTTGGGTCTTGAGCTTGTACAACAGACGATAGAGAAGATCAAAGTGATATAGAAATATTTGAAAGAAGCATAGGATAGAAAAAAAGTCATATGTAGACAATTGTCATAGACCCTTGGAGTTCCAAGAGGGAGACAAAGTATACCTAAAGGTCTCTCCCTGGAAGGGTGGTTTGAGGTTTGGGAAGAAGGGTAAGTTGGCTCCCAAGTATATGGGACCTTACCCAGTTGTGGCACGAGTTGGGAAGGTGGCCTACAAGTTAGAGTTTCCAACTAAGTTGCACTATTTTCATCCAGTGTTCCATGTCAGTAAGCTGAGGAAGTACCATCTGGATACATAGTCAGTGTTACAGCCTGTGGAGGTGGATCTTGATGAGGATATGGCCTATGTGGAGAATCTAGTGATGATCCTTGATCCGAGGGTGAAGAAGTTGAAGAGGAAGGACCTTGTGTTTGTGAAGGTTCTTTGGCATCATCGTGGTGTTAAGGAAGCCATGTGGGAGCTCGAAGAGGATATGAGGAGGAAGTACCCTTCTCTTTTCTCTTAGGATTTCGACGACAAAATCCCTGTTAGAGGTTTATGGATTATAAGGACCCTGACCCACATTTTGGGGTAACCCTATTTTCTTTGCTTAAGTATGTTGCTTAGCACCTTGCTCTAATCACCTGAGATATAATTAGGGTATGTTGGAGGTTTAAGTTCCTTGTTTGAACTTGTTTGGTTGATGATTGTGTTTTGTGGAGAGGTTTGGTTAAAACTTGCAATTCACCCAGAAGAGGGGTTGATGTACAAGTTTTCCGCCTCTACAATGTTTCTTCTCTCTCTTGGAATTATCTAGAGGAGAGAGGAAGTGTTGGCACCTTGTTTTGGCCTTGGTTGAGTGGTGACATCCTTGGTGATGTTTTGGTCTTATGTTTGAGGTGTGGTTTTCTCATAAGAGTGTTGTCTCTGGCTTGAGAGCCTTGAGGAGACCTGGTATCAGTTTGTGGATGCCTTGAGGAGGCTTGATATTGGTTTAGGGTGTCTTGAGGGACATCCTATCAGTTTGGTGGTACATTGAGGATCACCATATTATTTTGTGGAGACACTAGAGATGTGCCATATCAGTTTGTGACCTAGGGTTTCATCCCTATCAGTTTGTGAAGGGGATGGATGAGTGTATCGACCTTGACCTTCCTTAGTGACCAAGTGAGCGAGACATAGATCCTATCACCTTGGTGCATGGTGTTACATGTGGCCTTTCTTCTTAGACATGTTTTTTCTAGGGTTTGAAGGTGGTGCACCTCCCCCTTACTCTCTCTCATCGGCCATGTATATATACCCCATTCTTCCCATGCAAGAGAACCCTTTTAGTGATTCTTTCTTTCTCTCCTTGGTTGCTAATGTTGAGCTTGACGAGCACTCTCCCTTGGATCTTGGTGGGTGAGTCAAAAGCTTGTGGTTCTATCTTTCATCTTCTTCCATGGTAAGCCATGGTTTTCTAGTTTCTTTCTCTCCTTCTTTTTTCTTCTTGGCCATGGACGTTGGTATCTTCTTTCCTTTCTTTTCCTTTCTTAACCATGGTCTTATCTTATCTCTTAGAGGTGTTGTTCTTGGAGGATCTTCTTCCTCTACCTTGAGTTAGTGAGCTTGGGGCTTGACCTTGGAGCTCAGAGCTTGGTTGTTGTTATTGAGGCGGGTTATATAACTCAAAACCCTCTTTGTTATTATCACCTTTCTACTTGTTACCTTGCTAGTTGCTCTTAGCTTGTTATTTCTTGCTTGTTCATAGATTTATTTGGCAGCCTTGTGTTCTGTTTTGACAATAGAAATTTGTGAAGTTGCTGCCTTAAGTTGCAACCTTTTTCCTTTGCCTTGTTAGTAACATTATCTTGAGGTAGAAGATGACTAAACCGATATGCTATGTAAACTGACATGCTAAACTGATATGCTTTTTTCTAAACAGATATACCTATCATGATGTGGCTTGTTATGACCTAGTGGTGACTAGTGAGGAAGAGTGTTGGGTCATGAGGCTTTTAGTTGAGTATGGAAGTTGATATGGATAACCCTAATCTCACACACATGCAATCAGATACACCCTATCCCGATACATCTAGAGTAGAAGTGATGAGTACCTTCCATTGAGGTTTTTATCGATATCCCATGATGGTGCAAGTGGTCGATATTCCTTGGTGATCTTTGAGGCCGATATCCTAGTTGTTAGTATGGCTGAAATACCAAGATGGTGAAAGTGGTTGATATTCCTTGGTGATCTTTGAGGCTGATACCCTAGTTGTTAGTATGGATGATATCCCATGATGGTGAAGGTGGTCGACATCTAAAGAGATACATAGGTCAATACCCTTTGAGATAGCGTGGTCGATACACTATCTTATGTACTTCTAATCGATATCATTTGTGATGCCTGATACCAAGTGATGATAAACTGATACTCACCTTAAGGTTGGTAGGTCGATACCCTATTTAGGTTGGTTGCCCAATACCTAGGGTTAATCGATACCCTAACCCTAACCGATACCCTATGTGACGTGTAGTGATACATCTTGTTGATGCTAAGGTCACATGGTGTAACGTGATGCCCTATGGTGTAATCATGTGTATGATGTTGAAAGCTAACTCTCTCTTTACATGTTTCATAATGATAGAAATATGTTATACATCTTCTAAATATACTTCATAATGATGAAGGAAGTGATAATATAAATCCAGTTGTTGATCCAACCTTGCAAACCCTAATCTATTAAAAGAGGAAACCCCAAACCTAAAAGATGTGATGTGCTTTGTAGGACATGGATTATACAAGTTGACAGTATCAATGATGCTTTGCCTTCTTGTTATCAGCTTCCAACTATGCAGGTGACATTGATTGATGTACATAGCCATGTCTGAGCTATGGTGGTTATGATGTCATGGACATTGGTCCTTGTGATGGACATTGGTCCTTGTGATGGGCATTGGTCTTTGTGATGTACATTGGTCCTTGAGATGGACATAGGATGAATAACAGGCATAAAGTGATGATGTGTTGAGATCCAACCTACTATGTTTTAGTTTGCTCTGGTGATGAGTTATGCCCTATTTATGTAGCTCTTGTTTAGAGATTATACGTTGTAACTTGATTGATGCTTAAGGATGTTTAAATTGATCTAATTAATCAAGTGAAATCCAATAGTGTTGTTGCTCTGTTCCATAGATCCATTCCAACATCAACTTTATTACTGGATGGTGAAATGAGTTTAACTCAGAGCGCGCATTTTTGAATATGCGGGGTATAAGTTGAGTAATTCCTTGTATCCTTAAATACATGATGTGTGAGACGGCCATGCGTGAGCTGATCTCATTGTGATATGGAAGGCCATGTGTGAGCCACTCCTTTTGCTAGAATGACCATGTTTGAGCCTATTCTTCTAGCATTGTACTTGTACCAAGGGGGCTAGTTATAATTATATATTTGGAAGGCCTTGCATGACCCAATCCCTAATCTTGACTATATGTCATTTTTGCAGTTGACTGATATGTCTTTGTGGTGTTTTCTCTTATGCTGACCAAGAGGTGTGGTGAGGTTGCTGATTTCGACTCTTCCATTAGACCTTGTGTGGCACTGGTTTTGACATATCAAGTGGTCAGTTGGATTTGGGTGGTCCGACTCAAATTCTCGGGGCTTAATGAAATACGTAATCAGTTGTGCAGTATAATGGTATAGGATCAAACACGAAAACATTGGTTGAGGCATTGCTTGATCTTTATACAATGTTCTTAATAGAAAATATATGTGTTCTTCATATTCTTTTTAAATTATTAATATGTTTCACAATTTAACCGTAATTTCCCTTCCTATTAATAATCATTACCTGCTTCATCTTAGTTGTATTTATACGATTGCTCAGTTTATTTTTTCTATGATAATAATAGAGTTGGTGGTGAGTTATATCTCCCACTAAGATTTGGAATATCACCCCATGGGTCTCCCACGTCCTTTTTAGGTGGACGAGCACGAAGAGGTAGAAATTGTACAGAGGAGGTTGAGCAGCATCCAGAGGGGTAGTAGCTGATAAGGTTGGAGGTGTTGCTAGATGTCTTTTATTGATAGAGTCCTAGAGTCATCCCTATACACTCGGGTCTTTGGGAATGTTTTATATATGTTTTGCGGGCGTGCTATCTTTATGTGCCATTTGTATATCAGATATGATGGAATCATGTATATATGCTCTGGAACAATACTTTCATTATAGGTTGACAACATGCCTTGTGAATGCTTTAAGGCATGAACGGACTCTTGTTTAAAGGTTCTTGCTATATGGTTATTTGTGAAAAAGGTTGTAGTTTTTACTATTTTCTCAGTAATCTATTCGCTAATCCTTCTTCCACGATTATCTTTTGAGTAATCTCGCTTTGTGTGGTACGGGGCGTCACATATTAGTCATACTTAAGGGTGTGGAAACTAATAATCTGAGCTAATAGATAAACCAAAAATCCTAATCACCAAGATTGAAGATAAATGATTTATGATGATCTTAAGATACTATAAAGTTACCTTATGTATAGCCTCAAGTATTGAGAATATATGTAATAAGAATATGAAGGTAAAGAGTATGATCAAAACCTTCCATTTCTTTTGAAAACTCAGACATGAATCCTTATATCTATATGGATACATACAAGGGGTAATGTAAATAAACCTTGAATCAATGTTAAAGGCGGAGTCAATGAATTAAGATAAGAAGAATCAAATTTGGTCAAAACCCTAACCCTAACTCATATGACACATCCACTATAAAGGATAAGATAATACACCCTAGTATTCCCAAGAACATAAGATGATGTACATGTTTCTGAGATTTACCCAAGAGATAGACATGTACCACAAAACCCTAGTTGAGAACATCATGAACCCTAGAATCCATGGCTTGATAAAAACACCTAAAATCTGATAGATCCTTTGGGTTTACTGGAAAGAAGTAGATCCAGTCACAAAGAAAAAAGTGTGAACAGGATTCTGACTTGGCAAAGGTAAGTGGGCCATGTCCTTTGAATTCATGTTATCTAATTATCCTTCTAAGAATAATCAATTAAACACATGGTCTAATGTTCATGCATAGATTACCACTTTTTAGTACAGTAGAATTCCTAACTCACATAGCTCATGTGCAGATTATATAAACTATCAGTTTCAAGTTGTTGTTCATGCATGATTGTTAGAAATCAGCATGTGGATTATTAGAACTCAAAATATGTGATTAGGATTTATATCAGTATGTTAATTCCGTGTATGCATTTAGAATCTAGAATCTCTTTCAAAATATCAGATTTAGATATAGAATTTAGATTTGAAATTTATCACCATTCTATATAAATTGAGATTCTAAATTCAAAAAAGAATTATTAGAACTTAGAATGAAAATATCAGAATTTATCTCCAATTTTTATTTCCTTATTGTTATACCAGAATATAGATTTATCGTACAAGTTAAAATAGAATTTAGAATATATAATGCAAGAATAGAATGCATACTTCATAATTCATCTCAAATAGTTGAGATACAAAACCTGAATGGAAACAGAATCAGAATATAATTAGAAATATAATTAGAATAAGAATAGAAAATGTCACCAGAATATAATGTATATTATATAATAAGTCCTCACAAAATAGAAGTATTGTGGTACATAGAACATAAGGCTTTTGTATGTTAGAAGGTGCATTGCACTATAGAAGGCACTTGGTGCCACAGAACAGAAGACACCTCGATGTCACCAGAAGGCATTTATGCCACAGAAGGTATGTTGTACCATAGAAGGCACATAGAACCACAGAAGCAAACTTATTATATAATTGTGGCCATATAAAGATAAAATGTGTGAATAAAAGATGTGAATAAATATTTTTAGTATAGTTTTATATGACAAGATTTTATAATGCAGTTATATCCCTATGTTATAAAATTTAATGCCACTTACTCTAACTAGAATGTTTTTCACTGTGCATGGCTGGGTACGCGACGTCCACAGATAGTGAGGAGTAGTTTGTGAAGGAGTTCAGATTCAAGGAAGTAGGATATCTATCACTGGTGGGACATTATCTTAGCTGATCCTCCAGATCAAGATTTTATTTATCCTTTTCTTTTAGTTATTATAGGGAGATGTAACTCCCAGACTCACAGTTTCATAATGTTGGACATTTTCTTTTTTATTCAGTTATTATGGTTTGTTTGCATGTTACTGTATGCCAAAAATGTGATGTTTGCCCTAGAATTTATATTATGTGTGTTGATGCTTCCTCATATCATTTTTTGGTTGATAATTTGGCAAGCATTACGATATGGTATCAGAGCATTCAAATAATCATTAGTGATTGATGTCCATAGATAGACCTCTTATATATGCCCTTATTTATAGATGGCCCCCAAGAAGACATCTGATAAGGGCAAGCAACATGTGGATGGAGAGGAAAGCTCCTATAGTGTAGGGGACGATTGTGAGATATTTGGAGGAGGCAACCCCAATTCTCCTATTCATGTGCTCATCAAGGCCGTGATTGATGCCCTAACTGGTTAGAGTGGAGGCCCCAACAGCCTAGAAACTAGGAGTTGTCCTTAGTAGATTTCTTGAAGATCAATCCAGAGACCTACTCTACCTAAGATGAGACAGATGTGGTCACTCATGCTGAGGAGTGGCTATTGAACATGGAGAATTGCTTCCGTGATTTGGGATGTCCTGAGCATTCCAAGGTTCGTTTGGGGACCCATCTACTGAAAAGTGTTGCTCATGTATGGTGGGAGAACTTCACCAACACCTGAGGACCTGATGTTGCACCACTGACCTAGAGGGAGTTCACAACCGCCTTCCAGAATTGCTAAATTTCAGAAGATATGATTGAGAAAAAGGAGCTGGAAATCAAGCGCCTCAAGTAGCATAACTCTACCATCAGCCAATATGCAATGAAGTTTGCATGCTGCAAAAATACGGTACTAAAGATGAGGTGCATCTAGCCAAGAAGTTCATGTGTGGTCTGAAGCCCGGCCTTGACTTCTCACTGGTGGGACGTGGCATTAGGATAGTGCAAGAAGCCCTAGAAGTTGCACTGGAGCTGGAGGACCACCCAGGATGAAATTGGAAGAATGGAGGATCTTCTAGAGGCAACCATCAGAATAAAGGTCAGAACGGTGGACAAAACAACAAGAGGAAGGCCCCAGAAGGAGCACCAGCTCAGAGAGAAGATGTAGTCATAGGATCTTAGGAAGCACCTTGCCAAGTCTACCCCAACTGTCATAAGCGCCATGGTGGGGAATCCAAGTTTGTGCAACTAGTATGCTACCTATGTTGAGATGAAGGCCACTTCAAGTTCAACTGCCCAAAGAGGAAGAAGCAAGACCAGAATAGTCAAAGAGAGAAGAATGCAGCAAGAGTGTTCTCCATGGACATATAAGAGGTAGATGAGGACCAGATCACAGAAGGTATGGCCTAATCCTAATATTATTAATTACATGAAATCACTTTATGACATGCATAGTTTAGACCTCTTGAGTATATCATTATGAACTTTGGGTTGATCGATTATAACCCACAAAGGATAGTATAACCCTATGGTGGCTAGTATCTGAAAATTTTGAGGACAAAATTTATCCAAGGTGGGTAGAATTGTAACATCCTCATTTTTAAGCACTTTGATATAAATCACTAGGTACATATTATTCACGCTCACTATTCAATGAATGGGTCAACATGTATAATGTTCATGACTAAAAGTCTTGAATAATTTTCCTATTAATTGATTGTGTATAAAAAGAAAGACACGTGAATTTCCAGGGCTTAATTATATTTGATAATTGGTTGTTTAATACTAAAGATTTATCTTTTGTTAATTGTAATAATTATTCTATTCACATATATAGAAAATGAATTTTACTAGAATGATCTACACACAAAATTAGGCAAGTGGTAAAAGTTTGGAATTATTTGGAGTTCGTTTGATTAGGCAATTGATTTATACAAGATAATGACAAATTAAATAAGATAATACTCTTTTCCCCCTATTTTCTCAGATTTTCACTAATTTTCTTGAATCTGGTTATGCTTGAATTGTTGGATCTAGACGTCGATTTAATCCTAGTCATTCTTCAGCTTCTTTAAACTCTGGCTTCTCCAAACAAGACTCTTGTCGGAAATCAATCGTGATTATCTCACAAGTTACTTGATAAGTTTCAAAATAGTTTTCACCATCGACTTTGGGAGAGAATCACACCCTTTTAAGCCATTAATCAAACCCTAGTTCTTCCTCTACAAGAAATGCCCAATGTCCCATGATTCCCAATCTTTACCGATGACCATTGAAGGAAAAATAGGTGACACCATATAAAACCATGGCCTCTAGAACGTCACCCCCTTTCATAAAACCCTAACAAACCTCTAATTCCACTCACTTTAACTGAGATCACCCAACACCATAGTCATCTTCAACCTTCAGTCGCACCACCCAGAACCCTAGTTCCCATCATCTGGTGGAAATTAACTTTTCATACACCATCTCTGGACCTCCACCAATCTTCCCCTACACCTAAAATCCAACGTGACTCACCAATCCTCCCCGTCTACAAAGCCGCGGTGGAGGTGCACAGTCGGAGCTTGAAGAACAATCCCTGGTGGTATGTAGGCTACACAGAGGAACTAGGACTATCTGACTAGACCCATAGAAGCTTTGTATGCCCTCAATTCAACCAGAGGGAAGGTACATACCAGTTTCCCAAATCCGGCTCTCCTTCTTGGTTTTCCAATGATTCTACATTTCGAGTCATCGTCATGGTCACAATAGTGCTTTGAAGACTTCGTGGAGCCCTCATGAAGTCATTGATATTGTTGGATTGCTGAAGAACCACGCTTTATTTGGACTTTTGGGTCGTGCCCTAGAGGCAGTATATTTTGGAGACCACGACAGGTTGTTCTAGCCACTACTAGTGATGAGCCAATGCTCGTTCGACCCTTCCTGGTCTTGCGAGGAGATCAGATCACTTGCTTTAATCCAGATTACATCTTGCTTCAATGAACAATCGATCGAATGTCAGGTTGTTCCTGACCTTGCAAAGAACAATCCCTCGCCCTGTTTTACTCTGATGCCCTATCATGAGAATAAGTTAAGTAAATAAAATGAATGGAATTTTGGTCTTCACCCAACGTTGTGCATGCCAGGATTTAGTTTGACTTGAAAAATATTTTATCTCATTTCAGATTGGTCCAAGAGCCCTTAAAACATTGAAAATACATAGTAAATAATCCATACAATGAAAAAATACAAAATTTTAACCATATCTTGAGAAAAATATTTTGATTATAATGGAACTGTAATATCACCCTAATGTCTATTATGTAAAATGATATTCAAACAAGTATATACTACTACATATTTATGATTAATAGTGGTGAACTTAAATAATTAGTCATACTTAAGGGTGTGGAAACTAATAATCTGAGCTGACAGATAAACCAGAATTCATAAACACCAAGATCAAAGATAAGTGATTTATAATGATCTTAAGATACTATAATGTTACCTATTGTATAGACTCAAGTATGGAGAAAGTATGGAGAATATGTGTAATAAGAATATGAAGATAAAGAGTATGTATCAGAACCCTTCCATTTCTTTTGAGAACTTAGACATGAATCCTTATATCTATATGGATACATACAAGGTGTAATATAAATAAACCATAAATCAATGTTAAAGGCATAGTCAATGAATTAAGATAAGAAGAATCAAATTTGATCAAAACCCTTACCTTTACTCATATGACACATCTACTATAAATGGTAAGATAATACACCCTAGTATTCCCAAAAACATAAGATGATGTGCATGTTTGTAAGATTTAGCTGAGAGATTGACACATGTACCTCAAAACCCTAGTTGAGAACATCATGAACCGTAGAATCCATTGCTTGATGAAAACACCTATCATCTAATAGCTCCTTTGGGTTTACAAGAAAGACGTAGATCCAGTCGTAAAGTAAGAAGTGTGAAGAGGATTCTGACTTGGAGAAGGTAAGTGGGTCATGTCCTTTGAATTTGTGTTATGTAATTATCCTTCTTAGAATAATCCATTAGACACATGGTCTAATGTTCATACATAGGTTACTAGTTTTTAGTAAAATAGAATTCCTACCTCACATAACTCGTGCATAGATTATATAAATTATTAGTTTCAAGTTGTTGTTCATGCATGATTGTTAGAAATCAGCATGAGGATTATTTGAACTCAAAATACATGATTAGAATTTATTTCAGTATGCTAAGTCCCTGTATGCATTTAGAATCTAGAATTCCTTTTAGAATATTAGATTTAGATATAGAATTTTTATTTGAAATTTATCACCGTTCTTTATAAATTGAGATTCAAAATTCAAAATAGAATGATTAGAACTTCGAATGAAAATATCATTATTATCTCCAATTTTTAGTTCCTTATTGTTATACAAGAATATAGATTTATCGTACAACTCAGAATAGAATTTAGAATATAGAATGCAAGAATAGAATACATACTTCATAATTCATCTCAAATAGTTAGAATACATAACCAGAATGAAAATAGAATCAGAAATAGTAATAGAACAAGAATAGAAAAGAATAGAAAATATCACCAGAATATAATTTATATTATATAATATGTCCTCACAGAATAGAAGGCTTTCATGCCACAGAAGGTGCATTGAACCATAGAAGGCACTTGGTACCATAGAACAGAAGACACCTCAGTGTCACCAAAAGTTATTTATGCCACAAAAGGTATGGTGTACCATAGAAGGCACACAGTGCCATAAAAGAGGACTTATTGTATAATAGTGGCCATAGAAATATAAAATGTGTAAATCAAAGATGTGAATAAAGATCTTTAGTATATTTGAAGATGACAATCCTTTAGAATGCAGTTATATCCCTATGTTATAGAATCCAATTCCACTTACTCTAACTAGAATTATTTTTATTGTGCATGGTTGGGGTTGTGACGTCCACAGATAGTGAGGAGTAGTTCGTGAAGGAGTTCAGATTCAAGACAGTAGGATGTGTATCACTGGTGGGGCATTATCTTAGTTGATCCTCAAGATCTAGATTTTATTTATCCTTTTATTTTAGTTCTTGTAGGGAGATGTGACTCCCAAACTCATAGTTTCATAAAGCAGGACATTTTCCTTTTTATTTAGTTACTATGGTTTGTTTGCATGGTACTATATGCAATAAATGTGATGTCTGCCCTAGAATTTATATTATATGTGTGTTGATGCTTCCGCATATGATTTTTTGGTTGATCATTGGCCAAGTGTTACAATGAAATTCCTCAAGAAAGACGTTGTAATGCCCCTCCAATCACATATATACTGGCAGAAGACAACCCTATGATCTCCATAACATGGGTCACTTGGCTTGGAGGAACAATACAAAACATGATATTCAATAACAACAAGATAAATTAAACACCACGCATTAACTCAAAATACAGATTCATACATTCTTCTTGAAAGGAAAAACATAAACTGTCTAATCTTAATCTTGAACCTAATACATGCAGGATAAGCAAATCTAAAGCATGAAATGATAAACTAGACTAGATAATCTATGGAGTGGTAGATGGCACCCCACCAAGAAAAAGGCTCCTTAATATCATCTACATTGAAGGGATTGCTTCAATTCTCCTTTACTCCTTGATCTAGGGATATCTAGTCCCACAACCATGCAAAAATAAAGTCATACATCAGTAAGGGGCACTATATACATTATAAGAAAAGAAAGTACATATAGTTGACTTGAGAGAAAATCTTGACATGAATTTGACTAAAGCATTCTTGAAATGATTTCTTGGCATAAATAAGAATTGAATAAATAAAATATTTACTCTCTATGATTTTCCCACTTAAGAGCCCATAATTGGCGATTTGGATTAAAAGCCCATAATGACCTTGTGAGGTCCGTAATTATCTATGAAAGCCCATAATTGGTACAAATGCCCATAACGACCCTTTGAGGCCCATGATCAAGAGAGCATATAAAACTTAATCAAATTCTCATAACATGATTCTTAGTATGAACATTAACATAATCTTGAACATTAAATCTCTAACAATGATGGGATTTCTTCCTCTTATTCTTGAAATTAGCATTACATGATTTACATGAAACTTGCATAATGTCTTAATAATTACATGTTCATAACAATAAAATAATGAGAATTAGTGATAAGCATAGGACTTTATGAATATAACAAACAACATGCAGTAATATAATATGCGACATGATCATTATCTTAATTTCATTCATTAACTTGGAATTTAAAGCATAATAAAAAATCATACATAACATACAATTCAACCAATGTGCATATGTACAGTAGCATGACCCATTTATCTAAAGCAAATAAAATCCTAACTTAGTCTCCTATCCATGAGTCAATCCTAGGTTTCCTAAAATTAACATAATTTATATTATTTATCACTTTAAACCCCATCCTCAACTCTAATTTAGGTCCTTTAGGGGAAAATGGTCAGAGATGATAGAATTAGAGTTTAAAAACATTGAAATTAGTTTCCACTTTTAAATCTGTCCAATGAATATTTTTGGGTATTTTTCTGATAAATGGTTGATTTATTGTGAATTTATGAATATATGACCAATTGGAAATTAACAAAAATCCACATATACCATATAATCCAACTCAGCAGATATAGGACCCAGACCCACTTTGACCTGGACGAATGGTGCACAGTCGTGTGGCTCAGTTTTCTTCCAACCTAGAACATACAGTCAAGGGTAGAAAATTGTAAATATGTCCATTAGGGTGTGACGCAGGAAAACAATCTAACACAGTAAAAATGATAAATCAATACCTTATGTCTTCCTTCTCCTAGGAGAAGACAAAGTACACCACAAGGGGTTTGGCTTCGAGGATCCAGATTGTGGATTGGTACATGTCAACGAAAAAAAGGGAGCTCATGATCACCTACACCACTGTACGAACCCAATGAGCCCAAATGTGGGTCTCGTGGTGGTCAGGAGATCACAAAAGTTCCACTGTAGGGGAAGAACCGGGGGAAAGCTCAGAGTCTGAAACCATCAATCCACATTGTGAAAGCATAAACCAAAGCTCGAAAAATGATTTTTAGGGTAAGGCAAAGCTAAAGAACCAGTTTCTATGATTGGCAAAGTGCAGAATAATCAGGACAATGAATCGTTGGTAAGTACATCAGCAACAGTTATAGGGTACGACAACCCAAGGCAAACCAGAACGAACAATCAATTGGGAAACAACTTAAAGGTTCTTTCGATGCTTACATGGGTTTTAATTGCATTGGAGAGATGTCGTTGGTGGGCTATGGGTTGAGGGATCCAGAGATGAGGAGTGAGATGGTTGTGGTGGCATGAGGCACCGGGGAGTGAATTTAGGGAAATGAAAGCGTTGGGTCTAAGGATAATTTTAGAACCCGTATACATATGGAGGTGATGCATGATTGAGTGTTTCATGAATCAGGGT
Organism: Alisma plantago-aquatica; assembly: GCA_963693085.1. Classification (NCBI taxonomy): domain Eukaryota; kingdom Viridiplantae; phylum Streptophyta; class Magnoliopsida; order Alismatales; family Alismataceae; genus Alisma; species Alisma plantago-aquatica. The sequence goes on from OY856409.1 coordinate 1,673,027,136, forward strand.
TGGAAAAGAAGTTCAATCCTAATGGTCATTTCTTTAATAGGGCATGAAATCCCTACAAATCTAGGATTGATGCGTTCGGGTGGATAAGGCAAAGTTGATGGAGGGGTTTTCTTGGGTAGGGATTCTCTAGAGAGAGAGAATAGGGTGCAAAGAGAAGTTTTGGGTGTGAAAGAGTCCCACTGCAACCTGAACTTGAGCGGGGGAGACACGGGGGTCAGATGAGTCTGTGAACCTCAGGACTCAAAACTGACCGTCAAATCTGGGCTAGGAAAGCAAAATGCATGACAAGATAATACAATATAGAAACTGAGCTTAAATGATTTAAATCAATGATTTTGAAATAAAAACTATATTGATTCCTCTCTAATTGAGTTAGGTGGTCAAACAAAATCAAAATGACTCCAAACATCATCTACAAGTTAAACAAAGGGTCAAAAATCTTCCTATAGGATTAGATTTAGGTTTTTTTACCTTTTGTCTATCAAACTCACATATGTCATTATCTTAGTGTTTATAAATGAAAATATGAAATAAACTAGATTATCCTTGCTTAATGATTTATATTTTGATTTAAAATTTGACATATGGAGTTATTATCCACTCTAGCACTGATTCATTATATTTTATTCATATTTGAATGATTATCATAAGAGAGAGAGGATAATGTTACTTATCCTTTTTGTACATTGAATTCTTTCAATTACTTATCAAAATTTGCAATTAAGATGTTGAACTTATTTTATAATAAAAATGGGATGTTACAGTTCTACCCACCTTAAATAAATGTCCTCAAAACATCCTGAGACTACTACCCACCTTAGGGTTTCCCTTATCCCTTTCTTAAATTTCATATTTTCATAAAGGCATGTATTCAACATTTAGGGCTGGCAATATATGAATTAAAGGTTACCATGATCGTCATCTTGTAGCTCCATGGAAAAAACCCTAGCTTTCCTCTTAGGTGGAGGATCCTGGTTCCTATTCTAATTCTCGAGTGGGTTTTGATTCAGGATTGTATCCTTCATCACCAACTTTGGGAAGCTCGATCTGAGGTGTCCATTCTCTCCACAGTAGAAACATGCTATTGTACCATATCTGCATGGACCTGCATGGTCCTTCTTGCATGTTGGGCATAAGGGCTTCCCAACTCCTGTAGTAGGCTCAGGCGCCTTCCTCTTATGGTTGTCGGGAGGTTGATGATACCAGTTGTTCTTCTAAGGAGATTCCTTCATGTAGGACCTTTCGAGGTGGTCTTCTATCTCTAAGGTTGCATCCAGAGAAGCCTAAAGGGTCATGTGGCCTCATCCTGATAGGGAAAAGATTAGGTCATACTTGAGTCCTCAGATGAACTTCTTTGTTTTTGCATTTCTCATCATAATCATAACCATACTTCTATAGGATCCTAAACCTCATGGAATATTGGGTAATCATTATGTCACCCACCTGATCTAGATTGGACAACTCTAGTTCCTTCTTCTCTATCATGGCTTCAGACACGTAGTGCTCCTGGAAGACTTCAACAAATCCTTCCCATATGAGTGCACATGGATCCACTGTCATTGAGTTGAGGGAGTTCTCCCACCATGTACGGGCTGCTCCCTTCAGTATGTGGGTTGCAAACCAAACCCTACACTGTTGAGGGAAGTCCATGTCAAGAAAATAATGCTACATGCTCCAAATCCAATCTTCTCCCTTGGTGATGAATCATCCTTTCCTTCTCTAGCAAAGGAGTTGGGCCTGATCTTCAAGAAGTCCACCAAAGTTGGCTCCTAGTGTCTGGGTTGATGTTGTCCTTGTCCTAGGGCACTGGTTAGCATTTTGACTAAGTCCTCCAATGTTTCCTTAGGGTTCCTTCTTGGTCCACTTCCCTCACTAAAAGAGCTTGCTCCATCATAATCCTTTCCCTTATCATATCTCTTAGGAGCCATCTAGAAAAACAAGGTATACCTAGGGTTAGAACATGTGAATATTTAGATTAGTGTCCATCTACTCGTTGCTCTAATACCATATTGTAATGCCCCTCCAAGCACATATATACCAGCGGAACCAAACCCTATGTTGTCCATAACATGGGTCACTTGGCTTGGAGGAACATTACAAAACATGATATTCAATAGAAATAAGATAAATGAAATACAATGTATTAACTCAAAATATAGATTCATACATTGTTCTTGAAAGGGAGAACATAAATTGGCCCATCTTAATCTCCAACCTAATGCATGTAGGATAAGAAAATCTAAAGCATGAAATGATAAACTAGACTAGATAATCTATGGAGTGGTAGATGGCATCCCACCAAGATAAAGTCTCCTTAATATTAGCTATGTTGATGGACTCTCTTCAGTTCTCCTTTGCTCCTTGATCTAGGGACATCTCATCCCACGACAATGCAAAAACAAAGACATGCATCACTAAAAGGCACTATACACATTATATGAAAATAAAGTACTTACAATTGAGTTGAGAGAAAATCTTGACAAGAATTTGACTTAAGCATTCTTGAAACTATTTCTTGGCATAAATAAGAATTGAATCAATAAAATATGCACTCTCTATGATTTGCCCACTTAAGAGCCCATAATTGGCATGAATGCCCATTATTTGGCTAAATGTCCATAATGACCCCTTATGGTCCATGATTGGCTATCAAAGCCCATAATTGGCGTGAATGCCCATAACATCCCCTTGAGGTCCATGATGGTGAGATCATAAAAACTTAATCAAATTCTTATAACATGATTCTTAGTATGAACATTAGCATAATCTTGAACATTAAATCTTTAATAATAATGGGATTTCTTCCTCTTATTTTGAAATTAACATTACATGATTTACATGATACTTGCATAATGTCTTACTCATTACATGATCATAAAAATAAACTAATGAGCATCATTTAATAAACAGGGGACATTATGAATATAAAAAACAACATGTAGTAATATAATCTAAGACATGATCATTAACTTAATTTCATTCATTAACTTGGAATTTAAAGCATAATCATAAATCATACATAACATACAATTTAACCAATGCACATATGTATAGTGGTATGACCCCCTTACCTGGAAAAGGAAATCCTAACTTAGTCTCCATGTCCTTGAGTCAATCCTAGGTTTCCTAAAATTAACAAAATTTATATTATTTATCACTTTAAACACCATCCTAAATCATAATTTGGGACATTTAGGGAAACATGGTCAGAGACGATGGAATTAGGATTTAAAAACATTGAATCAGGTTCCTCTTTGAAAAATCTTTCCAATGACTATTTTGGTATTTTTTGATAAATGGTTGATTTTTGTGAACTTATGAATATTTGACCAACTAGAAATTAACAAAAATCCATGTATATTCTATAATCCAAATCAGCAAATATAAGACTCAGACTCACTTTGACATGAACCAATGGTGCACAGTCTTGTGGCCCGGTTCGCTTCCAACCCAGAACATGCAGTCAAGGGTAGAAAATCTCGAATATTCCCATTAGGGTGTGACACAGGAAAACATTCTAACGGGGAAAAAATGAGAAATCAATACCATGTATCTTCCTTCTCTGGGGTGAAGACGAAGCATAGTGCAAGGGGCTTGGCTTTGGGGATCTAGATTGTGGATCAGTACATGTTGATGAAAACATGTGAGCTCGTGATCATCTACATCACCAAAAGAACCTGATGATCCCAAATGTGGGTCTTACGGTGGTCAGGATATCAGGAAATCTCCACCATAGGGGAAGAATAGGGGGGAAAGCTTGGAGTCTGAAACCATCAATCCATAGCGTGAAAGCATAAAATAAATCTTGATAAACAATTTTTGGGGAAAGGAGAAGCCAAACAACTAGTTTTTGTGATTGGAGAAATGCAGAATAATCATGATTATGAATCATTAGTCAGTACATCAGCAGTAGTTGTGGGATATAGTGACCCAGGGAAAACCAGAGTGAAAAATCAATGGTGAAACAACTTAGAGGTTCCTTTAATTCTTAATTTGGTTTTAATTGCACTAGAAAGATGTCATTGGTGGGCTATGGGTCGAGGGCACTGGAGATGAGAAGCTAGATGGATGGGATGGCATAAGGCATCAGGAGAAGATTGAGTGAGGGAACTGAAAACTCTAGGTCTAAGGATGATTTTAGGACCCGTATATATATGGAGGTGATGGACGATGGAGTGCTTTGTGAATCAGGGTGGGGAAAGGAGTTTGAGACCTAATGGGCATTTCTTTTATAAGGCGTGAAATCTCTACAAACCTAGGATTGATGTGTTTCGTGTGTAAGGAAAAGATGATGGAGGGGTTTTCATGGGCAGGGATTGTCTAGAGAGAGAGAACATGGAGCAAAGAGAAGTCATGGGTGCGGAAGAGTCCCACTATGACCTAAACTCGAGTGGGGGAGACGTGTCCTGAGCATCGGGTGAGTCTGCCAACTTCAAGACTAAAAATTGACCATCATATCTGAGGTGGGAAAGCAAAACGCATCACATGACAATGCAATCATGAACCTCAGCTTAAATGATTTAAATCATTGATTTAAAAAAAACAATATGATTCTTCTCTAATTAAGTTAGGTGGTCAAACGAAGTCAAAATGACTTCAAATTTCAACCAAGGGTTAAACAAAGGGTATACAATCTTCCTATATGATTTGATTTATGTTTTGTTTATCTGTTGTCTGTCAAATTCACATATGTCATTATCTTACTGTTTATAAATTAAAAAATGAAATAAACTAGATTATACTTCCTTCATGAGTTAGATTTTGATTCAAAATTCAAGATATGGAGTAATTATTACTCTAGTGTCTATTCATTATATTTTATGCATATTTGAAGGATTATCATAAGAGAGAGAGTATAATGTTATTTAACCTTTTGTACATTGAATTTTTTCAATCCTAAAGAAAAGAGGAAACATATTTCATTTTGTTTTTATATCAAACATTATATATATATAATTTTTTTGATATTTAGGGTATCTTGCACTAAAATCTAACTTTTGAAAATTATGGTTGGAAATTTGCAATTAAGACCCTAAAGATTTTATAAAAAAATGGGATGTTTCAGGCCCTCAGCAGCAACTGGCAATCAGACTAACCATTACTTCCCAAACCAATGGATAGTCAGGCAACTAGTCAGAACTACCATTGTTTGTCATAGTTGATGTCCTACTAAGACAACAATTGATGGTCCTTTTGGGTCTTTCAAGGAGTGCCTAGCGATGGTGTGCCAATACTTAATTGATGACCGGTCTATGACCATCGATCCTCAAAAGCAATGGATTGTGAGAATGAAAACCAATGGCTGATTAAGAGGCACTAACCGCAGGACAAACTAATAAGACACAACCTATAGGTTCTCAAACTGATGGCACACCTACACACCTATCGACTGATGACAGTGTTGGCAGAATAATCATGCAAGACTATTAGGTGCATGCCCCGAGGCACGTTCTCTGAGGACCTACAGCACAAGTAAAGCACCCCAATATCTGCCTCAAGCACCAAACTGAAGCCTATAAATAGAAGACATGATGCTACAAAGAAGGGGTCATGACACGAAGGGGACGACATAGTGCTTCCAGAGAGTTACCTCACCATTGACCATTGACCTGTTGTCGGTTCATTGTCTTTAAGGATGAGAGTCCAAGGGACATTGCTCCTCCACCTTTACCGAGCATCTCAAGACTTCTTCTTTAAAAGAAGGAGGGAGAAGGAGTACCCATCCTCATTGCCAACACCAGATTCAGATTGGAGAAGCTTTCCATTAACCTTGAACAACATATGGACACTATTGGTGTATCTTCCTTCTTCTTCTTTGAATCTATCCACATTCTTTCATCTCTTCCCTTCCATTTTGTCTTCCACCCTCATATCTAACTGAACTTGTAATTTTGCGCCAAGATACTCTTCAACATGAGTGGTTAAACTTATATCTTGGGCCAGGAGTAGCCACTAGGGCTCTCCCAACATGTAAATACTTATATCCATTGAATATATGCTCTTAGAAAAGTTTATCTCAGTACTCTTGGTCTTTATGCTTCACTTACATGATAAGCTACCGTCTTGTGTAGTTTGATTGTTAATATCTCAAAAGAGTAGTATTAACCCATATCTAAGTGTTATGGAGTTGCATAAACTACATGAGAATGTTGGAATGCTTAAGCTAATGATCGTATGGTTTTATTTTCAATGTTTGTTTGCCATCTTGATAGAGAAAACGTTATAATCTAGATCTATTCTAAGCTCGAGAGAGGATGGGATAGACACTATTGATGATTACTTGTAAAATTGATGAAGGTATAGAATGGGTATGAGTATTGCATGTTGGTGAGAGACCTTAGATGGTGAAACCAAATCCAAGTTTCCCATCCATACTTGATACCTTATCTTTTAACTTTCTTGTTATCTTATTTTACTTCTTTATTTTTTTATCATGTTTTTTACTTGTTTGTTGAAATATCACCATTCCATAAGGAACACAAAACTCTATCTCATACTTTAGTTTGTGTATCTAAGATAAGAGTCTCAATTCTTACCACATACCATCCTTGTCCGTGTGGATCAACCCCGATTTACTACATTAAACCTTGTATTATTAGGGGCATGATTGTCGAGTTATAAAATTTAAAAGTTTGATTACTTTGGATCTGCTCCCTTTGGATGAGTGATTTAGGTCGATCATTTTTTTGCCATCATTTCCAGGGACAAGGTAACCATTTTTGTTAAGAACATGAGTCTACATAGCACACACCCATGCCTCAAGTGTAGTAATAGATAGGACTACACATTTCAAGCCCAATAACTCTAAGTATCTTAAATACCTCATATCACACATCTAGTTTCTAACTTGATCATGTGACCTATTTTAGGTAGTTTGAGTGAACTAGATTGTAACCAAATCAATACCCACCACAAGGATCTACCTCCTCATAGGGCAGTCATCCCCATCCCAAGAGTGGAAAAACTTAATGACAAACATGATTCTTAATGCTACGAATATCATTATGAGGAGGAAGACAGTGAGGAAGAGCACCATGACAAGGAACGTGAAGAGAATGAATAAGAGTTTCCTGATGAAGAATGTCTTGATAGAAATAGAGGAAATAGGAGAAACCATGATAGTGAAGATGATGAGGATGATGGGGACCCTTCCCTTTGTGAGTTGGTTGCTACCAGAGCCAATGAATCTAGATTCCCAGTTATCATCCCTCGATTCAATGCTCCAAATTTTGAACTTAAACTTGTAGGCATAGCTATGATCTAGAACAAGACCTTTGGGGGAAATTCCTGAGATGAAAACCCTTACCCTCACCTGGATGCCTTCAAAAATATCTATGGCACCATAAAGATGAATAGGGTATCACATGAAGTAATCTAATGCAAGGAATTCAACTTTTTTCTAAGAGATGAAGCTCTATTGTGGCACTGGGTTGTACCCGATATAACCATCAATGGATGGGCTCCTCTAACTTACACTTTTGTCAACAAGTTCTATCCAGTAGAAAAGACTCTTAGAAATAGGCAAAATATCACTATATTCGTCCAAATACCTGGTGAAAACTTGTATGAAACATGAGAAAGATTCCAAGAATACTAGAGGGACTGCCCTCACCATAATATGGCAAGGGATTTCTAGTCACAACCTTCTATAATGGGCCTATCTCTACTAAAAGGACTTCAATGAATGTTGCTGCAGGAAGTGGTTTCCTATGAAAGAACCCAAACAAAACTTTGAAGATCATTGACAACATGGCAGCCCTGCAAGCCAGTTTGACCTATGACAAGGGAATATCCAAGAAAGTATCATCTAAAGGTAGTACTACTGAGACCAAGGCTTTAGAAGTTATAAATTCCTATATTTAGAAGATTGTCTCAGACATGAAATTATTGAAAGATTATGGAAACAAACAAAAAAAATAAAGATGAAAAAGTAATGAAATGTGTCACATGCAGAGAAGGGGGGCATAGAATGGACAACTGGATCTATACCCAACCCCAAGAGGATGACAAAGAAGATGAAACTCAAAATGTCTCTTATGCCAAATTCAAGAGGCCAGATCATCCTAGATTTTCCTATGGAAATAAGGACACCGCTAAAAATTCTCACCAGCTAAACAACCCACCTAAAAGACCACTGAGTTTTGGTAGAGGAGGACGACCATCTGTGTTTACTTGTAAAACAACCTATCAACAAAATAGGTACAACTTCCAAGGGAAAGGACAAAACCAAAATAGAGATTTGAGTCGGAGAAGTCAGGATCAAGGCTAGTATAGAAACACTAATCAACAAGATTTGGTTCCTAAATTGTTTGAGTTTGTGAAAAAATAGGCATTTGTGAAGGAGCAACTAACTAAGAGCTACACAACCAACACTGGTGTATTGAATAATACAATGCAGACCCACTGGGGGTGTCATAGATCAGATGGATGACATGCAAACCCATGCCAAACAAATGATTAACAGCTTGTATAACTGTCAGAACTAATAAAGAACCTACAAGGGAGGATACCTTCAAATACCGAGACTACAAAAATGGCCAGTATTAGATCTGGGAAGGTGCTATAAGAACCAAATGCTAAGATTATTCAAAATGACTCTCCAATTGTTGAGTCTCAACCTGAAACCGCCTAAGCAGAAGAAGAACCTGAAATAGAAGTTGTTACTGAGAAGGTTAAATCAAAGAAAAAGGGTAATGGAAAGAAACCAAAAGCGGCTGAGAATGTTCTAGCAAGTAGGGATCCTTATTCACTTAGAATTCCTTTTCCTTATAAGTTGATCAAATCCCATGTAAGAAGAGATACAAAAAGTTCTTAGAAGCCATTAAGATATTGGACCAAGATGTTCCCTTATTTGATGTTATTGAAGAAATTTCAACATATGCAAAGTTTTTCAAGGACCTAATTATGAAAAGAAGGTGAGGAGACCATGTTGAAACTTCCAGGCCAGTAAAAATGTCTAGCACTTTCATCCAAGAAAAGATGCCTGCAAAGCAAAAATACCTAGGATCTTTCACTATCCCATTAAATATCAGAGTAATGAAGTAAGACAAGGTCTAGCCGATCTTGGAAAAAATATTAGACTTATGCCTCTCACTCTAGTTCAGAGGCTAGTACTAATTGACATGTTCAAAATAGGGATGCAAATTCATTTACCAGATCATTCTTTTACGAGATCGGTGGGGATTGTAGAAAATGTGCCTAGCCACGGTGGATGATTCTTCATGCCATGTGACATAGTTTTGGTAGACATAGTGGAAGACCCAACTTGCTCAATGATATTCAGAAGAGCATTACTCTCCACTGGGAGAGCAATTATAGTCATTGAAGCTGGAATCATCACTATAAGAGTGGGGAATGATCATATCAATTTTCATGTTCAAGACTCCATGAGAGGACCATCTATTTTTGAGTCAGTCTATTTCATAGATAGATACAACCAGTTCTATGAGGAGGCTAAAGAGAAAAATGCAATAGTTCACCCACCCATGAGAGCTCTAAAAAATCCTAGTCTAAACATTGAAGACCCAAAAGTGATTGAAATTCTTGACTATTTAAATCAACTTGAAGATTACTGAATGATGAGGAGGATGTGGATTTTGAGACTGTGAAATATGCCTCTCTAGAGAAAAATCCAGAAGAGAAGGTGGCACCAAAACCTAAACTATAGATGAAGCATCTCCCTGAAGGTTTAAGATATGAATTTCTTGACAACAAAGAAAGGAATTATGTTATCATAAATTCCTCCTCGATAGAAGACCAGTAGGAAAAGTTGTTGGATTAAGTCAAGATGAGAATAAGCTATAGGATATTCTATAGAAGATAGAAAAGAGATGAGCCTGGATGTATGCATGCACAATATGCATTTAGAAGAATACACCAAATGTCTGCCACAACCTTAGAGAAAGTTGAATTAGAACTTGAGAGAAGTAGTCAAGAAAGAGGTAATAAAGCTCCGAGTTGCGGGTATAATATACCCAATAAGTGGAAGGAATTGGGCGAGTCCCATACATGTAGTCCTTAATAAGGGAGGTATGACAGTGGTGAAGGGAGAAAGAGGCAATGAAGTGTCAATAGTAAAAGGTTGGAGGATGTGCATCGATTACATAAAACTTTGTCACAACCAAGAAAGATCACTTCTCATTGCCATTCATAGACCAAGTTCTAGAGCACTAAGCCCAACATTCATACTTCTACTTCCTAGATGGGTACAAGGGATTTTACCAATTTCCATTCACCCAAATGACTAAGAAAAAATTACCTTCACATGTCTCTATGGAACATATGCATTTTGAAGAATGCCATCCGACCTCTGCAACACACCAACAATGTTTCAAAGGTGCATAATTTTGGTGTTCGCTAATTTTCTACAAGACAACATGGAGGTGTTCATGGGCAATTTGTCTATGTATGGCACTAACTTTGGTAGTTGTATGAGAAACCTATCTCAAGCTTTGAAAAGATGCAAAGAAAAGCAATTAGTTATAAAATTGGAAGAAATGTCATTTTATGGTCCAAGAGGGTATGGTACTTTGGCAAAAAATCTCCCAAAAAGGAATTAAGGTCGATTCAAGCAAGGTTGAACTATTTTTAAGCTACCACCCCTTACATTTGTGACAGGGTGAGAAGCTTTCTAGGACATGTCAAGTATTACCAGAGATTCATTGAGAACTTTTGCAAGATCTCTAAACCCATGTCTAATCTGCTCGTCAAAGATGTTGTTCTGATTTCACACAGGAATGCCTTAAAGCTTTTGAAAATATGAAAAGTTCTTTGATGACCGCTCCAATTCTACAAGCTCCAGATTGGGATCTTCCTTTTGATGTAATGTGTGACGCAAGTGATTATGCCATTGAAGGTGTTCTTGGTCAAAAGAAATATAAGAAGAACCATGCAATTTACCATGCAATAAAAATGCTAGACAAAGATCAAGTTAATTACACCACCATAGAAAAAGAGATGCTAGCAATAATGCATGTTAGGAATTTGGGATGACAAAGAAGGCAGTGGAAATAAAAATTTAAAGCCCAATTCCCTAATCAGCAAGATTGTTTCAACAACAGTGTATCTAGGAAGGAAGGTAACAAGAGTTATACCTCGTCCTGGAGCAAGACCAGTGACAACTCTTGATGCAGTATCATACTTCTTCTCCAAGCAGTAGTAAACTTTATCTTAGGCAGCACTCAAATACTAGTCAGCGCCATCCTCCTGGTGCAACACCATGGACGATAGTTGATGATGTCCTCCTAGCAACATACAACAGCCTCCCACCTCTAGAGTAGTCCACGTAGACCACTAGGAACTCGATGTTGTGCTACTAGAGCTAATGGGAAAGAGTTGTCCCTTCGAATGTCAATCTGCTAGGATTGATTCACTCTCCCTCATTGTTCCTCCCTTTGACATGTAGAACTTGCTTAGGATCTCTATTGGTTACCACAACCAAAGAGGATAACAATTGTTAAACCTTATTGTTGAGTCTGGGAATCCCCCAATACCCTTCTATTTATAGGAGGACTAGGGTTAGTGTTTCCAGTCATACTGGGAGTCGAAGAGACTTAATTCATGAATTTTCTAGAAAGTGTGAACTTCGAACAGTTAGTTTGCATTCCCAACGGGGCGGTTCGTGCATGAATCGGATGGTTCATGCCATGAACCAAACAGTTCATGCAATTTCCTATTCTAAGTCACATTGGTATTCAATGCACATTAAATGCAAAACATGATGATAGCAGCAATCCTTGATTCAATCGAATTGATCATTGAACCGGGCGGTTCATCATATGAACCAGTTGGTTGGGGACATGAACCGATATGTTCATCTCATGGTTCACGAAATGTTCAACCAATGTTTATTTCAATTGACCTAACACTCCAACCGACCAGTTAAAAATTTGAACTAGTCAGTTCGGAGTCTAGTCAATCAATTTTGAACCTCGGTGATTTAATTGTCTATCTAAACACCTTTAGTAATCAAGTTTAACATCATTCATGAATGAACTCCTATTCCAAGTGTATACTATGCATGTGACAATAAAGGTCCCAAATTACATTGGTAGTGAATGTCCATAACCAAGTTATGACATCACAAGCTATGAGTGGTATCTTGCAACACATCATTGCTACCCAAGTAGTTAGGAAAGTTGGAGAACAACTTCAACCTTAAATTTGTGATAATTGTTACCATGATCATATAGTTCCTTTGTCTTTTCTATCCAAACTAAACTCAAGGAATGGAATCATCATCCTCTTCAACATTCAATCCATGTTCCTTGAATTAGAGCCGAATGTCTAAGATGCATGTGAATTCACATATCACATATTGAATCACATGAGTATGACCATACATTTCTTAGTCTCACTTCTCAAGTGGCATGGATATCAATCTCTTGTAGGAGGGACAAATCCCATCTACATCACTCACACTCAATCCCCATGTGTCACAGTGCACCCAAGCATCAACTTTATGGCAATGCTTATTCAAGGCCATGGTAGATGATGTCAAAGTACATTGAACGGCATTTGTGAGTGTAGTAACTTCATGTCTAAAAACCACAATCACCACTATCACTATGAGAGTTGATTTTGACTATCATTCTATGGTATCCATGTATCGCTCTTAAGGCGGGTCTATCTAATACATTGTTGTCTAACATGTACATGTGTTCTTGGTTTGAAAGCACATATCATGACTATTGAGATTTTATCATCAACCAACACACACTCTAGTCTTATCTATTATTGTTGACTGCCTAAGGCAAATGAGTTTTAATTCTTATATGTCTGAACTCGTGAATCACCCACAAGTATACACGATCGGTTGTAGTCGAGGTAGATCCATAGAGAGCTAGGCTAGCTAGGCACAAAAGAACTAGTTTTCAACAATCTAAGTTGAAGTATAATAGCTGAGTTTGATTGCAATTACTAAAATACAAGTAACAACAAGTGCTTGAGTTTAAAGGTTAAGATCAGATTTTAGAATGTCCTAGACATAAAATTTCTCTACCATACTATTACATCATGTGCAACTATGAAATTAAAACATACCATTAATCTGCAAGGAAGTTTTCTTCATCATGCACCTCCCTGTGACATGAGAAGGTTCTTGTATTCACATAGCACTCCCATGCTTATGCTTAGATTCAAATGCAACCTTGTACCCTCAACATCCTACAGCCACTCCCATGGTCAAGAACGTGTTGCCATGAGAGATAATATCTACTTCCTCATACATTCTCCTGAATAGCATAAAGAAGCACAAAACATGTATAAAAGGTGGCCAGCCAAACATACAAGCAGTAAAACACCATAGGAACTCATAGAGAAGCAAATTAACCTGCATATGATATAAATTACGAGTTCACATGAGTCATATCATAGGATATACTCTCCCATTCCCAAGAACAAGAAGTCTATCCATACATGATGAAGAAGCACAAGTATATTATAGAAATTTTAGTGTTTTTCATGATTAGAGAGAAGAAAAGCACAAGAGTAACCAAGGATGAAGTGGAAGGAATAAAAATCCAACTTGAGAATGAAGTTCCACCCTTACAATAGCTCCAACATGAGCTATATTCCCTACTGAGAAGTTTGGTTGAAGTAGAGAAGCTCTGCTACACCTTTGTTGAAGAAAAGGGGAGGAAATGATGAAGAAATGAGGGTTCTATCTCAAGAAACCTCCTCTTCTTCTCCAAATTCGCCCCACCTTTTCTTTGCAACTCTCTCTAGTTGAAATATTCTCCAAAATGATGAGTTATAACCGTCCCAAGTGGTTGCACTCATTTTTAAAATGAGGGGTGATTGCTTTCAAAATTTGCATAAAGTGATAAAGACATGCCATCTTTGAGAAGACACGGCGTGTGGCATAGTACAATTCATGTTTAAACTACTTTTTCACGATGGGTACATGGATTGTTCTATCAAAGACACGTCATGTTCTTACAACTAAAGTTGACCTAGGCAAGTTGTACACATCGTGTGTTAATAAATACACAGTTGTGTGCTTGGGAAGAAAGTCGAATCTTTGGTCTTTACACGTGCAGACATGTTGTGTTTTAATGACAACATGTCATGTCTTTTGCTCTATAGTTTGGGGATGAAGGCTTATGCAAACTTACATGCCCGTGTGTTAAATAACACATGACGTGTTCTTTGCTTTGTGAGCCCTTTCTGGAAAGTTACATGCCATGTACAAATAAAGATATGGCGTGTCTCATTTTGTTTCTTCAAGATCAATCTTGAATCAGCTGTAAATCAATGGGGAATCCAACTAAGGTTGGATTTGGGTTGGATTATCTACATTTTGCCATTTTTCGACGTGTACATGTGATCAACATTATGTAACAAGTAAAATAACTAAAATATGGCAAACTAAGTATGATTATAGGATGAATGGAAGGCAAAATGAACTGAATTTGTGTGTGAATGTGTGCATAAAATAGATATGAATTGCGCACATCAAATCCCCCTAAGGTTGAACTATTTCTTGTCCTCAATCAAAAAGAACATAGAACATAGATGAAGGAATTGCTAAGATCATGTGTAGATTAGATGAAATGAAAGATGTAAATGAGGCCAAACCAACCATAATCATCAGGTTCATATTCATAGCCTTGATTTCAACTTAGACATCCAAGAAAGAGAAATTAAGTTCAGCAAGGGTGGTAATGCATTAAATGAAACAGTTAACTGGGAAACACTAAATGGAACTTGGATGACTAAGCCAAACAATTAGTGAACCTGCAATAAAGACTTTCAGCTATTAAGGATGCAAAAGATGGAATCTTAGTTGATGTTAACAAGTTTTAGCTTTCTCTCCTTGTTTTCCCTAAAAGATAAGATATTAGATTAGGGGTTCTAGCACTTGGCTGCTGATTTAGACTTATGCACACAAGGAATGTCGATTGGGGTATTTTACCCTCTTTTTAGGACATATCACCTAACTGTCATGGCCAGATCAGACTTATACTAGATTAGTATGGCATGTGGGCAGTTTTAGCCATCGTTTATGGGGTAAATTAGGTGATGTGAACCAAAAAGTAATTTTAATCGGTCTTGGGTTTAACTTATTTTTCCCAGAACAAAGGAGAGTTAACTAAATTGCAACATTAGCTAGATTCCATTCTTTTGATTTGAAAAAATTTCACAGAAAGGGGTGGTTGTAAAATCACTAAAGGTTTAACAAAGGCATCTTGTATTCTAAGTAGTGTTTCAAAGGTGACATATTCACAAAATTTGTTACCAATTACATGTATTAGGCAATCCAGGATGAAAAAGATGAAAATTCAGGCTAGAAACATAAATCCAAAATTAAGCATATGTTGGTGGCCAAAAAATTTCATTTGATCCATGCATGCTCTTTTAAAATTTCTTCAAATGATCATTCTCATAAAGGAGGACAAGATATTTCAAACTAAGAGGAAAAACAATTCATTACATAAGATAAGCTTCACATCATACTAAACTTTCCAAGAGAAAAGTAGAAACTAAAAAACAAGAACTAGAGAAAAGATGATGAAAACAACTAAACAACTACATCTAAATTGTCGACCAGTTGCACCCCCCCAATCTTGAAATTTGTACTGTCCTCATTACATCAATCAAACATAAGGTAAAAGCAACCAATTACCTATCATGGAGGAAATCAGCAAGAAGGGCATGCGCCCTCATGACCAATAGGGAACTACTAGCTCATCAAGTCATCGTCTTCAAGAATATCAACTGGCATGGCCTATGGAGTGGGATCTGGATGTAGACTATCTAAAATTTTTTCTATCCTCTCCAAATAGTCTTCCCCGGGTCCTGTCAGTGGAGAAAAACCATTGATTTCTCTATATGAATTTTTCTTGTTGGTGTGCAGCTTGCTTTTCTGTGTCACTAAAAATGAAGTTTAACCATTTCTCTATCAAAGTATAGTCTTTTTAATCACCCAAACAGCCAATTTGAAGCTTCCTTCATACTCCTCACCCTCTTAACATTCTTCAACGAATACAATTTCTCATTTCTCATAGGGTCCTCCCTACTCGTATTGCTTGTGATCAAACCATGGGAGCCTTGGGATTCAAGGATGAAGTCGAAGAGCATATGAAGGAGCTTGATCTCAAGTACCTCTATTGCATGGTGAGCCACACCTAACCTTACCTTGTTTATGAGTTTCTTACCACCTTAAAGGTCAAGGAGGGCCTGAAGAACCAAATTGAACCATATGATTTCATTTTCTTCTGTCTATTGGGGAAGAACTGTAGAATTACTTTCAAGTAATTATGTGAGCTCTTAAAGTGCCACTACAAGGGCGCGTTATCTTACCCTCCGAATTTTAACGACAAAATTTTCTAGAATGAAATCATGAATGAGGAGAGGCATGAGGCCAAGAAGGCTAGGGCAATAACCATCCATAACCTAATCTTCAGATATATCCACTAACTTCTCAACACAGGTGTATTTTCTAAGAAAGAAACCCAAGGCTTGTGTGGGAAACACGATTTATTCTTTCTATTGGGTATGGCATACAATTTTTATATCAATGCAGGTTATTTCATTCTCAGTAGGTTCTTTGATATAAAGAAGATGAAGAAAATGGAATATGGTGACATCATGTGCGGTGGGTTGATCACACGCCTAGCTAGGAAGTTTGGGGAAGATTTCATCAATCTAGATGCTGCACCAAGAAAGATCCTGGTGGATATTCAATATCTTGTTTCCTTTGTTCTGATTTCTAGGGTCCACAATGATGATACCAAGTTTAGACAATACTTTGATGATGGTGATCGGTACATTGAGATGCCTGAGTTGGAGACAATGTCCCTAACAAACAAAGCCAACTGGAAATTCACTACAATTTCCCATGATGATGACACTCCTAAAGAGACAGCTGCTCCAAATGCTCCAGCCATAGCTCAGTCGCCTCCCTCCACAAGCACTAAAACTGAGTACACTTGGGCTATGCCTGATGTTAGGCATCTCTACATCTATGCTCAGCAACATTTAGACCATCTGGATAGCCACCTTGATCTGATGGGTCAGTAGTACTTAGTGATGCATGACATGGTCCAACGCATGGATATGTGGCACATCTCTCAAGGCCACATTGTGTCTTAAAAAAAGACATGCTATGTCTTTAAAAAAGACACATCGTGTCTTAACAAGTAAAGTCATGTTTTTAACCCTAATCTCCAGTCGCCTCTCACATTTTCATTCACAATCACCTATGTTCAGCAACCATTTATGCATTTTCTCCAGCCGTGTGTGACTCCACTACCTCCGAGTGACAATGCAAGCAGCTCCGCCCTCACGAGCAACTCAACCATCACCAACAACTCTGTCGTGACCAAAAACTCTAACACTTCTCTGCCCAAGCAAGCCTCCACCATCAAAATCCCATGGCTCCATAGCCACTTCAGTCTTCATCATCACCTCCATAATCAAAGCATCCACCTCCATCGAGCTTCATTTCATCACCGATGAGAGAAGACACGTCAGGAACCACCCTAGTCACATCGTACGGTTTCATCCTCCTCCACCTTCAGACTCCCCAAATCTTCAAGTACACGTTGTGTCCTCCTCAATACATGCCATGTCCTTTCCTTGATCTTTGAAGACTTCTGTCAGAAGATGCGTTGTGTCCCCAACTAGACACACCGTGTCCTAGGCTGTTTCAGTAAGTTCTCAGTAGCAATGGCCCCAGTCAAGCAAAAATCAAACTATAAGAATGGAGCAAGCTCATCCTCAGCCCCCACTTATTTCTCAACAAACCAATTCAGGGTGACTACAGAGGAAGACCCCACATACATATAAAGACACAACTTGTGTTTCTCCCAAAAATAGGAGGCTTATGAAATGAACTTTGGTGCATGTCATGTCTGATTTAAAACATGACATGTTCACTTCCACATGTATGCATAATACTCACAACCTGATATTGACACGACATGTGTAAATAAATACACGTTGTGTGTTTTTCCAGAAAAAACATATTGCATTAGAATGAACTAGAGGACATGTCGTGTTTGATTAAAAATACGTCGTGTGAGTTTCAACAGTTGTCTTATGTGACCGTGCATGTTGTGTCAAAATTCAAACACATCGTGTCTTCTGGAGTTTTTTCTTCATCGCCCATCTGTGAATAGTAGACATGACGTGTTCAAATAAAGACACACCATGTCTTCCTAAATTTCTAAAAAATTCATCTTCTTTTTGGTCAGCACCTGCAGAGACGATGATATGTGTCTATGAGGGTCTACATTATTACATTCATCCATCATAAATTTATTTCTAAATGAAAAAGTTTTTTGGTGATACTAAATAAGGAAATATAACCTAATGTGGAGTCAACTCCCATGAGGTCCTCCAGTTAAAGTCTAGAGTGAGGCTCTTCATCTCATGAATCATGCATCTAGGAGGGAGCATGAGGCTCCCTTGTTAATCTCTTACCCGTCAATTTACATCTTGCATCACTGTCCATCAAATTTGAAAGTTGATTGTTTTCCTTGCAGCTCTGTTGTCCCGTAGGGATAGACCTTCAAGACTAACAATGGTCTAGACCATTTAGATCTTAGTTTCCCTGGAAAGAATTTAAGTTTAGAATTGAATAGCAGAACTTGGTCTCCTTCTTTGAATTCTTTGACTTTGATTCTCTAGTCATGCCACCTCTTGTCTTTTCTTTATAGATATTTGGGTTCTGATATGCATCCATCCTGAGTTATTCAAGCTCCTATAGTTGTAGCAATCTTTTCTTCCATGCTCTCTTTAAATCGTAGTTGAGGAATCTGATCGCCCATAGTGCTCTATGCTCCAATTCTATGGGTAAGTGACAAGATTTATCGTAAACTAGATTTAACAGAGTAGTGCCAATTGGAGTCTTGAAAGATGGCATGTATTCTCATAGTGCATCATCTAGTTTCAATGCCCAATCCTTTCTTGAGCTGGAGATGGTCTTTTCTAATATAGCTTTTAGTTTCCTATTGGAGATTTCCACTTGATCTGAAGTTTGAGGATGATAGGGTGTGGATACCTTGTGCTTCACTCCATACTTGTTGAGTAGGTTGTTGAAGTTTCTTTCATTGAAGTGGCTGCCACCATAAGATATGATTGCTCGTGGGACTCCAAACCTAGGAAAAATCGTCTTTTGAAATAGTTTTTTCACGGGCTTGGCATTTGGTGATTGAGTGGGGATCGCCTCTACCCACTTGGATACATAGTCACATGCTACCAGGATGAACTTGTAGTTGCATGAGGTGGGAAAAGGGCCCACATAATCTATGCCCCACACAACAAAGACCTCTATCTCTAGGATTGAATTTAATGGCATCTCATCCTTCTTTGAAATCCCTCTAGATCTTTGACACTTGTCACAAGCTTTAACAAATGTGTGCACATCACGGAATAGAGTGTGCTAATAGAAACCTACTTGAAGAATCATGGTCGACGTCTTATCTTCTCCAAAGTGTCCACCATAGGGGGAGGAATGACACTCTAAAATCACACTTGCTATGTGTTCATTGGTAATGCATCTCCTAATAAGACCATCTTCACATTGCTTAAATAATAGGGAATCATCCCAATAATAGAATTTGACACCATGAAGGAACTTTTTCTTCTGTTGATATGTGAAATCAGGGGGAAGGCATCTAGTGGCTAGATAGTTTGCAAAATCAGCAAACCATGGCATAGAAAGAGAGTTTGCCACATACAACTTCTCAATGGGAAAATTGTCATCAATCGGAGCCTTGTCATCAACACTTGTTGAGAGACATAAGAGGTGATTAGCTACATTGTTTTCTGTCCCATTTTTGTCTTTGATTTCCATGTCAAACTCCTATAATAGTAGTGTCAAGTGGATGAGGTGAGGCTTGGCATCTTTCTTATTCATGAGAAACCAAATTGTAGCATGGTCCATGTACACAATGACCTTGGATCCCACTAGATACTGTCTGAACTTATCAAAAGGATAAACTATAGCAAGCATCTCTTTCTCAGTAGTGGCATAGTTGATTTTTGCATCATTTGGGGTCTTACTTGCATAGCAGATGGCATGGAGTTTTTCATCTTTTCTTTCCCCTAAAACTGCTCCTATAGCGTAGTTTCTTGCATCACACATTATTTCAAAATGGGCACTCCAATTCAGAAGTTGGATGATGGGAGATGAAATTAGAGCATCCTTCAATCTCCAAAAAGCTATTTGACATTCATCATTAAGCATGAACTCAGCATCTTCAACTAGAAAGGAACATAGAGGCTTTGCAATCTTACAAAAGTCTTTTATGAATCTTCTGTAGAACCTTGTGTATCCCAAGAAACTACGAACTTCTTTCACATTTGTTGAAGTCGACATTTTTTCAATAACTTCTACGTTTACTTTGTCCACTTCAATTTTGTTGCTTGAAATGATATGGCCCAACACAACCCCTATTTTCATCATAAAATGGCACTTCTCCCAATTAAGAACGAGGTTGACTTGTTGACATTTCCACAAAACTTTAGTTAGATTAAGCAAGAAGTCATCAAAAGAGTTACCATAAACACTAAAGTCGTCCATAAGTATTTCCATTATCTTTTCAATATAATCAGAGAATATATCCATCGTACACCTTTGAAAGGTGGTGGGTGAATTACAAAACCCAAAACACATCCTCGTATACGCATATGTTCCATAGGTGTGTGTGAAAGTGCTCTTTTCTTAATCAGGTGGGTAGATAGGAATTTGAACAAACCCACTATACTCGTCAGATAGAAAAAGTAAAAGTGGTGGGCATGTCTTTATAAGATCAAGTCAATAAAAGGTAAGGGGAAATGGTCATTCCTAGTGGCTTTATTAAATTTTCTATAATCAATACACATCTGCCATCCAATGACAATTCGTTTTTGAATTAATTCGTCATTTTCCCCTTTTATTATAGTAGTTCCTCCCTTATTAGGTACAACATGTATAGGGCTCACCCAAGGACTATCACTGATGGGATATATAATTCTGACATCTTTAAGTTTGAAAATTTCCTTTTTAACCACTTCCATCATATTTTTATTTAGTCTCCTTGGAGGATCTATCCAAGGTTTGGCATTTTCTTCCAAAGCTATGCAATGCAAACAGATAGATGGGCTAATTCCTTTAAGATTATCAATTGATTACCCTATTACATCTATATAGCTTATAAATTCATTCAACAATTTTTCTTCTTATTCTTCATTCAATTCAGAATTTATAATAACTTGAGAGGTGGAGTTTGGGTCTAAGAAAGTGTACCTCAACCCCGGTGGGAGGGGTTTTAATTCTACCTTTTTATTTGGACTGGTGGTACTCCTTTCCTAATACTCCTTTGATTCTTGCTCACATATTGGAATCTTCAAGGCTTCA
Organism: Alisma plantago-aquatica; assembly: GCA_963693085.1. Lineage (NCBI taxonomy): Eukaryota > Viridiplantae > Streptophyta > Magnoliopsida > Alismatales > Alismataceae > Alisma > Alisma plantago-aquatica. Next base: position 1,673,048,482 of record OY856409.1, read on the forward strand.
GAATTCTTCTCATTGATGGTGGCTTGTGTGTCTTCATCATCATCTTCTCCAAAGTCATCAAGGATGGTCTCAATGGAATTCTTTTCTTGTTCAAGAAAGGTGTCAATGATGTTTATCAGACAAAGATATTCCTTAGGGTTGGGTGCTTTCATAGCATCATAAACTAGAAAATACAAGTGCTTCATCTCCAACTCTAACAGTCAGTTTTCCTTCTCTAACATCAACAAGATAGCATGCAGTACAAAGTAATGGTCTTCCAAAGAGGACTGGGTTTGCTGGATCCTCATGCGTGGCCAGGACTACAAAATCACACGAAATGAAAAACTTTCCTATCTATAAAGGAACTTATTCAATAACCCCTCTAAGATATTTAATTGAGATATCATCTAATTGAATCGCCATTGATGTTGGTTTCAAATCTCCCAAGTCAAGCTTTTTTCATAGAGAAATAGGAATCAAGCTGATTCTAGCACCAAGATCAACAAGGCCTTCATCAAAAGTTGAATCTCTAATTTTGCAAGGGAGAGTTAAAGAACCTATATCATCTAGTTTTCCAGGAAAACGTATGATAGAGCTCAGCCTTTTAGACAACATAACAATTGTAGCTTGACTGGATTCTCCTTTTCTTTGTTAGGATGTCTTTCAAAAACTTAGCATAAGAGGGAATTTTAGCTATGACTTCAACTAAAGTCTTTTAAATATAGTTTGTTCAAGATGTCCATGAAATTTTTGAACTCAATATCATCTTTGGTATTAGCAAACCTATGAGGGAAAGGAGAATTAGACTTGCAAGAAGAGTCATCATGATGTGGATTTCCAACAGATTTCTTCTTTTGGTTCTCAGTAATCTCTTCCACAATGGTGTCAATAACTTCTTCAGATTTCCTCTTAGAAGGTGATGAAGACCTTCCTACAATTTCTCCACTCCTTAGAGTCACATATTTGCAAGTTTCCTTGGGATTCATGACCAGTTGAATGGGCAATGAACCTGAAGGAGATCCTTGGTTGGCTAAAGCTTGTTGAGAGATTTGTTTCTCTAACATATCGATATGGGTGACGATCCCATCAACTTTAGAAGAAAGTTGTGTGATGGCGTCCTTTAAGAGATTGTCCTGTGCCCAGAACTCATCATTCTGCTAAATAAGTGTGGTCACAAAAGTCTCAAGAAGACTCTCCAAGCAGGACTTTTGTTGTGGTTGAGTCATTTGTTGAAGCTGGTTGAAATTCCTATTGTTGTTGTTGCTATATCTTGATGGTTCTTGATGGTTGGTATTCATGGGATGGCAGTTGCTCATAGGCTATTGATTTTGAGCTTGACCTTGTTGTTGTTGGTTCTAAGAGTTGTTGTTTGTGTAAGAAAAGTTTGGATGGTCCCTCCATCCTCAATAGGAGGTTTTTGAAAAAGGATTGTAGGCTTGTCTATTGCTAAAGTTGCCTACTATATTGACCTACTCAGGTGTCTTTGTGGTGTTCATTTGTGGTGCAAAACAAGAATAAGAGTTGTGACCAGATGCTCCACATGCTTCACACACTTGCTCAACTGCTTGAATAGAGTCAGTGGTTAGCTTTTCAAACTTTTGAGTCAAAGCATCAAGTTTGGCTGCAATGGGATCTACTACGTCTATAGTGTACTTTCCACTAGATTTCTCACTTGAGCTGGTTGACAAGAAGGGATGCCTGGTTCTTTCAATTCTCCACTGACTGTGGTTGAGTGCCACATCTTCAATAATAGCATATGCTTCACTGTAGGACTTGTTCATTAGAGCTCCATTTGCAGCAGCATCAATAGTCATACGAGTGTTGTAGAATAACCCATTATAGAAAGTTTGAAGTAACAACCAGTTGGTCAAGCCATGATGAGGACAAAGGCATTGCAGATCCTTTAACCTCTCCCATGTATCATAGAGTGTCTCACCTTCCTGTTTCTTGAAGTTGGTGAGTTGGCTCCTCAATTGAGTTGTCTTGCTTGGAGGAAAGTATTTGGTAAGGAAAGCATGCAATAGTTCCTCGCAACTTTTGATAGATCTCTTGGGTAAAGATGAGAACCACACCTTGGATAGGTCTCATAAAGTGAATGGGAATAGGAGTAGATGTACTCCTTTAGCTGTAACACCATTCTTCTTGAAGGTGTTCATGTACTACAAGAACTTAGCTATGTGAACATTTGGATCTTCTATAGGCATTCCTCTGAAATAATTTTGTTAGATCATCTGCATTATAGTGGGATTGATGGAGAAATTATTGGCTTCAATAGTAGAATGATTGATGGCTCCACATATGTTGATGGAAGCCGACACAACAAATTCTTTGAGCGGATAGTTGTCCTCCATCTCTGATTCTTGACAATGATTAGGTGAGGATTGTGGTGAAGGTGTTCAATGAGATGATGATAGTTGTGATCCCTCCAAGTTTGTAGAGTTATCACATTTTCTTGCTCTCCTTTAACTGCAAAAGGTTTGCTCAATTTTGGGTCCAAGAAGATTGATGTCTCAAGAACCCTCTTAGAGCGACGCATGCAACCTATAAAAGCAATAGTTAAGTGATAATCAAAAAAGTAAAAATGTATCACAATATGAAAGATGGAAAATGATGACTTAGTCTTGAATACTAACTAGCGCTTTTACTCTAACTAAAAATATTGTATCTCCCCAGCAACGGTGACAAAAACTAGTTGATTGCCTAAGGTAAATGAGTTTTAATTCTTATATGTCTCAACTCATCAATCACCCACAAGTATATGGGATCAATTGTAGTCAAGGTCGACCATAGAGAGCTAGTCTAGCTAGGCACAAAAAAACTAGTTTTCAACAATCTAAGTCGAATCATGACAGTTGAGTTTGATTCCAATTACTAAAAGACAAGTAATAAAAAGAGATTAAGTTTAAAGGCTAAGATCAAATTTTAGAACGTCCTGGACATAAAATTTTGCTACTATACTATCACATCATGTGCAACTAAAAAATTAAAATATGCCATTACTCTGCAAGAAGGTTGTCGGCGTCATGCACCTGCCAATGACATGAGATGGTTCTCGTCTTCACATAGCACTCCTGTGCTTATGCTCAGATTCAAATGCAACCTTGTACCTTCAACATCCTCCATCCACTCCCATGGTCAAAAACACGTTGCCACAAGATCTACTCCCTAATTCCTCATACATTCTCTTGAATAGTATAAAGAAGCATAAAACATGAACAAAAGGTGGCCAGCCAAACATACAAGTAGTAAAACACCTTAGGAACTCATGGATAAGAAAATTAACTAGCATATGATATAAATTAAGAGTTCACATGAGTCATATCATGGGAGCTACTATCCCATGCCCAAGTACAAGGAGTCTACTCATACATGATGAAGAAGCACAAGTATATTATAGAAATTTCAGTGTTTTTCATTATTAGAGAGAAGAAAAGCACAAGAGAAACCAAGGATGAAGTGGAAGGAGTAAAACTCTGACTTGAGGATGAAGTTCAACCCTTGAAGCAACTCTAACTCGAACTATCTTCCTTCCCAATAAGCTTGGCCAAAGTAGAAAAGCTCTACTACACCATTGTAGAAGAAATTGGGAGGGAATGATGAAGAAATCAGGGTTCTCTCTCAAGAAACCTCCTCTTATTCTCCAAATTCTCCCCCTCCTTTTCTCTACAACTATCTCTAGTTGAAATATGTTCCAAAATAACAAGTGATAACTATCCCAAGTGGTTTCACTCATTTTAAAACGAGGGGTGACTACTTTCAAAATCTACAGAAAGTGATAAAGGCACGACGTGTCTTTGTGAAGACACATAGTGTGGCCTAGTGCAACTGACGTTTAAATTGCTTTTTCATAATGGGTTCATGGCGTGCTCTAGTGAAGACATGCCATGTTCTTGCAACTAAAGTCAACCTAGGAAAGTTGTACACATCGTGTGTTAAAATAAAAACACAGTTGTGTGCTTGGGCAGAAAGTTGAATCTTTGGCCTTTGCATGTGCGGACACGCTGTGTCTTAATGACGACATGTCATGTCTTTTACTTTGTAGTTTGGGGAAGAAGGATTCTAGAAACTTACATACATGTGTGTTAAATAACACACGACATGTTCTTTGCTTTATGAGCCCTTTGTGGAAATTTACACACTATGTACAAATAAAGACATGATGTGTCTAGTGTTATTTCTTTAAGATCAACCGTTAATCAGCTACAAATCAATGGGGAATCCTACTAAGGTCAGATTTGGGTTGGATTACCTACATTTTGTCATTTTCTGATGTGTACCTATGATCAACATCATGCAACAAGTAAAATAACTAAAAGATGGAAAATTAATTATGATAAGAGGCTGTGTGGAAGGCAAATGAACTGAATTTGTGTGTGAATATGCACAAAAAGTATATATGAAATGCACACATCAATTACTGTTGTCTATTTTGCTTCCACAGTAATTTTAGACTAGGTACATAACAAGAATCTATATACTCTTATCAGACATGAGATCTCATTGTTCAAGTCCTCCACCTAAAGACATATGTCATTGAGTAACATCATTCTTTAGACATATACTTATGTATGTGTCATCATCTCCTGATTGAGACAAACATAATAGATGTAATTACCTTTATTATTATTAAATTAGGTATCTAATGCCCTATTACAATCATCATACTATTGGCTCTCTGGGCATATATACCAATAGACTCCCACTTGCACTTAGAGACAATCATCCACAAATTTTATTTTAGGTGATCTTTACATGTCCATCATGCTTTTGCTACGCAAGTGCTAATGTAGTAGTTTAGCAACATTTGTCAGTATTTTGCAAGTTTCACATCTCCTCATTGTACAATATCTCATATGAGATGAAAGTGTTGTAGTATGCTATCTGAGATTCCTTGCCTAACTAGCAGCTCCACTGTTTTCATAGTATTTCTATTGTGTCATCAATGGTTGGAACCTCACACAAGTTCATATACCTAAACTTCTTGATCCATACAATATCCTATGTTGTTCTCATAACAACAAGGTACTCGACTTCTATTGGAGAATTAAATAATTGTATATTGCTCAGAACGTATCCGGCTTACAATTCTATTGTAAGGTCACAAATTTGGATTACAATGATTAATTTTCTTTGTCATTTTGGAAGCTTGCATTGGTGTAACCCTTTACACTCAACTCTTCCTTATTATCATAACCAAGGAATCCATCCTTTAGTGCTTCTCAAGAAATTAAGGATGTTGTTTATGATAGTCCAATAATCATCATTAGAATATGATAGTCATCCACTCATCATGTCCAATACATGCGAGATAACTAGATGAGTATATATCCTTTTGTCATGTCCAATACATACGAGATAATTGGATATCCTCTCGTCATGTCCAATACACATGAGATAACAGGACATGTACATAGCATTGCATACATGACAGATCCAATTGTGAATTCATATGACATCTTACTCATGTTTTCCCATTCTTTACAAGAACTAGGATATTGGACTCCTAAAAGACTAACTCCATGGAAAATGGGCAAGTTTTCTCTCATTAAGTCATGCATGTTTAACCCTTCAACATTTTCCCTTTGCATGTGCTCTTATTCAGGTCAAGAAGATCTCCAGATCTATATCTATATATCTCAATTGCTATCACATAGGATGTTCCCCCTAAGCCTTCATACAAAAGGTACTTCCCAGTAAGATTTTAAAATTTGTATTATAAGGATGTTATTTCTCATCATTATGTTGAATACACATATTCTCCCACTAAATATTTTTAATCGCATATTTCATCTTCATTCTGACTCAAGTCAAACTCTTTGACTGTTTTGTTAAATCAAAGATTCCAGCTCTGAGATGCTTTCTTCAATCCAAACATTGACCTTTGTAGCGTATAGACCTTATTTGTAGTATTGGATTTGTAAAACCTTTAGGCTATGTCGCGTACACATCCTATACAATATTCCACTTAAGGAATGTGTTTTTAACATCCATTTTGCCAAATCTCAAAATCTTACTAAGCTGCAATGACAAGCATGGCCCTGATGGATTTAACCATGGCAACTGGTGATAAAATTCATCATGTCCAACACCTCGAACTTGTTTGAAACTCTTTTCTACCAATCTACTCTTATAGGTTTGTACACTACCATCCATGATGACTTTCTTTCACAGAGACTCTAAATGCACCCTATGACTTTTATCCCTTCAGGAGGATCCACCAAGGTCATACCTTATTTGTGTACATGGAGTCCAACTTGGATCTCATGGCCTCAAGCCATTTTTTAGATTGTAGTGTTCAATAACATCTAGGTAGGTTTTTGACTCATCATCAATGATCAAGTCACCTCCTTTCTGAGTTATAAGATATCATAATCTTTCAAACTCAAGGTGTTTTCTACTAGATCTATGAGGTTTTATGTTTCATGAGGAATCTTGAGATTCCACACCAATTTGTGATTCTCATTGTTGCCATTGTACCCATTTAGGTTCAATGTTTTCTTATTTATTTTGAACATTTTGGATTCTACTTTTCTCCCACCGATTCCTTTGGAATTAAATTCCCTTTTCAGAATGCAACTATCCTAGCAATAAACAATTTTTTTGTTGGATTGGAATATAAAAGGAGTATTCAACAAAACAACATTTATGTGATTTTTGGAAAAAATCTTTTTGAGAAATGATTTTCCTATATAATATTTCAATCCTAATACTTATAAAAGACTCATCAGGACATTTCCCATGTCATATCTCATATGGTGTCTTTTAGACCATTTTAGATGGTACATTGTTTAGTGTAAAGTATGTTCCAAAAAGGAAATTGGAAGATGAACTAGATTTATTGATAATTGCATCATGACTAATAGCGAGTGACACCTTCTTTCTGATACACTTTCATGATACACTATCATTGCATTTTAGGTGGAGTTCATCATGATTCACTATCATGTTCTCCCAGAAGGTCCTCAAACTCTTGGTTCCACATCGATCATATCAAAGTGTTTTAATACTTATACCAAGTTGGTTATGTACTTCTTTCATAATCTTAACATCATTAAATACAATGAGGTATTAGTAACCACCTTTAGCATTTATTCTAAAAGGTCTATATACATTAGTATGTATGAGCCCTAATATAATGGTCACTCTCCCACTACATCTAGTGAATATGCTTTTGTCATATTTCTCAATAAATAAGACTTGCATGTCTTTATAAGTTCAATAACACAATGAGTCTAGATAACCTTCATTATGGATTATAGAAATGCATTTCTCATTTTTTTTATCTTGATGACAATGCTATAGGTATTTGTTGTTAGATTCATCGAGTCATTCAGTATGACTATCTCTAGAACTATTAATTATATACTTTAAGACATTAAGGCCACCGCCATAAAAGATCTTAATCTTTGAAAGCAAAACATGAAATATTTTTCACAATATTCTTGTCCATACAAGATACATGATGTTTTCCATTAATGGTAGGTACATAGTAGCTATTCACTTATTATATTACATGTCTATTACATGAATGGAAAATTCCAACTGTAGTGGCGGAAACACTTTCTCTGCACAATTCTACCTTACTTCTTCTCAGGTCATGAAGTGGAGATATCTATCTGCTTCTTCTTTCTAAGTTCCTCTATGTAAAGAGGACAATTCCTTTTCCAGTGTCAAGGCTAGTGACAATGGTGCACTTTCCTTCCTTATTCACTCCTTCCTTAGCTTTCAATACAGAAGACTTTGTCTTATGGCTAGCTTTAATACTCTTCTTAGCTTTTCCTTTTCCCTTGGACTTCCCTCTGTTGATCATCATCACATATTTGGGTTTGTCCTTCTTCATATGCACTTTAGTTGTCCTCAACATGCCAAGTAAGTTTGACAATAGCTTGTAAAAATCATTCATGTTGTAGTTCATGAAAAACTGGCTATATGATTCTGGCAGTGATGGTAGAATCACATATGTGGCCAACTCTTGACCCAAGGGGAATCCCAGTCTAGAAAGGTTCTCCCCATACCCAATCAACTTTAGTGTGTGGGAACCTATTGGATCTCCTTCTGCCATGTTGCACTTGAACAACACCTTAGAGACATCATATCTCTCTTATCTTGCTTGATCTTGGTACATTTTCTTAAGATGTGTAACCATCTCAATAACATCCATGTTCTCATGTTGTCTTTGCAACTCAGAGTTCATTGAGCACAACATCAGGCACTTGACTTCCACAATAACTTAAGAGTGCTTCCAGTAAGCATCCCTATCAGCCTCAGGTGAGTTGGGAGCGGGTTCATCTAGCTCTAGTTTCTCTAGGACATAGAGCTTGTGCTCTTGAGTGAGAACGATTCTCAAAATCTAAAACCAGTCATGGAAGTTGTTCCCGTTCAACTTGTCCTTCTCAAGGATCGATCGCAAAGAAAATGTGTTATGTTTGCCAATAGATTGTACAAAAGATATTGCAAATATAGTCAAAAACATTTTGATTAATTTGATTTGATAAATTTGAGGATATTAATTAGGCCTTTAATTAATTATTGCTCCAAATATTTTGTTCAAATTGATAACCCTCATGTATAAATTTAGAAGATTCCAACGTACAACCTTCTAGTGAGCCAAGATCCATATTTCATCAAATCATGAGTTAGCTTTGGTTGATTGCCCACAACTTGAACATTTAGGTAGTGTGCCCTAAATGTATTCCCTAATGTTGTTTTTACAAATCTTTGTAAGTATTCATCTTAGCATTCCTTCATTCTTATTTATCTCTATATTCACTATACAATTAGTTGAGATTCTTAAGCTTTCATATTTCTTGGCTAAATCAACATTTATAAAGATTTATGAATCATTATGGGTGTGATGATGACGGTTCTCTAGTATCTATAGATATCTTTCATCAAAGCTAGATATTGGAAATAAAGAATTGATAAAAAAGGTGATCCATCAATAAGATGTGGGGGATTAAAGTTATATAATGACTTTATCCCAATATTAATGGACATGGAACTTGCTCTGTGAAGTGGTAGGATATATTGGTTTATGTTTTTTCTAGGATTCAATTCTGTTATGGATTTGGGGCATGTTTATATCTTGAGTTTAAATAAAGGTTTTAAACCCTTTGTGCATTACATTATGTGTTCTGTATATACATATGATGATATAAACATATTTATTTAAGTTCACAAGTTTTCAAGATATGTGATAGAGAATATGAGACTATTTAACTCTAAAAGGTATTATTGTGATCTTAGAACAAAAATATCACATAGTATGCTTGTATATTTTGTGGTTGGTAACATGTACTCACCGATCATAGGCATTATATGCAAAATATATGCATAGGTAAACTTGTCATAAATGCATGTATATTCCATTTAGGTGAGTGGTTCACATATCATCATATGAAATTCCAAAGGTTGTTCTAAATGTGAACATAGTTTTTTGACCCCTTGACTTGAATTCACTAAGATGTCACATGTTATTCTTATATTTTGATGTTGGCCTAATGTCACCTTGTAAAAAAATTACCCCAATAAAAGTTTTGTTTGTGTTACATTGAATATATATGATTGGAGTGACATAAATCAGTTTTGTCCCTCATATATGACATGCATTGAAATCTAGGGAAACTTCCTAAGTATGAGTATGTAATTCATGGAAATTGATGCATGTCATAGAAGGGATATGCATGAAACTTACAATAGAAGCCTAAATTACACACACTCGAGGCTCGTAGTAGGATGGGTTAATAATAGTGTAGTTTAAGCTCGTCTCCATAGGAAGCCAATGCAATTCAACACTTAGTTTGTTCGTATAACAATGCAATTCGTAAAAGAAAAGTGCATGGTTTGATTAATTCCTAAATTAACTAAAGTTTTTCACAAACTCTCTCTTAAGTTATCACATGAAGTCAAATGTATTTGGTGCAATGACACCAAGAACATAATGAGCATTCATACATAATAGGTATAATGTGTTCTTGTTCACATCTCACACTATATTACAATTAATGACTTCTTCCTATTAACCACCTAGGTGGCTAAATCACTATCTTCCAACTCTAACACGAGATAGTAAGTTATATTATATACTCTATTAAGAATCATATATCCACCTTTCTTACTTGTACAAGGAGCTTTAGCATTCTTGAACTCCTATTCACTTCCATGTAACAACAATTAGAGCTCTAACAGTGCTCTACTAAATTTGTATCCCTTTTCGGTATGCAAAAGTTGAGGAAGTAAAAAATTCTTGTTGTCAATTTTGCATAAATGATTAAAAATAATTAGATAAATAAGAAGAACATCATAATATTAAATCAAGTTGTTCATTACATGACTAAAAGGTGCCAAAAAGGCTCCAATACAAGGGAAGATACTCCATATGAAAAGATTTTATCCACAAATCTAACAAGTTCCATGGATTGAAACATAGAAATAGAGTGGAATGAGAGAAATTAAATAAAACACTAGTAGAAGAAGGATTCTCCACTAAGGACCTACACAAAGAGCTTCTCAAGCTTTTAGAGAAGGAACTTTTCCTCCTTATCTTTATTCTTCTTCTTTTCAGTTTCTTCTGGAGTGGAATTTCTATTTGGTTCACCTCCCTCTCCTGTTCCCAAAAGTTAAAGTTGGACTAAATAAGATATATCTCATCATAACTACTCACCTTTTAACTTCTCTACTTATGTGAGGTGACACAATGTATCCAAGATGAGGAACTTTATGTCCCTCAAAAGTTGCCAAGAGTCAGACTTCATAAGTAGTTCACCACCATATATCAAGGGACCAATATGACATTTCAAAGGCTTTATCAAATGGCTAATAGAAATGACATGTTGTGACACTAGTTGAACACGCCATGCATGTTCATGATTGTATATGCATGGATACTGATTTTAGGCATGCCATGTAGTTGAGAAGGCACATCATGTCTTTGATATTGGGAAAAGTGAGGAAAGCTTGGAGATGGACACGGCATGCAAGTATGGGTGCAAGGCATATCTATATGTAGAAAGGAAGAATCTTGACTTGTTGAGTCCCTTTGTCGGTAACGAAGGTAGCATTAGTTCCAGACAAACTGAGCTTCATGGTTTCTACATTAGAATAGATTTTATTAGTCTAAATGGCATCAAGATGTCTATTATATCAAATATGTGATGACATGTCCAAAATATAGTAAAAGCATGAAATTTTGGCCTTTAAATGCATTAAAATAGGGCATTAAAAGTAGCATGAACAATGAACGTCAGAAATATCATATGGGTTGTGAACCCATATGTACTTTAATAGTCGACTTCAAAATAAGAAATATAAATTGATGTTTAAGGAAGATGATATGTGCATATAATTAGTTTAAGATAAGATTCCAACTATCAGGTTGAAGGTACTATACATCAAGGAAACATTGGTGATGAACAGTTAACATCAATCTTGACCATCATATCATTTAGGTAGTAACAATTCTTTACAATGTATGACTCTTTCAGGTGGGGAGATTCAGACTACAACAGTAACAACCAACATGGTGGGTTCTTATAGATCATAAAATAGATTAAATTCAATTGAATGTGTTTTTAGATTGGTTTAATTATATATAGTGCTTAATTAAAGTAAAATATAATTTACTTTTTGTAGATCTCAACTAAAATTGTTTAATGGCCTACATACTATAAAAATTAGAAAACCAAGTGAAACCAATTCCCTTGTCATATGAAGTGACGTGGGTCTCTCTTTATTGTAAGTGTTAAGTGTTGATATGTCTCACAGAAATTACTCTGATAGAGAGACAAAGAATGAATGAAAGAGTGAAACCTTGCATCTCATATGGAAATGTCATTATTCCTTCACAGCATCAAACATTGTAGGGAGTTCAAATCCACACATGTTGATACCCCAGGAGCTCGAAATGTAGTGCTTGTGCTTGAATATGGAACACGTGAGATAAAGATCATGCCTCTCCATTCTTTAATGCAAAAAAATGTACCAGATGTTTTTGAACCATGATGCATGTCATAGTTTTTATTTGATTATTTGAGTATAACTGTACTACAATCTTCAATGCCTCTACAAGAAACAAGATGCACAATTGTTTCTAATGTCCTCTAGTCAGCAACCAATCAGTTTGTAGCCACTACCAACCCTATAGTTAGCATAAAACCATGTGCGTATATGCCATGAAGAAGCATGCAAATAGGCACCAACAATCTAATGTAGACATTGTAGAACATTCATAAGAATAGTGGGAAGTAGCATGGGGCATGTAGTCTATATATCTATCAATTGTGTTATTGCTCCTATGTGACCACACATTGCAATACTGGTTATTCTCATTACATAGCCTAGGAGTAACAATATATGTAGATTCAAGTATATACCATTGAGAAAATGAGTATAACCTTTCTAACAATGTATTCATTGAGATTACTCTTAACGACTAAGAGCATAGAACAAATCATATATGGCCTAACACACAAAAAAGTTTATATTGTAAGCAAAAACAATTAATCATTTTTTTACTTAATCATGTCCTAAAACTATAATGGATCCTCATACCTAGCAGAGGATGTATTAGTTCCTGGAAAAAATCAAATGAAATAAAAACATGAAAGTCACTCCATATCCTCAATATCAAAAATGCAAAGAGGGGCACTTATTATAATGCCAAAAACTAATGCAAGGCAGTGAAGCTCATGGCCACATGATCTACAACAGTGGTTGTGGAACATTTCCAAAGTAGTCTGGTTGATGTTGACTAAGGGATGAGTGTCCATGTTTTTAGCTGATTTTTCACAATCCCATCTGATTGGGGTGATATTATCAAGATAAAACATTTTTTAAAGGCTCATGTAGAGTTAGGAAGCACCAAGACTTCTATACCTAGTGGGCTCTATTACATCTTTTTCAAAACTAGTGGTATAATGTGAAACAAGCATTATCAATTTCACTTGAAAGATCCTTTGTTGAAATGAAAATGGATCATGATAATGCCAAAATATGGGTAGTGTTGAATCCCAAATCTAGTAATTTGAAAGATTGCATAATTTCCTTTTCAAGTTGATAATAAAGATTCTTTTGGATATAATAATAGAATGCATGTATGATGTGAGTTCCTACACTCAAACTATCTTTTAAGCAAAACCAAGTGTATGACAACTTATCATGGTGTAGACATTTTTCATGCTATGAGAATGAAGACCAATTATAAGATATGGATGTTTGTCAAATCAATCTTGAGAAGATACATCATAATATATTTTTGTTGTTATTTTTATCAAGAACATGTGTTGGTTGGTAGCAAGTACTAAGATTATCATGAATTTGTAGTGTTTTTGGGAGAGGGGACACTGTAACATAATGAATTCTAGACTTTTTACCTTTTTGGTCCTCTTTTCCATCTTTTCCTTTCATTTATATCCTCTTTGGCCTTCCTATTTAATTTATCAACAATATGATGATTTAGTGAACATTTGTTCACCTTTTATTCCAATATTTGGGTTTATGCACAAATACCTCAGTGGAAGCTTAGTAATGGGTCAAATATGCAAAATATCCACTTAAGTGATAAAAAGAATAAATAAATTCGTCCTAGAACTTTCTAGTGCTTTTTAGAATATGAAAAAGAAAGAAAATCCCGAAATATAAATAAAGGACATGATAAATGCAATAGTTGGGGATAATATGGGTAAAAGAAGGTAATGAGGAATATATTGTTCCAAAAATCCTAAATAGACACCCAAGAAGATAATTTGGATAATAAATATATCCATTTCGTTTTCTTGACTTAAAAGTTGCTTAAGGGCCAAGTATCACCTAATTTGGAAGATAAATACATATATTAAAGTCTTTAATAAAAGAAAATAGGAGATAAGCCAATAAGGTGAAATAAAATATCTAACATCCTCAAATTAGAAAACTAACTCCAGATTCATAATTTAAACATAAAAATAAGCCTTTGGGCAAATTTGCATTTAATTTGGTCAATGTTTAATATTCTATTTTATTCAGGAGAGAGAAAATGACTTAAAGACCAAAAATATTAAATATATGTTGAAAAAATTAATTAATGGCAAAATTGTGTTCCAAACGTTTATTATTCTTATAGGCCAATTTTATATTTTTAGAAAGTTTCTAGATACCTCTAATAAATTAAAAGGATAAATAAATGGTAAATTTTAAATGAATTAAATAAAATAATAAAGTATTCAAAAAAATATAATAATGCCAAATTCGTGTTGTACATATTAAAATAGACCTTTGGATGAATTTTGAATCAATTTTGAAAATATTTGATAAGAAGATAAATTCAAGAGAGAGAAAGTGTGCAAAACTTTTAACTCATTATTTAAAATAATAAACAATTTCAACAAATGGAAATAATAGCAAATTTGTATCCACTATACTTAATATGACTTGCGGGTGAAGTTTTATAATTTTTTGATAATCATAGAATCACAAATAAAGGAGGAAAGAGAAAATGACATATTAATTATTTAACCTACAAACTTCCTCAAAAGGAACAAATAACTCCATATTTGGATTCTACGCATCAAAATCAGTCAAAATATAAAATTTGGTAATTTTTGGATGTCGTTTGGGCCTCTAAATGAGGAGAGAGAAAAACATTTAGAATTTAACTAACACTTTGGTCGAATTTCAATGCAACAAAGAATCAATTCATTATCCCAACCGCGAGATCGGACGGCTCAGGGTCCTTCATGGACCCAGGTCCACTGATCTGACAACCTGTGGTTGTCTTCTTCCTCTAAACGAAAAAGGCAACAGGTTCATTGCTTCTCTAATTTTCAAATCAATATATCCGAAGATATACGCGATGGATTTTGCTAATTTTTGGTTCATTAGATTCTTCATTGGATTCCGCTCTGCTTTATCCCAAAGATTCTGAGTTTTGGTGAAGATTTGAGAAATGCCCAACATGGGCGCTGCCACCCTCTACCTTCACCTACCTAAACCCTAACTCGGGGTCTCTTGCCTATATATATACATACCCCAAGGACCGCCATTGCATTTGCAACTCAACCACATTGTCAATTTCAGTTTTCGTGGACGTCTTAACCACCACCTAACCGTCATTTTCCCCTGCTCTTGCGGCACCTCTCGTGTCATGCTCTCTTCGTCTCTGTTCAATTGCAAGGTACCAACAAATTCATCTCTCCTTCCTCTTTCTTTCGAGTACCTGAACGCGAAATTCCGTTGTGTATCGCGATTTTACCCAAACCAGTCGAGCTTGCTACTCGCTGTTCGTTGCCAAGTCGCGAGCGATGGGAGGAAGATGACTCCCCACAATTTTACCTTTTTACCCTCCTATTTGGTTGCTTTCTCGGTTCTGCGCGAAAGGCACCTTGGTATTTTTGTTCTTTTGCCTGCCTTTGACCCAGCTTTGACTGCAGCCCATGCTTCAGCAGCGAGAGGTCCAGGTCACAGGGCGCGGCCCCCTCTGCCCTCTTTGTATCTCTCTCTCACGCTGTGCGTACGTGGAACTCTCTGATTGGTCAAAAATTAAAAATAAGTAGTGTTTTGAAATCAGGAGAACGAGATCTATCCATTAAAAATGTTTTTGTGGTTCGATTCTGAGATTTTCGAACATGTATTTTTCGAGATGATTTCATTAATTAAAAATCACCAAAAATAACCCTAAAAGTCCATATCTTCAAAATATATAATATTATATGTTATTTTGATCAAAATACCCTAACTAAGATGATGGTGATGTTTTCAGAGTCTAATTCGATGGTTTGCACAAAAAGTTAGTAATATTAGGGTTTTCAATCTTTAATGAGTATACTTAATTCTAATTCATAGATCTAATGATGATATTAAGGAAAGTGGGTTCTGATTTCATGTGAAGGGTTGGAAAAACGGTTCTAGAACACGTGAGGCTAAGGTATGTACATCTACCCCCTTCAGTTGGGAAATTTATTATACCATTACCCATGTTACCTACTGAGGCTTAATTTGACCTAATCCATTGTTCTTTAAACTTAATTTGTTTATGCCTCAAAATTAGTTGTAGTATTATCTTGTTTGGGTTTCTAAACCCCACAGCCTTGTTATATGAATCCTTTGATTAATCTTGCCATAACTCTTTTTCTAGCATGTTTATTTTATTAGACTAATTAACTAGTGTAGTGGTACTTGTATGTACAACCACCCATAGTTGGGGAATGTGTTATTTCTCCCCTAGGGAACGTGTTATTCTCCCCCGTACATGAAATATGTGCAGGTGACTGGGAATGTGTTATTCTCCCCTCACCCTTTGGTTGAAGGTCCAGTAGGTGCCTCAACCCTACATAGTTAAGATAGTCAATATTAATCATACATGCAATGTTGTTGTTTTACTATGTTTATGGCAAGCATCTATTGAAATATTCTTTTATATATATGGCCTCATACTCTTGATGTCTCATCTTATGATGAACCCTAGCCTACTTTTACATACTTTTCTTATCTTGTTGTCTTTAGTATAGTTTGGTGACACATACTTTTATTTTCCTTCCCTCTTGCTGGGTGCTTTCCCAACCACCTAGATGTGGAGCAAGGTGTTGGATATGGCATGAAGATCATAGCTTAGGCATGGACTTGGCTGATGGATGTGTTTCTTGGAGACAAAAGTGGAGTAGTCTAGACTTCCCTCTACTTAGATCCTATTTTTGTATAAAGCATGTACACCCATATTGGGAGAATTTTTATGTACAATTTATTTAAATTGAATATAGTCAAAAAAATTTATCTTCCACTGCTATCCAAATTGGATTTTGTTTACCAATATTTTTAGTAGAGAGGTAGATTGATTTCACTTCTTTACAGCATGGTATCAGAGCTAATGGTAGTCGGATCTTTGACTATTTCAGTTTGTCTCCCTAATTAGAACCCAAGACTTGCATAGTTTCCTGTAAGTGACATGTTTGCCTAGATTTGATCTACCTTGATGATAGGTTGACTTAGGAACCAATAGTTCCACATTAGACCCTTGATGAATAAAATCCTAAAATACTTACAACTAAAATATGCATAACTTGATGTTGTTTAGGTTTGCCTTTAGGCAACGATTAGGGCATGCAGTTGAAGCAAGGGTGTCTAGAAAGGATCAGGGTTTCTGGGGCTGGAAAAATTTTCCTCCGCACCACTAGCTTGGTATACGAGGACTCCCGTACCCATATGATACCGGCCTGGATTGCGCTAATACGAATTTCCCGAAATAGTTTGCTTTTAGGCAATAGTAACCTTAGACTTCTATGTTGTATATCTTTGGGAACCCTAAGTTTCGTGCATAAGCTGATTTGTTTGAGGATGGTTACCAAGATAATTTCTTATGTCCCTAGAACCTGGATCTTAGAGTTTGGGTGTTTGGAAAGATATTAGAGTGTGTAATGGAAGCATGATGGATCTTGAGAATGGTTTAGTTAGAGTTATCCTTTAACCCTAATGTAGTTTGGCTTGATAGGTTGAACCCTTTAAGGGGTGGAGTATGATTAGGTTGGATGTTCGAGTGGTTAGATTTTGAGGACGAAATCCTCTTTAGGGGGATGGAACCCTATAACATCTTGAGGTCTATCTAATCTATCTTTAGAAACCCTAACCTCATACTTAGGCGGTTAGTGTGCTTGGATCTTTGGTTTTGACCAAACAAGATATAATCATAACCCTAACATGCTTGTTAATATGTGATGAACATATAATTATCATTTAAGGAATAATGCATGTGCTTGAACCCTAATGTACATCCAAGGCACATAATATGAATATCGATGCTAATTGTCAATAAGTAAGATGTTAATAATGTCATGAACCAGTAAACCCTAATGATATGATTAAAATGGTAATTGTAACCTAATGCATGCTAAGGATGGATAAGTGAAATAAAATGGTCATGTCGACCTAAACCCTAAGTTGCAATAATCTAACCCTAATCTATACATCTTTAATGCCTTTCATGATACATTAATGATGTTAAGAGCCATAATCAATTAACATACTATGATACACATAATTGATATATATGATCATCTAATCACATATTAATTAAGTCATCAATATGAATGCATGTTACCTTGCTAACTAATATACATGTGATTAGTCACTTAATGTGAATCAATTCATTAATATTTAATATGTCTCACCTTGATCATTAAAACACATGTAATGGATTCAATATGAGTATGAAATAATTGGATTCACATAAATGTGCAAAATCAATAATATAAATGAATAAATATGAATAATGATTAATGATGACATTAATGCGAGCAATAAAGATAATGTGACAATGTGAACCATGTTTAATATGAATATAAGTAACTAATGTGACATTAATTGAAATAATTATATGCTTCACCATGAATTGAATAGAATGTCTTATTTCATGAAAAATAATTTGTTATAACTTAATAAAGTGATAATATGAGGACAAGGAAGTATAAATCCGAATTATTAAGGACAATGATCAAATATAATAATTAAATATGATTCTTTTTTACAACCAAGTGAATGCGACATGACATAATTAAAATAATGATGATGATGTGATACCATAATGAATATAATGTTAATGAGCCAAAAATATAAATAATGTTAAATCTCCTAAAAAGAATATCTTAATAATGGACCCTAGGTGCCCAACCTATGTTGAGTTGTATGTGAAGTTTCTGAACCCTTAGGTGTAGTTGAAGTATAAGTTTTGGTGAAAGTGGTATGGTTGGAGGAACAACCTGAAGTTTTGGTGATGTGAGGTTTCACACTCACCCTTCCCTAATTGCTAGTGATTTTGGGGATGAAATCCTCTTTAAGGGGTGGAGTGCTGTAACATACTGAATTCTAGACTTTTTACCTTTTTGGTCCTCTTTTCCATATTTTCCTTTCATTTATATCCTCTTTGGCCTTCCTATTTTATTTATGGACAATATGATGGTTTAATGAACATTTGTTCACCTTTTATTCCAATATTTGGTTGTATGCACAAATAACTCAGTGGAAGCTTAGTAATGGGTCAAATATGCAAAATATCCACTTACGTGATAAAAAGAATAAATAAATTCGTCCTAGAACTTTCTAGTGCTTTTTAGAATATGAAAAAGAAAGAAAATCCCAAAATATAAATAAAGGATATGATAAATGCAATAGTTGGGGATAATATGGGTAAAAGAAGGTAATGATGAATATATTGTTCCAAAAATCCTAAATAGAAACCCAAGAAGATAATTTGGATAATAAATATATCAATTTCGTTTTCTTGACTTAAAAGTTTCTTAAGGGCCAAGTATCACCTAATTTGGAAGACAAATGTATATATTAAAGTCTATATTAAAAGAAAATAGGAGATAAGCCAATAAGGTGAAATAAAATATCTAACATACTCAAATTAGAAAATTAACTCCAGATTCGTAATCTAAACATAAAAATAAGCCTTTGGGCAAATTTACATTTAATTTGGTCAATGCTTAATATTTTATTTTATTCGGGAGAGAGAAAATAACTTAAAGACCAAAAATATTAAATATATGTTGAAAAAAAATAATTAATGGGAAAATCGTGTTCCAAACGTTTATTATTGCTTATAGGCCAATTTTATATTTTTATAAAGTTTCTAGATACCTCTAATAAATTAAAAGGATAAATAAATGGTAAAATTTAAATGAATTAAATAAAATAATAAATTTTTCAAAAAAATATAATAATATCAAATTCTTGTTGTACGTATTAAAATAGACCTTTGGATGAATTTTGAATCGATTTGGAAAATATTTGATAAGAAGATAAATTCAAGAGAGAGAAAGTCTGCAAAACTTTCAACTCATTATTTAAAATAATAAACAATTTCAAAAAATGGAAATAATAGCAAATTCGTATCCATTATACTTAATATGACTTGCGGGTGAAGTTTGATAATTTTTGGATAATCATAGAATCACAAATAAAGGAGGAAAGAGAAAATGACATATTAATTATTTAATCTATCAAACTTCCTCAAAAGGCAACAATATCTTGATATTTGGATTCTACGCGTCAAATTCAGTCAGAATATAAAATTTGGTAATTTTTGGATGTCATTTGGGCCTCCAAACGAGGAGAGAGAAAAACATTTAGAATTTAAACGACACTTTGGTCAAATTTTAATGCAACAAGGAATCAATTCCTTATCCCATCCGCGAGATCAGACGGCTTAGGGTCCTTCATGGACCCGAGTCCATTGATCTGATGACCCGCGTTCATCTTCTTCCTCTAAACGAAAAAGGCAACAGGTTCATTGCTTCTCTAATTTTCAAATCAATATATCCGGAGATATACTCGATGGATTTTGCTAATTTTTGGTTCGTTGGATTCTTCGTTGGATTTCGCTCCGCTTTATCCCAAAGATTATAGGTTTTGGTGAAGATTTGAGAAATTCCCAACGTGGGTGCCTCCACCCTCTACCTTCACCTACCTAAATCCTAACTCAGGGTCCCTTGCCTATATATATACATACCCCAAGGACCGCCATTGCATTTGCAACTCAATGACATTGTCAATTTCAGTTTTCATGGATGTCTTGACCACCACCTAGCCTCCGTTTTCCCCTACTCTTGTGGCACCTCTCGTGTCCTGCTCTCTTCGTCTCCGTTCAATTGCAAGGTACCAACAAATTCAGCTCTCCCTCCTCTTTCTTTCGAGTACCTGAACGCAAAATTCTGTTGTGTATCGCGATTTTACCAAACCAGCCGAGCTTGCTGCTCACTATTCGTTGCCAAGTTGCGAGCGATGGGAGGAAGATGACTCCCCACTATTTTACCTTTTTACCCTCCTGTTTGGCTGCTTTCTCGGTTCCGCGTGAAGGGCACCCTGGTATTTTTGTTCTTTTGCCCGCCTTTGACCCAGCTTTGACCGCGGCCCATGCTTCAGTAGCGAGAAGTCCAGGTCATAGGGCGCGGCCCCCTCTGCCCTCTCTGTATCTCTCTCTCTCACGCTGTGCCTACGTGGCACTCTCTGATTGGTCAAAACAAAATAATTTCTATAAATTATTTCATTGGTCAAAAATTAAAAATAAGTAGTGTTTTGAAATCAGGAGAACAGATCTATCCATTAAAAATGTTTTTGTGGTTCGATTCTGAGTTTTTCGAACATGTATTTTTGAGATGATTTCATTAATTAAAAATCACCAAAAATAACCCTAAAAGTCCATATCTTCAAAATATACAATATTATATGTTATTTTGATCAGAAAACCCTAACTAAGATGATGGTGATGTTTTCGGAGTCTAATTCAATGGTTTGCACAAAAAGTTAGTAAAATTAGGGTTTTCAATCTTTAATGAGTATACTTCATTCTAATTCATAGATCTAATGATGATATTAGGGAAAGTGGGTTCTAATTTCGTGTGAAGGGTTGGAAAGAGGGTTCTAGAACACCTGAGGCTAAGGTATGTGCATCTACCCCTTTGAGTTGGGAAATTTATTATACCATTACCCATGTTACCTAATGAGGCTTAATTTGACCTAATCCATTGTTCTTTAAACTTAATTTGTTTATGCCTCAAAATTAATTGTAGTATTATCTTGTTTAGGTTTCTAAACCCCACTGCCTTGTTATATGAATCCTTTGATTAATATTGCCATAACTCTTTTTCTAGCATGTTGATTTTATTAGACTAATTAACTAGTGTAGTGGTACTTGTATGTACAACCACCCATAGTTGGGGAATGTGTTATTTCTCCCCTGGGGAACGTGTTATTCTTGCACATGAAATATGTGCAGGTGACTGGGAATGTGTTATTCTCCCCTCACCCTTTGGTTGAAGGTCCGGCAGGTGCCTCAACCCTACATAGTTAAGATAGTCAATATTAATCATACATGCAATGTTGTTGTTTTACTATGCTTATGGCAAGCATATATTGAAATATTCTTTTATATATATGGCCTCATACTCTTGATGTCTCATCTTATGATGAACCCTAGCCTGCTTTTACATAGTTTTCTTATCTTGTTGTCTTTAGTATAGTTTTGTGACACATACTTTTATTTTCCTTCCCTCTTGCTGGGTGATTTCCCAACCACCCAGATGCGGAGCAAGGTGTTTGATATGGCATGAAGATCATAGCTTTGGCATGGACTTGGCTGATGGATGTGTTGCTTGGAGACAAAAGTGGAGTAGTCTAGGCTTCCCTCTACTTAGATCCTCTTTTTGTATAAAGCGTGTACACCCATATTGGGAGAATTTTTATGTACACTTTATTTAAATTGAATATAGTCAAAAAAAATTATCTTCCACTGCTATCCAAATTGGATTTTGTTTACCATTGTTTTTAGTAGAGAGGTGGATTGATTTCACTTCTTTACAGACACCATGAAAATGCAAAGTTTCCCCTGATAAACCCAAGCTGGCGAATTTGTTGTATCTGTAGAGTGTTAATATATTAAAGACACAAAAGGGATATCGAATATACCTTGGTGCCACACACTAATTGTCCAACAATTATACATGTCTTATATCAGTGTAGAACTTGCACTTCTAGATTAAGATCCAATGTTGTTGTTATTATTTCCTCCTTGCTCGTGGAAACAGTTGTCATCTTCTTAAAGAAGTTTCTTGTTATCAAAACTCAACCTCTACATCATCCAACGGATGTTGGAACTCATGGTGCATCACCTTGGTTTCCAAGAGGAAGAGGAACTCAGAGTCATCGACATGCTAGTGTTGCTTGCTCTCCTTCTCCTCCTATTGTGGATTGTTGTTCTTGGGGTGAGTTTTTATCTTTCCAAGAGGAAGAAATCTTATCAACTTATATCACAATGTGTCTCAAGTATGTCTCACTCCATGGACGTACACCTCTTTAGATAGAAGTGTCATGGGATTCAAGTTTCCAAAATTCAATCTCGTTCCTAATCATAACTCAAAAACAAACTCATATAAGGAAAACTCAAATAGTAATCCTAGTTATCTGATTCTCTTATCGAGTCACCTAAATAGGACCAATTTTGATTTTGAGTCACCCAACTCATTTTTGAATCACCTCATTCATTATTCTTTGTCCATATTAGTTTTCTAATTCGATATTAAATTGATCATGGTAACTTCCTTTCCTTTCCCTATCATGGTCCAGTCGCCTAACTCACTTTCTAAGTTGCCTGACTCATCAGTCAAACGATTGATAATCAATTGTTTCACTAAACCAAGCCCCACATAATTCAATTAGACCTTCCATTCTCTTGATTGGGCTAGAAGTCAGCATGTAAATGTGTGTTTGATTGAGAAATTCAATTCCCTTATGTATCCTTATGTGTATGACCCCATAGGTTCCACATTCCATTGGTAGTAGTGTTAATAACCACACAAGTAAAGATTGGTGTCTAGAAATACATCATTTCTACCCAAGTATATGGAATAAGTTGAGAACAACTTGATCATGTAAAGTAACTAATGTTACTATGGTTGTATAATACCTTTATCATATATTTCTAGATTGAAAATGAGGCATGGAATTGTCATGCTCATAAGATTCAATCTATGTTCCTTGATCTAAACCATTAATATCATATATTGACTCACATGAGATTTCATAGTCTAACTTATCAAGTATCCAGGATATCTCTCCAATGGTGGGACAAATTCTATATACATCACTTACAATTATCCACAAGTGCCAAAATGCACCCAATCACAACATGTATGGCAACTGTTATATAAATTCATGTTGCTCCAATGTTGAAGTACACAGAGCATGTGATTAGTGTAGTGACTTTAGGTCTAAGGATCATAGTCACCACTGTCACATTTAGATATGAATCTAATTATCATGATATGGCTTCCATGTGTCATTATCAAGGTGGGTCTTCTCAGCACAACTTATTCTCTAACAAGTACCCATGTACCAAAGTTGATATCAATATCATGACAAAAGAGACATATGCATCACTTAGCATACAAAATAGTCTCATGTATTATTGTTGTCCTATAGTATCAATGACACGAATTTACCGTGCGTAGAAATGCAAGTGTATGCATCAATGTAATATAGGCCTTTGTGAGGCCCGAGTCGAACTCAGGGATACGTGAAATTGTCGGAGACTCCTACTAACTCCGATTAAAAAGTTGAGAGTTGTTGTTAAAATTAAAATAGAATAAAAATGAAACAAAACGAAGCAATCGATTAAATGTTTGGTTTAATCAATTCAAAATGAGATCTTTAGGATTGCGGTTTCACCGCGGGTTTTCATTGTATTAAATTCTATGCAGTCACTCAATCTTATCTCTCTATCCGGGTAGTGGCCTGAAATCAGAATTGCCCACTGTCGTGGTACAATTTGCTACCTACGTCTAGGTCGGTTCCACCGTCATAGTAACCTATACCCTAAACTAGGTGCATTAAAAACAATCTCTCGGTATCCACCATTAACCTTACACCACCTTGTTCAAGGGATTTGTCAATTAATGTAAATTCCGTCTCTTTTCAACCATTAGTTCTTCTTTCAAAGCAATTAAGGGCATTAGATTATTATTATGGTGATCAAGCATAACAATATATTGAGAAAACAAAATTATACCACGGATTTAAGAGATAAGATATGAATTACTATGATAAAATTGTCATACAATGAATTCTCGGGCTACTCCCGATCCTAAAGACAAAGGGGATTAGCCCCGCATGTTCATCTCAGAGCAAAACGTGGAGTAGAAAAAGGGAAACACGGAGAAAAACATGATTCAGTGGTGAAACCCCTGAACGGAGAAGATCCAAGTGATCCTTTGTGTGGAATACACGTTCTCCCACCTTTCGGTGGTGGAAATCATCTTCTTCGACGTCTGGATCGGCTGGGGCGTACTTCTGGGCTCCGTTCTTCTCTCCACACCTTCTCGGGACGTGTGCAGCGGCTAATGACGTGATCATTCCCTCTTGGGCACCGTCATTAGGTATAATTCTCGAGTTAGGTCGCCAATTAATCACAACCGTCGGATTAAGATCAATCTGAAGCAAACTCATATCTGACGGTGTCGATACCATCGACGCCGGTCGATGGTATCGACCTAGCATGATATCGACAGTTCTTCTTTTCTTTTGTCTTTTCGCCTGATGCTATCTCGATACCATCGACACGGGTCGATGGTATCGACATTCTTAGGCATCGGTTTTGTCGTCGCTGAAGCTCCACTAGTCGATGGTATCGACATATGGGTCGATAGTATCGACTCACTTCTCGCCAGCAACCTGATGGTATCTCGATACCATCGACATCCCTGTCAATAGTATCAACTTTCTTCTGGTCCTTGCGACTGGCAACCTGTGGTATGGTCGATGGTATCGACCACTGTCGATGGTATCGACAGTAGCAAATACTTGTTTTTCCTGAAATTAATACACAAAACCACATAAGTCTACACAAAATGTATTCTTTTGATAATTAATACTCAAAATGCTGAAATAAGGGAACTTCGACATAAAGAAGTAGCATAGACCAAAGTAGATGAATTATGCAACATTAACCATGAAAATGACTAATAAATGCATAAAACACATATCAAACCAGTCTATAAATGCGACTCAAAATCATCACATCAAACTCCCCTAAGCTTGAATATTGCTCGCCCTCGAGCAACTAAACCTTAGAATAGAATTTCCAGAGTCAACTAAAGAGGAAAGCATCACAACAAACATCCCATATGACTCCCACCGGACATTCGCATACCAGCCCTCGCTAACCACAGAATGATAATTACCCTAAAGGCGACAGTAATCATCCATATAAGATGTCTACCTCAAAACTGATGAACACTATCACATAAGGCAGTTAACTTAATAGAATTCGCCGGTCCAGACTTAGTGTATCTTGTGATCTCCTATACTACGTTGCCTGCCCTAACTACCATCTACATGGAAACAGTTCTCCTGATATTCACAAGTGAGGAGAAAATTCACGGTGGCCTACCAATCCGAGCAACAGGTGGATGAAATGGGTGGCTAATGGAATAAGTGGAAGCATTATACGGTTTCAACATGCATAAAACAAAAATGCCCTAAATGATGCAAATGCACATAAAAAATGCCCTAATGCCTAAGATTGGGTGGAATGATGCATGCACTAACATCCCATCTCAAAATGAGATAGATATCTAATTGAGCTACATCATGTACTTACTCATCTTAAAATGCAGGTGAGATTATGCTCCTTTCTCCTTCTTATTCTACTTGCTTCTAAATAACTTTCTCTTTTTTTTTCAATTTCATTTTTTTTCAGATTTTTTTTTCTAAAGCCCTTATATCCACAATTGACAATGAATACTTTATTGGGCTTACTTTTTCTGCATAACTCGAATATTTGAACTATTTAGAAGGTATGGAACAATTTAATTCACCATTAGAGAGGAAATGAGGTAC
Source organism: Alisma plantago-aquatica (assembly GCA_963693085.1). Taxonomy (NCBI): domain Eukaryota; kingdom Viridiplantae; phylum Streptophyta; class Magnoliopsida; order Alismatales; family Alismataceae; genus Alisma; species Alisma plantago-aquatica. The sequence goes on from OY856409.1 coordinate 1,673,074,819, forward strand.
AAGATGTACTCTATGCATAAAAGTTATGAATGCAACTAAATGACATGCACCTAAGGGTAATGTGCATGTATAACTGTTCTATATTTTTTTTCCATGCAAAACATATGTAAGAGGTTGCAATGCAAGTCCTATCTACATGACATGCAATCAAAAAGGTTAAAACCGTACTTTACTTCCAAATCTTATGGTGGATTGTGAAAAGCAATGAGGTGGACAGATCACAAGACTAATTGACTGAACCTTTGAAAAGTATTATGTGTCCCTCCTTACTGACCTGTGTAATAGTTAAGAAGTTTCTCTCTCTTACTTCAAATTAGAGTCTCATTATCATTTGGTCAGTTTAGGCTCAAACAACCAATTCCGTCCACTTTCATGAATCATTAGGAATGTACAGTTGTGATTTTCTATTTTAAAGTTGACAAAACCAATCATTTTCTTAAGTTATGTGCTCAAAGTTGAACAACACTCAAGCTTGCGAACACTCAAAAATTTTAATTTTCCCTTAATTCCCATGTACATGAAACTGAGATGACATAAGACTTAAGACATCCACGAATACACTAGATAGAATGTGGATCCTACAAACAAACTAAGATTGCAAAGCAATAAAACTAAAAAAAATAGAGAAAATAAAAGATAGAGTTGTTCCAACTACCCCCCCTAAGCTTGAATTCGACTATGGCCTCATAGTAAAAAACAATCTTAAAGGTTGGAACAGAGATATTGATTTACTCTTCAGGCGGAGGTTGGTATTGTGGAGCCGTGGGGTCCCAAGATGGATACTCCCCCTGGAAGCTTAGATCAAACTGGGCCCTAGGTGGAGGTTGTGGATAGCCTCCAAAGTAGTTCTGGCTCCAATAATGATCGTAAAAGGGTTGTTGTTGCATCTCCATCCTATGCAACCGATCATGAATCTGTTGTTGGTTGTCGAGGAGAAGACGCTCATTCTCGAAGATTGCCCTTTGATTGTCCAGTAGCCGGTTGGTAGTCTCTTGAACACCGATGTACATCATCGTGTGATGTTGTTGCGTCTGATGTATGTCTTGCAGCATAGCATACATGCCCTGCATAGAATAGACATCCTCGCTTGGCTGCGAGGGCGGTGGTGGTGGAGGCTGTGAAGATGAAGATGCACCTGGATGCATGCGAGGACGCTTCCGTGGTGCCACTCGTGCCCGAAGAGGGGTGTAGGCCTCCTCTTCCTCTTCAGCCTCATCATCATTGTTTTCATCGTCATCGTTGTCGCCGTCTTCATCGGAGCCAGCAATGGCTATGATAGACCATCGGAAGTGTTGCACCCCTTTGATGTTGAAGATCGGATCGGGAAGCGAGCATTCTTGGTAAGCATGATTGACGTGGCAGTGTGCATACGCCAAGCCATCTTGAAGAAGGATGAGGTTGGAGCGGTGCAGATGTTGCAAGTTCACCTTGCTCCTGTTGGAGAGAGGAGTAAGCTGCTGGAAATTCAACCCAAGGTAGGAGGCCAACTTGGTGATAAGCCCACCAAAGTGAATTGGAGCTTTTCGTGTACTCCTCTTCATCGCCAAAACCTGCTGCAAAAAGAAAGCTCCCCAGTTGCATTCTTGGCGCTTCAGGAGTTTATACAAGAAAAATAGGTATGTCTCCTGAAACTTGCTGAGAGCCAGATCACCCCTAGAAAACAACGTAGAACTCAGCATCCGGTGGAGTATCCAGACAAATGGATGCTCAAAGTTGGCTACCGCAGCATTGTGGTAACTCACTGGCTACCGCAGCATTGTGGTAACTCACGTAGCTCGGTGAAGATTGCATCGTAGTCGGTGCGGTTGTCCGGCCGCCGGTAATCGTGTCGCCCATGGTTCCAATTGTATATCTCATTGAACTGCTCGAGCGTGAGATTGTAGTCTTGATTGTACAACCGGAAAGACACCCGACCCTTGATCCACTCACGGTCGGTGGCTATGACGTCATTGGGTACAATGCAGACGTCCAGCGACGCCCTAAACTCAGCCACGAGCTCCTTGTAAGTAGGCCACTCACCGAAGAACGGCTGGCCATCGGCATGGTACTCCAGCTCATCGGCCATTCGGCCCGTGTGGTGCGCCTGCCCCTTCAGAACATAGTCGAGGTTGGCTTCGAACCCCAAATTGCGGATGGTTTCCCGGTCAACATAACGGGTCGGCTCGATCTTTCTCTTTAAGATCTCCTCATATATCTTCTTGACCTCCACAGATGGATGAATCAGCCGCGGGCGTGCAATCGACGCGGTAGGCGGTGGCATGAATTCTGGGATTTCCATCGGGTCGACACGTGACGAAGATGCACCAGCAACATGCACCATGATCACGACAGAAAGAGGAATAGAGAGAGAGCTCAGTGAAGATCGGAGAAAGGAATCTCCACTCGATGAAGAACGTGCTCGGTGATGCTCGTCGTCGGGCTCGGATCACTCTGGAATACGCTCGGCACAGGTGGAGGAGGATTACTCTGGAGTTGTGATGTCATCTGATGCAAATCCTTCTCATATATATCCGTGGCCGGCGCTGCTGTATGCCCGTCGATACCATCGACACGGGTAGCACAATCCATACTTCGGCGAGTATCGATGGTCGTCGATGGCTGGATCTGCGGGGCCCGGATTGCTGACAGGTCGATACTATCGACGCGATTCGATGGTATCGACTCGTCCCCCGGATCGACTTCCTGGTTTCTGCGATCGCCGTAGATCTTTCCTCGCGGATTGTTGATGTGGCGCGTCGATACTATCGACACGAGTCGATAGTATCGACTCTCTATTTTGGGCAAACCCTCGCGAGGCCCGGCCACCGTCTTCTGTGTGTGAATGTGTCGATACCATCGACAGGCCCGTCGATGGTATCGACTTTACTGAGACGATTTCTTTTGAATATCTCCAGAGATCTCGATGGCATCGACTGGCATGTCGATACTATCGACCTTGACTTGACGATCAACCTCTTGGTGTGTTGATACTATCGATGAGGCCGTCGATAGTATCGACGCAGTGCAATTTCTGCAGTCGCCAACCTGTACCACGGTCAATACCATCGACGCAAGGGTCGATGGTATCGACTCTGCCTCAGTCCTGCACAATGAGAAAACGATCACGGTATCTTTTTTACACTAAAAACTAAGTTAAAACAAATCAAACTACGAATGTAAAGGAACTAAACTAAACTACCAATGGTTGGGTTGCCTCCCAACAAGCACCCTTGTTTAACGTCTTAGGCTAGACGACTTGAAGCACGTCATGCATCCGAAAGTGAAATGAGTTTGACCTCATTCACCTTCCTCATGTAATCTTCACCAAAATAAATACAACTTCAACCTCTGTCCATTCACCAAAAATGTAGTCTCCCCATCGCGCACCATGATTGCGCCATGTGGTCTGACCTCTTCCACTGTGAATGGTCCACTCCATCGGGATTTTAGCTTCCCAGGATGCAACTTCAGCCTCGAATTGAACAAAAGCACACTATCTCCTTTCTTGAAGGTGCGCATCTGAATGTGGTGATCGTGGATCAACTTTGTGCGCTCCTTGTAGATCCGAGAGTTCTCATATGCATTCATTCGCAGCTCATCCAGTTCATTTAGTTCAAGTAATCTCTTCTTCCCCACTTCATCATAACTCAAGTTGAGCTTCCTCAGTTCCCAATGTGCTTTGTGCTCTAACTCCACCGGTAAGTGACAGGCCCGACCATACGCCAACCTAAAAGGCGTGGTGCCTATAGGTGTCTTGTATTCCGTCATGTATGCCCACAACGCATCTGGTAGTAAGGCACTCCAATTCTTCCTCATGGAAGCCATAGTACGCTCCAATATCTTTTTAATTTCTCGATTGGAGACCTCCACATGTCCTTGAGTTTGCGGGTGATACGGGGTACCAATGTTATGTTTGACCCTGTATTTTCTCAATAATGTCGAGAACTTTTGATTCTGGAAGTGCGTACCCCCATCACTAATGATCATTCAGGGCACACCAAACCTGCAGAAGATATTTTCCTTAACGAACATGCACACTACAGTGGAATCGTTAGTCCTTGTGGGTATTGCATCCACCCACTTCGACACATAGTCAACATCTAAAAGGATATACAAATTAGAATTTGAGGACACAAAGGGTCCCATAAAATCTATACCCCATAAATCAAATATCTCAACCTCCTGGAAAACATTTAGGGGCATCTCTTGTCTCTTTGAAATGTTACCCGCCCTTTGGCAGGAATCACATTGCCTCACGAACTCATAAGCATCCTGAAATAAGGTAGGCTAGTATAGGCCACTCTCCAGTACTTTGGCTGCCGTACGAGAGCTTGCATGGTGTCCGCCCATCGGTAGTGTGTGGCAATGACGAAGAACACTCTCGTATTCCACCTCAGGTACGCACATGCGTAGGACACCATCCCTGCATTGCTTCAAGAGAATAGGGTCATCCCAAAAATAATATCGTAAAGAATGGAAGAATTTCTTCTTCTCTTGATATGTCCAATCATCGGGGATGATCCTGCAAGCAAGATAGTTCATAATATATGAAAACCACGGATCTTTAGAATTCACTTTCAAAAGATGTTCATCCGAAAATGTCTCGGTAATGGGTACATGTAAATCTTTTTCATCTACTCTCTCTAACCTAGACAAATGATCCGCTACAACATTTTCAATCCCCGCCTTGTCTTTGATTTCAGTATCAAATTCTTGTAAAAGCAAGATCCACCTAATCAATCTTGGTTTGGCATCTTTTTTCTCCATCAAATACTTAATAGCGGCGTGGTCAGTACAAACTACGACTTTTGATCCAACTAGATATTGCCGAAATTTTTCAAAAGTGAAAACAACGGCAAGCAATTCTTTCTTGGTAGTCGTGTAATTGAGTTGGGCATCGTTCAAAGTCTTAGAGGCATAAAAAATCACAGCGGGTTTATTGTCCACCCGCTGTCCCAACACAGCTCCAACAGCAAAATCGGATGCATCACACATGAGTTCAAACGGCTTGGTCCAATCCTGTGTTTGAACAACCGGTGCGGAAATCAATTTTTCCTTCAGCACATTGAATGCATGTAAACATTTTTCATTGAAATCAAAAATAGCATCCTTTTCTAGAAGCTCAGATAAAGGTTTGGCGATTTTTGAAAAGTCTTTTATGAAACGACGATAGAAACTGGCGTGACCAAAGAAACTTCTTACCCCTTTCACCGAATTTTGTGGGGGCAATTTGGAAATTACTTCAATTTTTACCGGATCTACCTCCAAACCTTTGCTAGACACTTTATGTCCTAGCACTATCCCTTCACTCACCATCATATGACAATTTTCCCAGTTTAGGACCAAATGTGTGTCCTCGCAACATTGTAACACCTTATCCAGATTGTAAAGGCATTCATCAAATGATGCACCATAAATTGAGAAATCATCCATAAAGACCTCTAGACAACGTTCTACCATATCAGAAAAAAAAATGGTGAGCATACAACGCTGAAAGGTCGTCGGTGCGTTACATAATCCAAAGGGAATGTGGCGGTACGCAAACATTCCATAGGGACAAGTGAAGGTGGACTTCTCTTGGTCCTTAGGATCAATCGAAATCTGATTGTACCCCGAATACCCACCCAGAAAATAGAAATGTGATCGGCCGGCTAAGCGCTCTAGAATTTGATTAATAAACGGAAGAGGAAAGTGATCCTTTAGCGTAGTGGAATTAAGTCGTCGATAATCTATACAAACTCGCCACCTGGTTACCAAGCAGGTGGTGACAGGTTCATTTAAGAGATTATGAGTAACATTTATTCCCCCCTTTTTAGGGACTACCTGTGTGGGACTCACCCATGTCGAGTCTGAAATTGCATAGATGATACCTGCGGAAAGAAGCTTAATCACCTCCTTCTTCACAACCTCCATCATGCTCGGATTCAGTCGATGTTGTGGTTGAATCACCGGCTTGGCTCCCTCCTTGAGCCAAATCTTATGCTGGCACAAAGTAGGGGAAATCCCCTGGATATTTGCATCAGACCACCCAAATGCTCCCCGGTGGTTCTTCAGCACTATCAGCAACTGGTCCTCCTCCTCAGCACTCAGATAAGCAGAAATAATCACAGGCAACTTTTCTTCCTCAACTAGAAAGGCGTACTTGAGGTGCGGTGGCAGCGGCTTCAACTCCAATTCCGGCGGGCTGATTAAGGATGATTGAAGCGGAGGTGGTAGTTCGCTTAAATCCTCATAGTACCTCGCATAGAAGCACAGCAACATCTGAAGCATCTTGGCGCACTCCTTCAGTGATTTTCTTCTCATCCAATCATGAGTGATATTGACTAAACAAGACTCAAGTGGTAATTCCGGATATGCATCAAAAATTGAATTTGCTATAGCCTCATCCTCAGTAGAGGGAGGAATGTCCTCATCCTCATCATTCGGGAACCCTACAGCCTTGCAAAGGGATACCACTTTGGTCTTCTCCATGGTGTCCACAGCCAAAGTCCCTTTTTCCACCTTGGTCATTACATGGGCCATATCTAAAAATGGCTTCCCTAGACAAAGTAATATATTATGCTCAAAATGTTTAACCATGTGGCATTGCTCCTTGGATTTAGGTGAAGTGGCGCTGGAAGGCATGACTATTTCAAATCGGTCATCAGCTATACCTAAGGTCAACCATCCTCTCCCCATCTCAAGTATCATGTCGGCTGTAGCTTGGAATGGTCGTCCGAGTAGTAGCTCATTTCCTTGTTCATCTTGCATCTCCATGATGAAAAAATCTGCTAGAAAAACAAATCGATCCACTTCACTAGCACATCTTCACAAATCCCGTATGGCTTTACCACTGAATTGTCCGCCAGTTGGATTGTCATGTTGCTCGGCCGTGACTCTTTTAATCCCAGCTTCTTGAATGTAGAGAGAGGCATCAAGTTAATGCTCGCCCCTGAGTCACATAGTGCTTCACCAAACTTAACTTTCCCAATGTAACATGAGATGTTGAAACAGCCCGGATCTTGCCTCTTTGGTGGAAATGTGCCCATGATGAAGGCACTCACCTACTCCTTAAGAACAACAACCTCTGTGTCTGGGATTTTTCTCTTCTTGGTGATGATGTCTTTTAGAAATTTCCCGTAAGAAGGGATTTTCTTAATAGCTTCCAATAAAGGGATGTTGACTGAAAGCTTTCTAAAACTATCTAGAAACTTTTTAAATTGAGCATCCACTTTCCTTGCCTTAGCACTGTTCAGATATGGGACCGGGACAGCCTGTGCCGTTTGATGCGGTGGAACTTAAGGTGTCCTTCTCTGAGGATCCTCCTCCTCTGAAATAGGATTGTCAGTAGCATCCGCTGCTATGTCCGCAACTGGTTCTGCGACCAGTATGGGCAGCTCCTCAGTGGCCTCACCTTCAAATTCTGCTTGGGGTTTGCTTGGTTCATCGGCTCTGGGGTTTAACAGTTTCTTGCGACTTCTTAGTAAGATGGCCTTCGCCTACTGGTTTCCTCCTAGAACATTAGTATTACCCGGAAAACCTGGGTGCATCAGCTTCTTCAAATTGGCTATCTCCACTACCATTTGTGCCATGGACATCTCTATTGTCCTCATTTGAGCCCCATGGCTCTACAGTGTCTGCCCAAATTGGTTCATAAACTCCCCTTGTTGCTTTATTTGCTGGCCGAAAGTAGTCATGAGTTCTTGATTTTGCTTTATCACTTGATTGAGCAGCTCTATGCTCTTATCCTCCGCTACTGGCTGGGGTTTTGCATCTGGATCCTGCAAGAAGTTATTTGGATCCTTCCAAGAGAACTTCTTGTCTTTCCTCCATGAATAGTCATTATTCCTGTAGTCTTGCTGCTGCCTCATGAATTTAACTTGAGCCTCATCCTCGGACTCAGTATCCTCCTTTGCAAGCAGTTTCTTTACGAGAAGATCCATCTTCTCATTCAGCTCTTTGATTCCTTTAGATTCCGCTGCCACTCAAACATGCTCCACGGCGTCTCTTTCACCCCACGATTGCTTCTTGGCCATGTTCTTTAGGATTTCCCAACACCTGGTGTCTGTGTTGTTCAAGAAGAATCCTGAGCCGGCTGAATCAAGGTTGCTTCTATCATGCTCGGAGAGAGCAAAATAGAATATCTTTACCTATGTCTCCTTGTCAAGCCTGTGATGCGGGCACCGCCTGAGCATCATCTGAAACCTTTCCCAGGTCTCAAAGTAGGTCTCTCCTGCTTTTTGGGTGAAATTGTGGATCTTCCTGATCATGTCATTGGTCTTCTCGGGCGGGAAGAACCGTTCAAAGAAAACCTCCACCATGTTGTCCCAAGATTCCACATATTCATCGTCCAGGTTATGTAACCACTCTCGCACGTTTCCCGCTAGAGAACTCGGGAAGAGCTTCAAGTAGATCACATCTTGTGGAAATCTGTCTATTTTTATCATATCACAATTCTCCACAAATTGACTTATATGCGCGACGGGGTCTTCATTCTTGAGCCCATGGAAAGCATTTGATTTCACCAAGTTGATTAAAGCCGGATCAATCTTGTATGTCAGAATATTAACCGCCTGCTTCTTGATCGGCCCCTTGGAAGCGGATGAGGAAGAAGTCTTGATCTTCTCCCATATTGTCTGTGTCTCTTCCATTTCTTCTTGTTCGGATTCTGAATCTATATCTTCTAAATGGTCTTGATTGTGGCCTTCCTCGTCATCAGGTCCCGTCAGTGGAACCTCTGGTGCTTGTTGTGTGTAGTCGGTACTACGCGTCTGCACCATGCACAATACCTGCAAAATAGTAAATTAAGTTCAGTACAGTGCTAGACAACTACAAGATGTGAAAAATACTAAGCTATGAATTTTTAAAATGATAAAAAAATGTGGCCTAGAGTGGCCGCTTGCAGTACTCGTAGTGCCGACAACTTGCCGTATCCCCAGCTACGGCGCCAAAAACTTGACACGAATTTACCATGCGTAGAAACGCAAGTGTACGCGTCAATGTAATATAGGCCTTTGTGAGGCCCGAGTCGAACTCAGGGATATGTGAAATTGTCGGAGACTCCTACTAACTACTCACGATCAGCTAGACCGATTAAAAAGTTGAGAGTTGTTGTTAAAATTAAAAGAAAATAAAAATGAAACAAAATGAAGCAATCGATTAAATGTTTGGTTTAATCAATTCAAAATGAGATCTTTACGATTGCGGTTTCACCGTGGGTTTTCATTGTATTGAATTCTATGCAGTCACTCAATCTTATCTCTCTATCCGGGTAGTGGCCTGAAATTAGAATTGCCCACTGTCACAGTACAATTCACTACCTACGTCTAGGTCGGTTCCACCATCGTAGTAACCTATACCCTAAACTAGGTGAATTAAAAACGATCTCTCGGTATCCACCATTAACCTTACACCACCTTGTTCAAGTGATTTGTCAATTAATGTAAATTTTTTCTCTTTTCAACCATTAATTCTTCTTTCAAAGCAATTAAGGGCATTAGATTATTATTATGGTGATCAAGCATAACAATATAATTGAGAAAATGAAATTATACCATGGATTTAAGAGATAAGATATGAATTACTATGATAAAATTGCCATACAATGAATTCCCAGGCTACTCCCGGTCCTAAAGACAAAGGGGATTAGCCCCGCATGTTCATCTCAGAGCAAAACGTGGAGTAGAAAAAGGGAAACATGGAGAAAAATGTGATTGAGTGGTGAAACCCATGAACGGAGAAGATCCAAGTGATCCTTGGCGTGGAATACGCGTTCTCCCACCTTTCGTTGGTGCAAATCGTCTTCTTCGGTGTCCGGATCGGTTGGGGCGTGCTTCTGGGCTCCATTCTTCTCTCCACACCTTCTCGGGACGTGTGCAGCGGCTAATGACGTGATCATTCCCTCTTGGGCGCCGTCATTAGGTATAATTCCCGAGTTAGGTCGCCAATTAATCACAGCCGTCGGATTAAGATCAATCTGAAGCAAACTCATATCTGACGGTGTCGATACCATCGACGCCGGTCGATGGTATCGACCTAGTGCGATATCGGCAGTTCTTCTTTTCTTTTGTCTTTGCGCCTGATGCTATCTCGATACCATCGACGCGGGTCGATGGTATCGACATTCTTAGGCATCGGTTTTGTCCTTTTACCATCGCTGAAGCTCCACTAGTCGATGGTATCGACATATGGGTCGATAGTATCGACTCACTTCTCGCCAGAAACCTGATGGTATCTCGATACCATCGACATCCCTGTCGATAGTATCGACTTTCTTCTGGTCCTTGCGACTGGCAACCTGTGGTCTGGTCGATGGTATCGACCACTGTCGATGGTATCGACAGTAGCAGATACTTGTTTTTCCTGAAATTAACACACGAAACCACATAAGTCTACACAAAATGTATTCTTTTGATAATTAATACTCAAAATGCTGAAATAAGGGAAACTTTGACATAAAGAAGTAGCATAGACCAAAGTAGATGAATTATGCAACATTAACCATGAAAATGACTAATAAATGCATAAAACACATATCAAACCAGTCTATAAATGCGACTCAAAATCATCGCATCAATCAACAATAATAACCAACTAGCAACATGACAAGAAGGAATATTCTTAATCATAGAGATGATATCATGTTCAGGTCCTCAACCCAACCATATGTCATCAAGCCAAACAATCTTAGTACATTATTACTTTTATTCATTATCTCAATATTAAAAGAAACATAATAAGATGAATGGAAATATTAATTATAAAATTGTATACAATGTAACCCTATTATAATCATCACATGATGGCCCCCATGGCATACAACTAATAGTCCCCCACTTGCATTGGATCTAGTCACTTGTGAATTGAATTTCGGGTGATCTAACACGACTGTCATGCTTCTACTATGAAAATACTTTTTTAAGAGTTTGGAAATATTGCTTCAAGTTGGGATTTTATAAATCTTTACATCTCTTCTTGGTATGATCTCTCGTATGATATGCTATTTTGGTAGTATGTTCTTGGAATGTTGAAGTGGTTTGGGTTCCTTGGCTTAGACAATAGCTTTGGTTTTGTCACAGTTAAGCTATATTGAGTCCTCAATGGTTGGAACAACCCCTAGTTCATTAATGAACTTCTCGATCCATACTACTTCCAATGACGCATTATATGTGGCAATATACTTAGCATCTATTGTAGGATTGGCCACTATCTCTTTCTTGGGACACTTCCATCTTATAGTAGACCATTTATGCAAAACACAAATCCTGATTGTGATTGGTGATTGTCATAGTCAGTTTGGAAGCGTGCATTAGTATAACCCTTTACAACAAACTCTTCCTAGCCACAATATATTAAGAATTGATCCTTAGTTTTTCTCAAGTACTTTAAGTATTCTTCGTGGAAATCTAGTGACCTTAACCAATATCTGATCAAGATATGATCATCATGATCAAAGTGGACATGTATATAACATTCCATATATTAAGATCCAATTGCAGATGCATATGGAATCTAACTCATGTGTGCCCACTCTTCCAAAGAGATAGGACATTGGGATTTCTAGAGACTTATTCCATGACACATGCACAAGTTACCTATCTTATCTTCATGTGTGTCAAACTACTTTAGCACCTTATCAATATATGTACTCTGTCTTGGTCCAATAAGCCCTCTAGATCTATCTCTATAGACCTTGATTCCTATAACATAGGATTGTTTGCCAAAGTCCTTCATGGATAAGTTACTTCCTAACCAAGTCTTAATCTATTGCAGAGTAGGTATATTTTTTCCATCAATAATATGTCATCCACATATAATATGAGAAATACAATTATGCCCCCACTCGCCTTCTTGTACGCACAAGGTTCATATTCATTTTTAATACAACCAAACTCTTGTAATGTCTCACCAAAATGAAGATTTTAGATTCCATATAGCTTCTTCAATCCATAGATTGACATGTGTAGCTTACAAACTTCATTGGCTTCATTTGGAGCAATAAAACCTTCAAGTTGTGCTATGTATACATCTTCTAGAAGATTTCCATTAAGGAAAAATAATTTAACATTCATTTTCCAAATCTCATAGTCGTGATAAGCTACATTAGCAAGCATAATTATGATGGATTTAACCATGGAAACTGATGAAAATGTTGCATCACACTCAACCCCTTGAACTACTCCAAATCCTTTTGCAACCAATAATCCTTTATAAGTTTGTACATTACCACCCATTTTAGACCTCTCTGGAAGATCATTTTCACCCTATGGGTGTTACCCCTTCATCCAAAGCCATAAAAATCCATACTTTGTTAGCATACATGGATTCCATCATAGATATCATGGCCTCAAGACATTTACTAGATTTGATCTCTCTATGGCCTCATTTTAGGTTCGTTGGTTCATAATCAATGACCATCAAATCATCTAATTGAGTCATAAGAAATTAAAATATCTCTAGATATAGATGTGTCCTATTAGACCTTTGAGGTTCTTGTGTTGTATGAGGAATTTAAGATTCCACAATGGCTTGTGATCCACTTTGTTTGTAAAGAGTGGGACCCAAGAGTACATCCACTAAAATGGTATGATACAAAGAGCCATGTAATAATGAAGTAGTAGAAATAAAACTATTAGAGAGTTACACGATCATCCATATACAATTGTTCCTCATCCTTATAGGTAATACTAAAACAAAATGGGTACAACTACTCATACATGAGCCTAGCTGTATAGGGAAACCTGACCATTCCCATCTAACCTCATGTCCACATTGTATGAGTGATCTTCCTGAGTCAGTGTCATCTAGCATTCCCAGACCTAGGTGTTTTTGGGAGTGAAAACTAGTAAAAGGAAACAAAAGGTATGCATCAACACACTTCTAAGTATTTGCACAATAAATATGTACTTAGGCAGTTAGATCATAAGAATGCAATTAAGGGGGTTCCCATTCAAGAGAGGAATATTAGAAAGTAGGAAAGATCAAGATAGGATTAACAAGATAATGAGTCATATGAACATTTGATCAATATATAAATAGTCTAGCCATTTCACAATCCACAATATCACAAAATAAACAGTTGCATGTAGATAAATTAGACTAAAACTAACTAAGGTAAGACCAAGACCCCACAAAGTCATTGGTCTAAGTAAATTGGGTGGAAACACACACCCTGGGTGGAAAGATGCACCATGTATATATAAGTGGTGGAAAGACGCACCCGGGTTGAAAGACATCCTAATGGTTATCCCAAAGCATCTACTTTAGTTATCTTGGTCTAGTATCACATGCAATTATAGAGGACAAGACTTATGTCCATTAGTTACATCATCATGAGTAAATAACATGGAAGGAGGAGTTATAAACCTAATATAATATGAATGATTGAATATCAAAAGTAAATCAGAATAATTGTCTTTGAAATGACATGAAATTTTAGTTAAAGGGTGAGGATATCAAGAGGATCCTCGTTATAAAAAAATGTATGTCATAGTAAAATAAATGCCTAGATATCAAACAGGGATTACACATACCTTATCTTCATGACTAAAGGTCAAATAAAAGGCTAAACTTGACCCGCGAAGTCAAGTATTCATCCTAGCAACTTATGTACGTCAGATAAATGAAAGTGAACAAGTGTGTACATTGATATTATAGATTTTCATGTCTTTCTTTTCCTAGTCCCAAACACCTAATGACATATTAGGGTTTTTCATATTATTAAGTAGGCATATGATTCATGGATATCTATTGTAGTTTTAATATTCATGTCTAGTCACATTGGTCTAAGTATTCCTTGGTTACATATAGGTGAGGGTAATGATTTCCATTTAGGCCTTACATTTCATTATCTCTTTTTAAAACATATATCTCCATTTGGTCAACTAGGTAAAGGATTTGTGTTACATGGGATAATATACATCAACATTCCCTGATGAGATAAATTTAAGGTTTAAATTTGACACACATTAAAGTATGAGTAAGTTCTTAGAATATAATATTACTCATACTTATAATTGAAAAATCAATCTTCTTTTCTTTATATTCTTTTTCTCATATATCAATCTATTTAGATCATACCAGTCTAGCTAAGTACACTTCTTAGATACTTGTTGCATATTTAAATAACTTCAACTATCATACACTCATCTATGTTTTTCATTTCATAACATGAATACCATTGGTATATAGGATATGCCCAATAAACCAATGTTCCAAAACATAATATTTACTAATGCATATTCTAAAGAAGTTCCAAGTTGATTCATCAAATAGTTTAGGTTATGATCATTAACCACCCTTAATGTATATGGCATACCTAAATTATGGTTCAATCATCAATTTTAGGATCATAGTCTTACATAATTTGTAGACTTCATAGTTGTATAATAAGTTGCTTTTAGTAATTAAAATAAGTGTATTGGGTCTAAATAGAAAGAAGGAAAAAGGGCCTAAATCCAACTAATCAAATATACAAAAACACCCCATCAAGTTGGAGAGTAAACATTGTGAAGTTCCAACTTGACGTCAATATACTTGAATAAAGTAGGAGGAAGAGGTTTTGTAAGGATGTCTACAACTTGATTACCTATCATAATGTGAGGAGTGATGATCTTCTTGACTTTGACCAAGTCCCGTGCAAAATGGTAGTCAACTTCAATGTGTTTTGTGCACTCGTGGAATATTGCATTATTAGCTATGTGTATAGCCTCATGGTTGTCACAGTATAAACTAGTTGGAGTTTGAAAAGGAATTCCACACTTAATCAAGATGTACCAGACCCACTATAGATCATAGCACGCATGAACGATATCCCAATATTCTGCCTCAATGTTGGAGTGAGCTACCACCGCATATTTTTTACTCTTCCAGGAAACTAGTTGAGTGTCAATCATGACACAATAGTTGTACATGGACTGTCGATCTTTAGAATCACCAACCCAATCTACACCTGCATATCTAGAGATAGAGATTACCTTGGACTTACAGCATTTGTAGAGAAATCTTCATCCTATAGAACTCTTAAGATAGCAAAGCATGCATTAAATGTTGGACTAGTGGGCCTAGAGTTGTGAACTATGTGTTGGTAGACTACCCCAACAGCATAGGTAATACCTGGTCAAGTAATAGTCAAGTAAATCATATTTATAACTATGTGATGATACTTCCATAGATCAACAAAGAGTTCTCCTTCATGCATAGGCTTTGTATGATAGTCCATTAGGGTAGAGACTGGTTTGGCTTCTATCATGTTGGCCTCTTGAAGTAGGTCCAAGACATTAGGGTTGTAAATGGGTACGGGTAGACCCGCGGACCCACAAAACTGGATCCTTAAAAAACTCGTCATGGGTCTAATTTTTTATACCCGAATACCCTTGGATTTGTATACCCTTGGACCTGCATATAAGCAGGTCCAATAATGGGTATGCTTGGACCCAGACCCTCTAGACCTGTGTACCCGTTGCTATACATAAGTAACTACTTAAATAATATGTTATATATATCATACTTTACTATTATAACTAATATAATTCTTGAGATTATGTCCTACTCTAACCACAATAAGGTTGAGACTAGTCGTATAATTAAGAATTATGTATTCTAGTTACAATAATGAACATCATATGTAAACTTAAAATCAAAATGTCTACTAATTTACATTACTTTCTACATAAGTTAAACTCTATGATCATGACTACAAATATGTAAACAATTACTCAATTAATATTAATGTATAAATATATCATTGTCTAATATAACTACTGCATGTTAATATACTATATAATAACAATATCTTGTTCTATTAAATATATATAACATAGTCATTTCTCTTACATAAACAATATGATATTTTATAGAACTGCTTACCCGCATACCTGCTATTATTGTGGGTACGGGTATGGTGTGGGTCCATATTTTGTATTATGCAGGTCTAGAACTGGAACCGGACCCGCTAAATTAGATGGGTATGGGTATGGGTATGGGTATGGGTATGGCCAGACCCACACCGTACCCGCACCGTTTACACCCCTACAAGACATAGCATCATTGTGATAGGTTGAGTGGAGGACTTTGATCGAGAGGAAGTAACGTAGGGTGCCCAAGTCTTTTATATGGAAATGTGCATGTAGAAACTGCTTGAGATGGGATATCCCCATCATATCATTGTTTATGATGGATATGTCATCAACATAGACATAAACAAGATCATGGTCTTTCGAGGACTTGTAGATGAACAAGAAGTGGTTTGCGAATGATCTTTGAAAGTGAAGTTGTGTAAGGACATCACTTAACTTGTTGAACCATGCCTATGGAGACTACTTGAGGCCATAGAGAGATTTTTGGAGACAACACACTTTGTGATAAGACACCCTCTCGGTGACAAACCCAGGCGGTTATTGCATGTAGACTTCCTTCGGGAGATCTTTGTGAAGAAATGCATTCTTGATGTTGAGTTGGTAAAGATGTCAGTCAAGGCGAGCTGCGAGGGAGATAAGGATGTGGATGGAGTCAATCCTTATCACTGGATAGAATGTCTCAAAGTATTCAATGCCAAATTTTTGAGTGAATCCTTTGGCAAACAGGAAAGCCTTGAGTTGTTCAACAAAGCCAACTAACCCCATTGGAAGACTATGATATATTTGCCTGCTAGTGGGGTCAAAAGATCCCATGTGTTGTTGTCATTGAAAGCTTGCATTTCATCCATCATGGCATCTTTCCATCCATGATGATGCAGTGCATCTGTTGGACACTTAGGAACACATGTTGTGCCTAGGGATATAGAAAAGGATGAGGAAGAAGAAGAAAAAAGGCATTCTAGACAACAAGTGTTGAAATAGGATGTTTGATACTGTAAGAGCATATACCTTTACATAGTGCCACCAGTAGATGGGATTGGTCCAAAACTGACGATGATGATATGGATGTAGTTGGTGACTCATCTTCCAAGCTTCAGTTTGATGTTGTTGATGGTGGAGGTGGTGGTGGTGGTGGGATGAATGGATTAGGCAACAAGATCATAGTATCACTATGATCTATAGGGGTTAGGATGATAAAAAACATTTCATCCTTATGAAAGGTGGCATTTGTAGAGATATAGATTATTTAAGATCTAGGTTCAAGACATTTGTATCCTTTTTTAGAAAAAGGACATTCGACAGACAGTGTTCCAATATCTTGGGGAGGAGCTTGTTGGTCTTGAGATCAAAACTATGAATGAAGGTGACATAACCAAAAACCTAAGGTTATAGAGGACTGCATCACACCAAAAACATTTAGGCGAGTTGGAATGGTGAGAAGAGAGTGTGTAATGTCAAGTAAATGGTGATTTTTATGCTTGATGGTGTTCATTTGTTGTGGAGAGTATGCACACAAGCATTGAAGAATCATACCTACATCATGGAAAAAAGAGGCGACAGTCTTCTGAGTCTATTTGAGGGCATTTTCGATTTGTTGAATCTTAAAAGACATTGAAAATTGAACCAAAACAAACTTGTGAAACTGAAAAATTAATGTAAAAACTTCATCACGAGTTTGAAGTAAGTAGAGCCATGTCATTCTAGAAAAATCAACCATAAATTTAAGAATATATATATAGCCATTGCAACTAATAGTTCTAAATGGACCACACACATCAACATCCCAATCAAACATATGAGATGATTGTGTAATGATACGGGATGGGAAGGAGACAAGATGTTGTCTCCCTAGATGACACAAGGAATGGAATAAGATGAACTATATAATAGTTTAGGCTTGTCTAAAGGTAAATGGCCATGTCCTAGATGCAGTTGAAGTGGTGTGGATGTAAGAAGGGCTTCTGGTAGACTGGAGGGTGGGGCAGAGAAGTAGTAGAGATCACCAGAGCATACTCCCTGCCAAATCATTGTCATATTCCTCTAATCCTATATAATAAAACTAGATGAACCAAAAGTTACAAAACATCTCAGAGAAACAGTAATTTTTCCTACGAACATTAAATTGTATGGTATGTTTGGAATAAAGTTGATAGCAATAAACTTGATTTTAGAAGAGACAAGAATAGTGCATCACTGAGTTACTACTTTAACCGATCCGTCCACCTTGGTGATAAAGGAGTGAGGGATAAACGAATAAGATGTGGTTAGAAGATGGGACATACCGGTCATATGTTGTGATGCACCCAAATCCATGATCTACTTAGTGGTATGCGATCCCACCTTGAATAACTAAGAGGAGCATTTATGGAACTGTGAACAATAACTCTAATTCAACTGGGAAGAAGAATTTGACTTTAACTTATTGGATTGTCTTTAGAATTTAGATCTATCTTTATTTTAGTCCCACCTCCATTTCTGAAGGACACAGAGCTTATATTTTTTTCCCTCTAACCCTTTTTATCTATGGTTGATCTAAGACATGAATAAAATGATGAATATTTTCATTATAATTAAGATAAAAATAAAAATTATTACAATTTTGGTTCTCCATCTCACTTACAATGGATTGTCTCAGTAGAAGGTTGTGAGTGATTATCTAAAGATCGAGACCTCAAAAACCTATTGCTAATGTTCGTTTGCCTTATGGAATCATCACAGCCATTCATAGAATCTTCAAGAATTGTATCTATGACCATATCATCCTATTTAGATTGAGGTGTCATGTATTAGTGATAATAGTAGTAAATAGATACATAAGAGCAATAAGCACATGGATAAAAGTAAAATTTACTTTACCATGATCATTTTTAGTATGTACACTAGGAGATGGCTCAGTAGCCTGCTCAGAGTAAATATTAGCATATTGATCCCTGAAGATTCTCTTTCTAGTATTTGTAAGCCTTATCAAAACATCATCATCCTTCATGTGACATCAAGGAACATTATCCATGCCCAGTCACTCCTCCCCATGGTGAACTTTTCATACATTTAGAATTATATTAATACATACAAATATATAGATAATGCAAAACATATTTGAAATTTATTTATTACCTTGCTCTTTTCTAGCATGTAAAGTGGGAGGCAAAGCTCCACATTGCTTGCCATGATGAGAAACACCCTCATTCTTTAGTGCCCCTCTTTTTTGTTTTGCAACACCAAAACGATCAAGTTGATGCGGATTATAAACTTTGTTGTTGATTTTGGTTGCAGTTCATGAAAATGTTGTTAAGACATAGTGTATATACCAAAGAATTGCGTATAACTAGTAAAGATAGAAAGTCAAATTATCACTAGAGTTCTTATTGATCAGATGTTGAACATTATTAGTGTTATATTCCCCCTCTTTATATTGAACTTCCATACATTAGCAAATATATCAATATATAAAGATATATTGGATAAGTACACACATATATTGTAAGCTGAGATTTTAATACTACCTTGATCTTTTCTAGGTTGTGCATTTTGAGGTGCTTCACATTGCTTGTCTTGTAGAGCACCCTCACTATCCAGTGCCCCTCTTTTTTGTTTTGCAACACCAAAATATTCAAGTTGGTGCATATTACAAACTTTGTTGTCGATTTTGGCTGCATTTTATGAAATGATGTTAAAACATAGTTTGTATAGAAAAGAATTGTGTATAACTTGTAAAGATACAAAGTTAAGTTATCACTAGAGTTCTTGTTGATCGGATCTTGAACATTATTTGGGGCATGTTCCCCCTCTTTATATTGAACTACCATATGTTAGAAAATATATCAATATATAAAGATACATAGGATAAGTACACACATATATTGAAAGATGAGATTTTAATGTTACCTTGATCTTTTCTAGCTTGTGCATTTCGAGGTGCTTAACATTGATTTCCTGTAGAGAAACTGTTGGCTAAATTGGACATTATTATAATCCCTTTGTTGACGAAAAACATTTCATTCTTGTGGTTTTAACGTGCTATTTGAGTGTTTCAGGAGTAAGCATAAAAGGTGGTGGATAGCAAAGATTTGGAAGATCCTTATGCTCAAATTTGCTTTATTTTCATGATTGTAATCAATGTAAAAACTTGTACAAGTTTATAATGTACAAGTACTTAGATATCATGTAAATCCAATGTTTAGATCTTCCTATCCACTCACAACACTTATATAGGTCATCCCCTAAGTGAGCATCACAATTGCACATTCAATCTTACACTTAGCATACGATTTAAAGTATTGAAACAGAGTCTATCTCAGTCAAAACACTTCTCGACCGAGATACTCTCAGTCGACTATTTTCTTAACTGAGAAACTCCTAAGTCTAATGCATGTACATTGATAAATAGCCTGCACATAAGCCTACACAAGCACATATTCGGTCAAACTTAATTTCGACCGAGACTGGGTCTCGAGTAGATTCTATAGTCATTAGACTTGGTGGGAAAAAGTGGTTGGGAGTTGAGTTGAACGTTGCAAATCCACTAACCTCAGTCTCCCACTCGGTTGGATAAAAGTTTGACCAAGAACAACTCTATCGACAAAGAGTTCGACCAAGCTACACTCTGGACTGCACTTTATAGCATTAAACAAATAGCTATTGCAATACAATTAATGGAAACATAATGGCTAGTTGAGCACTTAAAACATCCTAGAAGGTGTCTAGAATGTCCCCAAGCATTAGAAAATCACTCCTATAAATAGGGAAAGCTATAGGACACCCATGGTATCACTTATGCATACAATTACACTTGAGATTCAATCTTTGTGAGAAACAAGCTGAGTTACACTTGCAACCTATCTTCCTTGTATTCTACATTAGTGTCCTATAGCTTAGTATCTCCTAGCCATCACACTACCACATTCATCCATAGTGGATAGGAGATCAATACGCTTGATATAGGATTAAAGCTTTGTACTAAATTGGTAACATTATTTCTTTCTTCCAATCTTGTTCCCTTTATTGTGTTTTGTCTTCTTTGCTACTCCTAGGCTGGAGGTTATGGAAAGGAGGTTGTAGGAGCTTCTTTGGAGGTGAAGGTAGCTCGGCGTGACTTTGGACTACTTCTAGAAGGTATCAACGGGAAGCTACTTCAAGGAGGAAGGCTATTTCAAGGGGGAGCTTGTAACGAACCCGCCTCCCGGTAACCCCCAATTAAGGGAGACCCGAAGGACAAAGCTGTTATTCAATCAACAGGATCAAAGGTTCAACAAATAATCAATAATAATTATGAAATTCTATTGACTAAATTGTAATTTGGTAGAAAATTAAAACTTTGCTTACCTTTGAAAACTTTGGAAATCTATCTATCCAGAGCTTGAATTATTCTATCTACATCCTCCTTGCACTTTACTTCTTATTTTTACAATGTGTCACTTTACTATTTGTTCATTTTAGGGCAATACCTAAAATGCCGACAAACAAAACATCGATCAGTATACGGAAATATACTGGTATGTGGGGACATCCAAAATTTCACAGATATGGCTAACAATCTAATAATCACAATCACTTTATTTATCAAGAAAGTTTACGTTTTCAATGTGTCATTCTCCACCGCTTTTGCCCTAACCCTGGCATACCCCTCTTGGGTTTCTCTTTTGCCATTGACTTAAGGCCACCTTCTCAATCACGAGCTTGGTGCCTGGGAGTCACCTCTCATGGTGCTCCATAGTCATGCATCATAGACCACCTTCTCATTCCCGAGCTTGGTGTCTGGGGTCACCTCTCATGGTGCCCATGGGTCTACCCTTCTGGGCTTGACCTTTATGGCATCTTCCATCAGGGTGGCATGTAGGTGTGAGAATTCACATGTATATATAACTGTGATAGCCATAGTGACTTTATAATTGTAGTATGAACATCCAAACTGTTTATATTACATTCAATGCGAGGAAACATCCGAAAAACCCTCGGGAAACTAATGTGATTAATCATAATTAACCACATACCTGTCAAGCTGTCTTGAGTGCAGAGTTAATCCAAACAATCAAGTAATCAAGAGTAAATCAAGCAAGCACAATTCAATCCTGAAATATTGATACAATATTTTCTATCATGGTTCATGGTATACAAAACTAATAGGCCTAATCGTGCCCTAGGTTTACTAGCCCTTTTTTGGGTTTTGTCTATAATTAGGGTTTCACTTCCTTTTTACCACTTTTACTTTATTTTTATCAACATATCCATCAAACCCTAATTATCTCAGTTGGTTTCCCATTAAGATATTAAGATCAGATTTGGATCACAAAAACCCTAATTTTCAGATTATTATATCCTTTCTTCCCTTTTTCCCTCACTTAGGGTTTCTAAGGGTTTTAATCAACATATTAGATATAAAACACTAATCCTTGCAATTCCACCAGCAAAATAGGTTGCAATCTATCTTAATCATTAAACCAGTTAATAATTCTTGAATTTACAGACTTGCAAGATTAAATCTATTTTCGATCATCAATTAGGGTTAATACCCACAAATTAATACTTTTTCCATCCAAATTAGATACTTTTGCAAAACGATACTGATTTAGGTCCCAAGATATTTCTATTATATTCCTTGTATTTTTCTGATCATTTTTCATGTATTAACTTCCCTCATCTGAGTTTTCTAGCTCAAGATATGATTTTTGCAAAGAAAATTACTTTTCTGAATTATCGATTACTTTTAGAAAAATGTGAGCCGTTTGATCGATGATCCTATGGACCCAGATGGATCCAACGATCCCGATGCACGTGCCCCGACCACAATTGAAAAAAGAAAGGAAAGGACAGCTACACCCTTACCTGGCTATTACACACACGAGGGCAAAGGGGTCTTTTACCCCTAGGTCATCTTCTTCCTCGAGATGGCTCACGAGTAGCCCTATAGAATCAACTCCATAGTTGACATCGGGCTATCTTCTTCTTACAACCATGCTGACTGAACCGAGAGCATCACCTGGCTCTCACGAACTCATAGCTACCCTCAATTCCTCTTCATCACTAGTGCTCCTCCGCCAAAGCTTCGTCGGCGCTCCGGTGAGGACTGCTACTAGGCAGGGGCAAGAACACATCATTTGATCCAATTGAATGCACGAAGACGACCTCCACTGTGCCGCGGTCATGAGGGAGTAAAATTTATGTTTGCTCACACCGTTGTGCACTCTACCCTATATATAGGGTGGTCGTCGAGTCCTCTGTGAATTGGGGACTTCCCCGTTTCACAATGAAACCCCACCAATCTTGGGGTGGTTGGGTTCGGAGCAAGCTCCTGAAGGGGATGGACTCCTTCACCTATTCACAGATGGCTTCTAACTTGCAAAATCTCGAATCCAAAATTCTACAGCCTGGAGTATGCTACTCCATATCCTCATGAGACCAGGATTCATCCCAGGCCATGGAACACAGATCCTACGATCGTAGATACGCACCCAAAATAAAAAAAATCAGGATTTTATTCCCAGATAAATCGTGACACAATATTACTATGCAATCAATGTCCATACTTTAGGATAATTTCTAAATTGCATATCTTGGAATCCGTGCATCATTTTGCAACCAAATTTTGAGGGAAACTTCTTCTTGGATTTATCTACTCGCATACCAAAATTGAGTCCCAAATTCCAAAGGAAAATGGCCTTTTATTAAAAAGTTAATTATTCTTTAATAAGACTTTTTAATTGATATTTCCTCTTTCTTTTGCCATTATTTTATCATATTGGATTCCTTGGACCTCAAGGAACCTAAAGGAACGGATTTCCACATTGGGGAAATATCTTCTTGCTTTTATCCTTTTATGTTTTATATCTCATATTCTCCTTATCTTTTTATTTCTTCATTAAAATATCTCTTTATTTTCTCTTTTATTTTCCTCATTGGAATTCCTTTTAATATTAGAAACCTCATGGATACAAAAAAAACCACCAAGAATAACTCAATTATGCCTCTTTTCACTTCTTTCCCATATTTTCTCATTATTTTCAATATCTTTCTTGATAAGGAAATATTTATTTGATCTTTTCTTTTCTTATTGCATTCTCTATGCAACTTTGGACTCCTTGGAACCCAAGGAACCCAAGAGGCATGAAAATTGACCTTTGGATTATTATTTTTCTTTCTAGAGGTTTCCACACCTTTCTTATCTCAAATTCTCAATTATTCATTAATTAATTGAATTTCCTTGTTATTGGGCCTAATAGCCAATAAAGCCCACAAATAAATCAACAAGGCTATTTTAAACGAAATTCATGCATTCAATCAAAAGACATCATTATTTATTCTTTTATCTTTATTGTGAGAAAATACATTTCTCACC
Source organism: Alisma plantago-aquatica (assembly GCA_963693085.1). Taxonomy (NCBI): domain Eukaryota; kingdom Viridiplantae; phylum Streptophyta; class Magnoliopsida; order Alismatales; family Alismataceae; genus Alisma; species Alisma plantago-aquatica. Next base: position 1,673,098,966 of record OY856409.1, read on the forward strand.
AAATGAACCCAAAAATTAGGGTTGTAACATCCTTCCCCTCTTATAGGAATTTTTTCCCTCAAAATTCCCTAAAGCAAACAAACAATTCAGGATAAGCCTTTCATGTGTCCATCATGGCTCCTATGTGGCCTTACCCTTTCCATGATACTTCCCAAGAACCTTTATCATCTCATATTCTTCCATCTGAGTTCTTTCTTACCTTGGTATATCGTACCCTCATAGGTGACTTAGAACATTTCAGCCTCTCATAAAGCTGAATAGGTTCAGGGCTCAGTACATGGCTTGAGTATCTCACATAGTGCTCTAGATTAGACTCATGGAACACATTACACATCATGTTATCCTGAGGGAAAGGTTGAACATAACCTTCTCCACCAATCCATCTCAAATGGGCCCATATATCGGGGACTCAACTTTCTCAACTGTAGCTTAGAGGGCTCATATTTTCACATCACATACTCTCCCACAGTGAACTACATGTTAGTCTACTTTGCATCAGCTCACGACTCATGTCACCACTGGTCTCTCTCTCTCTCAGCCATTGCACGATCAAAGCAACTTCATTTGCACACACTATGGTTCTTTTCTTACTTCGCGAGGCCTCCTTCACCAACATCATCTTAATGAAGTGGTGACCGACAATCCTCCTTCTAGAACTTCTTTCATCCCGATAAAGGCTAAGGTGGTTATCACCTCATCTTACAAAGGACAAGAATTGTCTCTATGTATCATCCTGGATGAGCACACATGCTCTCATCAGATCCTCTAGTCTGGATCATACTAACCATTAGTTAGTAGTGATAAACTGTTCTATCATCGAGTTCTTCCTGTATCTACTTCCACCTCATGGAAGTGAATCTTTAGGTAATACTCAAAAACTTTGAACTCGCATCATGGTGTAATTGAACCATCTCTCTCTTATAAGTAGTTCAACCAGATCTGTCCCGTGATAATACTCTTTCTTTCTCATTTCATCTAGGTAAGGCGATCTACCATAACCCATATTGCATCTTGACCTTCCATGGTCTAGGGGAGACTCACAAGATTCATAGTGATGAACTCCCATTCCCTTTCAGGAACTCCTTACACTTTATATCAATGCTCTGGGTTACTGATGTTCATCCTTCACCTCCTGGATTGCATGGCAACATACCACATGCAACTTCATATACGCATCCAAAGTGTTACTATTACTTACTATCTTTGTAGTATCATGGTGTTTGGTGATCTTAAAACCATGATCTCCTGTATGTCATGTTTCCTCAAGCTTGATACCTCAGAAACCCTAAACCACTCTCATCAAGGTTTTATTACCTTCCTATCCAAAGAAGTGCATCCGAGGTTCTATCACCATCCTTACGCTACATCAAGGACTAAACTGGATAACCAAACAACCATTAACATATCTTGTTACATCCGAGTATTATCCCGAAACACATCTTCTTTCCAAACTTAGGGTTAGCCGAACAACCTCAACTTCTTCTAGCCTCCAGCTAAACTAGGCAGCTATATTTCAACCAGAGCATTCATCACCACTTCTTATCCTTAGGTGTTAGGTAATGTTGAAGACATACACCTCCATGTATTCCACTTATTATCTCATCTCATCTCTAAGTCTATCTTCATCGAGAAAACTCTAAGCTCATCCTTCTTGGTTTTTGAATTCAACCTTGTATGACTCATAGCTCATGATAAAAAAAACATCCTCATAAGATGACTACATTATTCCTTTTTTTTGTTTTCCAACCATCCGTGTATCATTTACTCCACCGAGGCATGTTATCATCTCTGTCCTCATACCTCATAGCAACGTTCCAACTCACATCATCTTTTATCCTTGGTGTATCGCATGCGTACTATCCCATCTCTCCCTCCCATAACAAGAGGAAATAAGCATTTGGCGGCCGTCCAAACACAAAGTTCTTCCTATTCCAAGAGTAGAGATGATACATCCCACATTGCCAGTACACCTTCAACTCTAGGTTGAGACGTGCAACTTACTTCACAAACATCTTGATGTCAAATATTACCTCCATGGAAAACTGATCTGAAACCTACTTGGGTCATCACACAATCCTTGGTCATCTCCTCTAGGTCTATAGGGTACCAACACTTTTGGGGTCATCCCTCTTCCCTCATGCATCTAGAGAGTGCCCTACTCATCTGCCCTTTGGGTCCCATGAGTTCATGAAGGTGATCAATCTCCTAACCCATTGCCCTCAGACAATGATAGATGTTATCTCCCGACCCTATGGTCATGTGCAACTAGGGAATTAGGCAACTCCTGCTTCCATCGGTCTTATCCCTACCTGACCCTAGGATAGATTTAGGATTCTAACATAGTACATGTCCAACTTAGAACCTTACCCAAGCCTTCATCATCTCTCTTTCTACATTCAAGGGTTGTCTTTCATCCTTTTATAGGGGTCATGGTGACCTGCCTACCTTGGTCAGGCCCCATACTGGTTACCTCCATGGTAACACATCCACATGCACCTAGAGATGGATATTTATGGGTCTACAGGTTCACTCTCATACCATGCACTTTTCATCTAGCTTCTCAAGATCCTATGAAACCTCTTTAGGTTTCCTCCAACCCACAAAATTGGTAAACACCCAACCAAAGGGTCCCTCTCCCAAGATGGGAGGAAACTACCACTCTTAACAACAAGGTCACAACCGTTCTTAGGGTTTACATCCATATGAGCATGCTTAACCTAGCAGCTACTAAGGCACAAACGGTCCACCTACTAACCATGCTAGGTCTACTTGTTCTCATTCCTCAGCATTAGATCAAGATCATACCTTCCCTTGTCATCAACTTAGCTGTGAGGGGCTCGTCAAACATACCTTTAACTTACGGGGTTTCCTTTACCTCCACACAAGAGGAGTACCCTTCTCGAAACTATAGAGACTCAAGTCTCATTAGGAGCATCAGATACACTACTTCCCCTCTTAGGCCTAGGAACCCTAGGTCCACCTTTGGGTGTCCAACTGCATGCTCAATCTCTTAACCATGAATCAAGAATGTCCAAGGTATGTCATGTACTTCCATGATCCTTTTATATAAGAAGCACCTCAGAGTTGAGTCCTCCTCAAGGACAACCAACTAGGTATAAACCTCACAACTGGTTACTTAAACCTCCTCAGGGTCTAAGGCACTCTTTGTCTTATCTCAGCAGGTAATACTTATACCATAGGCACATAGGTACCAAAAGCATCATCCTCTCTCTAGGGTTTGGTTCCTATAAATATAACCAAGGTATCATCAATCTTCAGGGATCAAGCATAAGGCAACCCCTATCATCCACTTAGGTCACATCATCCTCAACTCCCCACTATTCCTCATGTCTCAGAATCTAAGCTTCCAACCTTCTTGCCAAGGCTCTACTCTCTCTCTAGAGCTAACCCTACAACCAACCTCTCTATAAGAGGTCCTCTCTCCATTAAGGATCAATCTTAAAAGTATACCCCTACCTAGGGGAAGCCTATGTTCAAGCTTATGTTTGCTCAAGGTTATCCACAGTTCTTTATAATTATCTCATAAGATATCCATCATACTCTCCTAACCAGGGTTTCAACCTATTTCTCGCCCTACCGACGCTTTCTGGGTGCCTATTATGCCCTGCTCATATAAGATCATGGGGTTCCCATAGGTTCTTCTCTAACCTCATCATTGAAGGAGTTATCCTTCACTCAAACATGCACGACCCTTTCCAGGGTTGGGTCGCCAAAGGTACTCGGTCATCAACTTCTCATGGCTCATATGGCATCCAAGGCATGTCTATCCAAACACTTAGTCTACCATGACATCTAACTCATCATGTCATTTCTCTCTAACCTTCACATAGGGTTAGGGTTAACATCGTCCTCAAAGGATGTGCTAGGTTTCTACTTTTAATGGAGGTCTCTACCTCTAAGACTAACTCTCTCTACCCATCCTCCTTCCAAGGAGGTCTATCCTCAAGTCTCTCCTGAGGGAAATGAGAACTCGTGTCATATGACCTAAGCATGTATCTATTCCTTTACGCTTACTCTATTAATCTTATGTCCATGACATCTTATTTACATGCTTTTTATTAATTTGGTGGAGGATTCCTTAATCCCATACCTCAAGAGGGTGGGGAAAAGAGAGGAAACCCTAATCCTTAAGGTCCTTAATAGAATTTGATTTGAGATGGAATGAACAAGATGAGAGATTCCTAAAGGTATCTTATTTTGAATCATACCCTAAGACTTTGGCCAGGCAGTCACACGGGTCCGGGAGTCCTCGTATTCTGACTAGCGGTGCGGAGGAAAATTTTTCCAGCCCCCGGTCGTGATCCTTTTCTAGACACCTCTATTTTTCAGATAATCCTCTAATAACTCCCTTGGGTTCTACAGAATTTGTAAAATTTAATAGTTATTAATGATAAGATGAGGAACCTATGCTCTAATACCAATTATAAAGACCCTGCCTCTCGGTAACCCCCAATTAAGGGAGACCCGAAGGACAGAGCCGTTATTCAATCAACAGGATCAAAGGTTCAACAAATAATCAAAAATAATTATGAAATTATACTGACTAAACTGTAATTTGGTAGAAAATTAAAACTTTGCTTACCTTTGAAAACTTTGGAAATCTATCTATCCAGAGCTTGAATTATTCTATCTACATCCTCCTTGCACTTTACTTCTTATATTTACAATGTGTCACTTTACTGTTTGTTCATTTCAGGTTTGTACCTAAAATGCCGAAAAATAAAACATCGATCAGTATACGGTCATATACTGGTATGTGGGGACATCCAAAATTTCACAGATTTGTCTAACAATCTAATAATCACAATCAAATTATTTATCAAGACAATTTACATTTTCAATGTGTCATTCTCTACCGCTTTTGCCCTAACCCTGGCATACCCCTCTAGGGTTTCTCTTTTGCCATTGACTTAAGGCCACCTTCTCAATCCTGAGCTTGGTGCCTGGGAGTCACCTCTCATGGTGCTCCATAGTCATGCATCATAGACCACCTTCTCATTCCCAAGCTTGGTGTCTGGGGTCACCTCTCATGGTGCCCATGGGTCTACCCTTCTGGGCCTGACCTTTATGGCATCTTCCATCAGGGTGGCATGTAGGTGTGACAATTCACATGTATATATAACTGTGATAGCCATAGTGACTTTATAATTGTAGTATGAACATCCAAACTGTTTAGATTACATTCAATGCGAGAAAACATCCAGAAAACCCTCGAGAAACTAATGTGATTAATCATAATTAACCACATACATGTCAAGATGTCTTGAGTGCAGAGTTAATCCAAACAATCAAGTAATCCAGAGTAAATCAAGCAAGCACAATTCAATACTGAAATAGTCATCCAATATTTTCTATCATGATTCATGGTATACAAAACTAATAAGCCTAATCGTGTCCTAGGGTTACTAGCCCTTTTTAGGGTTTTGACTATAATTAGGGTTTCACTTCCTTTTTACCACTTTTACTTTATTTTTATTAACATATCTATCAAACCCTAATTATCTCAATTGGTTTCCCATTAAGATATTAAGATCAGATTTGGATCACAAAAACCCTAATTTTCATATTATTATATCTTTTCTTCCCTTTTTCCCTCACTTAGGGTTTCTAAGGGTTTTAATCAACATATTAGATATAAAACCCTAATCCTTGCAATTCCACCAGAAAAATAGGTTGCAATCTATCTTAATCATTAAACCAGTTAATAATGCTCAAATTTACACACTTGCAAGATTAAATCTATTTTCAATCATCAATTAGTGTTAATACCCACAAATTAATACTTTTTCCATCCAAATTAGATACTTTTGCAAAATGATACTGATTTAGGTTACAAAGATATTTTTATTGTATTCCTCATATTTTTTTTATCATTTTTCATGTATTAACCTCCCTCATCTGAGTTTTCTAGCTCAAGATATGATTTTGCAAAGAAAATTACTTTTCTGAATTATCAATTACTTTTAGAAAAAAGTGAGTCGTTTGATCGATGATCCTATGGACCTGGATGGATCCAACGATCCCGACGCACGTGCCCTGACTACAATTGAAAAAAGAAAGGAAAGGACATCTACACCCTCACCTGGCTATTGCACGCACGAGGGAAAAGGGGTCTTTTACCCCTTGGTCATCTTCTTCCTCGAGATGGCTCGCGAGTAGCCCTGTAGAGTCAACTCCGTAGTTGACTTCGGGCTATCTTCTTGCAACCACGCTGACCGAACCGAGAGCATCGTCTGGCTCTCACGAACTCATAGCTACCCTCAATTCCTCTTCGTCATTAGTTCTTCTCTGCCAAAGCTTCATCGGCGCTACAGCGAGGACTGCTGCTAGGTAGGGGCAAGAACACATCGTTTGATCCAATTGAACGCACGAAGATGACCTCCACTACACCGCAGTCATGAGGGAGTAAACTTTAGGTTTGCTCACACTGTTGTGCGCTCTACCCTATATATAGGGTGATCGTCGAGTCCTATGTGAATTGGGGACTTCCCCGTTTCACGATGAAACCCCACCAATCTTGGGGTGGTTGGGTTCAGAGCAAGCTCCTGAAGGGGATGGACTCCTTCACCTATTCACAGATGGCTTCTAACTTGCGAAATCTCGAATCCAAAATTCTGCAGCCTGGAGTTTGCTACTCCATATCCTCGTGAGACTGGGATTCATCCCAGGCCGTGGATCAAAAATCCTATGATCGTAGATACGTGCCCAAAATAAAAAAAATCAGGATTTTATTCCCAGATAAATCGTGACACAATATTACTATGCAATCAATGTCCATACTTTAGGATAATTTCTAAATTGCATATCTTGGAATCCGTGCATCATTTTGCAACCAAATTTTGAGGGAAACTTCCTCTTGGCTTTATCTACTCGCATACCAAAATTGAGTCCCAAATTCCAAAGGAAAATGGCCTTTTCTTCAAAAGTTAATTATTCTTTAATAAGACTTATTTAATTGATATTTCCTCTTTTTTTTGCCATTATCTTATCATCTTGGATTCCTTGGACCTCAAGGAACCTAAATGAATGGATTTCCACATTGGGGAAATATCCTCTTACTTTTATCCTTTTATGTTTTATTTCTCATATTCTCCTTATCTTTTTATTTCTTCATTAAAATATCTCTTTTGAGAATTTCTCTTTATTTTCTCTTTTATTTTTCTCATTGGAATTCCTTTTAATATTAGAAACCTCATGGATACAAAAAAAAAACCACCAAGAATAACTCAATTATGCCTCTTTTCACTTCTTTCCCATATTTTCTCATTATTTTCAATTTCTTTCTTGATAAGGGAATATTTATTTGATCTTTTCTTTTCTTATTGCATTCTCTATGCAACTTTGGACTCCTTGGAACCCAAGGAACCCAAGAGGCACGAAAATCCACCTTTGGATTATTATTTTGCTTTCTAGAGGTTTCCACACCTTTCTTATCTCAAATTCTCAATTATTCATTAATTAATTGAATTTCCTTGTTATTGGGCCCAATAGCCAATAAAGCCCAAAAATAAATCAACAAGGCTATTTTAAATGAAATTCATGCATTCAATCAAAATACGTCATTATTTGTTCTTTTATCTTTATTGTGAGAAAATACATTTCTCACCAAATGAACCCAAAAATTGGGGTTGTAACAGAGCTTGAAGTTACTTCAAGTGAAGGCTGCTTCAAGGTTGGTGAGACAACTTCAAGGTGAAGGCTAACCAAAGGGTTGTGAAGGTAGTTGTATATTATGTAATATCCTTGTGAGGTAATAAAATACAATTGCTTTCAAAATCCCAATTGGAATCAATTGGGTAGTGGACTGACTCCCTTAATATTTGCTAAGGGTGGAACCACTCTAAATGCCTTGTCCCTTTCTCCAATATTTTTATGGTTGCTTGGTTGAATTATTTTTTTAAAATTATCATAAAACTCTAATCACCCCCCTCTAGTGTTTTTCAATTGGTATCAGAGCAGGCTTCAAGGAGCTCTAATCGAGTCTTGAAGAAGATGGGTGATGGAGTACTAAACAACCTCAATTTGGAAGGAACACTTGTAGCTTGACCTCCACCATTTGATGGCACCAACTACAACTATTGGAAGAGGAGGATGCAATTATACTTTCAAGGGATCAGCTGGGATATCTAGAGAATGGTTTGAAATGCCTGCACTCTTCCTCAAACAGAGTATGCTATATGGGATGCTAACACGATAAAATAACCCAAAAGCTATAAGTATCCTTTATTGTTCAATTTCCGTAGCTGAGTTTAATAGAATATCAAATTGTGAAACTGCATATGAAATATGGCATAGACTCTCTATTACCTATGAAGGAACTGTTCAAGTAAAGAATTCCAAAATTGGTATGCTTAAACAAAAGTTTGAACAGTTTTGTATGGAACAAAATGAGTCTATTAGTGAAATGTATGCAAAGTTTTCTTCTTTTGTTAATGGTTTGAATGCATTAGGTAAAGCCATTAGTGAAGAGGATCAAGTGTCTAAAATTCTTAGGTCTCTTCCTCCCAAGTACAAGCCTAAGGTGACTGCAATTGAAGAAGCCAATGACCTCACTCAACTGAGAATGGAACAACTCACTGGAAACTTAGAAGCACATGAGGCAACCTTGGAGGAAGAAGAAAGATTGGCGACTGAACACAAAAAGGAGAAAAGAAAGGACATTGCATTCAAAGCATCAACCAAGATTATTCATTATACAAGTGAAGAAGATAGTGAAGAAGAAACTCTCATTGTAAACGGTAAGCAGTATAGAAGTTTTAAAACTAACAAAACTTCTAGTGTTTCTTCTTCCAGGTGATTTGAATGTGGAAAAAAGGGACACTTAAAAGGTGATTGTCCTAAACTTAAAAAGGGAAAGAAATTATCTCACAAGAAGAAAGAAAAAGCGTACAAAGCTGCATGGGATGATTCAAGTGATGATAGTAAAGATGGAGAAGAAGAAGTAGAGTGCCTTATTTCTACAACAAATGAAGAAGAAGATGAGGTAAGCCTTTTTGATTTATCTAAAGAAGAGTTAGTTGCTAGCATTGAGGAATTACATGATAAATATATTGATTATAAAAAGAAACTAAAAAGAGTTACTAAAACTAATGAGGATTTGTATGATCAATTAAATGATCTTGCTTCTGAAAAGGAAAGTATTATCTTTGAAAATTCTTCCTTGAAATCATCTTTCAATGATTGCAATACAAAGTTGCTTACTCTTGAAATGAATCATAATTTGCTTTGTCAAGAAAAGGTTGAATTTCTTACAAAATTGAATGATATTCAAACACAACTTATCTTGTGTACTCATCTAGAGTATGATGCTATTGTTAAAGAAAGAGATGCTTTATCATCTGATCTAGATCAAGCAAAGATAGATATCAAAAAGAAAATAGATGAGATTGCTAAGTTACAAAAATAAGTTAGTAGCTTGAGAAATAATGGTATTCTTGATGAGATCCTAAAGAATTCCTCTGGTCACATTGGAAGAAGAGGTTTAGGATATGTTTCAAAGCTAAACTCTTATCAACCTAAACCTAGGAGAACTCAAGCACCTAAGACCAAAATCATATTTGTACCTAGAAAGAGAAATGAAATTGATTCCATCTGTTGTCACTATTGCTTGCGTCTTGGACATTATTCCTTCTCATGTCCTTACAAGAAAAAGGATGTTGAGTTGGTATGGGTTCCAAGACCCCCAAACTAAACATGAATGATTAAGTTGAGATATGACCAAAGACTCCAATTTGACTATCTTCATGTTCTATCTCAACTTAACATAAAGGTACAACAAATGGACCAAAGTAATTTAATCCATAACTTGAATAAACATATTTTTGAGAGAATTTACAGACATTCTCTCGGTCGGAAAATAATTCGACTGAAAGTAAGTCAGTCGAGACATTATTAGACCGATAAAGGCTCTGTATTGGACCTAAAATAACTGGAAAATCAATAAATCACTCGGTTGAAATATAGTTCGACCGAGAGATCAGTCAGTTGTAAATTTGTAGACTGAATCTAAAGCTGATACAACCTGTAGTCAACTTGTAAAAATATGGATAAAATAGTAACTCACTCGGTCAACAAGAACTTTGACCGAAAGGAAATTGGTCGAGAAAGAATTCGACTGATAAAGGGTCTGGAAAACCTGTTTAACTATTTCAATTTGCTATCAATTTAGCAACAATGAAAAATTGATTTAATTGGAAATCAAGAATGAATCACAAATCTTGGAGACCATCTTTTAAATTAAGACATATTGATCTTTTACATCATGGTTTGTTGAATGAAGGTATGTTTTGATATGACATTCTTATTAAACATATTGCAAAACTACTATATGCAAATTGATATTGGACATGCTTTCTTAAAATCACTGATTGAAAATTCATATTTTTGAAAACGTTTATTAAGCATGCTCATTTTCATGGTTTGCTTTAAATTTGAAAATTGATGAACCATGATTGCCATGATTCTCTACTTTGTCTATCTTAAATCCAAAAAATAAGAAGCATGAGAAAGCTTAATCAAAGAAATTATGGATACACTTTTATTGTGTTTCATATTCCACATGGTTTGTCTAAAATAATCCCTGGTCTATATCTATATATAAACCATGTGCTTAGAAATTTTATTGAAACTTATGAAAGTGAATGGATTGCTCTTATCATCAAAATGATTATAGTGATTCATCTCATTGATGATGCTATAATTGGAAATTCCATTATTGCATTAAGGTAAATCTCTATGGAACAAATGCATCTTGACATATTAGTTAATGAAATACATAAAGGCTTTATATTCAATCAAATGGATCATTGTGAATGCTTAAATTGAAAATTTGCAGAAATTGCCTCTTGGTCAAAATCAAGTTTGACCGAGGGGTGCCCAGGTCGAAGTCAAGGTCGACCTAAAATAAGCTTGACAAAATGCTTAATTGTAAATCATTTCTTTTCACTCAATCTTAGTATATTGATCTGAAACTCATTCATCATATTGAAAACAAGATTTTAGTGCAAAGCTCTCATAAAAGTTTAAATCAAACTCTAATGCTTATTATGACCTTAGAATTCTTAAATTGTCTTGATTATCAGATTAAGGGGGAGCTCACAAAACTTTGTAAACATTACGATAAATCTTGATCAAATCAAACTTTAAAAACTAGCTATGACCTTAGGATTATTAAATTATCTTGGTATAAAATGGACTCTCTATATCAATATGGGCTCAACATCCCTCATTATTGATTAGAGATATATTTCTTGATTCTACTATGCCATAAAGAAAATTTCATATCATTTTCAGGGCTTAACATCCCTTATAAAATGGATGAGAAATCAACACATATATCCATCATGAGCCTAAATGGATATCATATCATTTCAGGGCTTAACATCCCTTGTAAATGAATGAGAAATAAAAAAACATATGCCATGAATCTAAAAGGATCTCATATCATTTCAAGTCTTAACATCCTTTGCAATTGATTGAGAAATAAATTGTGGCTAAATTTGACATAAAAATAAGTGGTTTGCATTAAATTGTGTTGACTGCCCTTGCTTTAAAAATTGAGCATCAAATTATCAAATTAAGGGGGAGAAATAAAAGTCATACTTAATGTTTAGCTTGGTTATCTTTTTGAAATGACAAAGGGGGAGAAATAATATAAAATCAATAACATAAAGTAAAATGAGTTCATAATCTCTCAGATAGCACACACTTGCATGCACACAATTCACAAACAAGAGAATGGCTGCAAAAGGTAAACTTCGGGTATGAAACTCATATGATTTATATTTCCTTGATTTATATTTTGGAAATGTTTGTCATCTTCAAAAAGGGGGAGATTGTTGGATAAATTGGACATTATTATAATCCCTTTGTTTTAATGATGACAAACATTTCATTCTTGTGGTTTTAACATGCTATTTGAGTGTTTCAGGAATAAGCATAAAAGGTGGTGGATAGCAAAGATTTGGAAGATCCTTATGATCAAATTTGCTTTATTTTCATGATTGTAATCAATGTAAAAACTTGTATAAGTTTATAATGTACAAGTACTTAGATATCATGTAAATCCAGCATTTAGATCTTCCTATCCACTCACAACACTTAGATAGGTCATCTCCTAAGTGAGCATCACAATTGCACATTCATTCTTACACTTACCATATGATTTAAAGTATTGAAATAGAGTTTGTTTCGGTCGAAACACTTCTTGACCAAGATACTCTCGGTTGACTATTTTCTTGACCGAGAAACTCGTAAGTCTAATGCACGTACACTGATAAATAGCCTACACATAAGACTACACAAACACATATTTGGTCGAACTTAATTTCGACCGAGACTGAGTCTCAAGCAAGTTCTATAGACATTAGACATGGTGGGAAAAAGTGGTTGGGAGTTGAGTTCAATGTTGCAAATCCACTAACCTTAGTCTCCCACTCAGTCAAAGAAAATTTTGACTGAGAACAACTCGATCGACAAAGAGTTCGACCGAGCTACATTCTGGATTGCACTTTTCAGCATTAAACAAATAGCTGTTGCAATAAAATTAGTGGACACATAATGACTAGTTGAGAACTAAGAACATCTTAGAAGGTGTCTAGAACGTCCCCAAGCATTAGAAAACTACTCCTATAAATAGGATAAGCTATAGGACACCCATGGTTTCACTTATGCATACAATTACACTTGAGATTCAATCTTTGTGAGCAACAAGCTGAGTTACACTTGCAATCTATCTTTCTTGTATTCTACATTAGTGTCATATAGCTTAGTATCTCCAAGCCACAACACTACCACATTCATCCATAGTGGATAGGAGATCAGTACGCTTGATATAGGATCAAAGCGTTGTACTAAATTGGTAACATTGTTTCTTTCTTCCAATCTTGTTCCTTTTATTGTGTTTTGTTCTTCTTTGCTACTCCTAGGTTGGAGGCTGCGGAAAGGAGGTTGTAGGAGCTTATTCGGTGGTGAAGGTAGCTCGGTGTGACTTTGGACTAGTTCTAGAAGGTATCAACAGGAAGCTACTTCAAGGGGGAGCTTGAAGTTACGTCAAGTGAAGGCTGCTTCAAGGTTGGTGAGATGACTTCGAGGTGAAGGTTGTCCAAAGGATTGTGAAGGTAATTGTATCGTGTGTAACATCCTTGTGAGGTAATAAAATACAATTGCTTTCAAAATCCCAATTGGAATCAATTGGGTAGTGGACTGACTCCCTTAGTATTTGCTAAGGGTGGAACCACTCTAAACGTCTTGTTTCTTCTAATATTTTTGTGGTTAATTGGTTGAATTTTTTTTTTAAATTATCATTAAACCCTATTCACCCCCCTCTAGTGTTTTACAGAAACACCCTCACTGTTCCGTGCCCCTCTTTGTTTTGAAACATCAAAATGATCAAGTTGGTGTAGATTACAAACTTTGTCACTGATTTTGGTTGCCTTTCATGAAATGATGTTAAAACATAGTGTATATATCAAAGAATTGTGTATAACTTATAAAGATACAAAGTCAAATTATCACTAGAGTTCTTGTTGATCAGATCTTATGCACAATTCATGTCAAGTCCCCTTTCTTTATATTAAGCTGTCATACATTAGGAAATATATCAATTTATAAAGATACATAGGATAAGTAGACACATATATTGAAAGATGAAATTTTAATGACACCTTGATATTTTCTAGCATGTGCATTTGGAGGTACTTCATATTGGTTGTCATGTAGAGGGAAAACCTAACGGTTTGGTTTCCCTATTTTTTCTTTCACAAAACCAGAATGTTCTATTTGATACAGATTACAAGCTTTTTGGCTAAATTTGACTGTATCACATATAACTAATGCTAAAATATTTTCTATATAATATATCTTGCAAAGATAGAAATACATTTATCACTAGAGTTCTTTTTGAATATATTTGGAATTGGTTCAACAGAGTGTCGAAGTTACCATGAACATCATAAGGCCTAATGACCCTCTTTCTAGTATGTGTCTTCCTTGAAATACTATCTTCCTTCATGTAACCTTCAAGAACATTATTCATATGTATACATTTATATGTCATACATAAGGAACTACGTCATTGTATATATTTATATAGGATAAGTAGTGACATGTATATTAAAAATTGAAATTTTAGTATTACCTTGATCTTTTTTAGAATGTGCATTTGGAGGTACTTCACATTTCTTGTTATGTAGAGAAAAAGATTCTCTATTTGATGCTCCTATTTTTTCTTTTATAATGCCAAAACAATCAAGTTGAAGCAAAGAAGAAGCCTTTTGAAAAGTCAAGTCATTATCAGATCTCTTATTGGACAGACTTGTTTCACTGGATATCAACATATGTGATTGCTTTTGTAGAGTCTCAAGGGCCAATGTTTCTGTAAGAAAAGCAAAGAAATAGATTTGATATAATAGAGTCATATCTATATTCCTAGAAATCAATTCATGTAAAAAAAATTAAGTGAATCTCATACTAAACAATATTATTGAAAAAATAGGAGAATGATAAAAATAATTAATTACCTATTCTTTCATAAGGACAATGAAATTATATATTGATCTCTAAGGATGGGCATCAGATTTTAAAGACCTCAAAATATTCTATTCGAGGAGCTTAACTAGACTGATGGTTAGGAGCATCAATGTCCTGCCCAACCTTATCATTATTTCAGTGCCTTTTATCTAGAACAAATTATGAATACTTGAAGTTCGTTTCTACTTTTTGGTATATATGACAAAATATATAAACCAATAGTTAATGGTGATCTGTACTCATCCTTTTCTTCAAAAAATCCTTATAGGTTTGAATCTGATGTATAAAATCATCATGCACACCATCTATTTTCTTTTCTTGAGAATTTAGAATGGGCCTTTCTTCCATACGAGGATGAGATATTGCTACAAAAAGATCTATTTTAGTTGAAATAGAAAGAAATACTCAAATTTGGTTGGAATCTATTGGCATAGATAAATTGTAAGAACAAATAAGTACATTTTTTTTCCAATTGGTAGAGGTTCCACCCTACTTACATCTACACTTTGAACTAGCTTCATGCTATTGTATACCTTCTTGGAAAAACCTAAATAGATTTTCAAGGATCATTATATGGAACTGAAATATCCATGTATGGGTGATTTTCATTAAGAAATAGTAATGATATACATAGATATCTAAGTGAAGCATTGTTGCTCGGTCTTCCCATGTTGGTTAAATCTACAAAATAGAAATATACATTCATTCAGTGTCTAAATTTATATAAAATCTATTCACCACATTGAGAAATGATCAAGGTTTGTATGACACTCATATGTAGTACTCTAAACAACTTTCTAAAAAAATGTATCAATACAAAATGTACCATGATGCTCCAGATCTTCCAAGATTGATAGTTCTTCATATTAAAAGATACACAATATATATTTATATATATACACACACATATATATATGCATATATACACATATATATATGTATATATATTTATATATATATGCATATATACACATATATATGTATATATATTTATATATATATGGAATATTTTTGAATCAATGTTAATAATAGATCCTTGGATTGCTTACTTTGGGTCTTGCTAAAATGGCCAACCATTACTTTCCCATTGTTACCTATAGATTGGTTTTGTGTACTAGATATATTGACCATATTTCCTATAGACATCTCATGAGATTACCCAAATTCATATGTTAATACGTGGCATGCTATAATCCAAGTGAATTTAAATAAAACAATCAAAGGTAATATTCATATTTGGTTGATAATATAAAATCTAGTGTGTTGGATGAGAATGAAAACATGACATGCATTGACTTTAACAAAAGAAATTATGAAATCCATCGAAAAGATACAAATGAATAAAGAAGAAAGAATTCAACTGATTGTTTCCCATATATGATGTCCATATTGTCCATCCATCCTTGTTTCAACATCAAGCATTTTCCAATGACACATATCAAATGCATCTGACGGGAATGACAAAGCCATAGGTGAATCAGATGAGTTTTGTTCAAATGCAATGTCACCATACATACTATTGTTTTCTCCTTCATCCGCATGTGCCATGTTATATCAGTCGCATGGTGGTGAATCAATAACAACTATCCAATTTCTTCTAGAAAGGTCACATACATAAAAGCATTGTTCCACTTTACATGCCAACACAAATGTTTTGTTACTTTTCAACTTGCATTTCGTATTGAGACTACTAAAAGCATATTTATCACGGTCAAACCCTCTTCCTTCATTATGCATACCCCACCACTTACACCTAAAATATGTGAGCTCATATTCCACCACTGTAATTCAACTCTAAATTCCATCCAAAACACCACCATAATAGGAAAATGGTCCATTAGTTGACTCTACTGTGACATGAACGCCACTATTTTGGGTTGTCAATCTATTGTCATGATCCTACATATGAAATATGAATCCATTAATGTTGAGACCTGTAAATGATAACACCTCTTTATCATGTCCACGAGCTAAACTTAGAAGTTCATCATCCAGCTTGCCATCTAAATATAATTGAAACACCTATCATAATAGACAAATAATAATTAATCATAAAATTTCATCTAGTTGTAGATTACTTGGAGTAATATAGTTTCTTACTTGACTCTCCAACCACTCCAAAAAGAATTTTCTATGTACCATTTCGATATCTTGAACACCCATATATTGAATAATTCTTTTGTGCTCACTAAAAATGACTAATTTAATAGAGGTGACTTAAGATTATGTAATGCAAAAGTAAAGTTAATGAAAGATAATTTACCTTATCAGAATTTTCAAGAATATATTTATATACTTGTTGCCATTCATCAACACTAAGGCTACTGGTACTCCCTACTGATAGTGTTTTCCCAATATACTTAAAAACTGACAAATTTGATGAAATTGATGTCTCTTTGATGCATGGTGTCGTGGTTGATTAAATCTAGTCTCGTCCTGCTTCATATATCTTGAGAAAAAAACCAAACACTCATTAGTGATATACATCACAACTATTGAGCCCTATGTATGATTTTTATTCTGCACATATGACTTTAAAGTTCTAATATACCTATACAAGAAATGGAAAATTTTGAAAATACAAGAAAATCAAATACTAATAATAATATGAAAAATATGTAAAATGTATTCAACTCTCAATTGGATACATCCATCTATATTGCACATGACCTCCCCAAATGGCTTGGTTGGCTAAATGAATGGGTAGGTGCACCATTATATCAAAAAATGATGGTATAAGTATCTGCTCCATTTTACATAGTGTAATGGTAATATGCTTTTCAACCTACATAGTCTTCTACAACCAAATCTTTAGAGAACAAATCCTTAACAAATATGCTAAACTCAGTTAATGCTTCTGATATAGCTTTTAGAAAGATACCACGTGTTGCAAGAGGAAGGATTGTTTTTTGCAAAAACACATGAAAATCATCAAATTTCATACCAAAAATCTATTCTCATGAACATTCACATATCTAGAAATATTTGAGCACAATCCATCTGGGAACTTGAGTTCCTTTAGGAATTCTCAAATAATCTTTTTCTCCTAGATAGATAAGGTAAAGCATGGAACTGGGACTTCTAGTTTTCCATTTACAATCATTGGAAGAAGCTCTTGCCTTATTTCATAGATTTTAAGTCTTTTCAAGATTTTGAATTGTCCTTAGTCTTCTCATCAATATCTACGATTGTTCCAATCAAACTATCACAAATATTCTTCCCAATGTGCATTACATCGAGATTATGGTGTATATGGAGACTCTTACAATATGGAAGCTCATAAAAAGTTTTTTTCTTCCAAGCCTGAGATGGTTTATTTTTTAAAGTTGCTTTCTTTCTCTTTCCAAGGTTTGTTACAAATATATCATGCAGTTGGCTTAAACCTTCTTCTCCAGATAGATATTGAGGACAAGGTTGTGTTTTTTTCCCATCAAATGCATTTTTGTTGCCCCGCCATCTATGATTTTTTGGTAAGTATCATGCTGGCCCATATAATGGAATTTCAATCATGTTTCAATCTAGGAGACCAAGTGTCCTTAGAATAAGAAGTGAAAGATAACTCGCCTTGAGTGGACCATCCATATAAATATCCATAAGTAGAAAAATCATTAATTCTCCACAATAGAGTTGCACGCAATTTAAAATTTTGTTTCAAAACATCATCATAAGTTTCAGCACCTACATCCCATAACTTTTTTAACTCCTTAATTAATAGTTGTAGTTAAACATTAATCTTGTATGTAGGAGACTTCTTCCCTGGAATGATCATGGATAAAATTAGATAATCTTCCTTCGTACAAAGCCTTAGAGGCAAGTTGTACGGGATGAGTATAACTGGTCATATGTTGTAAGAAAGACTCATGTTTGTGCATGGGATAAATCCATCAGATGCCAAACCAAGAATAACATTGCAAGGGTCACTAGAAAAAAATAGATACATCTCATCAAATATTTTCCATTCTTTATCATCTGTTGGGTATTGTAATCTAACATCATTGGTACAGTCTTCATGGTGCCATCTCATCTCTGAGGCAGTTTGATAGAACATGTAAAAGTATTTAAACCTTGCTATCAATGGAAAATACCATAAATTCTTTATAGGAATCTTTCTTAATCACTTCAATTTTCTCCTTTTATAAGGCTCATCTTTGTCTGTGATGTCAACAAGTCTATATTTCCATCTACTAACACCACATTGTCGTCATTCTTTTTATCCTTCCAAGATAACAACCAATGGTTTTCACATGCATCTATCTTCATTTCGTCATGTCCAAGGTCAATAATGTACTTCGTTGCTTCTTAAAATGATTTTGGCAATTGACAACCTTTGAATGCATTGATAACAAAGTAATCAAAATACTAAATAAATTATTTCTCATTCATGAAACCCCTTAAGTTGCAGTAATGTCATTGTGAATGATAACTTTGAGTATCCTTCACAACCATCATAAAGTGGTTCCTTTGCATCTTTCACTAGCTTCAAATGTTTAATAACTTCATCACTCCACTCATTAATTTCACAATTGTCTTCCGTTTCATCAAGTGATGGAACATAACCATCATGAAATTCTAGCCGGTCCCTTATCATTCCCTCTATGTCATCAGCCCCATCCTTGACATCATCATTATTTTTAGAATCAATCACATTTATTGGTTCACCATGTACCACCCAACATGTATAAGTCTTAGTTATGTTGTGAACTATTAGATCAACTGACACCTCATCCTTCTTCTAAGAACTTTTGTTGTTACACCTTATGCAGACACAAGGTATTAATCCGTCAACTTCTATATTTCTAGATGCAAATTGAATAAATCAAGAAACTCAAATTTTGTATTCTTCTGATAATTTATCCTTATTTTTTATCCAGCTCTTGTCTATTCCCACCATTCAATCCTAAAAACCCACCATTCAATCCTAAAAACATAAAGGTTTAACGAAAATAATTAATGTGGTATTCAATGGTGTTTTTTAACATTGCATAAAGGTCAAAATCTCTTAGCATAATAATAGGGAAATATATATAAAAATTTTGATAGTCAATGTACAAAGTAAACAAGTATACATCAATAAGTAATTTATAAATTCAAAATTTATTGGCATAAAGGAATATATATTATTGATCAAAAATATAAAATGAAGACTGATTTAAGGGTTAGATAGAAACCATCTTCTATTTTCATATCTAAATAGACATGTAACTTTCAAAATAACACTCCCTCAATTCTCTGGGTTGAATAGAGATCCTTTTCATTCTAAGCCACGTGATGCTTTATGGTGGAAATTTCTGCACCCTATTCAATAATTAAAAAGTATATATTGTATCATTTCAGATTATCATCTTTAATGGATAAATTTTACAAGTATTGTATAATTAATGGTCTTTGGAATCTCTCAGTAGATATATTACTAATCTTAGTTATCAAGGAGCCCTAGGCGCTAGGTAAGGCACCTCAAACTAGGTGCCTAGCCTATTACATGAATTATGTGGATGTTTAAGGCCTTTAAAGCCCAAATTAAGTCATTTAAAGGATAAGTTTGTATGAATCAAGTCTGGATTTGATCAAATTAGATCACCTTGGGTCAATTTATGGTTGAGATAGGTCTGGTTTAAGAAAAATTAGGTCAAATTTTGGAAAATTCGGGGAAACCAGGTCTGATTTGGGCCAAATTGGTAAGTCATCATAGCTTGTTTGTTAAAATAGATTTACTTCCTCATATGTTTGTTGTTCTTTTTATTTCTTTTCTTTTTTTATCCATTCTCCTATAGTTTATTCCTAAACCCTACTGCTGCTACATTTTTTGTGAGTTCTTCCTCCTATATCTGCTCTACTCCTATATCCTACTACTATTGTGTTTTTTTTATCTATTTTCTTCTATCCTCTTTTACATTACCTATGATTCATAATGTTTCTGATGTTGTACTTCCTATTTTTGTCTTTTACATCACATGTTCCTCGTGAAGCTACTGCTATTGTTAATATTTCTTTTCTTTTCTTTCCCATCCTCCATTTCCTATCTATTGAGTTACAACTTCTTCACACCCTTTATTCCCATGTTTTCTTTTATTTCTTTTCTACATCTCCTGCTCTAATTGTTGTTGCAGGTTTCTTGATATTACTTCCCTTTTTTCTTCCTACTCCCATCTCCTGCTACTGCTGTCATAGCCTCATTCTTTCCTCTTTTTATTTTTCCTATATGGTATTATATGTAGTATATATGTATAATAAGATGCAAATTAACATACTAAAAAAATACAAAAACCAAAAATGCTCAGAACAACACCTAGGTGGGCTAGGCACCCCTTGGGGCATGCTGACTGCCTAGCCGCCTTGACATTAATGTTACTAATACATAATTAATTCCATAAAACTTGTATACACAGTAAATAATAGTAGTTCAAATACCACCATAGTATGATATTTGATTTTATTTACTTCTCATTTGTTAATTTTGTTGGGATTTAACTTTATAACATTCTTCATGGATCAACTTATATAGAAAATATTTAAGTTGATTTGTTCTATTACCAGTCTTTCATTTTATTCGTTACCAATCCTTCTACACACAAATATATTGCTTGATAGGGTGATGGATGGGATCTCCATTTAAAAATTCATGGATGTAAATGGTCTATGGATGGTGATATAGTTGTGGTTCTTGGGATAGAAATATAGTAGTATAGTGGTTTAGAAAGCACTTTCACACACTTGGCTCCCCTTTATAACTAGTAAAGAATTTTGGATCTATAATTAAATATCAACTAGTAGAGATTGCATTGATACTTTGGAGACCATTTCCAATCTTATAACATCCACAATGGAGCTCGAGAGGAGATATGGATAGTGTGTGCAATGCATAGAAATAGGCGGCCTATGAAGGAAAGAGATATGGAGGTTGAGGGTGGAATATTAGACTTACTCATCATCTCCTTTATACTATATAATTGAATGGATCAATTTACATAAATATTGTATTTCATGTCACAGATGAATTGGCGACAGATCTCAATCAATATACAAATAAATTGGCATAATAATGGTAGGATATCAAAAGGAATTTATGTATCTTTTTATATTTGTTTCACATTAGGTTTTCACATTTTAAGACTTCATTTTCATAGTTTGACCAATATATGACCTAAATGAGACATAACATGCCTTCATTTAACAAACATTAGGTCTAATTAAATTTGACTTGTCCTAATTTTCCCTAATAGGAAATGGCTTGAGAATAGATAGACATAGTATGACCTAATTCTTGGTAGAGAAAAATCAAACGTAAATGAACCAAATTGGCCCTCTTCTATATCGTTTTCTCTATATATCATATCTAGGCTGACTCAGAACCTAAGTTGACCTAAATCATACCCAAATTGAACTATTTTAACCTTAAAATAACCTAAAATGTCTAAATTTGAAAAATACAAATTTAATGCACCTCAAATTGAGTTAAATAGGTCCAGAAAAAGGTCTTAGGTGCAAAAACAGGTTGCATAATAGCTAAGTTTCTAAACATGATAGCCTCGTTCAGTACTACAATGCCTAAGTTCCCATGGGTGAGTTTATTTGTCAAATTCAAAATTGAATGGGGTGTGTGTCTTGATGAAATTGATTGATGTATACATCTTATATCATAAACATCTATATCAAAACAGAAGCTAATTTAAAAATATTACTGCCTAGGACATAGACATTGTCGTGGTAGTTGTCAAGCCATATCTTCTTAGACATTTTTGACCAGTATGAATTGCTTAAGCCACACTAGAATTTAAGTATGTATGATTCAAAATAGGTTCTAAATTCATTTAATTTTGGTGTTCATGGAAACTAGAAAGGAATCCATGGTATACTTCAAATTCATAAAAACTATATACATATTGCATATGATATAACAGAAAGTGATACTAGCCACACATTAGAGGAACATCAACTTTTATTATTTTAGTAAAACCCACAACAATTGTCAAAAATAAATTTCACCTTTAACAAACTTTTTTTAGTAAAAGTACAACAATAACTCTACCACCAACTTGAAGCTAATAGCTATCTTAGATAGTGACCATGAATATTGAGTAACAATGGCAACCTGATCAACGTAGGTGAGCTAGGGTGTATTCTGTTGCTAAAGTTGAACATGTTAAAATTTGTATGGTCTCGAATAAAACTACTATCTTTGGTTGAAAATACATCATCATAAAAGTTGACTGCATGAAGGCAATTACTATTAAGAAAAGGAATTTTATGTACTTGAAATCTGTAAAGAGAGGATTGACTAAATTCTAATTGCAATTGGGAGGTTGTGGTGAAACAAGTGATCTAGGATGGAATATGACCTATTTGATTACTTTAGTTTACTAGTTTTCAAGAGTAGTAGGTAAGGGTGGGTGCCCACATATGCCCCTACTCTTTAAGAGTAGTAGGTGTGACCTCCAACTCCCTAACAATAGGAGCTACCTTGAGCAACGTGATCATATTTCTATAGAGTTGATTTAGATTCACAAAAGAGGAAAGGATGCTTGCCAATTTGGTCTACAAACATCCACTTAGTATGTGGACATTTCTGTGGTGATGCAATTGGTTTTGTAACATATAAGTTATTCACAATGTAGAGACGATCAACTAATAACTAACCTTGTTTCAGTATGTAAGTAATTTTTTGTATCTTGTTTGCAGATATATTTCTTTCAAGTGTTTTTTTCAGGAAAAGTAGCTTTTTTATATCCTTCTTCATTAAAAATATCTCAGTGATAGATAAAATGAAAAATGTAAACACTGACTTTGATCAGTTTAGTGTTCTACAACATTTGGTTTATTCTACCACTTTGACACTAAACGTCAAAAATCCATCTATGTTTCCATTGCAATATTCTCCATGCTTTTAATTTTTTTGTTGAGGATGTCATGTTTTCTAATCTAATCTACCACTACACATCAGCAAGATATTTGATGGAAAAGAAGAAATAAGAACTATATAGGGTCGACATTGTTTGGTTTAATTTAATTGATCACTAGTTAAATTTGTTCCCCTCTCCATGTATCTACCACATTAGACCAAAATGGAGACAACAAGTAACACTATTATTTTAGTAAAACCCACAACAATTGTCAAAAATGAATTTCACCTTTAATAAACTTTATTGTAGTAAAAGTACAACACTAACTCTACCACCAACATGAAGCTAATAGCTATCTTAGATAATGACCATGCATATTGTGTAACAATGGCAACCTAATCAACGTAGGTGAGCTAGGGTGTATTCTGTTGCAAAAGTTGAACATGTTAGGATTTGTATGGTCTCGAATAAAACTACTATCTTTGGCTGCAAGTACATCATCATAAAAGTTGACTGCATGAAGGCAGTTACTATTAAGAAAAGGAATTTTATGTACTTGAAATGTGTAAAGGGAGAATTGACTAAATTCTAATTGGAATTGGGAGGTTGTGGTGAAAAAAGCGATCTAGGATGGAATATGGTGAATTTGATTACTTTAGTTTACTAGTTTTCTAGAGTAGTAGGTAAGGGTGGGTGCCCACATATTCCCCTACTCTTTAAGAGTAGTAAATGTGACCTCCAATTCCCTAACAATAGGATCTACCTTGAACAACGTGATTGTATTTCTATAGAGTTGATTTCGATTCACAAAAGAGGAAAGGATACTTGCCAATTTGGTCTACAAACATCAGCTTAGTACGTGGACATTTCGGTGGTGATGCAATTGGTTTTGTAACATATAAGTTATTCACAATGCAGAGATGGTCAACTAATAACTAACCTTGTTTCAGTATGTAAGTAATTTTTTGTATCTTGTTTTCAGATATATTTCTTTCAAGTGTTTTTTATAGGAAAAGTAACTTTTTTATATCCTTCTTCATTAAAAATATATCGGTGATAGATAAAATAAAAAATGTAAACAATGCCTTTGATCATTTTAGTGTTCTACCACATTTGGTTTATTCTTCCACTTTGACACTAAATGTCAAAAATCCATCTATGTTTCCATTGCAACATTCTCAATGCTTTTAATTTTTTTGCTGAGGATGTCATGTTTTCTAATCTAATCTACCGCTACACATCAGCAAGATATTTGATGGAAAAGAAGAAATAAGAACTATATAGGGTCGACATTCTTTGGTTTAATTTAACTGATCACTAGTTAAATTTGTTCCCCTCTCCATGTATCTACCACATTAGACCAAAATGGAGACAACAAGTAACACTATTATTTTAGTAAAACCCACAACAATTATCAAAAATGAATTTCACCTTTAACAAACTTTGTTGTAGTAAAAGTACAACACTAACTCTACCACCAACATGAAGCTAATAGATATCTTAGATAGTGACCATGAATATTGACTAACAATGGCAACCTGATCAATGTAGGTGAGCTAGGGTGTATTCTGTTGCTAAAGTTGAGCATGTTAGAATGTGTATGGCCTCGAATAAAACTACTATCTTTGGCTGAAAATACATCATCATAAAAGTTGACTGCATGAAGGCAATTACTATTAAGAAAAGGAATTGTATGTACTTGAAATGTGTAAAGGGAGATTTGACTAAATTCTAATTGGAATTGAGAGGTTGTGGTGAAACAAGTGATCTAGGATGGAATATGACCAATTTGATTACTTTAGTTTACTTGTTTTCAAGAGTAGTAGGTAAGGGTGGGTGCCCACATATGCCCCTACTCATTAAGAGTAGTAGGTGTGACCTCCAACTCCCTAACAATAAGAGCTACCTTGAGCAACGTGATCGTATTTCTATAGAGTTGATTTCGATTCACAAAAGAGGAAAGGATACTTGCCAATTTGGTTTACAAACATCAGCTTAGTATGTGGACATTTTGGTGGTGATGCAATTGGTTTTGTAACATATAAGTTATTCACAATGTAGAGACGATCAACTAATAACTAACCTTGTTTCAGTATGTAAGTAATTTTTTGTATCTTATTTTCAGATATATTTCTTTCAAGTGTTTTTTTCAGGAAAAGTAACTTTTTTATATCCTTCTTCATTAAAAATATCTTGGTGATAGATAAAATGAAAAATGTAAACAATGTCTTTGATCAGTTTAGTGTTCTACCACATTTGGTTTATTCTTCCACTTTGGCACTAAATGTCAAAATTCCATCTATGTTGCCATTGCAACATTCTCAATGCTTTTAATTTTTTTGCTGAGGATGTCATGTTTTCTAATCTAATCTACCGCTACACATCAGCAAGATATTTGATGGAAAAGAAGAAATAAGAACTATATAGGGTCGACATTTTTTGGTTTAATTTAATTGATTACTAGTTAAATTTGTTCCCCTCTCCATGTATCTACCACATTAGACCAAAATGGAGACAAAAAGTAGCACTAAAGATATCTGGCAACTTCTTTAAAATGATCAAATAAATATTTAGATGTCATCTCCGCCGAAGCGTATGTGCTTGTCTTGGGCACTTCACACTCCCATGAAGTCGTAGGACATGCTCTAACGCTAGTAGGACAAGCTTTTGCATATGGTTTCCGTAGTAAGCCTCCACCGGAAGTTGTAACTTATCGTGAATATACGTTTACCTGCCCACTACATTGAAAAATCAGAGGAACATGATCATATATAATGTTAATAGAATAAGAAATTTCTATTTCAGATTACATTTAAGTAAAGAAGATAACGATCATACGTTTCGATTACCGAATTTGACAAGTCACACTCTCTTGAGAAAACCTGACCCCAACCTAAATCGTCCACACAATAAAGGAAGGGGAGAATGCCATTCCATGGAGGTTTGTGAGGATCTACTTTGTTGCTCTGGTGACAAAGTAAAATACGGACGAGAAGGTCATACAGAAGAGCTCTGATGGCGAGGGGCATCCAATCATCTCACAAGATGCACACGAAGGAGAGCTTGGGGTGAGAAAATTGAGGGTATTTGGAAGAGGGAAGTCGTGCAGACTGTGTGGTTAATTTTCTAATCATGATAACAAAAAAGCAAAGAGTTAAGGAGACGTGACCTCGTGCGTGGGGAATTTGGTGGCGCTAACTACGTGTTCTAAACGTGTGTTGTTTGACCAAGACACTATCCCCGACAACCCATTATGAAAATGCCAAAATTAAATGTCATATTAGGATATTTTTGTTGTAGTGAGTACCCATAATGTACATTAAAGTGATCTAGTTGAACTAGTTTATTTGATTTTGCTGAAATGTGACTTTTATGAAAATATTTTACTCTGTCTAGATTAAATCAGTACATTCATCACACTCTTAGAACTAAATAGTAACTTGATCTATCCTATGTTTCCTCATGATGTTAGGACTTGACAATGTGACCATGTTAAATGTAATTGATCTAATATTACTAGATGTGATCTTATATGATTAAACTATGATGATAATCAAATTATCATGTTTACCTAACTCCAAATTAGACATTACCTCTTTTGTATCTTTTATAATGTGGATGGTTTGCCTAGACCTGGACCTTAATATTGATACCTATTCTATATTGAACCGATACATGCAAGATGGGAACTTTGAAAATTATGTTTGATCTAGTTGAAACCTAGATTTAAGGGAACATCCAAATGAATCATATGATGTTTAGATTATCAAAATCCTAATGATCTAAGACACATTATGTATTTTTATATTTTAGGTCCCCTATGGATTGTACCTTCACTGGAGTCTACTCATGGATCATAACTTGTACTCTACCCGTAAGGTACGCATAATCTCTTGACCCAACTATGTTATTGACTTGGTAGAATGTCTACTCATAGAATGCTTAGCTAGATAAATACTTGTTTGAGATATTGTTCCCTATGAACACTACTTTCATGTTGATTATAGTATGTTGACAAATCTTGAACATAATTTAGTGAAATAAATTATATATATTGGTGTACTTGCTTGATGTTTTTGGTTAAGGACACCAGGATGGGTGCCTTACTTAAGATGTCAAGATAAGGCAGACCATTACGATACAAGGATTAGCTCTTGGCAATGGCCTTGAGGTCCCTTAAGTATAGGGTTAGCTTTGTTAGCACCCTTATAGACTCTTCCAATGGGAAGTTAGACAAAAGACCTACGGTTGATATAATGGATAGATGAACCTAAAACATGCTTTGTATAAAGCAACATTGCTAATTGTTCTCACCTTGTTTATACTTCTTGCATACTATGCTGTTTCTAGCCAAATACATTTTATATTACTATTAAGCTGTGGTTACTTGCCTTTTCATAGCATACTCAATTCACTCACATTGATATATTTTATTTATCAAATTTTTTGTTGACCAATGAAGATCCACTGCACTCAAGACTATCTCCATGAAATGAAACACAAATGGGATATGATTGAAATAGAAATGGATACATACTTCTCTACCCCCTTTAGTGTCTTGTTATATCTTGTTGTTAATGCTTTTACATATATGTTGCATGTGTGAAATATGTGTGTCATTCTACGGATGGATGCCCAAGTCCACTCTCCTTTGGCTTTGTAGACATTAGGAGTGTGGACTTAGGATAAAAAATAGTTTTGTGACAATGAGCCACATGGTCAACCTCATTATCTAGACCCACTCTATTTTCTTCCCATGTTCCTTTTGATAAGTTGTTTCACATAGAAAAAACAAAAATGTGTTTCTAGAGATGGAATTCATGTGTTTAATGTGATAATGATGGATCAACGGAATCATGGCAATGCTGGAGACTAGATAGAGATAATTCTCAAACCATTTAAATAAGCAACATGTTGAGGATACATCATCTAAAACTAAGTGAAATTTTGATGGCGATAAAAATTTATCATGTGAAACAAATCAACTAAATCTTCAGTAGGACTACATATATCAATATAATAGCTATTTCAAGATTTCCCATAAAACGCCAATCAACTACAATCACAATACTAATCTTACCTTTTAGGGAAAATTTCTTTATTTGAACTAGGATTGAGATAAGCTATATAATTACAATGTGCTAGGTAAATCATAGATTGAGATGGAGGATGGGGAACGAGGGGTGTGGGAAATAAGAATTGCGACAAGAAAGTGACAAGCATGAAGTAATACCTTGAACATGGACTATTACACATGATTAAGGGGAGAAATGGTACCACCTAAACGTAAGTGGAAATTGAGCAAAGATACTAAGATTTTGTAAAATTGAGATAGGAATTTGGTGTTATGAAGGAATTATAAACTTAGATTGAACAGAGCTTTGAGCTTCTCACTACCACATAATTGGAAGATATTACTGAAGGAAACTACTGAGAGTTGGAGATCATAGTGATGGTCCTGAGTTTGAGATCTTGGAGACACAATGGTGGAAAATTAGCAGTCGACGGTCAATACAGAGTAGACAATGACACACACAGAGCAGACTAGGACTGATACAAGGCATGGAGATGGTGGCCAACCTAAGATTTGGAGACAATCGTAGACACAAGGCTTGGAGATAACAACTGACACAAAGCATGCAGATAGTGATGAGTGCAAAGGAAGGAAACATGTCGGAGAAGATTGGGATTGCGGTTTTGTAATTGGGTTGGGATAGAAACATGCATGAGAATATTGTGAATGGGGTAATGTGCGCTCACTAGGGAATTGACAAAAAATAAATTTTTCCACATTATATAGTTAGCAATTAACAAATTTTGTCTCATATCATATTGATTACATGTGTCATGGGAATTAAAATATTGTGAATATCATTTTAACTAAAACAAAAAATCAATAATTAGGAGATCCTACCAAATAAAAAGAATATTGTTAACATCAATTCCAGGGTTAGAGTTGATTGAAAAGAGGTTTCGCGTGTTGTATAATATTACTTCTCTTGAATTAATTATTTAAGAAACCATATACAGATGAGCATGTTATACTAAATATACAAATAAAAAAAATCAGCAATAGATATCTTATTTTATTATTATATGCAAGGAGTTGGAGATTAGTTCAAGGACCTATGAACTAGCCTAGATTCTTGGTGGTGGGATGATCACCTATAAAATCAAAATTTATACAAGATAAAATGGCACACAACATGCCCATATGAAACCTTCTCGGCACCAATGAATGACATGATGCGGGGTTGAAGATCATGATAGATTAGACACAAGGTGGGTTGGAGGCGATGATGACTTAGAGATGATGGTGATCTGGAGATGACATGTGTAACATCCCTGACCTGGGTTATAAGCTAACCCTAGGTGTCTTGCCTAAATATGTAATTAAATCCTTGTGATTAACTTTGGGCATGTAATTAAGTTTCTCAGAAACATATTTTTCCATTTTGCTCCTTTTTATATAAAGTTGTAGCATTGTTTTGTAATACAGGGACCTATGTGCAAATTACCCAGTTAGAAGGATTAACTTGAAATTTTCACATGTTAAGATGATTCTTTGATGTTGAGACATCATGAGAATGATTATGTTGAAGTTAGAGGGATTTCCCAAGCTTGGGCACCAAGGTGCAGCTGTGGAAGCAATCTCGGTGCTTAAAACCCTAATTTGGGGTAAAATGCAATTTACCCAAATTAAGGGATGCAACTTGTAAAATATATCATCTAATGTATCTATTAAGACTCTTGTCATCATTTAGAGAAGAAATGATGAAGAGGTCACCTCAATTGAATAATCAAGTTATGAATTACACCTTTGTGATTGAATAATCAGGGTGTATGTGCAATAGCCCTTTTATGGGTATGTTTAAGTAATAAGCTGATCTTCTTTGCTCTCATTTCTTGACCTTAAGAGGAAGTTGTCCTTAAAAGAAAGAAGAGAGGACGAGCTATGAAGGGTGGAGGGACTTAGTTGAAATTATGGAGAATTTATGAACTTATAATTAGAACCCCACCCCAAGTATATATACACTCCACCTCTCTAAGCAAGGGAACTTTTCCTTCATTTCCTTACTGTTCTATTCACCCAAAAACGACCAAGGACTGCCTTGGAGCTAAGGAGGACGACCAAGGGTGCAAGGTAGGTTTGGATTTCCTCTTCTTGCCTAAATTCATGGTTAAAACTCGAATTCAAGGTCATTTTCATGGCTAGCTCTCATGGCTCTATCTTTCTAGCCATCTTTTCTTGACTTTCCCTGGCAGTTTTCACCTTGGCCAACCTGTGAGAGCTCAAGGACGCCATTAAAGCTTGGAGCTCGAAAGCTTGGAGCTCAAGAAGCAAGCTTTAGGCGGGTTTTATAACTCTAAACCCATGCTTTGTTATATACATCTTGATTATGCATGTAGATGATAGTTTTTCTTCTTCCCTACTTTCCTTTGCTATTTTGCAAGCAAATCCGTGGGAAATCTTTTCTGTTCTTGAGCTAGGAGATGAAGACGTTAATTCCAAGAAAAATCCACCGCTTTTCACTTTATTAAACGGTCTCCCCAACTTGCTCTCTCGGTCTCAAGACCGTGAGGTGAGCAAACGGTCTCAAGACCGAGAGAGGGCAAACGGTCTTCAAGACCATATAGCAGCGTTGACCGAGCATGTACCGTATAAGAAACCTGTATATAATTATTTATACTAATCACCCTCAAAAATTGAGAGGTTAACTCCAAAGGAATCGGGAGATATGACCTTTTTAATCAAGAACTTTAATTGAATTTATTCCTGATTTTCAAACGGTCTGAAATAGCCTTTTTGGGAAAACGGTCTCAAGACCGTGTAAGGTCGTTGACCAGGCATTTAACGTATGATATTACTGTTCAAAATAATGTTATTTAACAACTCACCAAATTTTATGGACTAATTCCAAACAAGCTAAGAGTTGAAGGGTGATTACTAGGGCAAACCCTAATTGAAATCAGTACTGAAATCTCAATAAAATAATTAGTGTTTTTGGGTTGATTGACCTAAACGGTCTCAAGACCGTTTGGGGATCAACCAAACGGTCTCAAGACCGTGTGGGCAATCACCCAAGACCGTATGGAGGTCTGAGGTCAAGAATAGTTGACCAATTGAAGGTACAATAATACCAAATTACATTGCAATTAAATATTGATATAATAATCAATTCAATGGATCCAACCTTGAAGAATTTTCACTAGAATCCAAAAGTTGGATGGGAAAACGGTCTCAAGACCGTTTGGAACTCATCCAAACGGTCTCAAGACCGTGTGGTGACAACCCAAGACGGTTTGGACGTCTAGGGTTAAGGTAATTTGATCAATTGAGGGTCCAATTGCAATAAGTTATCAAATTAATCAAAATACTGATTTGTGACTCAATCAAGGTTCAATCCCTATCAAATCACATTAGATCTTGATGAAATCTTGGGCAAATGGTCTCAAGACCGTGTCGAGTTCATCCACACGATCTCAAGACCGTTTGGGCCAAGTTTGGGCCCAAGTGGAGCTCAATTGAAGGGTTCAACCTTGAGTTGATTCATATCGTTGAGTGTTGATGGCTGAACATTGATAGACCTTAATTGAATCAACTTCAACCCTAATTGGTTAACAATTGAGGGTCAATTGAGTGACCAATTATTTAAACATAACCCTAATTGACTTAATCCATAAGTGGTTACCATGGCTTTGACCTTTTGGGGGCTTCAACATTGATAAACATAATCAATTGAAACGCTTGAACCTTGTTGAAGGACCAAACGGTTGAGACCATGTGAGCCTCACAGTCTCAAGACCGTTTGAGGGCTCACGGTCTCAAGACCGTTTGAGGGCTCACGGTCTCAAGACCATTTGAGACCTCACGGTCTCAAGACCGTGAGAGGCCTCGCGGTCTCAAGGTCGAGAGACATCAAACGGTCTCAAGACCGAGAGACATCAAACGGTCTCAAACCACGTAAGGCCTCTCGGTCTTGAAGTCAACATGGTTAAATGGTCTACACCCCCTCTCAGTTTGGGCTCATGACCTTGAAGGTCACACGGTCTTGAAGTCAACCAAAGAAAATGGTCAACCCATCCAAACGGTCTCAAATCGTTTGGATGTTGAAGGTTGAGATCGTTTGAGGTGTTCAAAGATTGACTTCACTTAACCAATTGGAGATGTAAATGGTTCAAAGATGCTCTAACCTAAAACCCTAATGATAACCTAGGACATTAAGGGATTAAGTGACTAATGATTTGAACCATGATGGTGATCAATGGGGTGAAATACCAAAATACCCTTGAAGGGTCAATTGAGTAATACCTTGATCAAATCAAACCCTAATCACATGTTAGTGATGTTTTTGGCTATGTTAGCCCATGATGACTTATTTCAACTTGATCTAGAGTGATGTTATCACCATCTACTAGTATGAGGAGAGAGAAAGTACTTCTATAGAGAGAAAGTACTTCTAGAGAGAGAAAGTACCCTTTTTAGGTGGAAACTCAATTAAAGAACCTTTAATACACATGAATGTGCATAATTAGGGTATGAGCCACCTGTGTGAGATCATGGAAACCCTAATTATGATGTATGATGAATCTTAAGCCAGTCTGAGAGCATCAATGAGGATGTTCCACATACATGATGATGTTATGAGTTCAATTCACTTCAATGTGAATAGTAAACCCTAATTCAAGGGTAATGGCATTCAATGTGATTAGTAAACCCTAATTCAAGGGTAATGACATGCTTTATGAGTATTAAACTCTAATTGATAAGAATCAGAGAACTTAGCTCTTATGATAAGAGTGAGAAGTATATTCCTTGTTTTGAATTACCTTTATTAGTTGAACTAACTATGCAGGTCCTGATATGAAGGTGATCATATCCAGGTATGGGTGATGATACTGTATTCATTAAAAGCATGTTAAAGGCTTTATGAATAAGTAAAATATCTTGATGCCTTGTCAGTGGCATCCTATGAGTTAATGGGCTGTAAGATCCATGAATACCACCAAGTCATGCTTCAGAGATGACTTGTGATGAGTATAATGAGAAATGATGATTGATGTGAGTTAGGCTTGTTACATTTAGTATTCTTCTTTCATAGCTGTTATGCTACTGTTATTGTTTGAAGAACAATGTGTGATGATTAAATGAATACTAAATGTACCTAACTAATCAAGTATAATGTAGAGCCCTGATCATAGACCCATCATTGTCAGAGATCAAATGATGGTGAAACAGGTTTTCCTAAGGGAACTCCTGGAACACATACTATTGAGTATGTGGGGTATATGGATGTGTAGAACCTTACATCCTAGTGTAGGTGATTGATGTAGATGTGTAATCCGTCAACCCTTCACTACTAAACCCTACCGTATCAGTGGAAGGTAAACATGAAACCCCCTGATGATGAAGAAAACATAGATATCCGTATCAGTGGAGATAAACATGAAAACTCCTGATGACGAAGAGAGTACAGAATGCCACTGTAACTCTAAAATAGCGAAGGACCAGTTTACCCTGGTGAGCTATAATAAGTAGAGACACAAGATGTCCTACAAGTGATCCTCTTACTGACTGAGGAAGATGAAGGTCATGAGAATCCGGCTCTCTTAATGACCTAAGTATGATACTGATGTGACTTCTCAGTGATCAGTTGGAGTATGAGTGGTATGCCTCATCTCCACATGGCATAATGTTGTTTGTAAAACATAATCAACCACGTAGTATACCTGCTAGAGATAATTACGAGTTAGTTGATTGATGATACACTGTGATAGTGCATATATTTCTTCATGTCTCATAAATGTTGAACTCTTGTTATATAGTTGCAACTGTTATTGAATACTTTGAAGGCTTTACTGCTTAAGATATTCTCTGATGTTATAATAAAGCTTCTGGCGGAGAGTTATAACTCTCGCTGGGAAAATTATGTAAAATTGTCTCACCCCGTAGACTTCAACTTTTTAGGTGGACGTCGTAGACAGAGGAACCGGTCTACAGGTGACCAATCTCAGCAGCAGCAGCAGCAGCAGCACCAGGAGCAGCAGTAATCTCAGGTGGAGATTTAGCCTGCCATGTAGTGTAGTTAGAGTCAGTCCTATGTGTCCTATGTACTCTCAGGTCTTGGAGTCTTTTGTGTGAGATCTTGAGATTTTGTATCTTGATGTATATAATTACTCAAGAAGTAATTATCATGAGATGTAAACAGTTTATCTCTTGTTATGAAAGAAGTTTTTATAGATTCAAGCTCTTGTCCCGAAAAGTTTTAATTTCCTGTTATTTTTGTCTTTCGCTGTTTATCGAATCACTTCCGCTAAATTTAAATCGAGATTATATCACGGTTTGGAGATCAGAGCCCACAATTAGTGGTATCAGAGCTCTAGGTCAGTTGAGTCTATAGAGGCATAGGACTTAGGATGTCAATTCTATCTTTAGTACTCCTTCCTTATCTAATAGAATCTTATGCTCCTCAGGAGAAGAAGATACATAAGAATGGCTGAGCCACATGATGAGTATGTGGCGGAGAGTAGTGCTAGTGCACCTCGAGGCGGTGCAAGGGTTCCAGAAATAGAACAGCCTGCACCTGAGTCACCAAGAGAGCCACCCCAGTTTGACCCAGCCGACATGGGTAACCCAGCTGTACAGACGATGTTCGGGCAGTTTATGACTGCCATGACACACATAACCGACAGGATGCCCATGCCTGCACCTAGGGCACCTGTCCATCCTGAAGCACAAGGTATCGGTAAGACGTTCGAACGACTTCGTCGTGTCGGAGCTACCGAGTACTTCGGGACTACCGACCCCGCCGATGCTGACCTTTGGTTGACAGAGTTGGAGAAGGCTTTCAGGATTCTTATCATCCCGGAAGCTGAGAAGGTTAGACATGATGTCTATCTTCTCAAAGGTAGTGGTGGTCACTGGTGGAACATGGAAGAGCAGAAGAGACCTGGAGTAGAGTTCTCATGGGAAGAGTTTCGTCAGGAATTTATCAATAGATATTTTCCAAAGACCTTCCTAGATGAGAAGATCTCTCAGTTTGAGAGACTAGGGCAGGGTATGATGAACATTAGTGAGTATGAAGCTAAATTCATGGAGTTGCTGCGGTTCTGTCCGCACATGGATGCCACAGAGGAGGAAAGAATCAGAAGATTTGAGAAAGGTTTGAATGCTGATATGTCAACCCCCGTGTCTGCCTTAGAAAACCGAGAGAGATTCTCTACCTTCGTTGAGTCAGTCCGAAGGATAGAGAGATCTGTGGTTGAGAAGAGACAAACTCAGAAAAGATATCCACAGTTCCAGGGTTCTTCATCTAGGGATTCCAAGAAACCTAGATTCTCTGCACCTAACCCTCCACCACCCAGATCGAGTTTTCAAACTCAATGGACACCGAGCAGAGGTAGAGGACGGAGTCAACCGCTTCAAGGAACTCACAGTTCTGCATCAATGTCAGTTACTGGACCACCC
This sequence comes from Alisma plantago-aquatica, assembly GCA_963693085.1. NCBI lineage: Eukaryota > Viridiplantae > Streptophyta > Magnoliopsida > Alismatales > Alismataceae > Alisma > Alisma plantago-aquatica. The sequence goes on from OY856409.1 coordinate 1,673,134,822, forward strand.
AGGCCACAACAACAGGAGAGGAGTTGCTACAACTGTGGTAAGGTGGGACACTTGATGAAGGATTGTCGTTCTAGGCCTGTCAGTGTGACATAGCCTCCGAGACAGAATCAACAAGGATCTCAGAGTAGACAACATCAAGGAGAAGCTCGAGGACGTGGACAAGCGTCTCAAGCTAGATCATCAGCACCACCTCAACACCAGACGACTGCGAGGTTCTATGCTATGAACCCACCTGAAGCAGCGGTCAATCCACGGGTAGTGGCAGGTCAGATAAAACTTTTATATTCTAATATGTCTACATCCTGTGTTGTATCTGTTCTGATTGACCCGGGTGCTACGCACTCTTTCATCACTCGTAAAGTGATCCGTAACTGCAATATGACTGTTAGTCATAGGGCAGATAGTTTGTTGTTGGAAACTCCGTTGACTGGGTCTGCTGTTTTGCAAGAGGTATGCTCTCCCTGCATCCTCTTCTTTTCTGAACATCACATTCAAGTGGACCTTATACCACTTGATATGTGAGGATTTGATATAATCCTCGGGATGGATACCTTGGAAAGGTATAGAGTTGTCTTGGATTGTGAGTCCAAGTTGGTTGTGTTTGCTGATGAAAGCAACACATGGATCTTTCAAGGTGAGAGAAAGATTCTGCCCACCTGCCTTGTGTCAGCTATGATTGCTGATAAGTTGTTGAGGCAAGGATGTTATGCATTCTTAGCCCATGTGGTAGATGTTACCAAGGAAAGTTCCAATCCTATGGAAGTTCCCATAGTCAGGGAATTCGAGGATGTGTTTCCTGAAGAACTTCCTGGCATACCACCACCTCGGGAGATTGATTTTGAAATCAATTTGACCCCAGATACGAAACCCATAGCCCAGACTCCGTATAGGATGGCGCCTGCCGAGATGGCAGAACTAAGGAAACAACTCCAAGAGTTACTTGAGAAGGGTTTTATCCGACCGAGCACTTCACCTTGGGGTGCTTCGGTCTTGTTTGTTAAAAAGAAAGATGGGTCAATGCGGTTGTGCATCGACTACAGACAACTCAATAAAGTAACAATAAAGAATAAGTATCCTCTGTCGAGGATTGATGATCTCTTTGACCAGTTGCGTGGTGCAACCGTCTTTTCTAAGATAGACTTGAGATCTAGATATCATCAACTCCGTATTAAGGATAGTGACATATCCAAGTCTGCCTTTAGGACAAGGTATGGTCACTATGAGTTCACGGTTATGTCGTTTGGACTAACCAATGCACCAGCTGCATTTATGGAACTCATGAACAGAGTTTTTCGACCCTTCCTCGATCAATGTGTTGTCGTCTTCATAGATGACATTCTGATCTATAGTAAGGATGCTCAGCAGCATGAGCAGCATCTTCGCCAAGCTTTGACCTCGCTAAGAGAACATAAGCTGTATGCTAAGTTTAGCAAGTGTGAGTTCTGGCTACCAGAGGTATCTTTTCTTGGACATGTGATATCTGCCTCGGGAATTCGTGTTGACCCTTCAAAGGTAGAATCTGTTCTACAATGGGAACAACCGAAGACACCGACGGAGATTCGAAATTTCTTGGGGTTAACTGGCTATTATCGAAGGTTCATTAAGAACTTTAGTTCTATAGCTTTACCTTTGACCAAGTTGACCCGGAAAGATGTTCCTTTTTCTTGGAGTGATAAGTGTCAACAGTCTTTCCAATTGTTGAAAGAGAGGTTGACAAGTGCACCTGTGCTTGTGCTACCTAAACAAGGAAAAGGATATGTAGTCTTCTGTGATGCTTCCAAGAATGGACTAGGATGTGTGTTGATGTAGGATAAACAAGTGATTTCTTTTGCTTCCCGACAGCTTAAGAAACACGAGGAGAATTATCCGACACACGATCTGGAGTTAGCTGTTGTGGTTCATGCCTTGAAGATCTGGAGACATTATCTCTACGGAGAGACATTCCAGATTTTCACAGACCACAAGAACCTTAAGTATATCTTCTCTCAGCACGATCTTAACATGAGGCAACATCGTTGGATGGAGTTAATCAAGGACTACGATTGTACAATTGATTACCATCCGGGCAAGGCCAATGTTGTTGCAGATGCCTTGAGTAGGAAATCAGCAACATCAACCATGGATAGAGCACAACTAAACCCTTTAGTATGATCTAAGAGAGATATGCTTATCTCTTTAAGGCAAGACAATGTACAGTTGAAGGTGTCGTTGTTAGCCGGATTGTTGGCTGAGATGCATATTAAACCTACCCTAAGGGAGCAGATTAAGGAAGCACAGCAAGGTGATAATGCAGTTCAGCAGATCATATCTGAGTATGGAAATGAGAAGAGAGATGGTTTCCATGACTCAGATGATCATGTAGCTTGTTATAATGGAAGGATGATAGTGCCGGATGTGGATAGCTTGAGGAAGTTAGTCCTGGAAGAAGCTCATTCTTCCATGTATGCTATGCATCCAGGAAGCACCAAGATGTATCGGAATTTGAAAGATTTGTATTGGTGGCCTGGGATGAAGAAGGATGTTGCAGAGTTTGTTCTGAGGTGTCCTATGTGTCAGCAAGTTAAAGCTGAACACCAGAAGCCTGCAGGGACAATGCAACCTTTACCCATACCATAGTGGAAGTGGGACCATGTGACCATGGACTTTGTTGTTGCCCTACCCAGGACAAGCAAAGGACATGATTCCATTTGGGTAGTTGTTGATAGGTTGACTAAGACAACACATTTCTTACCTGTCAAAACAACCTATTCTGCTGAAAGGTTATCACAGTTGTATGTGCAAGAGATAGTGCATTTGCACGGAGTTCCTGTCACTATAGTTTCTGACAGAGGTCCCCAGTTTACCAGTCATTTTTTGGAACAGTTGCATAGAGCCTTAGGCACCAAGCTAAGGTTTAGTACGGCCTTTCATCCGCAAACTGATGGACAGTCGGAAAGGACCATACAGACCTTAGAAGACCTGTTGAGAGCATGTGCTCTCCAATTTACCGGAAGTTGGGATCTACACCTAAGCTTGATAGAATTTGCCTATAACAATAGCTATCAACATAGCATTGATATGGCACCTTATGAAGCCTTGTATGGTAGACGTTGTAGATCACCTCTGTGTTGGTTCGAGACTGGTGAACATCAGTTGTTATGTCCTGATCTTGTGCAGCAGACTACAGAGAAGATTAAAGTAATACAACAAAAGATTAAGACTGCACAGGATAGGCAGAAATCTTATGCTGACAAGCGTCGTAGACCCTTAGAGTTCCAGGTTGGAGACAGAGTGTATCTCAAGGTCTCGCCTTAGAAAGGGGTCCTTCATTTTGGAAGGAAAGGGAAGTTAGCTCCTAGATTTATGGGACCTTATCCAATCATTGAACGAATTGGAAAGGTAGCATATAGACTAGAGCTGCCTCAAAAGTTACAGAGGTTACACCCTGTGTTTCACATTTCTATGCTGAAGAAATGTCACCCCGACACCGAGTCAGTTCTACAACCTATGGAGGTAGAATTGAATGATGATATATCCTATGAGGAAGGACCAGTGTCAATCCTTGATAACAGAATTAAAAAGTTAAAGAAGAAAGATATAAGTCTTGTGAAAGTCCTCTGGAACCACCGTGGTGTTGAAGAAGCCACTTGGGAACTAGAGGATGAGATGAGAAGGAAGTATCCTGCCCTTTTCTCTTAATATGTCTTATCGATTTCGGGGACGAAATCCTTGTAAGGGGTGGATAATTTGTAACATCCCTGACCTGGGTTATAAGCTAACCCTAGGTGTCTTGCCTAAATATGTAATTAAATCCTTGTGATTAACTTTGGGCATGTAATTAAGTTTCTCAGAAACATATTTTTCCGTTTTGCTCCTTTTTATATAAAGTTGTAGCATTGTTTTGTAATACAGGGACCTATGTGCAAATTACCCAGTTAGAAGGATTAACTTGAAAGTTTCACATGTTAAGATGATTCTTTGATGTTGAGACATCATGAGAATGATTATGTTGAAGTTAGAGGGATTTCCCAAGCTTGGGCACCAAGGTGCAGCTGTGGAAGCAATCCCGGTGCTTAAAACCCTAATATGGGGTAAAATGCAATTTACCCAAATTAAGGGATGAAACTTGTAAAATATATCATCTAATGTATCTATTAAGACTCTTGTCATCATTTAGAGAAGAAATGATGAAGAGGTCACCTCAATTGAATAATCAAGTTATGAATTACACCTTTGTGATTGAATAATCAGGGTGTATGTGCAATAGCCCTTTTATGGGTATGTTTAAGTAATAAGCTGATCTTCTTTGCTCTCATTTCTTGACCTTAAGAGGAATTTGTCCTTAAAAGAAAGAAGAGAGGACGAGCTATGAAGGGTGGATGGACTTAGTTGAAATTATGGAGAATTTATGAACTTATAATTAGAACCCCACCCCAAGTATATATACACTCCACCTCTCTAAGCAAGGGAACTTTTCCTTCGTTTCCTTACTGTTCTATTCACCCAAAAACGACCAAGGACTTCCTTGGAGCTAAGGAGGACGACCAAGGGTGCAAGGTAGGTTTGTATTTCCTCTTCTTGCCTAAATTCATGGTTAAAACTCGAATTCAAGGTCATTTTCATGGCTAGCTCTCATGGCTCTATCTTTCTAGCCATCTTTTCTTGACTTTCCCTGGCGGTTTTCACCTTGGCCAACCTGTGAGAGCTCAATGACGCCATTAAAGCTTGGATCTCGAAAGCTTGGAGCTCAAGAAGCAAGCTTTAGGCGGGTTTTATAACTCTAAACCCATGCTTTGTTATATACATCTTGATTATGCATGTAGATGATAGTTTTTCTTCTTCCCTACTTTCCTTTGCTATTTTGCAAGCAAATCCGTGGGAAATCCTTGCTTTTCTTGAGCTAGGAGATGAAGACGTTAATTCCAAGAAAAATCCACCGCTTTTCACTTTATTAAACGGTCTCCCCAACTTGCTCTCTCGGTCTCAAGACCGTGAGGTGAGCAAACGGTCTCAAGACCGAGAGAGGGCAAACGGTCTTCACGACCATATAGCAGCATTGACCGAGCGTGGACCGTATAAGAAACCTGTATATAATTATGTAGACTAATCACCCTCAAAATTTGAGAGGTTAACTCCAAAGGAATCGGGAGATATGACCTTTTTAATCAACAACTTTAATTGAATTTATTCCGGATTTTCAAACGGTCTGAAATAGCCTTTTTGGGAAAACGGTCTCAAGACCGTGTAAGGTCGTTGACCAGGCGTTGACCGTATGCGATTACTGTTCAAAATAATGTTATTTAACAACTCACCAAATTTTATGGACTAATTCCAAACAAGCTAAGAGTTGAAGGGTGATTACTAGGGCAAACCCTAATTGAAATCAGTACTGAAATCTCAATAAAATAATGAGTGTTTACTGTGTGGGCAATCACCCAAGACCGTATGGAGGTCTGAGGTCAAGAATAGTTGACCAATTGAAGGTACAATAATACCAAATTACATTGCAATTAAATATTGATATAATAATCAATTCAATGGATCCAACCTTGAAGAATTTTCACTAGAATCCAAAAGTTGGATGGGCAAACGGTCTCAAGACCGTTTGGAACTCATCCAAACGGTCTCAAGACCGTGTGGTGACAACCCAAGACCGTTTGGAGGTCTAGGGTTAAGGTAATTTGATCAATTGATGGTCCAATTGCAATAAGTTATCAAATTAATCAAAATACTGATTTGTGACTCAATCAAGGTTCAATCCCTATCAAATCACATTAGATCTTGATGAAATCTTGGGCAAACGGTCTCAAGACCGTGTAGAGTTCATCCACACGATCTCAAGACCATTTGGGCCAAGTTTGGGCCCAAGTGGAGCTCAATTTAAGGGTTCAACCTTGAGTTGATTCATATTGTTTAGTGTTGATGGCTGAACATTGATAGACCTTAATTGAATCGACTTCAACCCTAATTGGTTAACAATTGAGGGTCAATTGAGTGACCAATTGGTTAAACATAACCCTAATTGACTTAATCCATAAGTGGTTACCATGGCTTTGACCTTTTGGGGGCTTCAACATTGATAAACATAATCAATTGAAAAGCTTGAACCTTGTTGAAGGACCAAACGGTTGAGACCATGTGAGCCTCACGGTCTCAAGACCGTTTGAGGGCTCACGGTCTCAAGACCGTTTGAGGGCTCATAGTCTCAAGAACGTTTGAGACCTCATGGTCTCAAGACCGTGAGAGGCCTCACGGTCTCAAGGTCAAGAGACATCAAACGGTCTCAAGACCGAGAGACATCAAACGGTCTCAAGACCGAGAGACATCAAACGGTCTCAAACCATGTAAGGCCTCTCGGTCTTGAAGTCAACATGGTTAAATGGTCTACACCCCCTCTCGGTTTGGGCTCACGACCTTGAAGGTCACACGGTCTTGAAGTCAACATGGTTAAATGGTCAACCCATCCAAACGGTCTCAAATCGTTTGGATGTTGAAGGTTGAGATCGTTTGAGGTGTTCAAAGATTGACTTCACTTAACCAATTGGAGATGTAAATGGTTCAAAGATGCTCTAACCTAAAACCCTAATGATAACCTAGGATATTAAGGGATTAAGTGACTAATGATTTGAACCATGATGGTGATCAATGGGGTGAATTACCAAAATACCCTTGAAGGGTCAATTGAGTAATACCTTGATCAAATCAAACCCTAATCACATGTTAGTGATGTTTTTGGCTATGTTAGCCCATGATGACTTATTTCAACTTGATCTAGAGTGATGTTATCACCATCTACTAGTATGAGGAGAGAGAAAGTACTTCTAGAGAGAGAAAGTGCTTCTAGAGAGAGAAAGTACCCTTTTTAGGTGGAAACTCAATTAAAGAACCTTTAATACACATGAATGTGCATAATTAGGGTATGAGCCACCTGTGTGAGATCATGGAAACCCTAATTATGATGTATGATGAATCTTAAGCCAGTCTGAGAGCATCAATGAGGATGTTCCACATACATGATGATGTTATGAGTTCAATTCACTTCAATGTGAATAGTAAACCCTAATTCAAGGGTAATGGCATTCAATGTGATTAGTAAACCCTAATTCAAGGGTAATGACATGCTTTATGAGTATTAAACTCTAATTGATAAGAATCAGAGAACTTAGCTCTTATGATAAGAGTGAGAAGTATATTCCTTGTTTTGAATTACCTTTATCAGTTGAACTAACTATGCAGGTCCTGATATGAAGGTGATCATATCCAGGTATGGGTGATGATACTGTATTCATTAAAAGCATGTTAAAGGCTTTATGAATAAGTAAAATATCTTGATGCCTTATCAGTGGCATCCTATGAGTTAATGGGCTGTAAGATCCATGAATACCACCAAGTCATGCTTCAGAGATGACTTGTGATGAGTATAATGAGAAATGATGATTGATGTGAGTTAGGCTTGTTACATTTAGTATTCTTCTTTCATAGGTGTTATGCTACTGTTATTGTTTGAAGAACAATGTGTGATGATTAAATGAATACTAAATGTACCTAACTAATCAAGTATAATGTAGAGCCCTGATCATAGACCCATCATTGTCAGAGATCAAATGATGGTGAAACAGGTTTTCCTAAGGGAACTCCTGGAACACATACTATTGAGTATGTGGGGTATATGGATGTGTAGAACCTTACATCCTAGTGTAGGTGATTGATGTAGATGTGTAATCCGTCAACCCTTCACTACTAAACCCTACCGTATCAGTGGAAGGTAAACATGAAACCCCCTGATGACGAAGAAAACATAGATATCCGTATCAGTGGAGATAAACATGAAAACTCCTGATGACGAAGAGAGTACAGAACGCCACTGTAACTCTAAAATAGCGAAGGACCAGTTTACCCTGGTGAGCTATAATAAGTAGAGACACAAGATGTCCTACAAGTGATCCTCTTACTGACTGAGGAAGATGAAGGTCATGAGAATCCGGCTCTCTTAATGACCTAAGTATGATACTGATGTGACTTCTCAGCGATCAGTTGGAGTATGAGTGGTATGCCTCATCTCCACATGGCATAATGTTGTTTGTAAAACATAATCAACCACGTAGTATACCTGCTAGAGATAATTACGAGTTAGTTGATTGATGATACACTGTGATAGTGCATATATTTCTTCATGTCTCATAAATGTTGAACTCTTGTTATATAGTTGCAACTGTTATTGAATACTTTGAAGGCTTTACTGCTTAAGATATTCTCTGATGTTATAATAAAGCTTCTGGCGGAGAGTTATAACTCTCGCTGGGAAAATTATGTAAAATTGTCTCACCCCGTAGACTTCAACTTTTTAGGTGGACGTCATAGACGGAGGAACCGGTCTACAGGTGACCAATCTCAGCAGCAGCAGCAGCACCAGGAGCAGCAGTAATCTCAGGTGGAGATTTAGCCTGCCATGTAGTGTAGTTAGAGCCAGTCCTATGTGTCTTCCGTACTCTCAGGTCTTGGAGTCTTTTGTGTGAGATCTTGAGATTTTGTATCTTGATGTATATAATTACTCAAGAAGTAATTATCATGAGATGTAAACAATTTATCTCTTGTTATGAAAGAAGTTTTTATAGATTCAAGCTCATCCCGAAAAGTTTTAATTTCCCGTGATTTTTGTCTTCCGCTGTTTATCGAATCGCTTCCGCTAAATTTAAATCGAGATTATATCGCGATTTGGAGATCAGAGCCCACAACATGAGACTATAATCTTCATAGTCAACTATGATTGGGTGGATATGGGTATGTGGTGGCAAATCATGGTGTGAGTGTGCCCACATGGGATTGTGGACTAGAAATAAAAAATGTGGGTGATTAAATTGATTGTTATTATCTCACAACCATAAGGTTTTTTCAACTGGAAGCAAATATATAGAATTGAATAATAAATTCATATTAAAATTATACATTGTTTAATCTAGAAATAATTTTAAATTGTAAAAATTGATAATTAGCGGGTTCCCCAAATCATAAGGCCACATGTGATTATACAATATGTTGGAGTTTGTTGTGTGATATGTTATATACAACATGTTAGAGTATATATGCGATATTAATATATAACAACAAATTATAGTATGTTGTGTGATTGTGGTCTACTACACAAGCGATTATTACAATAGGTGAAAGCATGTTGTGTGATTATGGTATTTTACAATGGGTTAGAATATGTTGTGTGGAAATGGTCTATTACAACATGTTAGCATCTATGTCTGTTAAAATGGATTAGAGCATGTGGTGTAGTTATGGTCTATTACAATATGTTTTAGTATGTTGTTATATTACATTGTGCTACAACATTTTAACACAACTTGTATCACATATACTAAAATAAATTTGGCTTGTTATATATAACATGTGTTGTATAAAATCAACAATAAACAACACTCATATAGACTTGTTGTAATTAATATACTAACTACAACACACCGAACATACGCATTGTATGCTTCTGGTTGTATTTTTTATTGTTGTAGTAAGTAGTGGATAGTATATATGTCAAACATAGAGGAAGTAGGGTTAACTTACCTTGTCGTAAACTAACACCTTCACCAATTTGCATAAGTTTCCTTTGAAATCATGTTTATACGTGTTCATTTCTAGGATTGTTAGAATCATAACTTCCATTTCAATGACGGAAGGTTGATTTCTCTACTAGAGGATGTGGCCATGATACCTCGTCTAAATCTTCATGATCACTTGCCAATCATCTTAAAGAAATTGAACTGGCCCACTAAGCTTGCTGATATTCTTGGCATCAAGAAGCCTAAAGACATTCCATGTTTGGATGTTGATGGTCACTTTAATATGCTTGATTTTCTTTAGGAGTTGTTCTAGAGAGTACTTTTCTGATTAAAGAATGATTTATTATAGAATTTTCCAACTTAAATGTTGAATAAGTGTTTACCTCAGAGTGTTCTCAAACTGCATGCGTACATCTATTAGTAACTTTGTGCAACATGATAAATTTTATTTAGAGGAGTTAGATAAAAAAAAGGATGGAGGGTCGTGGAATACAATCTGCATATGTTGCTTGGTTGTGAGCTTATATGTTGAACTTTGGTGAGTTGTATTTGTGTTTGGATGCGGCGAGGCTAAATGACATGATATGGAGGCCGTTCTGGGTCTAGCAATTTTATTTGTGGATGTGTATCAATACTTTCGAGTTTATGGGAATGACACATACACATCACATCCTTGTGTAGGAGTATTTGTTGAATATCAAGATAGGTGGTCCTTTCCAGAAATGTGGTGAGAAAGCACGATGGCTCTCTCATTTGACAAATGGTGAGGTGTGCCGGAGTTGGATGAAATTACATCATGACACTTCAATGCCCTAGTTAATAAATTTTTGTCATCGACATACTATAGTTGATGGTGGAAGTGGTGGATGTTGATCCTAGTTCAATTGAGATTCTACCAATGCTGAGACTGAAATTTGTGTAAACAATCGTAAAATACACTTACAGGATAAAAGATGCATGCCATAGACGAGGTTACGGTACCAGTTCCATGTGGTAAGAGATCATAGTAGAAGAAAATTAGTTTTTGTACCTCATTCAATGGGAAATATTTTAATGAACAATCATACTTCCTATACTGTACTAGTGTCTTGCCGACTTCATGATATTGATATATTTAATATAGAGTTGGTAAACTTTAATGGATGAAATTAGCTTTGCAGACTATAAGAGAATCATGATGCCCTTCGTGATACTTCTATTATAAACCCATACTCATCATGTTTAGACCCCTTTTTACGGTAGATATTCCATGGATATCGCACTACCAAAAAACATATAGATGACAGTCATGTAAAAAGTTATGCACTTTAGGTGACATGTTTGTACATGACTTATAATCTGTGTAGGCCTACATAAAATAGATGGCATACATTTTTGTATATTTGAAAGGGTGACATACTTTAGATGACATGCATGTATGTCACGTGTAGTCTGTACAACATAGGTGACAGACATTTTGTCATAGTTGAAAGGGTGACACACTATAGGTGACATACATTTGAATTACCTATGTTCTAATGGGGGTTTGCACATGTATATGAGTCAAGTGTAATATACAAGGAGACATAACATTTATGTGACATGTATGTGTGTCACCAAAGTTATAGATGACATAAATTCATGTCATCTAACCTTAGAAATTTTACAGAATTACTATGAGAGGACATTGTCATGATATGGGTCTTGAATTCTCACAAATGCATTACGGGGGACCTGCTGTTAGAGGAAATTCTCATGATATGGGCCCCAACCCTCACATATGCATTTTTAGAGAATTGTTGTGAGTGGACATTATCACTATATGGGCCCCAGTTCCTAAGAAATGCATTGAAAGAGAATTTTTATGAGAAGAAATGTGGCATGGCTCCTCCCGAGTGTACTTTTGTTGGAATATATCAACACTTATTTGGTCACCGTGCGCTGGACGATGATGTGATGCGAGGGCACTGAGCCGCTGCACGTGACATGGGCACCGACGACGATTCTATCTAGGTCTCAACATGTCGAGGATCGATACGATAGAGTCCAGCATCGATCCCCGGAGGCGGCAGCCCATACACGATTCCCTACAGTCGTGTGTTAAGCAGGCTTGGCACTGGTCAACCCAGCAGGAAGGACTGCCCTGCTGTCCACCATACATGAGAGGGTTCCCTCCATGTCTTAGTTCTGCTCTCTTTAATGGCAAAATTTAGTTTTCCCACATCGGCAATGACACATTATGACCATCTTGCTGCGTCACAAGTGAAAAGTCGTGAGGTTGTTCCTGTGGTCCTTTACCACGTGGGGCCTACATCCTGCATGGTTGGACCTACTGCACAAGTTTCATATCCTTTTAGGAGCCTCCATACATGTCGTGGCAAACCGTTAGCAGCTAAAAGTTTGGTAATCATCTTCGGGTTGTTCATTTATCTTCACTGAGTCGTGTTGATGGAATCCGTAAGGCGTTGGAGTATGCGGATGTTTGGGAGGGTTTGGTGTTTACTCTTTGTTCTTCCAAGCATTGGATGTGTGGTGTATGCCTTGGCATCATGCCATGGTCTAAAGCATGTCCTCATCAAGCTTCTGATGGATCTAATGTTACTACCACTCTACCTCGATAGCCTGGTGAGACATCACTCGATGTGATAGTTGGTTTGCCTACTCCCATCAATTCTGGCTTTCCAGATTCTGTTCCTTGCACTCTGTCAGCTCGTCAGCATATTGAGCCACTGCCTCTTCCTGTTGACCGACTATAGCTCGACACAGATCTTCTAGATTCTATCTTCTGCACGGGTTTCCCTACCTTAAAGAGCATCCCTCTTCTTTGTCATTTTCCCTTTGCCGACACTCTTCGTTCTTGCTTACTCTAGGTGGCTTCTTGCCCACGCTCTATTGATGCATGGATTCGTATTTTGTTGCTTCCAGTATGTGTTCTGTATTGCTTCTCCCCTAAGTCTGCTCAATAATAGTCTTCTCAAAAACGCATCTCTCTACAACAACTTATGATCCTTAAGGCTTTGGAGACTTAGAATTCGGGACCTGATGGCATTCAACAACTCCTGGCTCAGATTTTGGCTCATTGTTGTCCTACCAGGCGAGAACATTCTTCTGAAGCTTGTATTTCACGTGCCAAGTCTAAGATCAAAGATAGCCAATTTTCTACTGCCATCCATGTTCTATCCTCTCATGGTGTTACCCCTACAAAAGCTGCTAATTATTCTTATCTTGAAGCTAAACACCCTCAACCTCCACTATCATTGGTACAACCTCAGTCTAAAATTTCTAGCTCTCCATTTGTTGCTTCTCACTCTATGATTGAAGAAGCCATTTTATCATTCAAGAAAGGGACCGCTTGCACACGTGATGGCCTACGATCACAACATCTTATTGATTATATGTGTGGGGCTGCCACTGCAGTGAAAGATGATTTTTTAATGCATTTACAACTATGGTGAATCTTTGGCTCACTGGTCGTTGTCCATATTCCCTAGCTCCCTACATTGCCAGTGCTCCACTGACTCCTTTTCTCAAACCATACAATGGCATTCGGCCTATTTCTATGTGTACTATTTGGCAGCGCCTTGTATCCAAAGTTGCGGCAAAGGGTGTAAGTTATGGTGTCGTCCCTTATCTTATGGATCATCAGTATGGTGTTGGTATTTCTGGTGGTGTTGAGGCCCTTCTACATGTTGTCACTCAACTTGTCTATGAATAACAACACCACACTACAATCACCATGGCTCTTATTGACTTCAACAATGCCTTCAACATGGTTGATAGATCTACCATATTCCGAGAGGTTCGTCTTCATTGCCCTTCTATTGTACGATGGGTTGAGTTTTTCTATATCTCTCCATCTCCTCTCTATATGGATCATGGCGAGCCTATTTCTTCTTCTGTCGGGGTACAACAAGGTGACCCATTAGACCCCCCCTACTTTTTTCCTTGGGACTCCACCCTCCTATTTTACAGGAAAAGGATGCATGTCAACTTGGCCTCCTTTCTTTCTACCTTGATGATGGTACCCTCATTGGGGACATAGAGGTTGTTTCGAAGGCTCTATCCCTCATTCAAGAGCAAGGCCCGATGTATGGTCTTCATCTCAATACTAAGAAGATAGATTTTGTGGCCATCTGATGACCCTAGATGAGGCTCGAATGTGAGCTTATTTCCAACTGACATCTCTCATCCAGAGCGTGGAGTGAAGATTCTAGGTGGCCCAATTTTCTACAGACGCATCCTTTGCAAAGGAACTTCTCCAAAAATGTGTGATGAAGACCCTTGATATGATGGATCGCATGTCCTCACTCCAGGACCCACAGTGTGAGCTTCTTCTTCTTAGGTCTTGTGTTGGGATGCCCAAACTGTTGTTTGATCTTCGTACAACACCTCCTTCTTCTATCACACCTGTGTTGGATATTTTTGATCACGGTCTTCGTCGTTGTCTGGAGCGTATTGTGGTTGGTGACGGACCATGTTTTGGTGATTTACAATGATATTTGGCTACACTTCCTATGCATCTAGGGGGATTGGGGATCAAGTCCTCTCAAGATGTCAGTAAATTTGCTTTTGTTGCCACTCAGATACACACTAAAGATCTCCAAGACCATATGTTGTGTGAGGTCACATGCGTGCCTGCAGGGCTCCCTTTGTCCAAGCACATGCTTGCATATGCAATATCTTTCCATCTTTATGTTGGTTTATGTTGACAAGTATGCATTCTACCACCCCAAAGACCCAGTCTATTTTGGTAGATGCTTACTACAAAACGGTCATCCAGCAAATCATGGCAAGTGACCTATCCTTACGGGAACATGCTATTCTCACTTCTTTACAAGACGATCATGTAGAAAATATTTTGAGGGTTGTTCCTATTGATGGCCTTGGTCTGTTTATGTTACCCATTGAGTATCGAGCTATCCTTTAGTATTGTCTTATGATTCCCTTATATCCAGGTGATGAACGTTGTCTAATTTGCAACATCACAGATCTTGATGCCTTTGGTGATCATGCAGTGCACTACCGCTCATGGCCTGGTTATAAGTTTCATCATGATGTTGGCACTCGATCTGGGTTAAAGGTTTTGAAAGAATCTCCTTTGGCCTTCCTTGGCACTCAATCTGATGGTGTTCATTCGTTGCAACATGCAGACATTCTTTTATTTCACTGGATGAATGGAAAACATGTCTGTGTTGACCTAACAGGAGTTTCTCCCTTGAACTTTAAAGCAGGGCAGGCAGCGTCCGAGGCAACAATACAAAAAGTTCATAAACATGGAACAGCATGGGAGGCCAATCAACATCATTTTCTACCTTTTGCCTTTGACACCTTTGGGGTGCCTGCCAACGATGCAGTTTCTCTTCTTCGACACCTTCAACATATATAAATAGGAATCTTATGATACCTTCATCTACATGTAATGATTTTATTTTTGGGTCCTTGGGTTTTTCCATCCAATAAGGATTGGCAACCTAGTTTGTTGCTTGTGCTTCTGTGAGAGCTTTTATGTAATCTTTTGAGCAATTATATGAAACATATTAAGTGACATGTTGTGAGACGACACCATCATGATATGGGCCCTGACTCCTCAGAAATTTATTTTCAGGGGCTTACTGTGAGAGCACACTATCATGATAGTGGTCACATATCCTCCCAAATGCAATTATAATGACATGTTGGGAGAGGGAATTGTCATGATATTGGAGGTGTATCCTCTCAAATGCATTTTCAAAGACTTGATGTGAGAGGATGCCATAATGATATGGGCCCTGGTTTCTCCCAGAAACATATTCAGTGACATGTTGTGAGACGACACCATCATGATATGGGCCCTGGCTCCTCAGAAATTTACTTTTAGGGACTTACCGTGAGAGAAAACTATCATGATAGTGGTCACATATCCTCCCAAATGCAATTACAAGACATGTTGGGAGAGGACATTCTCATGATATGTGATGTGCCTCCTCCAAAATGCATTTTTGGGATCTTCCCGTGAGAGGACACCATCATGATATGGGTCATGGCTCCTCAAAAGTTTATTTTTAGGGACTTGATGTGAGAGCACACTGACATGATATTGGTCATAGATCCTCCCATATACACCTCCATCCCCATGCTACGAGAGGACATTCTCATGATATGGGATAGAGGGTCACCCTGGCGAAGTCCACGTGCAGGCTTTGTGCTTTTGGTCCGATCCCCGTTTATAGCAAAAGTGTGCTGGACAGATGTGATGCAATCTTTGACTTTACTCCTCCACTTCATCCCAAAACCCATCTTCTCCATCACCACATCAAGGAAACTCCACTCCACCATGTCGTATGCTTTGGACATGTCCAACTTCATAGCAAGACTAGCTTTTTTCTTCCCCTTTTCTCTCTTCATAGAGTGGAACACTTCATAGGCTATGAGAGCTCAATGTTATGATATAGGTCATATATCCTCCTAAATGAATTGTTAGATATTTGATATGCGATGACAGTTGTCATGATATGGGCCCAAGTACCTCAAAAATGTATTTTCAGAGACTTACTATGAGAGGACACTTTCATGACATGGGCAATGACTCCTCTCAAAAGAATTTTAGGGACATGTTGTGAGAAGAAAATATCATGATATGAGCCCTGATCCCTCACAAATTCAATTTTAGGGACTTGTTGTGAGACGTCACTATCATAATATGGGTCTTAGCTCATCCCAAATGCATTTTGAGGGACTTGTTGTTAGATGATACTATCATGATATGGGCCATGACACCTCCCAAATGCATTTTTAGGGACTTGTTGTGAGAGGACATTGTGGTGATATGGGCCCCAAATCTAGCCAAATGCATTTGGAAAGATTTGTTGTGAAACAACACAGTCAAGATATGGGCACTAGATCCTCATTAATGCATTTTAAGGAGTTGTTGTAAGAGCTCAATGCCATGATATAGGTTGTGGATCCTCCTAAATGAATTGTCAAAGACTTGCTATGAGATGACATTTGTCATGATATGGGCCCAAGCACCTCTCAAATACATTTTCAGAGACTTGTTATGAGAGGACACTTTCATGAGATGAGCCATAGTTCTTCCTAAAAGAATTTTTTGGGACATGATGTGAGAGGACAACATCATGATATGGGTTGTGACTCCTCACAAATTCATTCTTAGAGACTTTTGTTATGAGAAGACATTGTCATGATATGGGTCGTGGGTCCTCCCTAATACATTTCTAGGGACTTTCTATGAGAGGACATTGTCATGATATGTGACATGTCTCCTCCCGGATGCATTTATAGAGACTTTATGTGAGAGGACAATGCCATGATATGGGCCTTGGATCCTCCATAATCCATTTCTATGGACCTTTTATGAGATGACATTATCATGATATGGGTCGTGGCTCCTCCCAAATGCATTTTTTGGGACTTACTGTGAGACGACATTTGTAATTACATGGACCCCAAATACTCAAATGAATTTTTGGGGACTTGTTGTAAGAGGACACTATCATGATATGATCCCTGGATCCTCACAAATGAATTTCAAAGGACTTGTAGTGAGAAAAGACTGTCATGATAGGAGTCTTGGCTCCTCCAGATACAATTTTGAGAACAAGGTCCATAGAAATGGATTATGGGCCCTGATTTTATTTATTTGAAGGGACATGTTATGAAGGACACTATCATGATATGGGCCATGTATCCTCCATAATGCATTTGAAGGGACATGTTATGAAGGACACTATCATGATATGGGTCGTGGAACCTCCCAAATGCATATTTAGGGACTTGATGTGAGATAACATTTGTTATGATATGGGCCCTGACACCTCCCAAATGCATTTTCATGGACTTGTTGTGATAGGATGTTGTCATGATATGGGACCTGACACCTCCCAAATGCATTTTTAAGAACTTACTGTGAGATGACATCATCATCATATGTGCCATGGCACCTCTGAAATGTATTTTCAAGGACTTGGCATGAGAGGACATTGTCATGATATAGGCCCAAACTTGAGAGGACATTGTCATCATATGTGCCATGGCACCTCCCATTTTCACTTGAAACTTATTGTGAGAGGAAACTGTCACAATATTCATCCCAAATGCAATTTTTGTGAGTTAATGTGAGAGGAAACTGTCACAATAAATGCAATTTTTGTGAGTTAATGTGAGAGGACACTGTCATGATAAGGGCATGACACCACACAAATACATTTCTAGGGACTTGGTGCAAGAGGTTAGTGGCACAATATGGGCCATGGCTCCACACAAATGCATTTTAGGGAGTTGGTTTGAGAGGACACTCTCATGATATGGGCCATGTTTCCTCTCAAATGCATTTTAGGGACTTGGTGCAAGAGGTTACTGGCACAATATGGGACATGGCTCCACACAAATGCATTTTAGGGAGTTGGTTTGAGAGGACACTCTCATGATATGGGCCATGTCTCCTCTCAAATGCATTTTCATGGAGTTTCTTTAAGATGTTTGATGACACTTAGCTTCTAGGAGGAATTGGAGTGTATGTTGTATCATGTTCTATCACGGTCACAACATGCATTGTGGAGATAGTCATGATGTTGCATTGTGAGAAATGATTCATGGCACCTCCCAAATGCATTTTAAGGACTTGATGTGAGATAACATTTGTCATGACATGGGACATGAAACCTCCCAAATGCATTTTGATGGACGTGTTATGAGAGGACGTTGTCACCCATAAGTATTTTTAAAGATTTACTATGAGATGATATTGTCATCATATGTGCGATGGCACCTCCCAAATGTATTTTTAAGGACTTGGCGTGCGAGGACATTATCATGATATGGGCCCAAACTTTACCGAAATACATTTTCAGGGACTTATTATGAGAGGACACTAACTAATATATGGGTCATGTATCCTCCTTAATGCATTTGAAGGGAGATGTTGTGAAAGGACAATATCACGATATTAGTTGTGGCACCTCCCAAATACATTTTTAGGGACTTGATGTGAGATAACATTTGTCATGATATGGGCCCTAACATTTCCCAAATGCATTTTTATGGTCTTGTTGAGAGGACGTTGTCATGATATGGGACCTGACACCATCCAAATGCATTTTTAATGACTTACTGTGAGATGACATTGTCATCATATGTGTGATGTCACCTCCCAAATATATTTTCAAGGACTTGGCGTGAGAGGACATTGTCATGGTATGGGCCCAAACTTCACCCAAATGTATTTTTAAGGACTTATTATGAGAGGACACTGTCAATATTTTAGGGAGTTGGTTTGAGAGGACACTCTCATGATATGGGCCATGTTTCCTCTCAAATGCATTTTAGGGACTTGGTGCAAGAGGTTAGTGGCACAATATGGGCCATGGCTCCACACAAATGCATTTTAGGGAGTTGGTTTGAGAGGACACTCTCATGATATGGGCCATGTCTCCTCTCAAATGCATTTTCATGGAGTTGCTTTAAGATGTTTGATGACACTTAGCTTCTAGGAGGAATAGGAGTGTATGTTGTATCATGTTCTATCGCGGTCACAACGTGCGTTGTGGAGATAGTCATGATGTTGCATTGTGAGAAATGATTCATGGCACCTCCCAAATGCATTTTTAAGGACTTGATGTGAGATAACATTTGTCTTGAAATGGGCCCTGACACCTCCCAAATGCATTTCGATGGACTTGTTATGAGAGGACGTCGTCATGAAATGGGACCTGACACCACCCAAATGCATTTTTAAGGACTTATTGTGAGATTACATTGCCATCATATGTGCGATGGCACCTCCCAAATGTATTTTCAAGGACTTGGTGTGAGACAACATTTGTCTTGATATGGCCCAAACTTCACCGAAATGCATTTTTAGGGACTTATTATAAGAGGACGCTGCTGATATATGGGCTATGTATCCTCCTTAATGCATTTGAAGGGACATGTTGTGAAAGGACACTATCACAATATTGTTTTTGGCACGTCCCAAAAGAATTTTTAGGGACTTGATGTGAGATAACATTTGTCATGGTATGGGCCCTAACACCTCCCAAATGTATTTTGATGGACATGTATGAGAGAAGGTTGTCATGATATGGGCCCAAACTTCACTGAAATGCATTTGAAGGGACATGTTGTGAAAGGACTATCACAATATTGGTCGCGGCATTTGTCATGATATGGGCCCTGACACCTCCTAAATGTATTTTGATGGACTTGTTATGAGAGGACATTGTCATGAAATTGGACCTGACACCACCCAAATACATTTTTAAGGACTTATTGTGAGATGACATTGTCATCATATGTGCGATGACACCTCCCAAATGTATTTTCAAGGACTTGGCGTGAGAGGGAATTGTCATGATATGGCCCATACTTCACTGAAATGCAGTTTTAGGGACTTATTATGAGAGGACGTTGCCAATATATGGTCTATGTGTCCTCCTTAATGCATTTGAAGGGACATGTTGTGAAAGGACGCTATCACAATATTGGTCGTGACATTTGTCATGATATGGGCCCTGACACCTCCCAAATGCATTTTAATGGACTTGTTATGAGAGGATGTTGTCATGAAATGGGACCTGACACCACCCAAATGCATTTTTGAGGACTTATTATGAGATGACATTGTCATCATATGTGTGATGACACCTCCCAAATGTATTTTCAAAGACTTGGCGTGAGACAACATTTGTCTTGAAATGGGCCCTAACATCTCCCAAAAGCATTTAGAGGGACATGTTGTGAAAGGACACTATCGTGACATGGGTTGTTGGGTCTTGTTTTGGAAGAGTTTTTGCAGAATATACCTTATCATAGAGAAAGTCTGGTGACGTCCTACTGCATGATGGTGTGCAACGCTCCTGGCTTACATAGACAATACTTCTCTCCCATCCTCTGAATGCGTCATGGGAAGATCCGACGGCGCTCCTCGTGTGCGGTGATCTATGCCGCTTGTAGCACATTTGGACGTTCGTTGACATCTCTCAAATTCATTTTGATGGACTTGTTATGAGAGGACGTTGTCATGATATGGGACATGACACCTCCCAAATGCATTTTCATAGACTTGTTGTGAGAGGATGTTGTCATGATATGGGAGCTAACACCTCCCAAATACATTTTTAAGGACTTACTGTGAGATGACATTGTGATCATATGCTCCATGGCACATCCCAAATGTATTTTCAAGGACTTGGCATGAGAGGACGTTGTCATGATATGGGCCCAAACTTCATCGAAATGCATTTACAGGGACTTATTATGAGAGGACATTGTCAATATATGGACCCTGGTCCTCTTTAATGCATTTGAAGGGACATGTTGTGAAAGGACATTATCATGATCTGAGTCATGGCACCTCCCAATTGTATTTTTGGGAGTTGATGTGAGATAACATTTGTCATGATATGGACCGTGACACCTCCCAAATGCATTTTTATGGACTTGTTGTGAGAGGACGTTGTCATGATATGGGACCTAACACCTCCCAAATACATTTTTAAGGACTTACTGTGACATGACATTGTCATCATATGCGCCATGACACCTCCCAAATGTATTTTCAAGGACTTGGCGTGAGAGGACATTGTAATGATATGGGCCCAAACTTCACCAAAATACATTTCCAGGGACTTATTATGAGAGTACACTACCAATATTTGGGCCATGTATCCTTCTTAATGTACTTGAAGGGACATGTTGTGAAAGAACACTATCACAATATGAGTCATGGCACCTCCCAAATGCAATTTTAGGGACTTGATGTGAGATAACATTTGTCATGACATGGGACCTGAAACCTCCCAAATGCATTTTGATGGACTTGTTATGAGAGGACGTTGTCACCCATAAGTATATTTAAAGATTTACTATGAGATGATATTGTCATCATATGTGCGATGGCACCTCCCAAATGTATTTTCAAGGACTTGGCGTGCGAGGACATTGTCATGATATGGGCCCAAACTTCACCGAAATACATTTTCAGGGACTTATTATGAGAGGACACTAACTAATATATGGGCCATGTATCCTCCTTAATGCATTTGAAGGGACATGTTGTGAAAGGAAAATATCACGATATTAGTCGTGGAACGTCCCAAATACATTTTTAGGGACTTGATGTGAGATAACATTTGTCATGATATGGGCCCTAACATTTCCCAAATGCATTTTTATGGTCTTGTTGAGAGGACGTTGTCATGATATGGGACCTGACACCATCCAAATGCATTTTTAATGACTTACTGTGAGATGACATTGTCATCATATGTGTGATGTCACCTCCCAAATATATTTTCAAGGACTTGGCGTGAGAGGACATTGTCATGGTATGGACCCAAACTTCACCCAAATGTATTTTTAAGGACTTATTATGAGAGGACACTGTCAATATATGGGCCCTGACTCCTCCTTAATTCATTTGAAGGGACATGTTATGAAATGACACTATCATGATATGGGTCATGGAACCTCCCAATTATATTTTTAGGGACTTGATGTGAGATAACATTTGTCATCATATGGGCCCTAAAATTGTTGTTGATGGTCATTCTAAGTCATTATAAGAGTCATTTGTAGAAGGATATTGGCATGGAGATTGTCTCCAAACTCATACACATCTCTTTTGTAATCACTCTAAGACTAATGAGCCTTGTCTTTGAGGTAAAGTACTCCTTGGCAACAAGTTACAAAGACCACCCACCCCGAGCAACAATTCCTACGAAAGAGAGATGGGTGCCACAAACATCTGACCGATCATGCTTCGATCATCCTCAAACTCATACGGATTTCCACTATGAATTTTTTTTAGAACAATTTCAACAAATTGATTGCACTGCGGCAGGCGAACCGGTCATTTCACAAATGAAACATTCGGTTGGGAGTTGAGCCGATCGGTTCACCAATTGAACCGGTCGGTTCACATTCCTGATCAGCCTCCAATTGACTTTCCTCTTTTCATTTCCTACTAATCTAAAGATTTATTCTTTTCCCAATCGAATTGTACAAGTGAAATGAAAATCTTTTCTCACCAACCCGAACTTTCCCAAACCTTCTCGTTTGGTCCAGCCAAATCGATCGGTTCACCAAGTGAACCAGTCGTCTCACTGACCATGAGTCAATCGATTCACCCAGTGAACCAGTGAGTTGGTGGTCCAAGTTGTGTAGAAAACAGTCAATACAGTTCTCAATCAATCTGACACTCAAATCAGTTAGTCCAACACTTGAACTTGATGATTCTGAGTCAAGTCTATTGATTCAATGTTTGATTGAGTTCCTAAACACCTTTAGTAATCAATCCAAACATCATTCATGGATAAAATCCTCTTCCAGGTTAAATCCTTTGTGTGTGACCCTATATGTCCCATTTCACATTGGCAGTGAATGTCCATAACAGCTTATGATATCACAAGCAAAGAGCGGTGCCTAGTCGCACATCAGTGCTACCCAAGTGAAAAGAAAAGTTGGAGAACAACTTTCAATCCTACAATCTGTGATTGGTGTTACAATGAATGTATAATTCCTTTGTCACTGATATCCTGAATGAACTCAAGGCATGGAGTTGTCATCCTTTCAACGTTTATTCATTTTCTTGATCCAAAGTAGACTGTCTGAGATAAGTGTGCCATCAATATCACATATTGACTCACACGCGCATGCATGCTTTTCTAAGTCTCACTTATCAAGTGTCCATGGACATCATACTCCCTCAGGAGGGACAAATCCCATATCTATCACTCACAGTCAAAACCCCATGTGTCAAAGTCACCCAATCATCACCTTTATAACAATCCATATTTCAGGTCTGCGTTTGATGATGTCAAAGTGTACCCAACGGCATGTGATGAGTGCAATGATTTTAGGTCTAAGAATCACAATCATCATCATCACTGTGAGAGTTGTAGTGGTTTATGGGAAACATGCAAATAAAATTTTTGTTTCTGCTGCACATATCTACGTACAATTTCCCAACAAGAACATGTTCATCCAATTTGCTAATCGGACATTCCCTCACCATCTGACCCTAGATTCTTGCAGTGAAAGCAAGTTAGCAGGGATGAACACCATCGTCTCGAGTGTCCATGCTGAAGGCAGCATAAACACTAGTCCAGAGGAGAGGGGGGCATCTCCAGACCTGACACCTAGCCTTCGAATTGCGGGCCAAGTGTCCTAGAGCACGACACTGGAAACAAACCAGTGCACCCAAGCATTGGTGCCACCGCTGTCCTAGCCTCAGGTGTCTAAAATATGCATTACTAGAGACACGACGATGGCCCAGTTAGGAAACTAGTAGCTCATCTAGGTGTGGTAGTGTGCAACTCAGAGAACACAACCTAGCTCCCTGTCACACCTCCATCATCCTTGGGCACCGAGCACGGTACAACCCCCAAGATCACCGTCGAAAGGGAGACACAAAGAGACCCGACCCAAAATCAACCCTCAGAGAAACCCTCAAAGCATCCGGTGTCCCCCCCCCAACAAACCACCTGAATCCCCGCATCCACACTGATCAAAATGACCATATGCTTGAGGCATAACCTCAAACACCCTACGAGCATCACCCACCCTTAACAACCTCTCCCTCTCCTTGTCTGATACCATATCCAGCCAATCAGAGAAACAAGGAGCCACAAGCCTTTTTGACTTGCCACCCCATCCATATAGCCCAAACCACGACAACAAACAACTCCAAATCCAAGCTCACCCCTTTCTACCAGATTCAAGGTCACCATCACAACCGAGAGAATGGGGAGAGGAGTCGGGTCCGCCATCGAAGCTATTCTCGCCCGCCCCATTTCACTAGCAAGAGATGTCGGAAGGGCACACTCCTGTCCCATGTTGCTTGTGCTTCCCTTAACTGAGTTCTAAATTCTGCAATGGGGGAAGGGGGAAAGGAAGGATCGACTATGCCCATGGAACCGCCAAATCTGTCTGGTTTGCAGTCGACACCCTCAACCCCTCTTGTTGGCGTGCCCCTACTATTAGCCTCTCCTATTGGTATGCTCCTACTGCCAAGCCGAAGCGGCACCGTAAAGCGCCCCTCACAGAAGTCCAAACAACATAGAAGAGGCCTAACAGGCCGCGCTCGCCCTCCTCATTGCTCCTCAAGATGACAGAGGAGACCCCTGTGGAAGCGCTCCATGCACCACCGCTGCTACTTGGGCACATGCATAGATTCCCTAGGGGCTCACCGCCTTCCACTAGCACGACCCTTAGCTCACCCCGAGTCAAACATGTTTATTGTCCCTAAATAAGGTGTCCTAAACTATGAATATACAAGAAGGAGTTTGCCTCCACACATGTAAGTTGTATGCCACTTTATGTGGCTAGATGGTGGTTCCAACTAGGGTTTGCCCCCCCTTCACTGCTCGCTCAATGGTGGAAGCTGAAATACAAGCAATTGTTCAAGCTAGTGAAATTTGTAGGGCAAATGGCCTTCTAAAGGTCATCATTATGCAATAACTTGTTTTGATGTCAAACCATGTAGAATTAACTATTTGAGATAGGACTTTGACAATCCTATTTGAAGAGGTTGTTTGGCTTGTAACCAATCCGATTTTAAAATTTGAAATAGTTGGCAAAATGGTTTCCAATCCTTTTAGTCATGGGTTACAGGGATCTGAACATAATATCATGAAAATAAGTTCCAAATGCACAAATTTTCAAGTAACCCCTTTTCCCCGCAATCGGTCAATCCCATGCTTCCCTGTTATTCTGACTCACGCGCTCTCAACCCCACTTTGCGCGTCCCCGCTCGCCACCTACCTTCCCACGCGCGGGTTGAGCGACCTGGAAAGAACCCCCAAACCAGTTTCTCACCGGCAAACCGCAAGTGTAGATCACCGATGGTGCCCATGGAAGGGGCGACGCTCCTTGGTGTAAGACATCATTCCTTCTTCATCCTCAGAACAAGAAACCGTTGTCGCCCTAGGAACTGGCAACCGCCGCTGGTGGTACATCGCCATGTAAGATGTTACGACCCGCGTTTCGTTTTGTAAGTAAGTACCTTGGTTAGCGCATAATTGAGGTAGTTATGTTGAGATGAGTACTTGCTTTTGTTAATAGTGTTTTGAGTTTTGAGCCAGTGTTAATGTATCATTAGTTTGTTTTCTTGTCCTGAGGTTGAGGACAAGTTTGTGCTTAATCCGTTGCCGAAGAAATCATGCGAAACCGACCTACGAGTAAAAAGATATGGACTTTTTGGTGTTCAGGGACCTATGTGCAATTTCGGAAAGTTTTTGGATAATTTATTTTCGGCCCCCTGGGCGCCCTGCCTTATCCTTTCCTTTAGCCTTCCTTTATCTCTTCGTTAGCCGACTAAGGAATGAACGAAGGGTTCATTTCCTCCGTTAGCCGCTGGACGAGAAACAGAGAAAGAGAGAGAGAGCGAGCTAGAGAGGAGAGGCTGGGAAATCAAGCCCTTCTCCCCCGATTTCTTCATCTTCTCCAGCTAATCTACCCGCCGCATCTTCCTTCTTCTTCCCTGCGTTCTTCTTCCTCCTGCAGCCATGAAGAGGATGACCAAGGAGGTGGTCTAGGGAGCGAACGGTGCTTCCTTCTCGGTTCTTTCTTCTTGCCAAGTGATTGCTAGGTCGTCCCGGAGCTATAGGAGTGATTTGGGTAAGAATCATCCGCCGAATCGACCCCGATCTTCGTTTTTAGTTCTGCAATTTCCGTTCTGCCCAGGTTGCACGGCGTGCAAACCTGGTTTGCACGGCGTGCAACATTGCAGATAGCTAATATAGGGGAAAAATCCGTTTCTAGGCAGGTGCACGGCGTGCAAAGTCAGTTGGCACGGCGTGCAAAGTTGCAGATAGCAGAGCGAGTTTCAGCCCAGGTGCACGGCGTGCAAATCAGTTTGCACGGCGTGCAGGTCAGTTTGCACGGCGTGCAAGTCAGTTTGCACGACGTGCAAAGGTGCAGAAAAGTAGAACAGAAGTGCACTGAAGGTGCACGACGTGCAGCCTAGGTGCACGGCGTGCACATTGCTGTAAAGGGCAGAATTAGGCGTGGTTGTGGACGTTTTTCGGTGTATACGAACACACCGAAGTGGGTGAGTAATAGTTCATTTAGAAATCATTATTTAACTCATTTTAAATACTTATTTGCTTCAGTATCAGTTAATATGATTCCTAAACAGTGTAACATGTACTTCAGTATGATAAGTTCAGTGGAACTTGAATTGCGTGATGTAAATGATGAAAAAAAGAGGAAATGTTATGTCTTACAGTTGCTATATGATATTTCTGTTTAATTGTTTATCTTTTAGTTAATTAATAGACCTAAGAGCCCTAACACCGTAGAACCCCTAAAGGAAGGTCTGTTACTTAGGGGTGAAACTCGTGTCCAACATCAACCGGTTGAGTAATTCTGGTGGCACGAGGATAGAAAGAAAGGCAGTGTCTAACAATAATCGTGCGTGTGTCACGATGGCACTGGGAAAAACAAAAAGAAAACTTGGTTATCTAACATCATTCGTGTGTGTGTCACGAAGGTAACCCTGTGACTCTCCGCCGGTGTACTCCGGTTAAAGGAGGAGTCGGGAGCACACGTGGTTGTGCATTGAGGCCGTAGAGCCTATGTTTTGGCCGGAGAGCCAGGGGTCCTGTAGCAGAGCAGGGCTGGCGTCAGATTTAGCATTTCCCGGGTGTGTCGCTAAGTCTTGTACGGTGGGACCGTAGCATGGACTTGTTGCGGATCTTTATATGCAGAGTACACTGCATATATTTAGGGCATAATAATAAAATGGATAAATAATCGAGTAGGTTCACAGTAAATTTATATAACTGTTTTATTACCTGAAATACATGTTAATGCTTAGAAGTGTGGTTATGGTCTGTATATTTGTTATGCTAATAGAACTGCCCTGCTTGAACTGTATATTTGTTTATTTCAGTTTATAAATCTGACGAGTTGTTTAGTGATAGCTAAGTGAAATGTTATTCACTGAGCGAGTAGGCTCATACCTCTACTCAAAACATTTTCAGGTCAGCAACAGCGTCAAGGATCAGAAGGATCGTTTCATCCTAATGCTTAGTCGATAGAAGGTTTGTTGTTAGTCTAGTTAGAGGTCTCTTAGTCCATTCCCCTCGATCCTTGGGACATGGTGTGGGTGAGAGAGAGAGTGTGTATGTGTAATGTGTACACAGATGTAATTAGTGTTATGCTTTCTTTATGTTAATCAATGTATTATGCTGTAGACCTTGCTTGTATCTTCTATCAGTTTAATTGAAAAGTTTCTGCAGTTTGTTTAGTTCTTGTTTACAGCTTAAACTTGATTATCAATTAAATGCCTTGGACTGTTTTAAAAGTGACGAATGGTTGGTTATGTGTTAATCCCACCTGTCGTGCCCTAATCTCGTGGTTTGTGTCTAATGTGAGATTGGGGCGTGACAACTCTTGGTATCAGAGCTTAGGTTGAGTACATAGTTACTCAGAGTCCAGGTCAGGGGACGATAAGAGACCAATAGGATTAAGGTTTAGGTGTCTTTCTTCTATCTGTAATTTTCTAATAGGAAATATTCTATTATATTATTTCAGATGGCAGGAAGAGGATTTGATCGTGATGATCAAGCTGAGAGCCATGTTGGCCCTGATCCGCGGTACTTGGGTCCAGGTGGTGGTGACCACGTGGATGAAGCATCCCGGATGTACAAGATGTTCTTGGAGACTAAGGAGAGATACAAGGCTGATAGGCGAGTTTCTTCTTCCACCAGCAGTAAAGATCTGATGAGATCTTATGAGCTTGTGAAGAAGCTTGGTGGCACAGAGTTTAGTGGCACTACAGATCCAGCAGAGGCTGATGAATGGTTTAGACAGATAGAGAAGGTCTTTCGTCTGATGGAGCTTTCAGAAGAGAAGAAGATCAATCATGCGGTCTACCTTTTGACAGGCGATGCAGAGTTGTGGTGGCATGGTGTGGAAGAAAAGAGGAGAGGTATAGAGCTTTCCTGGCAGGATTTCTCTGAGGAGTTTCATCTCAAATTCTATCCACCCACTTTCCTTAATGAGAAAATCAGGCAGTTGCAGAATATCAAGCAGGGGAACATGACAGTTACAGAATATGAAGCGCTTTTCACACGGTTAGCTAATTTCTGTCCGCAGCTTGTTCCTGACAACATAGAGAGATGCAGAAGGTTTCAGGAAGGGCTAGGGCCAGAGATCCGGCATACAGTTTCTGCTACTAGTAGGAGGAACAGAGAGAACTTTGGTGAGTTTGTCGAGGCCGCTAGACAGGTTGAAGAATCAGTGAATGCTGACAAGGTGCCCGAGTCTAAGAAGAGATCTGCAGAGTTCAGTGGAGGACAGTCCAGTGGTGGATTCAGAGGTGGAGGCAGAGGTTTCTTTTCTAAACTCGGACGTGGTTTTGGTTGTTTCGGCAGGCAGAGATCTGAGAATGTCACTACTTCTAGAGGTAGAGGAGGATACAACCCAGGAAGATGGGGCAGTGCCGATAGTGGACAGTCTTCTGGGTCATCAATGTCAGTGACAGGTCCTCAGAGGCAAGAGATACCACCATGTGACAAATGCGGAAGGCCACATACTGGTCAGTGTTGGGGTACAAATTCTCGAGGTTGTTTTATCTGTGGACAAGTAGGACATTTCAAAAAGGAATGTCCTCAGCTTCGACAAGCAGCATCGCAAGCTTTCCAGCCTCAGTATCATGATGTTCCAAGTTCTTCCATGGCTTCTGGTTCCAGAGGTGGTGGAGTATCTAGTGGCAGAAGTGGTCAGAGAGGACAACATAGCAGAGGGAGAGCTTCAGCACGTTTCTTCTCTTTGACACCTCAGGAAGGTATAATTTCTTCACAAGTTGTTACAGGAGAGATGCTTTTGTTTAATAGTACACCAGTCTCAGTTTTGATAGATCCGGGTGCTACTCACTCTTTCATACAACGTTCTTTAGCTGGTAAACTTAATTTGTTAACTCAAGAGTTGGAAGATGAGTTAGTGTTGAGGGTTCCACTAGGTGGACCAACAGTTTTATCCGAGTTTTGTCCCGGATGCTTGTTATCTTTTGGAGGGTTCACCTTTGCTGCTAATCTCATACCCCTGGATGTAAATACCTTTCAAGTCATCTTGGGTATGGATTGTCTTGAGACATATCGAGTGCAACTCGATTGTTGGAAGAAGGAAGCTACCTTTCAACTAGGAGAATTTTCTTGTGTCTTTACTGGAGACAGGAAAGTTCTACCTACGTGCATAATATCAGCTGCTGTAGCTGATAAGATGTTACAGAAAGGATGTGAAGCGTTCCTTGCTCATGTGATTGACACCAGAGCAGAGAAGAGCACCACCAGTGTTTATGATGTGCCCGTGGTTTGTGAGTTTTCTGATGTTTTTCCAGAAGATTTGCCAGGCCTACCTCCTGTCAGAGACTTGGATTTTGAAATTCAGGTATATCCAGGTAGTCATCCAGTAGCATTGCCAGCCTATAGAATGGCACCTGCAGAGTTGAAGGAACTCAAGGTGCAATTGCAGGAATTGCTAGACAAGGGTTTTATTAGACCCAGTTCTTCACCATGGGGCGCTCCAGTCCTGTTTGTTAAGAAAAAGGATGGTACCATGCGTCTCTGTATAGATTACAGGCAACTGAACAAGATCACAATAAAGAATAAATATCCTTTGCCGAGAATAGATGATCTGTTTGATCAGTTGCGTGGAGCGACGATCTTTTCTAAAATTGATTTGAGATCCGGATATCATCAGCTCAGAATAAAGGCTTCTGATATTCCCAAAACAGCTTTCAGAACCAGGTATGGGCATTATGAGTTTTTGGTCATGTCGTTTGGGCTGACCAATGCCCCAGCAGCCTTTATGGATATGATGAACCGGATTTTCAAACCGTTTCTAGATCAGTTTATTGTAGTCTTTATAGATGATATTCTGATCTATTCCAGAGACGATGAGCAGCATGAGCAACACCTGAGAGTAGTGTTGCAGTTGTTGAGACAACACCAGTTGTTTGCTAAATTTAGCAAGTGTGAGTTCTGGTTGGCCGAGGTAGCATTTCTTGGACATGTTATCTCGAGAGGTGGAGTTAGTGTTGACCCTAAGAAAGTTGATTCTGTACTTCAGTGGGAACAACCTAAGACTCCTACGGAGATCAGAAGTTTCTTGGGTTTAGCAGGCTATTACAGAAGGTTCATACAGAACTTCAGTGTGTTAGCATCACCTTTGACACGCTTGACGAGGAAGGATGTACCGTTTGTTTGGTCTGATAACTGTGAGAGAAGTTTTCAAATTTTGAAGAAAAGGTTGACTTCAGCACCAGTATTGGTTTTGCCTGAAGCAGGAAAAGGCTATACAGTGTTCTGTGATGCTTTCAGGAGAGGTTTGGGCTGTGTACTGATGCAAGAAGGTAAAGTTGTGGCTTACGCATCTAGACAGCTTAAGAAGAACGAAGAGAATTACCCTGTTCATGATTTGGAATTAGCTGCTATAGTTCATGCTCTTAAGACATGGCGTCACTACTTATATGGTGAGACATGTCAGGTGTTTACAGACCATAAGAGCCTGAAATATATCTTCACTCAGAGAGACTTGAATTTAAGACAGCGCAGATGGCTTGAGCTGATCAAGGACTATGATGTGACAATCGATTACCATCCTGGTAAGGCGAATGTTGTAGCTGATGCCTTGAGTAGAAAGTCAAGTTCTTCAGCCAATGCATTTTCTATGGCATGTTTCAAGAGAGACTTGCTTGTAGATATGCGAAGGTTGAACTTGGACTTGGAGGTGACAAGACAGAGTGGGCTGATTGCACAGATACAAGTTAGACCTACTTTTTATAATCAGATTAAAGAGTTGCAGCAGAGTGATAATGGTTTATGGCAAATCATGCAGGAGATGTCAGAGGGTAAGAGAGCAGAGTTCAGATTTTCTGATGAAGGCACGTTGTATCTTCATGATAGGCTGTGTGTACCTGGAAACAGTGAGTTGAAAGAGCAGATTCTTGAGGAAGCACATACTTCTATGTATGCTATGCATCCAGGTAACACAAAGATGTACATGAACCTTAAAGAGCTGTACTGGTGGTCTGGCATGAAAAAGGATGTGGCTGAATACGTGGCTAGGTGCGGGGTGTGTCAGCAGGTTAAGGCTGAGCATCAGAAACCTGCTGGTACTTTGCAGTCGCTTCCTATACCAGAATGGAAATGGGAACACATCACGATGGACTTCGTGGTAGGATTACCCAGAACGCCTAAGGGTTTAGACTCAATATGGGTGGTTGTGGATAGACTAACTAAGTCTGCTCACTTTCTCCCTGTCAAATCAACCTTTGATGCTTCAAAGTTGGCTAAAGTTTATGTGGATGAGGTAATCAGGTTGCATGGAATTCCAGTTTCCATTGTTTCTGACAGAGATCCAAAGTTTACATCGAGGTTTTGGAATCAGTTACATCATGCGTTGGGCACAAGGCTGAAGTTCAGTACAACGTTTCACCCACAGACAGATGGTCAATCTGAAAGGACCATTCAGACTCTTGAAGACATGCTGAGAGCATGCGTTCTGCAGTTCAGAGGTAACTGGGAAGAACACTTAAGCCTAATGGAGTTTGCATATAATAATAGTTACCATTCTAGTCTTGGAATGGCTCCATATGAAGCTCTTTATGGCAGGAAGTGTAGATCGCCAGTTTGTTGGTACGAGGTAGGTGAGAAGGAAATTCTTGGACCTGAGCTAGTTGATGTAACTACAGAAAAGATATCTGTGATCAGGGATCAGTTAAAAGCTGCTCAGGATAGACAGAAAAGTTATGCAGAAAGACGACGTCGACCTCTTGAGTTCGACGTTGGTGACGAGGTTTACTTGAAAGTTTCACCGTGGAAAGGAGTGCTGAGGTTTGGCAAGAGGGGTAAGTTGACCCCTAGGTATATGGGCCCATATCCTATTGTTGAGAGGATTGGACCTGTAGCTTACAGGTTGGATTTGCCGTCTGAGTTGGCAAATCTTCATGATGTCTTCCACGTGTCTATGCTGAAAAAGTGTCATCCCGGTACAGAAAAGATTGTAGATCCAGAACCGGCGCAGCTTAGAACAGATGTGTCCTATGTAGAAGGACCAGTGCAGATTATTGATCACCGGATCAAAAAGCTTAAGAACCGTGAGTTGTCTTTAGTGAAGGTTTTGTGGAGGAACCATAATATAGAGGAAGCTACGTGGGAGCTTGAATCAGAAATGCGTAACAAGTTTCCTTTTCTCTTTTAGGAATTTCGGGACGAAATTCTTATAAGGGAGGGAGATTGTTACGACCCGCGTTTCGTTTTGTAAGTAAGTACCTTGGTTAGCGCATAATTGAGGTAGTTATGTTGAGATGAGTACTTGCTTTTGTTAATAGTGTTTTGAGTTTTGAGCCAGTGTTAATGTATCATTAGTTTGTTTTCTTGTCCTGAGGTTGAGGACAAGTTTGTGCTTAATCCGTTGCCGAAGAAATCATGCGAAACCAACCTACGAGTAAAAAGATATGGACTTTTTGGTGTTCAGGGACCTATGTGCAATTTCGGAAAGTTTTTGGATAATTTATTTTCGGCCCCCTGGGCGCCCTGCCTTATCCTTTCCTTTAGCCTTCCTTTATCTCTTCGTTAGCCGACTAAGGAATGAACGAAGGGTTCATTTCCTCCGTTAGCCGCTGGATGAGAAACAGAGAAAGAGAGAGAGAGCGAGCTAGAGAGGAGAGGCTGGGAAATCAAGCCCTTCTCCCCCGATTTCTTCATCTTCTCCAGCTAATCTACCCGCCGCATCTTCCTTCTTCTTCCCTGCGTTCTTCTTCCTCCTGCAGCCATGAAGAGGACGACCAAGGAGGTGGTCTAGGGAGCGAACGGTGCTTCCTTCTCGGTTCTTTCTTCTTGCCAAGTGATTGCTAGGTCGTCCCGGAGCTATAGGAGTGATTTGGGTAAGAATCGTCCGCCGAATCGACCCCGATCTTCGTTTTTAGTTCTGCAATTTCCGTTCTGCCCAGGTTGCACGGCGTGCAAACCTGGTTTGCACGGCGTGCAACATTGCAGATAGCTAATATAGGGGAAAAATCCGTTTCTGCGCAGGTGCACGGCGTGCAAAGTCAGTTTGCACGGCGTGCAAAGTTGCAGATAGCAGAGCGAGTTTCAGCCCAGGTGCACGGCGTGCAAATCAGTTTGCACGACGTGCAGGTCAGTTTGCACGGCATGCAAGTCAGTTTGCACGGCGTGCAAAGGTGCAGAAAAGTAGAACAGAAGTGCACTGAAGGTGCACGACGTGCAGCCTAGGTGCACGGCGTGCACGTTGCTGTAAAGGGCAGAATTAGGTGTGGTTGTGGACGTTTTTCGGTGTATACGAACACACCGAAGTGGGTGAGTAATAGTTCATTTAGAAATCATTATTTAACTCATTTTAAATACTTATTTGCTTCAGTATCAGTTAATATGATTCCTGAACAGTGTAACATGTACTTCAGTATGATAAGTTCAGTGGAACTTGAATTGCGTGATGTAAATGATGAAAAAAAGAGGAAATGTTATGTCTTACAGTTGCTATATGATATTTCTGTTTAATTGTTTATCTGTTAGTTAATTAATAAACCTAAGAGCCCTAACACCGTAGAACCCCTAAAGGAAGGTCTGTTACTTAGGGGTGAAACTCGTGTCCAACATCAACCGGTTGAGTAATTCTGGTGGCACGAGGATAGAAAGAAAGGCAGTGTCTAACAATAATCATGCGTGTGTCACGATGGCACTAGGAAAAACAAAAAGAAAACTTGGTTATCTAACATCATTCGTGCGTGTGTCACGAAGGTAACCCTGTGACTCTCCGCCGGTGTACTCCGGTTAAAGGAGGAGTCGGGAGCACACGTGGTTGTGCATTGAGGCCGTAGAGCCTATGTTCTGGCCAGAGAGCCAGGGGTCCTGTAGCAGAGCAGGGCTGGCGTCAGACTTAGCATTTCCCGGGTGTGTCGCTAAGTCTTGTACGGTGGGACCGTAGCATGGACTTGTTGCGTATCTTTATATGCAGAGTACACTGCATATATTTAGGGCATAATAATAAAATGGATAAATAATCGAGTAGGTTCACAGTAAATTTATATAACTATTTTATTACCTGAAATACCTGTTAATGCTTAGAAGTGTGGTTATGGTCTGTATATTTGTTATGCTAATAGAACTGCCCTGCTTGAACTGTATATTTGTTTATTTCAGTTTATAAATCTGACGAGTTGTTTAGTGATAGCTAAGTGAAATGTTATTCACTGAGCGAGTAGGCTCATACCTCTACTCAAAACATTTTCAGGTCAGCAACAGTGTCAAGGATCAGAAGGATCGTTTCATCCTAACGCTTAGTCGATAGAAGGTTTGTTGTTAGTCTAGTTAGAGGTCTCTTAGTCCATTCCCCTCGATCCTTGGGACATGGTGTGGGTGAGAGAGAGAGTGTGTATGTGTAATGTGTACACAGATGTAATTAGTGTTATGCTTTCTTTATGTTAATCAATGTATTATGCTGTAGACCTTGCTTGTATCTTCTATCAGTTTAATTGAAAAGTTTCTACAGTTTGTTTAGTTCTTGTTTACAGCTTAAACTTGATTATCAATTAAATGCCTTGGACTGTTTTAAAAGTGACGAATGGTTGGTTATGTGTTAATCCCACCTGTCGTGCCCTAATCTCGTGGTTTGTGTCTAATGTGAGATTGGGGCGTGACATAAGATATCACGATTCCATTTTTTCTTTGCTTCACCCCCGATCCTTCCTTTTCCTTCTGTTTCTATATACTCTAGTCTATTAGTTTCTTTGTTACCTTGTGGTGGTTCTGACGAAGACCACGTGCTTGACGAAATGCCTCTCAGTGCTGATGTGCCCTTGATTGACAGAGATGATGAATGGTCCCTGCGAAAAGGCTTTTTGGGTTCAAATTAGTCTCTTGCAGCCTAGATGCATATCGGAGGTGGCGATGGGTAGGATCATATCTTCAAAAGAATAATACATCATCCGTTGCAACGAAAATATGTGGTGGAGGTGAAACACAGGACGGTAGGAGGGCACCCCTCAAACCAATCTCAAGATTTCACACACAAGGTGAAGTAACAAATATGCCACATTGACCAAACCCACTCCCTTTTGTAGTTATTATTTGCACATGAATAAAATGATATAAAACCATATCTTTCTTTTCCACGATAAGGAGCATTAGATACTCATGTTTCTTTGTTGGGCATGACTCCAACATAGATGATTTTTCTTGTCCCACCTTAACCAAATGAAGAATGTGTTCCTCATCCCACATAAAAATATTTAGGGTAGATTTGATAATGCCATTAAATTATTTTGACAAGTAACAAAGCCCTTGATCACTTGTTGTTAAGTAATGATAACAATTGTGTGTTCTCTAGTCATGGTGTTGAAAAAAGCCGGCCATAGATCAACCTATGTAGTCATGTGAAATCCCCTCAAGAATTCCTTGTCTTTTTTGGAGGAGTGTGATAAAAGGTTATTGCAAGAAGACACAATAGAAGGGCTTGTTATGTTAGAATTCGAAATTTCTGACATTGGTGTATCTTGTGTTCTCTTCTATTAGCTTCTAATACCTTTTTTGCGGAATAAATAAAATGTTTCTTTTTGGTGGAATTTCCTTGTTCTTGCTTGAGTCAACTTAGGCTAGTTGGTTGATTCTTATTTATTTGTTTGATGTTTCATAATGATGAAGTGCTTGAATTTGTAGTTGTTGTATTTCTCTAGAAGTTGAGGTTTATGGTAGGTCATTCTAAGAATACCATTTGACAATTCCTTTATTTTTATCTATTTTTTTGCAGGATTCTTTGCTTCTATAAGCAAGGATGAAGTATGAGCCAACATGGCCGACAAAAGAAATATATTCTTGATGTTCCCACTACCACTATAGAAATCCTTCTCTGGATGCAGCAGAATTGGATTTTGTGGATGATAAAGATAAATTATTTTGTAAGAATTCTCATACCATAACAATGCCAACACAACTGGTCCTTTCCTTTTGGTATGCTAGTCATTCAAATGAAGTTGCAAATCAGACTTGGTTGTCAATCATATACATTCCAAGATATACCAGGTGATATACATTTCTACCCCTCCAAATTTGATTTTTTAATTCAATGGGGTCACATGAATCAATCAATATTGATATTCTAATTATCATGTGCCATTATTTGTTTGTATAGCTTAGCTACAATGTTGTTTTGTTCTTTTACAATGGTGTCTTTTGTGGTGATTGGTTATATAGATCAAAAATATGTCAAAAATGTATCAAATATCTCAAATAGTGCCCACTATTTGTTTATTATACAAAAATGTCTACTTTTGTGAAGTCTAAACTTTCCTAATTTCTTTTCTTTATCTAGCATATATCTTTGATGGAAAGCCTAATTATACTTAGTGTTTCTCTGTTTGTTTCTTGAACCAACTGGTGGGGGCTATGGGGTTTTAAGCTCTTTTTTTACTTGAACTAATTTTTGTTACACGTAATTATCTGTGTCAATTGTATTCTAGGACCATTCATTCACATGTACTTATTTTTTGTATTTTCATCAAGGAAAGGAGGTTTGACATGTTTGAATCTGGCACATTTGACATCCCTAGATCATTGGCTTAGAAGACCTTCAAGCACCTCTCTTTTACTTGTAACAAGTGGATATTTGGTGGTTAATCAAAACAAAAGTACGGTACCATGTTTGCTTACCATTATTTCCTATCAATATATGATGTTTGACGTAGAGGTGGAGAAGTATATTGTGCAGTGGCATCCTGTGATGTTATTTTCTATTCTATCATTGGACTTCTCCTCCTTATACATCAGCCATAGTAATTTGTATAATGACTGCTTTGATCCAACATGGGACATGGAAGTCTCACGAGAAAGAAATGTCTCTTCTAGTTGTTCCTCATGCATAGTTGGAGAGAAGTTTGTCACTTTAGTGTTATCCGGTGCCTCGCATTAAGTGTATGATAATGGCATACATCTGGGTAAATGATAGAGAACATCATCTATGATCTGATCAAGGTTCTCCAGTCCAACTCTTAGTAGGTGTTGTCTATGTATCATTCTAGATTTTCACTGCATGCTTAGGAGGCATCCTTATATAGGTCGAGACCATCCCATGTGGGTGTGGCATGCTTGAATCCCATGATCTTTACGATGGAAACCTTGTGTAGCAATGTACATGTAGGATAATATGTTGTTTACCACTTGTGGTTGTCATGAACTAAATCCCACAACTACTCTGATGGGTCAGGAAAATTCATCTTCACACTTTTCGCCTGAAAATTGCCAATGGCTACATGATAAGGGATAGTGGAAGGTATATGTGTAGGCAATCCTACACCAGTTGTGTTTGTTTCCATTGCATTTGGTGATGGTGAGTGTCAGCTACAATCTGGGAGAAGCTTGCACTTCACGACTACATCCAATGGTGGGGTTGCTTTCTAGTGTGCAAAAGACAATGACGGTGTCCCGTGCACATTGAAGGGTTGCATTGGTGGTGGTGGTTGCCTCTTTTGGGAATCTAAAAAAAGAAGTTTGAGGTTTCTATTGTCATTGCTAAACATCTTTGTTGAATGGGTGAGCGTAAATCTTGAATTTTCACCTACAACTAGTTGTTTGTCATTGAGATTTTTTCCATTAGCTTATAAACTCCCTGGTTAGTTCAGTGTGGCTGGTGCATCTCAGGAAGAAATATATTGCCCTTGTTACAAATCTTCTTGTGGATCCCCATGTCTACCAATTTCATTTTGTCAACAAAGCATGTTTGGTATTAGTTCCTCCTCTCTAACAAGGCAAATGATTTTGTGCAGTCAGTAGTCTTTGATTTGAAGTTTATAGTCCTTGGTGTTATTCCTTTCTATAATGTTCTACTAAAAACATTTAACCTATGGTATTTTCTTTCTTTGTATAATTATGGGGGCAGTCTGAGTCGATGGTTTGTGGCTCCATATGTTTCTGCCCTCTTGGAAGCCCTTGTGGGAACTGCAAGCACCTCAACAACTGAGGCATTCTTTCACAACCTTCTCCTCCGTCATAAATCCTTGTTCTTATCAATCCTTTCAGGGGCCGTTTGGGTGGCCCATTTGTCACTACTGCAGTAATTAACAATTTTGGGATTCTGATTACCTAACTAACAAATCCCATGATTCTTAATTACATTGTTTGGACAAATGTTGATTCAAAAATGCAGTAATTATGAATACTGCCATTCCTAATTACGTTGTTTGGTAAATGTGTATGTGAAATGCTGCATTTTTATTCTTTTTCATAATTACATATTTAACCAGCTACATGGCATACACAACATATAACTGTGGTGCCAAGATAGTAGATATACATGGTATACATACAAAAAACAATACATACACATCATTTGCATACTTTTTTATAGAGATACATGGCAAGATGCATCCATAATCATATTTTCTACTGGTGTGAATTTAACAAAAACATACAAACATATCGTTTACATACTAATTTATACAGATACATGCATACAAGCCATCCATATTCATCACATGTTGATGTGCAACCAACTTTAATTAAAAGTATACAAACATATCATTTACATAACTTATATGGGTACATCACATACAAATCATCCACATTCGATACATGCTTATGTGTAATCAAATTTAACAAGTGGGCAAGAACCCATGATCATCATTTACCATTTAACAAATAAAAAATTCCAACATGAATCACACTACATGCTTGAATATTTGTGACCACGTCAAAAAATTCAATATATAAAGCACAAGTAAAAAATTCCAACATAAAAGCACATGTCTCAGTCACATACAAAATGAGATAAAACAACCACTGCCTACAAGATCACACTACTACATGCTTGAATGTGTGACCCGCTCCCTACAAGATCAGGTTGATAACTGCTGCTGTGAAATGGCACAAACAATCAGGAGCACACAAGCATATGATCTTCCTAAAAGAAAGACAAAATCAGGCCAAAATATACAAATTATACATGTCAAAACTTAACAACCAGCAAATTATTAGTCAAAACTTAACAAGCATATAGTCTTTTGAAAGCAAACAAAACAAAATCAGACCAAAATATACATACTATATATGTCAAAACTTAACAACCAGCAGATTATATATGTCAAAACTTAACCAGAAGATTATATATGTCACCCACCCAATCCAGTCTACCCATCACCCAATCTGCCCAGCACACAGCAAACTGCTTCCACATCAGCAGCAAGTTACAAGTTGCTTCCACATCAGCAGCAAGTAGCAAGCTGTTGCTTCCTCATCATCAGCAACCACCCCCTCTCCCTCCCAAACCCCTGTCAAATACAAACACACATGAGCTACAAATTCACCTGCACATTCCATTAACACCTACACATTCAAATGCAAAACTGAACAACCAGCAGTAACCCAACCACCTATTTCTGCTCCATCCATCCTCTTCTTGCGCCTCCACCAACAACTCATCCAATAACACCATTCATCACCACCAGCCAACATCACCGCCATCCACCACCTATAACCAACACCCAATCATAACCTAAACACCAAATAATTACCCAACCAATCCACAACTCCCTTCAGCAAGTAAACAATATACATAAGTTGCCTATATTTAACCCAATGTTACTTCTTGTGCAATTCAATTTTGGGTTAAGTGGCCTAGCTAGCTGGTACTGCTAGGCAGTCACAGACCCATACATAAAGAGAAGTGGTGATAACCTGCACATATGACAGACCCAAACAACATTTACAAAGAACATACCATTCTCACTCCAGCACCACCTGGCAGCACCCACCCTCACTCAACCTCCTCACCACAAACATCACAAATCAGAGCCACTCTCCTCTCTACTACAGCCCAGTACCAATCCACAAAAAACTATCAAAAAACTCGTCCAATTGTCATTACCAATATAACAATGCGGTTTTAGTTTTGTTCACTCACCTACAGGATTTCCTAACGCATTCTCAACAAAAGGGAGCAGATTCAGTTTAATCCCCACTAGACCAACTTCGATTAGTGTTAGCAATATATAATTCAAGTAATGTATAGACAAAAGCAAGCAGCTCGCTACCACAAAAGGGAGCAAATTCAAGTTTTTATTAACAACATATAATTCAATTGATGCACAACACTACATTTATCAAAAAAATGCACTAGGCAGTTCAAGCAATGCACATCTGGCCGTATTAGCCCCTACCTAGAAGCACCGTAAAACCATAAACTGGTAATATTATTTAACCTGGAAATCGCTATTATGATTGCAGTAAGCTAGGACTACCCAAAGTGTGAAGCAGACGCATGGACGCCTATGATCTTAGACTAATGAGCTATTGCAAAGTTGACGATACGTACACAATACCTGTAAAGTGATGTGCTCGCAGTTGCAACATAAGTAGGGCAGGTCGATGGTCCGGACAAATGACGGGAGGGCATAGTATGTTGGCCCTGCTTGCCGTGTAAATTAGAACTAACAGCTTAGGTGATATACGTATGAGTGAGAGCCATCTGGGTCCCGAGAATCACAGAGGCGAAGAGGGTCCTAAGCGAGAAGCAAAAAGGGGAAGAATCAGAAAACACAGTGTAGGGAAACGTTTAGGCGTGTTCGAGAATGAAGAAGAGGGAGGAAGAAAGAGAAGGTATAGGGGTAGAAAAATCACCTACTTAACGGAGAAGAAGAAGATGCGCCGTTGTGAAATCACCGTGAACAA
The DNA here is from genome assembly GCA_963693085.1 of Alisma plantago-aquatica. Classification (NCBI taxonomy): domain Eukaryota; kingdom Viridiplantae; phylum Streptophyta; class Magnoliopsida; order Alismatales; family Alismataceae; genus Alisma; species Alisma plantago-aquatica. The sequence goes on from OY856409.1 coordinate 1,673,176,025, forward strand.
CCAAGCATCACCGTCGAACCGTAAGCTCTGTGAATCCAGCGAGCACGACGGCTCACGCGAGAGCTTTCAACCGCGAGCATGAGCAACTAGGAACATCATCAGGAAGGAGTGATGGGGGAAAAGAGACGACGGGGAAGGCGAAGAAGCTAATAAAACCCTAGCGAACTCGAGAGGGTTGGGCGCCGAGAAGGAGGAACAACGATGATAGGGAGGATTTGCGGCTGCGGTTAACGGCAGAAGGAGGAGCGGCATGGCGTGTGGGAGGAGACAGCCGGGGAGAAGATAAGAGGGGGATCGAGAGTCGGGGGCGATCGGGGACGGAACCCTCGTTCCGGTGATTGCAAAGTTCGCCAATATTGGTGTATTTTGGGAAGTCCGTGGAATGTGAGGGGGGGGGGAGAATACCGCATTTCAACTGCCAAAATTGACAAATGCCATGTATCTGGCCAAGCGACAACTTTGTAAATGCAGTAGTTCAAATACTTAAATAAAATACAATACCACCCCAAATTACAACACCCAAATGCCCCCTCAATGTTCTTACTGGGACTGTATGGAGAGAGAGTGATGGATAATTAGGCTTGACGGGAATTGCATATGCTTCCTATTAATTTGAGATGCAGAATCAAAGGCTATATAAGTAGTATAAATAATAGTGGGAACTAAAGTTAAGTTCGCTTCAACTCTTAAAGCCAATTACAATCACAATTTTCTTTTATTTCTTTCCTTGCTGTTTACTTTTGAATATTTTATTGAATATTGTGGTTCTACAAACACTTACAGAGACAATCAAACTTAAACTATCAATTTTATCCTTAACGGTAATGTACAGTGCTTGGTGTAACTTGATATCTGTTGTACTTAAATATTAACAAATCATTGTATCTGTACGTCTGTAATGAAAATAGTGTATTAAGGGCTTAATTGTACTTCTTTAGTTAAAACGACGTATTGAAGGTTCTAACTGAACTGCTCTTGGTAGTATAATATTGTATTTGGTATATATGCAGAAAATTCAGCAACCTCTGTTAAAATTCTGCAGCTATCGTTGAGATTTGGAATCTTATTTATTCTTTTCCCACTTCTATTTGTAAAGAATTATTGGTTGACAGTAGAACTGAAGTATTTTGCTCTGTATTCTAAGTTTGCATGAATCGTTTGCGGATCGTTGTATTTTCCATTTTGTGCTACTTCATCAATAAACACAATATGATACACACCAAACATTCCAATGGCTGCAATTCTTCCACCAGCACGCCAACTTACTTACCAGCAGCAAACAAAAACACTATTGCAGATGGCAAGGCACGATTATCAAGAACACATACCACCACCCAACGATAATCGAATTGAGCTATGAGAAAGATGTACGTTCCTGCTGAGCATTAGTGAAAGCAAACATTGATGATTAATTTTTTGAGCGCCATTGGAAATTACTCACCGCAACCTTCATAGCTAAGAAAGCTCGCAATAAGGTAGTCAGCTAAAAGGAGAGCTACTATTCTGTAAATATGTCAAGGGGAAAGGTCCATATCCACCCCTGTGTAATCGACTACTTGGCAATATCAATAAAAATTAACTTTCAGACTTGTCGTGTATGTTCTTGCACTTCCACGTTCTTTAAAAAAGTTACTATAAGTTATAATCTGATCATGATTTTACTGAATTATTTGTATTATTTCTGTACGCTGTTTGAACATGGGTGACGTTCTGTGATGTCACCTATTATCAAATTTTAGAATATGAAATCTATTAATAGGTGATGTACATTCATATAGGTGACATAGCACAAAGGCCACTCCTAATAGGTGACATTCATTTTATTGGTGATGGGTAGCCATGTCACCTTTTCTCTAATACTTTAGATACTTGGATGTCACCTATACCCTGTTTTTTGGTAGTGTCGCCTATTTGGTTAGTAACGGGGCGTTTCGTTTTGGTGTATTTAATGGATTTATGCAGGTGGAATATTTAGTGTGGGTGGTTGGTTCTCCTCTTTGGAGGCTTACAGTTATAGAAACATGCTCGCCAGCCATAATAGCATTGGACGGGATTTGCTGCTGTGGTGGAGATGCTTATCCCGATCCATACCTTCATGTGTTCTGCACCTATGCTAGATGTCGTGGATGATGCACGATTCTTCCATTTTCAATCTCATGTGTGTCTGACATTTTGTGTCACACAAAGTTCCCCCTTCTTGAAATTGTAGGAACAAACCCCTTTATCAAAAGGATGTATCATTCTAGCTTGACAACACTGTATATAATGCATACACTTCAAGCAATGCAATTTCATCGTAGTGTGTGGATGGACGAAATCTAGACCTTTACCAGTAGAATAATCTTCGTACCATATAACAAAAGAGTAGGGCAAGGAACATATATAGAGGTTAAATAACCCGTGCACCCACATGACCGGCACGCCCACTTAACCATAGGTTGTTCAAGCAGGTTGGCATATGGACGTATTTTGTTCTTGAGAATCATCATTGGATCCTTATTCGTACCTGTCACCACCAAGACTTGGTGACCAAGCACTATGCTGCCATTTGATTATCTGTGTTAGGATTTTGACACTTATTTTAATTTGATAAGAAATAATATCTAACAATATTAAAAAAGTACAAATTAATGTTAAATTTGGAGTCCAAGATATTATTTATATATCTTTTTCTATTATCGTCTCTATAAAATAATTGTATCTTCTCATACTGTCTAACTGAGAGTCCCTATCTATATAAATAGGATTAGACATCGACGGAATAGGGTGCGTCGATGTGTGAGATTCCATCGTGTGGTAACTTTAAGTGTGCCAACGTGAGACAACATTGTGTGCGAAAGAAGGGAGGCCACAAAGGATAGTCAAAGAGGAGAGAGAACGAGAGTGGGTTACAAACTTTTACTGTGGACACATGATTGTGAGAGGGAGACAATCTTTGTAATCTTTTTCAGGTTGCTTAATAGAATTTTTTGGTTTTCTTTGCCAATCATGTTCTCCGCTTGATTATTTATTTGATAATTTTTGACTTTGTCAATGTGGGTCATCGTAGATTTTGTTGTACATGCTTGGGCTATATCTTATGTGGCGTTTTCTTAGTCCTGAAGTATCCACAAATCTCTACAAGTGGTATCAGAACAGGGTTCATATGAGATGATTAGAAAGCATGGAAGGGACATAAAAATATGATGAATGGACAACAAATATTGGAAGTCATTTGATAGAAAATCTTGATGGCAACGTTATCGAATCAGGAGAGTGTGAATCTACTAGTTGTGAAATATCAACGTGAGGTGGAGTCATGCTATCTACTTGCAAAGAACAAAGGGCCACTATGGCTACCTGATTTGATCAGCTGGTTGGGTTTTTTCTAACCAATAGAGGAGGAACTAATGAGAAGTCCACCAACATGATGGATGTAGATAAAGCAATAGCATAGGAGCAGGCGTCATGAACCTAAATAGTAAATAGTGCTACGTGTATTCAACTCTCAACGTAGTCTGGTACAAGATTACAAATTCGACAAGTGTGAAGCGGTTACCTGTTAGAAAGAGGAAGACATGGTAGGACCGACAGGGCGGTGTCTTTGAGTGGGTGTGGCTAAAAGAAGTCACAACCCTATGGTCTGGGAGCCTAAGCCTAGGGTACGAAGGATGCAATTCTTTCATCCACAAGTGGAGACGGTACAGTTTCTCAAAATGTATATCTTAAAGAGCTCTCACAAGAGGAGTTTGGGAAACTATGTATAGACACACACTCCATGCATATATGCATAGTGATACACTTCTGAAAATAGAAGTAGGTTCAAAAAGTGGGAGCATAGAAGAAGAATGGAAACACTTTTTGGAGGAGTAACTTCAGTGGATAAGATACAAGGTAAAAATTGTTATGATTTTGTTACTTATCCCAATCGAATAAGAAATAATATCTAAGAAAAGAACAAATAACGTTAGATTTGGAGTCATTATTTCTTTATTCTTTTCTATTGTCGTTTCCTAATCCTTAGGAAATAGTTGTATCCTCTATTATCTAACTGATGAAATATAGTACACCAACATTTGTGAGTTCCAACATGTGGTAACTATAAATGTGCCAACGTGGGACGACATTATGCACCAAAGACGGGATATCACAAAGGATACAAGTGGAGAGAAAAAAAATAAAAAAATTCTATGGTGGACAAAAGATTCAGAATTCTGTTAGCGCGAGCTGTGGTAACTTATGTTGTGCATGTTTAGGCTGCATCTCATGTGACTTCTTGAAGTTGAAACTTCAAGAATCTCTTCGCTTTGGACTGTAAGGAGTTAAATTAAAACCGTTAAAACCGCATGGTAATGTTTTTTTTTTTTTGAAAAATCCAACCACAACTCCAGTTGAGGCAGTAATGACAGAGATAGCTACCATCCATTCGGCACAATTGTAACTAAAATGAAAAAATTCTCGTCAGGATGGATGACCTAAAGTCATGTCGATTCTTCAAGTAGAGAAACAAGCCAAGCTATCTCCATGTTTGCCCAGACATCGTATTCCAAGTAGTCAGTTTTCATTAACTCCATTGATCGCAAAAAGCCAAGCCAACTCCATGTTTGCCAAGACATTGTGTTCCAAGTAGTGAGTTTTCATTACTAAATCGATTGCAGTTATACCCTAATACCGTCAGGACGGACGAGATGGTCGAACAACATGTTTACAGAGCTTCGCAACCAGTCGTGACTCAGTACCACGTAAAGATACGCATTATACCCCAATACCGTGCATTATACCTTAATACAAGACGAGCCCTTAACTTTCTAAGCCTGCATAAGCTCAAGAGGGTACATATTCTAACTAGCAACACCGTCCAAAAAGTACACTTATTTGTTGCTCAGCACGAGCTAGCTGAGCGAGATATGGAAGCCTTTTTAGTTTGCAGCAAGATTAGTGTCTTTGGCCAATAATAGACCTCTATAGAAACACAACAAGCTTTACACAACTGAAACTACATATTACACGAGCATTATTTGTGTTACTATAGTATGTACGTACCGCTGCACCCGCGTTCGGAATTTCGGATTATACTCCCAAACTTTGCACTCTCCTAAGTACTCTTGTAGCACGTAAACAGGAAACATACCATTACAACTTGTACTGAAAAGTAGACGGCTGTTGTTTCATTTGCCAAAAAGGCGAGATTTGATCCACCAGAAACCTCTGTCACTCTTGGTCTGCTCAGCCTCTGGCGGGTGATCCGACTGAGGCGTCCTACGCAGCTTGGAGACATCGTAGCCCTGTTCCTGAGCCTTCTGCACCAGCATGTCGAACGTGGCGTCGTCGATGTGCGGTGCGCGTGAGAGTATCTGCATGCGGGAATTAGCAGCCGCGTCACCAAAGAGTTCATACGCGCCGGTAATGGTTGACCAGAGGCAGATCACATATATAACATATAGATATGATATGCATGTTTACCCAGAGGTTCTTCCGTGCCGGCTCGCCGACGACGGCGTACTGGTAGTCGTCGTCGACGTAGATCACCCAGTAGTCACCGACGACAGGGTATATGGGGAGGAACGGCGGGACGTAGAACTTGAGCTTGAACTTGGCCTCGTCACTGGAAGGGTCGGCCCAGTACGCCACTCCTTTGATACAGTCCCGCTTCCCGTTGCTCCAGGTCTCGTTGAGGACGTGCATCGTCTTGCCATCTGGGTCGAGAGTATACGTCGCCCGGGTGTTTTCGCTGTCGCGTGGCTGGAAGTGGGTGGGAAGCTTGGCCATCTCGTACCATCGCCCCATGTAGCGCTGGAGGTCTAGGCTCCGGACCACCTCCATCTTCGGCGCCGCCGCCTTGGAGCCGCCGAACATTGTGCCGGGAACTGCAGTCGACTAACTGGGTTCCAGATTACTGAATCACCTGCAAGTGGAAATAATGGGCTAGCTACCTCGGTGTCAGCGATCGCTCCTTGTGAAGTATGATAGAGTACTACGATTTGGACTGAGAGCCAGGGGAATTTTGTAGGTTGGTGCGTGGAGATAAGATGGTGGTGATCGGCGAGGGGCGGTTTATCGAGGTAGGTGTGAGGATAAGGTGACGACGGTGTTATGGACGCATTGTAGAATCCAGATTACCCCTACGGGGTTAGGGGAGGGACCAGGGAGTTGTCGTGGAATACGTGGCACCTGAATCAAATAGAGCTCACCTGCTCCTCTGTGCGTTGGAGTTGAAAGGATGTCTCTAGATTGCTCGCGAAAGCTACAGCACGAGCTCGGGCTGTGCTTGTGTTTTGTATGTGCATGGCCAACACCTCTCACCTCTTCTTGCTGCTACGTGTGAACAAAGGATGGAGGGAGATCCAGCGGCGGGCCGCGGGCATCGATTATCCGCACTGAGATGGGCATGTCTGGTTAACTACGCATAAATCCATATTCTATGCATTAATCCGGTCTTCGCCTAAGACGGATCTTCTGTTTCCAGGATAATGTGCCAAATAAATTCAAACCATACACTCTATGAGGCCCACAGATCAAAAAAATTGGATGTTGTTGGCACCGAAGTAGACAAACATAGTATGAGCAAATAAATTTTTTGTTAGGGATGTTGTATCAATACGACCCTGAATGTAGGAAAAATTTATTGCGGAAACGTCGATAAGCGTATAAACTCAAAGAAGAAATATCATATTTAACGTGAAAAACTCTCCCAAGACAAAGAGACAAAAACTACCGGGTAATACCAGCCAACAAACACTATGTAATTAAGATTACAACTCCCACTGTCTGGATTTAATTATCTCCTAAATCTAGGTAGCCCTCTCTACACGAGAACAAAGATGAGGAAGAAAAGAATCACACCCAGTGTGCACAAAACCTCCTTTAATTGATATCTTCACGAGACCGCGATCGTTGCTGGGGACTACTTGATGTCGTTTTGACCGCTGACTGGGCCGGACAGTTGCCACTATGGCAACACTACGCCTGTAACCGCTATTTTGCTTCAAGGCAAATTCGTTGGTCCTTTCTTATTCATCCAAAAGAGTTGCTTCAGTTGTTCTTGTTCTCTGACACTCTCTACCACAAAAGGAACCAACAAGCAATTAGAGGGATCACACCTCAACTGGTGGGATGATCTCAATAGCCTCCCCCAGTGCCTCTATTTATAGGCCTCCATGGTGTGGTTGCAACTAGGAATCCTTGTCCAACTCAAAGTCCAACTCCAAGTACAACTGTATGTTGCGCATGGGAAACCATCTTCTTTCCCTTTTATATTTGACTCTTATTAGGATTGGTAGCACAAACCAACTCCTACTCAAGTCTAATTCCAATTAGGCATGGGCCGAATTCTTTTCCTATTCCCAACAATCTCCCCCTCTGGTCCATGAGGGAGACGTTGTCTTCAGCAATCATCTGGAGTAGCATCTATACCTCCTCACCACATGTGTAGGATCCACTCTCCTCAAACATGTCATCATCTTGTCATTTTCATCTATCTTCTTGAAGTCCAACCCTAATTTCACTCTTTTCCCAAGCAACCGAGAAGAAGTGTCCTGGCAGTGCCACTTCTCTCTCCATACCCGCACCTATAACTTTGTTGGCTCCCACTGACTGGTATGTCGAGCCATCATGGATGGAAACTTTATTTCTAACCTTCTGTACCAAGGCTCGAAAATCCTTTGATGATGCTTCCCTGGTCTTTGACAAAAATACTTAACAACTAGTTTGGCTTTGAATCTAATATATGTGTTGATGTCATCTCTCTTCATCATGTAGACTCACTTGGACTTTAGTACTCTCCAACACTTGGGAAGTGCCACAAGCTCATAGACATCATTCTTCTGCAAAGAAGACATCTTCTTCTGCATCGCCTGATGCCACTGTGATTTATCTTTATGAGTTTGTGTCTCATGATAAGTCTCTGACTCCCTCTAATCAGTAAGGAGAATATACTGAGATGTTGAATATCTGGATGAAGGATGATGAACTCTGTCAGACCTCCTCAACAGTTGCTCTGAGAATTCTGCCTAGTGATGATCTTGCTCCCCATCCCAGAAGTCTCTGACTGTGATTCTGAATTACTCTCAAACTTTGCAACTGTATAACTCTCATAGAAAGTCACATCTTTGTGTCTTCTCATGGACCTTTTTATAAGATCCCATAACCTGTAGCCAAATTGATGGTCTCCATAGCCAAGAAAGATATATGGAACCACTTTATCATCCAACTTTTACTTCTTTTCCTTTGAAACATGTGCATAAGCCTTGCCCCCAAATACTAGCAGATGAGCATAGGATGCATCCTTGCCTGTCCATACCTTCTCAGGTATATCAAATCCCAAAGAAACTGATGGAGATCGATTAATCAGATAGCAAGAAGTACACAATGCCCCACCCCAGAATGTCTTTGCCAACTTTGTAGTCTTCAACATCCATCTAACTTTCTCCACTATGGTACGATTCATTCTCTCAGTTGTACCATTGTGTTGTGGTGTGTCAGGCTTTGTCCTTTCATGCCATATTCCGTGTTGCGTAGAGTAATCCTGAAACTCCCTGGAGGTGTACTCTCCTCCATTGTCTGTGCGGAGACACTTTAACATTTTCTCTGTGTCCCGCTCCACCATGGCATGAAATTTCTAAAAACACTAAAAGACCTAATCCTTGGTCTTTAGAAAGTAGGCCCACACCTTCCTAGATGCATCATCAATGAATGTGACAAAATACCTATTACCACCCACTGAAGCAGGCATCTGAATGAACCAATTGCAGAAGTTGTGACTTCACCTTTGATCTTGTCTTGAAAGAAACACATCGATGCTTTCCTGTCTAACATTCATCACATGAACTGATACTAGTATCCTTGCCACAAGAAATCAATCTCTTCTATGATAAAAGCTTCAAGCCTTTCTCGCTCATGTGTCCTAGTCGTCTATGCCATAAATCTATCTAGTGATCCTTAAAAGCATGTATATGACTGCCTTTGAGAACTTTAAGTTGAGTCTTATATAATGTACGATACAATTTTCCTCATACAATAACTAAAGCTCCCTTGGTGATCTTGCATTTTCCACCATCAAAATCTAGATGACAACCTTCTCTATCAAAGAATGAACCAGATATCAAACTCAGCCACAAATTTAGAATGTGACAAACATCCTTCAATGTGAGCGTACAACCGACACTTTTTTGAACACAAATATCTCCACTCCCAATAATTCTAGAGAAGCTAGAATTTCCCATGTTCACCCTCCCAAAATCTCCCCTCTTGTATGAAGTAAATAATTCCTTACTCAGTGAAGCATGATAAGAAGTTGCAGTATCCACCACCCACTCAGAATCATCATCCTCAACATGCAAACACTTCTCTTAGACCATTAATACCACATCGTCGTCATCATCCCCATCATCTGAGATTGCCACTGCATTATTCTTGTCATCATCTTGCTTGTCTCTGGATTCAGACCCATGTTTCTTTTTCCAAACCTTGCAATCCCTTTTGAAATGACTTGGCTTGCCGCAATGGAAGAACCCTCTACTACTCATCAACTTGGATCTACCATGAGACTTATCATGATTCTGGGAGTCACCACGGCTCTTAAATCTGCCACAGTTTCTTGCTCTATCAACGTCTCTTCTCTCTGTGAAGTGAACCTCTGATCCGCTATCATCTAATGCTTGTCGTTGAGTCTCTTCATTCAATAGACTGCTCTACACCTGGTCAAGTGTCAACTTACCTTCCTGTGCAGAATTGTTTACTGTCACTACGAGCATCTCCCAATTGTCAGGTAATAATCCCAAAAGAAGTAGAGCCTGGAGTTCATCATCAAAAACCATCTGACCAGACAAGAAATCTATAATTGTCAGTAAAGTTGTTTATTTACTTTATTTTGGACCCCAACTAATTTACAAGGCTTTGGAATTCATTCATATGCTCAACGATGCTTGTACCATCCCGGTACTTGAGGTTCACCAACTTTCTAATCAAGAAAGCTTTATTTGTAGTAGTCTTTCGCTCATATAACTTCTTGAGCTTTTCCCACAGATCTTTGGTATTGGTCTCTTCTGAGACGTGATGGAACACAGAAATATCGAGCCACTTTTGAACTGTTCCAACATTCTATCAATTTAATCTCTTCCAGTCTGCATCAGACGTACACTCTAGCTTTTTTCCCTCTATGGGATCGTATAGATCTTTGCAATAGAGAATATCCTCCATCTTGGGTTTCCAAATCTGCCAATTTGTGCTTATCAACTTTATCATCGTCGCACCTTCATCCGTCCCCGTCTGGACCAGTATATGCAACCTATACTCTGATACCACTTGTTGGGGATGTTGTACCGATACGGTCCTGAATGTGATGAAAACTTATTGCGGAAGTGTTACTGACAAGAGTATAAATCCAAAGAAGAAATGCGGGATTTAACATGGAAAACTCTCCCCAAGACAATGACAGAAAAACCACAGAGAAATATCGTCCAACAAGCACTATGTAATTAATATTACAACTTACACTGCCTGGATTTAGTTACCCCCTAAATCCAAGTAGTCCTCCCCATACGAGAACAAAGATGAGGAAGAAGAGAATCACACCCAGTGTGTACAAAACCTCCTTATTTACTTTGTCTCCTCACGCGGCTGCTATTGTTTCTAGGGACTGCTTGATCCCGTTGTGACCACTGATTGGGCTGGACAATTGCCGCTATGGTAACACGGTGTCTGTAACCGCCAACCTCTACTTTGTTTTAAGGCAAAGTCGCTGGCACTCTCTTATTCAACCAAGAGAGCTCCTCCAGTGGTTCTTGTTCTCTGGCGCTCTCTACCACATAAGTCACCAACAAGCAACTGGAGGGATCACACCTCAACCGGTGGGATGATCTCAATAGCCTCCCCTAGGGTCTCTATTTATAGGCCTCTATGGTATTTGGTTGCAACTAAGAATCCTTGTCCAACTCTAAGTCCAACTCCATGTTGCACATGGGAAACCATCTCCTTTCCCTTTTAGATTTGACTCTCATTAGGATTGGTAGCACAAGCCAACTCCTACTCAAGTCCAAATCCAATAAGGCTTGGGTCGGGCCCTTTTCCTATTCCTAAAAATTATGAACCCCCTCCCACAAGACCCTTAAAGAGGCCATGCTATCTTTTCATGTTCTTATCAAGCACTCAAGTCAAGGTGCATTACTATGAATAGTGCCTACTGAATTGACCATCAACCAATCATTCCCTAACCAGGCCATGGACTGAGGAAAAACAAACTAAGACACCCCCAATGTGTCACAATGATATTAGACAAAATAAATCATTGCATAACACCAAAACATGTCATCAAACGAAACATTACGAAAAACACAGAATACAAACTCTGAATTAATTTCCACAAGATTGCACATAAAGGCTCAACTTTATTCATGCTTAATAGATGATTGTACAAGGTGAAGTCTATGAGCATTGGCACAATCTGTATACAAAAGGTATATCATGAACATAATTAGAATAAGTGCATATATATAAGGTGTACAAGTCAAAATACTAGTTGGAAATACATCTCATCAAGTCCACATAATGTCCCACCAACCTCCAAGCTAATGGTGACCACCAAACAAAGGTTCTTTTCCACTAATCCTTAGTTACACTATTTGTTACCAAAAAGTTGTAGATGACCACAAGAATGAGATTCATGTCCTCATGATTAGTCCTATTCTTAGGGAGTGAATTTCCTGTGACGACATCCTGTTCTAGCTGTGTGTCAAACACATCTCGATCGTGCATTCACCTAAAATTGGGGATTACTTCTCTCTGTACATGGTTGGGATACATTTAGAATAGTAACATTGAAATAGACAATCCAAACCCCTATTCTTATGCTTATGAGAGTATTAGTAGAGTAATAAAAGTAGAATTAAAAGGCAACAATAATCTTTATAGGATATATGATAGTAGTAATTCCAAAATAAGAACGAAAAGTAATACTTGCAAGGTGTAGAAGAAAAACAAAAGGATCATAATATAAATTATGAACAAATGGTAGAAGGATATACTGCTAAATTAGGATACTTGTTTGATTATTAAAAAGTGAGTGGTTTGAGATGTAATGTTCAAACCAATAGCTTGTGACTGTGATGTCCCCTAGCTCTATAAAAGGTCTTACGATTCCCAACCTCCATTAGACCACACCAGACCTTGATCGGTGTAGGTCTAAAGATATTAGTATGCACATAGGTCAAAGTACTGATGGAGTTCTCAATGTCCAGTCCATGAAACTAAGTACATCATGGGTACTCGGGTCATGTCATAAACCACTATGGTATATAACCCATATTATTATATCACATCTAATATCACACTGAGTTAAGTCCTTGACCACACTCATACAGTACTCATATTAGGAGACAAGTAAATACAAGAATCATTCATCCACATATAGTCAAAAGTATAAAACTTTGAGTGCTATCTCAGGACCCATGTTTTGTTACATGGGTACTTGTTTTGCAACTCTACCTTTCAAGCACTAGAACAACTTAGATGATTGCATCAAACTACATATGATATGGTTACACTCGATTTTATTAGGGTTAATTATACTTTTTTCATTAATAAACAAGGATAGGAACAAGGTATAATGATGTATATTAACCTAATTTGTGGTCATTATCCTCTCTCTCATGCATAATGATGGATATAGTTCACATATAAGAGTGTGTGCCTTTGACCCAGCCGTCACACCCCTTTAAATAGGAGAGACAAGGAATCTAGATTGTCAAAAACCCTAAGAAACAAAAAGGCAGTGGCTATGCTTAAAGCATGCCACTCGTGGATAGCTAATCAGACAGTTGGTTAAGTTAGAACTTTGTAGAAATATGTCATTAATAAATCAATTAATCAAACAAATCGATCAATGAATTTCGAGGTATCTGACTTGAAGCTTCAACCAATCCCTCAGGGATAACTATCCAATTAATAATATAAATTGATAATTTAAATTCAAAAAAATGATTATGGTATTTTAACCAACTGTCAAGGATTTTAGTCTAGTAATGTTCTAATTTTTATCAAAACATTTTAATAATCATTTTGACTTGGAATATTTTCATATTTTGACTCAAGGTCTAAATTGACTAAACCCTTATCTTGACGATGATTAAACATTCCACTTATTTGTGTCTAATGCTTCTACTTGGTTATATCATATTAGATAGACACACTCAAAATGCTAAAACTATCAAATCCTAACTTGAAGAAATCAAGTCACACTAATATAAAGATCAAGATTGAAGAATAGATAATTTTCTCCTTCGATCCTTGATGTAAATCACTTGTAAATGATTGCATGACTTGTAATTAAGTTCTTATGTGTAATACAATTAATCAGGATGAACTATATTGAACTTAGGAGGTTTTAGAACACACGTAATAGCAAGTGTGGTTGGCCGAGTTTGTCCTAGGATAACTCAGCCGACAACATCGTTCATGGGGGTTTCCAGGACCTATCTATTGAGTTTCTTGATAGAATGCAACTCCACCGACCAAAAAATAGCCCAGACAACAACTCTCATTGGTTGTGTTGTCCCTAAAGATAACTCATCCAAAAACATTGTATCAACCATTTTCTATAGTGAAAATAGCTTTTAGAGGGGTAAAAAAGGTGCAAAAAGATCTGTTGGACACTCCAACAATGGCTAGAATTTTTCCTAAATGGTTGTAACACCTAGGAGGCATCCTCAACTATAAATAGGATCTATTGTGCTTCATCCTGTGATTAACCAATCACTATGAAGTTCCCTATACTATAGTTTAGAGACATTTTCCTCCCATGAACATTCATCCACTCTCATGAGCTTAACCGCTTGATACATCCATTAGTGCGAGTAGGATATTTGTAAGAGAGTTTGTCCTAAAAGTATATCTTATGAGCCTATCACTTCTTCACCTCCCAATCTCTCTTTTTATCATGAAGATGAAGATTCCCTCTCTTGGATAATAGAGGTGAAGAACAAAAAGAAGGGAAGGAGTCCCTTAATGAAGGTGATCCAAGTAAAGAGTGGGTAAGACCTTATAGGAAAATGACTTATTTCAAGAGTGGGTAATTCATTGGTGAAGGTTGAAGACTCGTTCTAAGATTAGGTAAGCCCTTGGTCACATGGAAGACTCTTGGTCATGAATATGTATCTCCTTTGTAATGGTTATTGACTCCTTGATCCGAAAAGGAATGCTAGCTTAGCCCTTGACCTAGAAAAGGGTGGTCTCATATTGTAACACTTACAATGGAATATAAGGAGTAAGACACAAATGAAAATCTTAGATATTGACCCATCTAGGTAGTATATTTACATCTCCTATTTTGGAGGTTGGAACCACTATATAATAACTTGTGTTACTTGGTGTTTGTTAAATCCCTCTCTCCCTTTCTATGCATGTTAAGTTGCACTCAAATGTCATATATGCAACATTATTTTGTGATATATATATTTAAGGTTTAATGAATTATTTTTGACTGGTTTTATCTCTATTCACCCTCCTCTAGAGACTATTATATATTCAAAATTGATATCAGAGTAAGGTCTTCTCCCAGAAATATTTCCATAAGTAGGAAAAGTTATGTGTTAATCAAGGAGGGAAATACTACTTCAACATTCCAATCTTTAACGTGAGCAACTTCTTCTATTGGAAGAGTAGAATGCCATATCACATTAAAGGATCAAGTTTTGAGCTATGGGGAATGGTGGATCTTCCATACCAACAATCAGAGGCAAATATAGAAGAATGGGATGATGCTACTTTGAAGAAAGCAACTTTAAATGCAATAGCCATCAACATCCTCTATCCCTCTCTTTCCCCCACTAAGTTAAACTAGATTTCTTCTTGTGACATGGCCAATGAGATATGGATAAAGCTATGAGTCACTTACAAGAAGATGAAGCAAGTGAAGGAAAATAGATTCTATATGCTCAATGGACTTTTTGAAAACTTCATGATGGAAAAGGAGGAGAGTGTGGCTGAAATGTTCTCAAGGATCAACACCATTGTAAATGGTCTTACTGCCTATGTCATACCATATATCAAGGAAAGGTAAAATCCAAGATTCTTAATACTCTTACTCACCATTAGAAAATAAAGATGTCTACCATACAAGAAAAAAAGTCTCTCTCCGACATTCCTGCTGAATAACTCATAGGAAACCTTGAAGTCAATGAAGTTAGACTCAATCAATTAGAAGAAGAGTTGCTTGAAGTAAATAATCAAAAGAAGAAGGAGAAGGTAATTGATTTCCATGTTTCATGAAGTCATAAATCCTCTCAAGTTGAAGAAGATTCCATGTAGTCTAAAGGTAGATTCTACAAAAACAAATTTTCTTCCTCCACCTTGTTCTTCAACTGTTGAAAGAAGGGTCACTTCAAGCATGATTGCTCACAATATAAAAAGACCTATCATCACAAGTGAAGGAAAGAAGAAGGAGAAATGGAACAAAATCTCTAGTGAATCCTTCAACTCAAGATCAATTGAAGATTCTAGTGAAAGATCTAGGTCAACCTATAATCAAAGTGGAGATTGCCACTTTTCTCTCGTGGAAAGTTCAAATGAAGATTCAAATGAGATAAATCTAAACTCTTTAGATAAATAATCCTTAATTTCCATTATTCGTGATAGTTTTGTATCTCTAAAATCTACTAAGTATGAAAATGAAGATGCTTCCATGATTGTTGATAACTTGCATGAAGAAAAATATGAACTTGAACATATTAATCTTTACTTGAAATATGATGTTAACAATCTCCAAAACCTCTGTGTAGACCTTGAATTAGAATTCAATGTGTTTAGATAGAAAATAATACCTATCTTAGTCAAGTAGATAATTTTAAACTTGAAAATGGTATCTTTCTTGTTAAAATTATATTTCTAGAAGCTCAACTTTTTATTCCTAGTCCTAATGTAGAGCATACTAAAATTTTGAATTCTCTCATTATTAGTATTGATGTACTTAGAACTATAAAGATTTTTCTATGCAAGGAATAGAATATGAAAATAGTGTTTATCTTTCTAAGATTACTATGATTTAAAATAAAAATGCTTCATTTCTTGGAAAAAATAATGCTCTTGTATCTTGGTCTAGTTCTACTATTAAAGAGAACAATGTTGCTACTCTTCATATAAAAAATTCTTATTAGACCAAATATCTTTTCTTAGAAACTGATCTTTTGCATGCTAGATATGATATTAGTCAATTCTCTTCTACTATTACTTCACTTATGCATGATAATCATAGTTAGCAATCATTTTTGTAAATATTCTTAGATGGTAAAAAGAATCTTAATGATATCCTACATCATTCTACTAAATAAATTGGTAGACATGATATAGGGTATGATTGTATTTAAAGGAACAACAAAGGTAAAGGACCTCCAATATTTCATGGAGAATCCTCAAATTATAAGGCTAAGGGCACTTGCAACTATTTGGGAAAATTGGTCATTATTTTACATATTTCCCCTTCAGTAAAGAACCCAAAAGAAATAGAACTTAGGTTTCTAAGCTAAACCCTCCCGATCCAAAAATATGATTGTGGATCATTTCATATTTCTTCTTATAGGTATCTTGCAAATGGATTGACATGAGCTATTGATTTACAATTTGACTTATCAATCCAAATAAAAGAAGAAAGGTGAGACGTGTATGGGGTAGAAATAGGTGGAAAAGAAATGGTAAGTACATAGGTAATGTTATTCTTGCTCATGTCCAAACATTGGTTTCTATGTCAAGTTTGCATGTAATTTTCATATGGCTTTTCAGTTAAAATTAGTATATTGTGATTCTCATCACTTTATTTCTAAAAAATGATCCCTGGTTGTTTCATAGTGCATTGTTAACTATCTTATACATGTTTGGATATTGTTTTTTCTATGTTTTTGAAAAAATGTGTGCTTTTGGACAACAACTATTACCAATCGAGTTTGTCGTGAAGAAACTCAACTCACAAGCATCCTTTAGTTTGCTAGTTTTTGTTGTCAGGAGAGTTTGTCATGAGGTAACTCAACCAATAAGTATCTTGGGGTTTTCCGGTAGTTGTTGTTTGCCAAGAAGTTCAGCCCAGAAACTCAACCGACAACACTGTGCACTAAATATACATATGGTATTTTGGATGAGAATTTTCCTCTCAATCGATAACCTTATTCTATTAGTATTCTCCTTGTATCTTATTATGATATGCATATTGTCATGCTTTAAATTATCTATCTTGCATGCAACTCTATTTTTCTAATTTCTCTAAATTTGGATCTATATATCTTGCAATTCCTTGTTTTGAGTTGTTATGCATGTTTTGATGATTATCTCTCTGGATTTGGTGGTTGTGTTTTAAATTGCTTTTGTTGTGTTCTAGTTGCTACATTTATATAATTGTATATCTTGTTTTAATACAACCTTGAGTTTCTTAGCGGTAATCATCTTTTGGTAATAATGCATATTTTCAAATAAACAATATCCATTCACACTTCTTCAATTGCATAATTCTTTGCATGGATATTTCTCTTCATCTATATAGTAATAGCATCCTTTAACTTGCATATATTTTTCTATGACCTGGATCCTACTAGTAGTCCTAAATTGTGATATCATCTACTAGTTGTCCATCTACATGTAGTCCTTGTTTTGTTCTTACATTGGTATCCAACTAAATGTAATGCTTGTATCTTGTTTCATACATACTCGAGCTTGTTCCTTGATTTGCATATCAACTAGATTGAGTTACTTTCTTGCATATCCTTACTTTGATTATTTTGCTACTACTGCATCTAGGGTTGTTTGAATACATGTCTTGATTATCTTTAGATACTTTTATTGCACAAGCCTTTGTTTTTCTCTTCTACTCTCCCTTTTCTAACAGTTGTGTTTTAGCTCTTCAAATCCCTCACTTTTTAAAATGACAAGGGGATAAGATATATCTTATATAAAGAGGAGTAGAGATATATGAGAAGACATATATGAGTAGAAGACATAGTTTCTATAAATGTTATGAAAGCTAACCTTACAGGAGATATAGCATAGGTTGAGGGGGAGAATATGAGCTTAATCAACATAAATTGAGGGGGATCATATGTTCAATTCATTGAAACCCCTAGGTTTATCTAAAGGTATAACTTCATTTAAAAAGCTTTCAATACATTTATGGAATGATTTGTTATCTTCAAGAAGGGGGAAATGTTGACTCAAGGTCTAAATTGATTAAACCCATGTCTTGATGATGACTGACCATTGCATATATGTCTGTCTAATACTTCTACCTAAGTGATTTCAGATTAGATAGACACAGTCCATGTTACACCCACATCCCACGATAACCACTAATCATGGGATTAGGATATAAGTTGAGGATAAAACAAAATATGAAGATCACCCTTAAATTTTTCTTTCTTTTATTTCAAGCTTTTTGTTTTCTCACATAGAATAACATAAACTAACGTTACATGAGAAATTAAAACTTGATTACTCTAATATGATTTCAACAATAAGATACATATCTAAGCATTCACTCTATTTCTCATACTTCTATGTACATACATCATGATAAAGAATACATACTTTTCTAAGAAGAAAATAAAGTTACACATCATCATTTACAACTCTCTCAACTCTATACAAGGACCTAGAGTTATAGGAACTGGATGAACTTGATTAATATGATACATGAATCATGTTTTAGATCTATTCTAATGCATCAAAACCTTCAAATTTACATAGTTTCTATAAAAATATGTGAGTAGAGGGGCGATCCTACTCACTCAGTGAATGAATAATTCAAAGAAAGAGTTTAAATCACTTTAATAATCAAAATATGTATTATTAAGCACCTGAATTTAAAGTATAACAATAATGAACTATAAAGGAAATAATCATTCAACATTGTCTAATTGGCAAGATTGCTCTAGATAACTACAAGGAGCAATTCAATAACTCAACATAATAGAAAATCACAAAGGGAGCAAGTGCAACATGTTATTCCATATAACTACAAAGTATACATGAATAATTACAAACTATTGATTAATCTCTCATTCATCTTATTATGCCCTGAACCCACATGAGGTGTACCACAACATGTGAAAGTATCACAAAAAGTTGTGATCTAACTATACAAAACTTAGAAGCATAAGTCTATCTCTTGAGTAAGACCCTATTTGCAACTGGCCTTGCTATGTCTGGTTCTTGACGACTAATGAGAGAAGCCAGATATCTCAAATCCTCCTCTCAACTTGAGTGATTGGGTAGGGAGTCAAAGCCCTTAGGCTTGTTGTGCACTAGTGGACCTACCGAAGATGTCCACTGATCACCTCAACTCATAACTCAGACACCAATGACATCTCTAGTTGATGTTGGATACCAATCATCTATGGAGTCCGCCCTCACTAGCCTAGACTCCCGAACCCAACTAGTGTGTTGCGGCTTACTTCAACCTACATGAAACCTCAAGTCGGGAAGCACATTTCTATTTTTATGTATGCCTATAGAGCTAATCATATTATGATTGTAATGTCATACGATATAAATGATTTGATTGATAACGAAGGCAAGCTTCCAATTTATTGTACATATTAAGTTATGAGATATTAAATAACATAATAAATGTCTAGATAATATTATTACTCGATGACATATGTATTCAAGTATTAGACTTGGAAGAAATGAGATCATAAGATGTTAAGAGTACATATACATATTCTCATAATGTCCCTAATTGGTTGTCATTGTGGAGGGCTGATAGACAACAATGACACATAAGATTAGAGTGTGACCTAGTTGATGACTAAATCTCATTGGTCATGATGTGGCAATATCTAACCAAGCACATAGATACTTGTTAAAGAATAGTATATTAGACAGACCCACCATGAGACTGACACATGGAAGCCATCATCATGGAAGTCATAGTCATCTCTCACAATGATGGTGGTGGTTGTGGTTCCTAGACCTGAATTCACTCCACTCATCACATGTCATTGGGTACACTTTGACATCATCAAACGAGTCCTAAAACATGGGTTGTTATAACGGTGATGATTGGGTGACTTTGACACATGGGGACTAATCGTGAGTGATATATAGGGAATTTTCCCTCCTACAGGAGTATGATATCCAAGGCCTCTTGATTAGCGAGATTGAGAAAAGTATGGCCATATGCATGTGAGTCAATATGTGATATTGAACTTACATATATCTCATGTAGTATGCATTGGTTCAAGGAGCAAGATTGAATAATAGTGAGGATTGCTACTCCATGCCTCTAGTTCAATCAGGATATCAGTGACAAAGGAACTATACAAACATTGTAACATCATACACAAATTATAGGGTCACACACATAGGAACTCATCTAGAAAAGGATTTTGATCTTGAATGATGATTGAATTGATTGCTAAAGTGTTTAGGTACTCAATTCACACAATAGATAAATGGATTGGCTGAATGAACTGCCAAACAATCATCTCACTGGGTGAGACGGCCATTTGGGTAGCTAGACGGGCGACTCAAGTGTTTATATGGCCATGTGGGTTGTAAGGAAGATTAGAAATTGAATTAGCTTAGTTGTGCCCTATGAACGGATCGAGTCAAGCTATTGAACCATTCAACTCGACTCAAACTCACTAGACGGTCGTATGGGTGAGTGAGATGGGCGTCTCACTTGTGTGGGATGGCCTAGTTGGGATGAACAAAGGTTATGGAGTTTTCTTAAACATGTTTCAATTGCACTTACTTGGAGTGCAAGTAAATTAATGTATGACATTAATTTAGAAACAAATTTTCCAATTCATATCTGACTGGGAAAGTGAGAAACGACCGTATCATTTAGTGAGATGACCGTCTCACATCCCAGACGACTGTCTCGCTGGGTGAGACAAAAATTTCAGCACATGCAGGTTGTAAAACTTCTAGAATTGTTGTGAAATTTTGAGATCTTCCGGTCCTTTCCACTCCTACACAAACTGGGAACCCTGAACCTGACATCTACTATAAATAGAGGGGTACTGGGGGATTCCCAGAGTACAACATAGATAATTGAGAATCCGTTGCTCTGAAAATTGTTGTCCTCTCTGGTTTTGGTAACCATGAAAGCCCAGACAAGTCCTACCCAACAAGCGAGGGATAGCCAAAGGAGAGAAACAACAAAGGATCATTGTTGTGGGAGAGCAGGTTGATGACTAGTACACTAAAAGAAGGGACAAATCCTTCCTATTCATTCTAGCAGGATGACAGGAGTCTCTAGTTGGTCTGTGTGGACAACTCTAAAGGTATGAGTCCTTTGTTTGTTGCCAGGAGGGCAATGCCAACTCACAGTCTGTGGCGAGATCTGAGGAGTCCTTGTAGCAGTTATTCAAGTCTCATGTCCATGGAGGGGAAGTCAGACAAGTCCTAGTGTGACCATGAGCTACACAAATACCATCTAAGATAGAGTGTGCATCTACATCGATGAGGATTGTTGTTGTACTTACTCCAGGACCAGGTATATCTTTGTGAAACCATCCTTCCCATTGTACAATTATTGACTCAATCTATTGGTTAATTAGAAATATGTCAATAATTTTTTTGCTTCCGCTGCCTATCTGATGTCGTATTTCCCTACATTGGTATCAGAACCATCTCAACTAATTATGTTTTGGGATAATCAATATGATCATATTTTGGTTATGCAGTGTTTATATATTTCATGCGATGTGAATATTTAAACTAGTTAATGTGCACGACCATCTAAATCATCACATAAATAACCCAAACGAATATATATATATATATTGTTGGTATGTATGCCCTGAGAGCCAATCATGGGATGATTGGTGGGATACATTAAGATTGATTTGATAAACATCAAAGGCAAGTTTTCAATTCTTTCTGGTTCAGTCATTTGAGATAGTGATAGAATAGATTGAATGTCTAGAGAATGACAGTACTCAATGACGTATGCCTCCAGGTTAAGGACCTGAACGATGAGATCATACGGATGCTAAGAGTTTGTACATTCTTGTTATGTCCCTAGTCGGATGTCATTGTGGATGGTAGATAGACAACAATGACACACAAGACTAGATTGTGGTGTTGGTTGATGACAGAATCTCATTAGTCATGATATAGAGATATCAAACTAAACACATAGGTACTTGTTAGAGAACAAGTGTACCGGACAGACCCACCGTGAGTTTGACACATGGAACCATGACATGGTAGTCACATTCAGTACTCACAGTGATGGTGGTGAGTGTGATTCTTAGACCTGAAATCACTGCACTCAACACATGTCATTGGGCACACTTTGACATCATCAAACGCAGTCCTGAAACATGGGTTGTTATAAAGGTGATGATTGGGTGGCTTTGACACATGGGGCTTTTGAGGGGTGAGTGATAGATATGGGATTTGTCCCTCCTGAGGGAGTATGATATCCATGGCCACTTGATGAGTAGGATTGAGAAAGGCGTGCACGCATGTGTGAGTTAGTATGTGATACTGATGTCATAACATATCTCTTCCAATCTACTCTGAGATCAAGAAAGTGAATGAACGTTGACAGGATGATTGTTCCATGCCTCGAGTTCATTTGCGATATCAGTGACAAAGGAATTATACATTCACTGTAACACCATTCACGGATTGTAGGATTGAAAGTTGTCCTCCAACTTTCTATTTCACTTGGGTAGCACTGATGTGTGACTAGGCACCGCTCTTTGCTTGTGAAGTCATAAGTGTTATGTACTTTCACTGCCAATGTGAAAAGGACCTGCAGGGTCACACACATACGATTTAACCTGGAAGAGGAGTTTTGTCCACAAACAACGTTTAGATTGATTACTAAAGGAGTTTAGTAGTTCAATTAAACACTCAATTAATTGATAGCTCAAAATCATAGTGTTCAAGGTGTTGGACACATTGATTGGAGTATCAGATTGATTGAAATCGCACTTGACTGATTCTGCACAATCTGGACTCCCAACCGATCGGCTCATGTGATGAACCGATCGGCTCAGCTTGGTGAACCGGTCGGCTCAAGTGTTGAGTCGATCGGCTCAAGGACAGGGTGAACGATTGCTTCAAGTGTTGAAATGATCGGTTCAACTGTTGCAACCGGACAAGTTGGGAAAGTAGGATTGGTGAGAATTTTTCTTTCATTTTACTTGCCCAATTTGATTGGAACAAGGATTAGTATTCGATACCAATTAGAAACAAAAGAAGGAAAGTCAATCGGGAACTGACCAGGACCACCAACCGACCGGTTCAGAAGTGAACCGACCGGTTGAGGTGTCCCAACCGATCGGTTGAGTTGTTAATCGACCGGTTCAGGTCCCCAACCGACCATTTCACTTGTGAAATGATCGATTCAGGTTGCGAGTTGGTTGTTTTTGTGGAAAATCTCGAACCCTTCTACTCCTGCTTTTAGTCCCGCATTTCCCGAGATGGAGAACCCTGTCCCATGACCCTCCTATATATATAGGGGTATTGGGGGCTTCTAAAAGTACAACTCAGTGCAACCAGTTGCTCTGCAAAGTTGTCGTTCTCTCTGGTTTTGGTAACCGAGAGAGATCCCTAGCAAGTGCCACCCACAAAGGGAGGTGCAACAAGGAAAAGACAACTGCAGTTGCAACTGGAGGCAGGAGAGTGTGTTGGCGACTAGTACGTCAATAAGAGGGTGCGACTCCTTCCAATTCCTTATGGGACAAGGAGATTGGAGTTCCAGGTGGTCCGTGTGGACTACTTCAGAGGCGGGAGGTTTCTGCCGCTAGGAGGACAACCTTCAATCCTGTCAGTCCTGGTGCGACCAGGAGCTTCACAGACACCGTCCAAGACAGGAGGTGAAGACCGCGTAAGGCGTGAAGTATTGTCGCCGAGCAAGCCTCGGGACAAGGTATGATTCTACAAACCATCATTTCCTATTGTATAGACGTTGACGCGTTTCCTTGTTCCGGGTTTGGGGAGAATTTTTTTTGTTTCCGCTGCCTTCTCTGCCTCCCCTAAAACCCAAAAGTGGTATTAGAGCCACGTCAACTTCTCTATACTTTAGGGATTATCGATATGATCGATTTTGGTTTGTCGCCTTTATTTATTGCATACGATGCGAATAAAACTGGCTTTATGCATGTCCAATCCTAAATCCACAAATCCTAATTACATATATGATATGTATTATTAATGCACTCGATACGCGTCACCCTTAAACGAGTTTTGTGGTGGATGTATAGTGTGGTTATGGTCAATAAACCCTATTTGTGTATGGTTGTTTGTGGTTGCTTGTATCTTGGTCTGCGCACCGATCTTCCTTCTCCTATTCCTGATGTAACTTGAAATAATTCGAGATTTCTTTCCTACCTTTGCTCCCCTCGAATGTAACTTGAGGTTTCTCTTTTTACAATGTAAAATAGGATAGATTTTATTTCCTATTATGTCAAAGAACGGAGGACATCAAGACGACAGCTGAAACGATCGGTTCAAGGCGTGAACCGATTGGTTGACATTCCAAACGATCGGTTCAAGGAGTGAACCGATCAGTTGATGATCGGTTCGAGGAGCGAGACGAGCGGGTAGCGGCCATGACAAGACGCATGATGGCCAGGCAAACCGATCGGTTGGAGGAGCCAACCGATCGGCTGGTGGCACCCAGACAACCGGGCCAGAACGGGCAAGTCATTAATGTGATGAGTTGATCTACTCATATGGCAAGGCACAAAATTCATCTTGTACAAATTGCATGTGATATAGACCTAGATGATCGTGATTCCTCTTGGCTCGAGGAATCACATTAGGATGGCCATAATCATTGCTTTTATCGTTTGTGCATGTTTTCTGTGGGATATAGCATGTATATGATACATACTATGTATTGTGGTGATTGAATATGTATATGTATATAAAAACCAAATCCCTCATTAAATATTAAGTTTTAGATGCCTTCCAAAGCTTGATCGACAAAGTGTGGGCATGCCCTATCATGGTGCACCGTCTATCTCGTGGAAGCGTGAAGGATGAATGTGTGGATCTGCCCTAGAAGGGTGCATATTCATCGTGCTTGCTTTGGGTCAGACTTAACAAGGTGATCTAGATGGGATCTAGTACCTTGAGGTATGGAGATGATCATGGCAAGGAGTTGCATATGACATCTTATCAAGAGTTGCATATGATGCAATTGGAAAAAGTTGCCTACCTGAGAGATCTATGTTGTGGGTGACAGCCCTAGCTGGTCCATGGCTTAGAGGATTTCAGGATCTTGCCCACTAGAAGGTTGTACGCTGTAATCTTCCAAATTGATGGTGAGGGCTATCAATTTGAACTAAAATAGTGGGAGCGATGATTAATTAAAGGACTAATTATATCGTCAACTTTTCAAATCAATCAAATAAGTCAAAAATGAGTTTTTGGACTAAAATTGCATATTTCCTTTTGTGGTGAAAATGACAACAAACAACAATCACTTTTCGTTACGATCGGTCCTAGAAAAGGACAGACTAAATGGGACAAACTTCCACAGCTGGTATAGGACATTGAGAATTGTTCTCACTCAAGAGCGAAAGCTCTATGTTCTGGATACTCCAATTCCAGAGGAACCGGCTCCTAATGCACCAAAGATAGAAAGGGATGCTTACAAGAAGCATTCTGATGATTCCATTGATGCAAAGTGTTTGATGTTGTGATCCATGAACCATGAGTTGCAGAGACAACATGAGAATATGGGTGTCATTGAGATGATTCAACATCTCAGGAACCTGTATGAAGATCAGGTACGGCAAGAGAGATACGATGTCTCAAGGGCACTGTTCAAGTGTGTCATGACAAAAGGAGATCCAGTTGGTCCTCACACACTCAAGATGATTGAGTATGTGGAGAACCTACAAAGACTGGGATATCCACTGAGCCAAGAGTTGGCTACTGACCTGATACTGCAATCGTTGCCAGAATCTTACAATCAGTTTGTGATGAACTACAACATGAAAAACTTTGATAGGCCACTGTCAGAGTTGTTGGGCATGTTGAGGACAGCCGAGACACAAATGAAGAAGGACAAGCCTAAGTCTGTGATGGTGATCATGAGGAAGAAAGGCAAGTCCAAGCGCAAGGGCAAGGGCAAAGCTAAGAAAGGTTCTGATGCTAGCCAGGAGCCCAAGATGACTTCAGCTCTCAAGGCCAAGGGAGGCCTGACCAAGAAAGGCAATTGCCACCATTGTCAAAAGCCAGGACATTGGAAAAGGAATTGTCCTCTCTATCTGGAAGAACAAAAGAAGAAGGAGGCAACAAACGTCTCTACTTAAAGGTGTCATGAAAGTAAACTTGTAACACTTTTTGTGGTATATGATACCAAAATGTAAAGTGCAAAGCACTCAATAAATGGGCAAGTGTTACCGCCATAGATAGGAGTACTTTAGTTTATTTTCAGCCTAAAAGGCATGTAATATAGTTATGAACTGCTATTTCATATTTTCCAATAGATAGAAACACTTTATTTTTGCATATTGTATGACAATGATGGCAATCAATAAAGTTGATGTTTCAATCTTTTAAAGATGTGATCTTTGTGGCAATGCCTTGCTTATCTTGTGGTATTTGATACACATAATGTCGCGCCCCAATCTCACATTAGCCACAAACCACGAAATTAGGGCATGACAGGTGGAAATTACACATAATCAACCACTCGTCGCTTTGAAAACAATCCAAGGCATTTAATTGATAATCAAGTTTAAGCTGTAAACAAGAACTAAACAAACTGCAGAAACTTCTCTATTAAACTGATAGAAGATACAAGCAAAGTCTACAGCATAATACATTGATTAACATAAAGAAAACATAACATTAATTTACATCTTTGTACACATTCTCTCTCTCAAACACACCTTGTCCCGAGGATCGAGGGGAATGGACTAAGAGACCTCTAACTAGACTAACAACAAACCTTCTATCGACTAAGCGTTAGGGTGAAACGATCCTTCTGATTCCTGATGCTGATGCTGACCTGAAAATGTTTGAGTAGAGGGATGAGCCTACTCGCTCAGTGAATAACATTTCACTTAGCTATCACTAAACAACTCGTCAGGTTTATTAACTGAAAATAAACATATATGCAGTTCAAGCAGGACAGTTCTATTGACATAGCAGATATACAGATAATAATCACATTTCTAAGCATCAACCGGTATTTCAGGTAAATAAATAGTTATGTAAACTTACTGTATCCTATATGATTACTTATTCATATTATTATTATGCCCTAAACATATGCAGTGTACTCTGCATATAAAGATCCGCAGCAAGTCCATGCTACGGTCCCACCGTACAAGACTTAGCGACACACCCGGGAAGTGCTAAGTCTGACTACTCGTCCTGGTCTGCACAGGACCCAGGCTCCACGACCTCAACGCACAACCACGTGTGCTGCACAACCACGTGTGCTCCAGACTTCTCCTTTAACCTGAGTACACCGGCGGAGAGTCTCACAGGGTTACCTTCGTGACACAAGCACGAATGGTGTTAGATAACCAAGTTTTCTTTTTCCCAGTGCCATCATGACACAAGCACGATTGTTGTTGGACACTGCCTCTCTTTCCTCATTTGTCCGTGACACAAGCACGGATGATGTTGCAACACGAGTTTCACCCCTAAGTTGCAGACCTCTCTTAGGGGTTCTACGGTGTTAGGGCACCTAAGTCTAATAATTAGATAGCAGATAAACAATTAGACAGAAATATCACATATCAACTGTAAGACATGGAATTTCCTCTTTTTCATCATTCACATCACGCATTTCAAGTTCCAATGAACTTATCACACTAAAATGTACATGCTACACTGTTTAAAGGTCATATCAACTGATACTGAAGCAAATAAGCATTTAAAATGAGTTAAATAATGATTTCTAAATGATCTACCACTCACCACTTGAAACTCGGCCGATCACTATGGAACTCGGCCGAACACTTCCCAGAATCTGTAACTCGGCCGACCAACTGGCAACTCGACCGATCCTCTGGGGAACTCGGCCGATCAGGACACCGCTTATACACCTACAAGGAAACTCGGCCGATCAGGACCGAACTCGGCCGACAAAAATGCTGTTCGGTTACCCAAATAAGAAACTCGGCCGACCGAATAAGAACTCGGCCGAACCGCCCACAGGCAGAAAACAAAAACGACCTGCAAGAGTCGATTTCTCTCGAATCGACGGGAAAAACTCAAACAAACACCGCCAAACGTTCGGAATCGATGCATACCACCAAAACGGACCTGAAGGGGGAAGAGAAACGAGCTAGGGCTGCTCCTTGCGCCCCAATCCACAAGCCGTTTCCCTGCAACCGTAGCTTCAGCTGCGAATCCGAATCGAATTGACGGAGAAGATGATCAACGGAGGGAAGAGGACGAGCTGCAGTAGCTGATCGGAGCAAAACGAAGCTCCGACGTCTCTCCCTTCACAACTCCCTGTCTCTCTCTCTCTTTCTCTCTCTTTCTCACGCGGAAGAAGAACACTGCTGCATTCCTTTGTTTCTGAGAAATGAAACGAGATAAGGAAGAGAGAAAGGATAAGGAGGAAAACTTAGGGGCCTAAACGCAAAGTTCAAAAACTACAAACGGGTCCCTATAAGCCCAAAAACATGCAACTTTTGACTCGAAGGTCGGATTCGAACGATTTCTCTGGCAACGCTTCAAGCGTAAGATCCTACATGCTTTAGAAGCTAGAAAACACACTAAGCTCACATCATATCCATTTTAAACATTATTAACAAACACAGGCTTAAACTTAGCACATCAGCTAATCACATGCTTAACAACATACTTACAGGATAAGCTCGACGCGGGTCGTAACAATCTCCCTCCCTTATAAGAATTTTGTCCCGAAATTCCTAGAAGAGAAAAGGAAACTTGCCACGCATCTCAGACTCTAGCTCCCACGTAGCTTCTTCAAGATTATGGTTTCTCCATAAAACCTTCACTAAAGGTATCTCCCGGTTCTTAAGCTTTTTGATCCGGTGATCAACTATCTGCACTGGTCCTTCTACATAGGACACATCTGTTCTAAGCTACGCCGGTTCTGGATCTACAATCTTTTCTGTACCGGGATGACACTTTTTCAGCATAGACACGTGGAAGACATCATGAAGATTTGCCAACTCAGACGGCAAATCCAACCTGTAAGCTACAGGTCCAATCCTCTCAACAATAGGATATGGACCCATATACCTAGGGGTCAACTTACCCCTCTTGCCAAACCTCAGCACTCCCTTCCACGGTGAAACCTTCAAGTAAACCTCGTCGCCAACCTCAAACTCAAGAGGTCGACGTCGTCTTTCTGCATAACTTTTTTGTCTGTCCTGAGCAGCTTTTAACTGATCCCTGATCACAGATATCTTTTCTGTAGTTACATCAACTAACTCAGGTCCAAGAATTTCCTTCTCACCCACCTCGTACCAACAAACTGGCGATCTACACTTCCTGCCATAAAGAGCTTCATATGGAGCCATTCCAAGACTAGAATGGTAACTGTTATTATATGCAAACTCCATTAGGCTTAAGTGTTCTTCCCAGTTGCCTCTAAACTGTAGCACGCATGCTCTCAGCATGTCTTCTAGGGTCTGAATGGTCCTCTCAGATTGACCATCTGTCTGTGGATGAAACGCTATACTGAACTTCAGCCTTGTGCCCAACGCATGATGTAACTGATTCCAGAATCTAAATGTAAACTTTGGATCTCTGTCAGAAATAATGGAAACTGGAATCCCATGCAACCTGACTACTTCATCCACATAAACTTTGGCCAACTTTGAAACGTCAAAGGTTGACTTGACAGGAAGAAAGTGAGAAGACTTAGTTAGCCTATCCACAATCACCCATATCGAGTCCGAACCCTTAGGCGTCCTGGGTAATCCTACCACAAAGTCCATCGTGATGTGTTCCCATTTCCATTCTGGTATGGGAAGCGACTGCAAAGTACCAGCAGGTTTTTGATGCTCAGCCTTAACCTGCTGACACACTCCACATCTAGCCACGTATACAGCCACATCCTTCTTCATGCCAGACCACCAGTACAGCTCTTTGAGGTTCCTGTACATCTTTGTGTTACCTGGATGCATAGCATACATAGAAGTATGCACTTCTTCAAGAATCTACTCTTTTAACTCACTGTTCCCAGGTACACACAACCTATCATGAAGATACAACATGCCTTCATCAGAAAACCTAAATTCTGTCCTCTTACCTTCTGACATTTCCTGCATGATTTGCCACAACTCATCATCACTCTGTTGTAAATTCTTAATCTGATTATAAAAAGTAGGTCTAACTTGCATCTGAGCAATCAACCCACTCTGTCCTGTCACATCCAAGTCTAAGTTCAATTTTCGCATATCTACAAGCAAGTCTCTCTTGAAACATGCCATAGAAAATGCATTGGCTGTTGAACTTGACTTTCTACTCAAGGCATCAGCTACAACATTCGCCTTACCAAGATGGTAATCGATTGTCACATCATAGTCTTTAATCAGCTCAAGCCATCTGCGCTGTCTCAAATTCAAGTCTTTCTGAGTGAAGATATATTTCAGGCTCTTATGGTCTGTAAACACCTGACATGTCTCACCATACAGGTAGTGACGCCATGTCTTAAGAGCATGGACTATAGCAGCTAATTCCAAATCATGAACAGGGTAATTCTCTTCATTCTTCTTAAGCTGTCTAGATGCGTAAGCCACAACTTTGCCTTCTTGCATCAGTACACAACCCAAACCTCTCCTGGAAGCATCAAAGAACACTGTATAGACTTTTTATGCTTCAGGCAAAACCAACACTGGTGCTGAAGTCAACCTTTTCTTCAAAATCTGAAAACTTCTCTCACAATTATCAGACCAAACAAACGGTACATCCTTCCTCGTCAAGCGTGTCAAAGGTGATGCTAACACACTGAAGTTCTGTATGAACCTTCTGTAATAACCTGCCAAACCCAAGAAACTTCTGATCTCAGTAGGAGTCATAGGCTGTTCCCACTGAAGCACATATTCAACTTTCTTAGGGTCAACACTAACTCCACCTCTCGAGATAACATGTCCAAGAAATGCTACCTCGGCCAACCAGAACTCGCATTTGCTAAATTTAGCAAACAACTGGTGTTGTCTCAACAACTGCAACACTACTCTCAGGTGTTGCTCATGCTGTGCATCGTCTCTGGAGTAGATCAGAATATCATCTATAAAGACTACAATAAACTGATCTAGGAACGGTTTGAAAATCCGGTTCATCATATCCATAAAGGCTGCTGGGGCATTGGTCAGTCCAAACGACATGACCAAAAACTCATAATGCCCATACCTGGTTCTGAAAGCTATTTTGGGAATATCAGAAGCCTTTATCCTAAGATGATGATATCCAGATCTCAAATCTATTTTAGAGAAGATCGTCGCTCCACGCAACTGATCAAACAGATCATCTATTCTCGGCAATGGATACTTGTTCTTTATAGTGATCTTGTTCAGTTGCCTGTAATCTATACAGAGACGCATGGTACCATCCTTTTCTTAACAAACAGGATTGGAACACCGCATGGTGAAGAACTGGGTCTAATGAAACCCTTATCTAGCAATTCCTGCAACTGCACCTTGAGTTCCTTCAACTCTGCAGGTGCCATTCTGTAGGCTGGCAGTGCTACTGGATGACTACCTGGATATATCTGAATTTCAAAATCAATGTCTCTGACAGGAGGTAAGCCTGGTAATTCTTCTGGAAAAACGTCAGAGAACTCACGAACCACAGGCACATCATAAACACTGGCGGTGCTCTTCTCTGCTCTGGTGTCAACCACATGAGCAAGGAACGCTTCACATCCTTTCTGTAACATCTTATCAGCTACAGAAGCTGATACTATGCACGTAGGCAGAACTTTCCTGTCTCCAGCAAAGACACAAGAAAATTCACCTAATTGAAAGGTAGCTTCCTTCTTCCAACAATCGAGTTGCACTCGATATGATTCAAGACAATCCATACCCAAGATGACTTGAAAGGTATTTACATCCAAGGGTATGAGATTAGCAGCAAAGGTGAAACCTCCAAAAGATAACAAGCATCCGGGACAAGACTCGGATAAAACTGTTGGTCCACCTAGTGGAACCCTCAACACTAACTCATCTACCAACTCTCGAGTTAACAGATTAAGTTTACTGACTAAAGAGCGTTGTATAAAAGAATGAGTAGCACCCAGATCTATCAAAACCGAGATTGGTATACTATTAAACAAAAGCATCTCTCCTGTAACAACTTGTGAAGAAATTATACCTTCCTGAGGTGTCAAAGAAAAGAAACGTGCTGAAGCTCTCCCTCTGCCACACTGTCCTCTCTGACCACTCCTGCCACTAGACACTCCACCACCTCTAGAACCAGAAGCCACAGAGGAACTCGGAACATCATGGTATTGAGGCTGGAAAGCTTGTGATGCTGCTTGTCGAAGTTGAGGACATTCCCTTTTGACATGTCCTATCCGTCCACAGGCATAACAACCAGAACTCCAACACGGTCCAGTATGTGGCCTTCCACATTTGTCACATGGTGGTAACTCTTGTCTCTGGGGACCTGTCACTGACATTGACGACCCAGAAGACTGCCCATTAGCGGCACTGCTCCATCTTCCTGGGTTGTATCCTCCTCTGCCTCTAGAAGTAGTGACATCCTCAGATCTCTGCCTGCTGAAACAACCAAAACCACACCCAAGTTTAGAAAAGAAACCTCTACCTCCACCTCTGTATCCACTACTGGATTGCCCTCTACTGAAGTCTGCAGATCTCTTCTTAGACTCAGGCACCTTGTCAGCATTCACAGATTCTTCAACCTGTCTAGCAGCCTCGACAAACTCACCAAAGTTCTCTCTGTTCCTCCTACTAGTAGCAGAAACTGTATGCCGAATCTCTGGCCTTAGTCCTTCCTGAAACCTTCTACATCTCTCTATGTTATCGGGAACAAGCTGTGGACAGAAGTTCACCAACCGTGTGAAAAGCGCTTCATACTCAGTAACTGTCATGTTCCCCTGCTTGATATTCTGTAACTGCCTAATTTTCTCATTAAGAAAAGTGGGTGGATAGAATTTGAGATGAAACTCCTCAGAGAAATCCTGCCAGGAAATCTCTGTACCTCTCCTCTTTTCTTCCACACCACGCCACCACAACTCTGCATCGCCTGTTAAAAGGTAGACTGCATGATTGATCTTCTTATCTTCTGGAAGCTCCATCAGACGAAAGACCTTTTCTATCTGTCTAAACCACTCATCAGCTTCGGCAGGATCTGTAGTACCACTGAATTCTGTACCACCGAGCTTCTTTACAAGCTCATACGATTGCATCAGATCCTTACTACTGGTAGAAGTAGAAGCTCGCCTATCAGCCTTGTACTTCTCCCTGGTCTCCAGAAACATCCTATACATATGAGATGCTTCATCCACGTGGTCACCACCACCTGGACCCAAGTACAAAGGATCAGGGCCAACATGGCTCTCAGCCTGATCATCACGATCAAAGCCTCTTTCTGCCATCTGCAATGATATAATAGAATATTTCCTATTAGAAAACTACAGATAGAAGAAAGACACCTAGACCTTAATCCTATTGGTCTCTTATCGTCCCCTGATCTTAAGTAACTAAGTACTCAAACCTAGGCTCTGATACCAAAAATTGTCGCGCCCCAATCTCACATTAGCCACAAACCACGAAATTAGGGCATGACAGGTGGAAATTACACATAATCAACCACTCGTCGCTTTTAAAATAATCCAAGGCATTTAATTGATAATCAAGTTTAAGCTGTAAAAAAGAACTAAACAAACTGCAGAAACTTCTCTATTAAACTGATAGAAGATACAAGCAAAGTCTACAGCATAATACATTGATTAACATAAAGAAAACATAACATTAATTTACATCTTTGTACACATTCTCTCTCTCAAACACACCTTGTCCCGAGGATCGAGGGGAATTGTTACACCCCGATGTCACAATTTCCTCAAATCATGAGATTAGGGCATAAGATAGGATTTATATGTAACACAAAGAACACCCTTAACTTTCTTTTCTTTTCTTAAAAACTCTTGTTTCTTCGCATTGAACCACATAAAACATCTTAACAAGGGAATCTGAACATTTCCTTAACTAATCAAGCTTTAATAGTAAAGATACATGTATAAGCATTCATGATGTCTTACACACATTATGTACATGAAACTTGCTAAATACAATACATATCACAAGAGGAACAACATTACACATCGTATTTACAACTCTCTACCTTATCTCTTACTGAGGACCTAGAGTGACAAGGACCGACTGACTCAACTAATCTCGTACTTGACTCCTATGGCAGTCTACACTTATGCTCTGACCATCTTCAAGTCCACGCGGTTAACCCTAAAATGTTTGAGTAGAGGGGTGAGCCTACTCGCTCAGTGAATGAGTACTTCATGGAAACAGACTAATGCACTAATGTGATTACAGATATAATTTTGAGTAAATGATAT
This sequence comes from Alisma plantago-aquatica, assembly GCA_963693085.1. Taxonomy (NCBI): domain Eukaryota; kingdom Viridiplantae; phylum Streptophyta; class Magnoliopsida; order Alismatales; family Alismataceae; genus Alisma; species Alisma plantago-aquatica. Next base: position 1,673,210,484 of record OY856409.1, read on the forward strand.
GAAATTTAACAACAATAAATACTACACTGAGCAGTTCTAAAACAATATAATTGAAATAACAAAGAATGTAAATATTGCATCCAAAGAATAACTACTAGAAGAATATGCTTCTAGTCTTCCTTAACTCTTTCATTTATAAAGAACTCTGTGAACCTATATGATCGTATTTTATATTATGCCCTAATCATATGCAGTGTACTCTGCATATAAAGATCCGTAACAAATTCATGCTACGGCCCCACCGTACAAGACTTAGCGACACACCCGGGAAATGCTAAGTCTGACGCCAGCCCTGCTCTGCTACAGGACCCCTGGCTCTCCGGCCAGAAACATAGGCTCTACGGCCTCAAAGCACTACTCTGAGTGCACCCGACTCCTCCTTTAACCTGAGTACACCGGCGGAGGGTCACAGGGTTACCTTCGTGACACACGCACGAATGGTGTTAGATAACCGTGTTTTCTTTTTCCCCAGTGCCATCGTGACACACGCATGATTGTTGTTAGACACTGCCTCTCTTTCCATCCTCGTGCCACCAGAATTACTCAACCGGTTGATGTTGGACACGAGTTTCACCCCTAAGAAACAGACCTTCATTTAGGGGTTCTACGGTGTTAGGGCACCTAAGTCTAACATTAATATTATAGACACATGTAAAACAGAAATCATGACTCATTTAACATTTCTTACAAGGCTCACACGGCCTGCCATATCATATCATAAGCAACATCATAACTCATGTATTCAACATATATCATATCTCAATAACATCCCTTTCTAGGGCATGTCATAACTCATCACCTGCAATTTACGAGATATGTATTGAAAATAAGGAGCCCTGCAGTATATAGATATCATCTCAGAGAGAACAAGCATATAAAGTTAAATGCACTAGAAACATATAATTCAATAATTAAGCATCACCACATCTCATATCGAGACCTTTCATATTACCATAACATGATTCATTGAACACCCTATCCTTAGGGTTTCATTTGCCTTATTCATTCATCACATGCCAACACCCTACTCTTAGGGTTGCATTTGCCTCATTCACCCTTTCATTTACCTCATTCACTTGTCACATGGCTCTCATAAGGATTTCATAGGATATAAGCATTCACTAAATAAAGATTGTTTCCAACAAATCATATACAATCGATATATGTATGAAACCATGGAAATTTAACTAAATTTAGGTTTCCCATACCATTCACTGAAATATCATGTATCAAGGATAAATTCAGTTAAGGTAACCCATGAGGTACATCCTAACCACTTATAGGATTACTAGTCCTTTTCAATAAGGTTGAAACTCTAGCGATATCTTAATTAGGTCAAACCCTAATTACAACATTTGATATAAATCTGAAAAACATTCTCATTAGGAAGTGTTGTATACGTCCCTGATATGGATCTACCATTTAGGAATCATTCAAACAGAGAAGGAATCCATAACATATCAATTTGCAACAACTTAAATCAAACGGACACATTCAGGATTTAGAATTCACATGCTAAGCATTTAGGGATTTGGATGCTATAATCAAATTCGTGCATTACAATGTTTGAAGGAAGAACCCACTCACCCTAAGGTGTGAAAACACCTCAAAACCACAGCTCAACTCAGGGAATCTCGAATTCCTATCAAATCCCTAGCAAATCTCCCAATTCTTCTTCCATTCAACTCGGAAACCTTGAAAATGAGGGATTATGAAGAAAGGGTGAGATAAGAAGGAATTTCGACATCATCTTGGATCAAATCAGAGCATGGACGGAATCTTGACATGAGAGAGAAGATCCACCATAAAAGTCTATGCAAATGATCCAAACTTACTTGATTTCACCCTTCCTGGAATCGCAAAACCCTAATTCAGCAATTCCCCCACTTTCTCCACTCAAGCCCTAATTCTCCCTCTCTCTCTAGGAGCTCGTTTCTCTGGAATGAATGACGAAGAATGAGAGCTGCTTGTGTGTGTGGTTGCTCATATAAGTCAATTGATCTGCTTGGGTCAATTGCATATTGACCCAACACTTAACTTTAATTATATTGGCTGAATATTCAGTTATACAAAAGTTACTGTAATTCGTTTATTTCAGAGATCAAAAATTCTCCAACAATTATGGGAATTTAGCAAGTTGTTTATAATTGATCTATAAAGCTTCAGTTACAATTTGAGATCATTTGGAGTTACCAATAAATAATTAAAAATAGAACAGTGCACTGCTATATTGCAGTCTGCAAAATATTCGGCCGAGTTTGTCCTGCACAAACTCGACCGACACCCTTACTGTAGGGATTCAAAAGTCATCCAAAAATTATTCCCATTTAACAGAGTGTCTAAAACTGTGTTTTTCAATCACAGTTAAAATTTGAGATCAATTGGATATACCAATAAAAAGATAAAATTCAATTACCACACTGCTGTAAAATTCTGAAATTGTGATCGGTCGAGTTTGAAACGCAGCCGATAAACAGGTCAGGGCATTTTTCAAAAATTCTGATATTTTCCAATGTTGTTCACATTTTATATATCCAAATCATATCCAAATTTGAAGTAAATCAGAGCTACCCATAAAATACTAAAAATCATTTAGTGAGACATTCGACTTATCAAATTCTGTATTCATGCATCATTAAAACCCTATTCTTGGGCCGATTAGGGTTTATGTTTCTCAAACCCTAATTCTCAAGACAAAAGAACATTTAGACTTCTTATCATAGTTAAAACATCTTAATTTTGTTATCGTCATTAATTAGATTTCAAGAATGATTATTCCAATTAATCTTTGCAATTGTCTAGGTAAACCCTAATTTACCAATTAAGCTCAGATGGGGTCGTAACAGGAATGGACTAAGAGACCTCTAACTAGACTAACAACAAACCTTCTATCGACTAAGCGTTAGGGTGAAACGATCCTTCTGATTCCTGATGCTGATGCTGACCTGAAAATGTTTGAGTAGAGGGATGAGCCTACTCGCTCAGTGAATAACATTTCACTTAGCTATCACTAAACAACTCGTCAGGTTTATTAACTGAAAATAAACATATATGTAGTTCAAGCAGGGCCGTTCTATTGACATAGCAGATATACAGATAATAATCACATTTCTAAGCATCAACCGGTATTTCAGGTAAATAAACAGTTATGTAAACTTACTGTATCCTATATGATTACTTATTCATATTATTATTATGCCCTAAACATATGCAGTGTACTCTGCATATAAAGATCCGCAGCAAGTCCATGCTACGGTCCCACCGTACAAGACTTAGCGACACACCCGGGAAGTGCTAAGTCTGACTACTCGTCCTGGTCTACACAGGACCCAGGCTCCACGGCCTCAACGCACAACCACGTGTGCTGCACAACCACGTGTGCTCCAGACTTCTCCTTTAACCTGAGTACACCGGCGGAGAGTCTCACAGGGTTACCTTCGTGACACAAGCACGAATGGTGTTAGATAACCAAGTTTTCTTTTTCCCATTGCCATCATGACACAAGCACGATTGTTGTTGGACACTGCCTCTCTTTCCTCGTTTGTCCGTGACACAAGCACGGATGATGTTGCAACACGAGTTTCACCCCTAAGTTGCAGACCTCTCTTAGGGGTTCTACGGTGTTAGGGCACCTAAGTCTTTTAATTAGATAGCAGATAAACAATTAGATAGAAATATCACATAGCAACTGTAAGACATGGAATTTCCTCTTTTTCATCATTCACATCACGCATTTCAAGTTCCAATGAACTTATCACACTAAAATGTACATGCTACACTGTTTAAAGGTCATATCAACTGATACTGAAGCAAATAAGCATTTAAAATGAGTTAAATAATGATTTCTAAATGAACTACCACTCACCACTTGAAACTCGGCCGATCACTATGGAACTCGGCCAAAAACTTCCCAGAATCTGTAACTCGTCCGACCAACCTCGGCCGACCAACTGGAAACTCGACCGATCCTCTGGGGAACTCGGCCGATCAGGACACCGCTTATACACCTACAAGGAAACTCGGCCGATCAGGACCAAACTCGGCCGAAAAAAATGCTGTTCGGTTACCCAAATAAGAAACTCGGGCGACCGAATAAGAACTCGGCCGAACCGCGCACAGGCAGAAAACAAAAACGACCTGCAAGAGTCGATTTCTCTCGAATCGACGGGAAAAACTCAAACAAACACCGCCAAACGTTCGCAATCGATGCATACCACCAAAACGGACCTGAAGGGGGAAGAGAAACGAGCTAGGGCTGCTCCTTGTGCCCCAATCCACAAGCCGTTTCCCTGCAACCGTAGCTTCATCTGCGAATCCGAATCGAATTGACGGAGAAGATGATCAACGGAGGGAATAGGACGAGCTGCAGCAGCTGATCGGAGCAAAACAAAGCTCCGACGTCTCTCCCTTCACAGCTCCCTCTCTCTCTCTCTCTCTTTCTCTCTCTTTCTCATGCGGAAGAAGAACGCTGCTGCGTTCCTTTGTTTCTGAGAAATGAAACGAGATAAGGAAGAGAGAAAGGATAAGGAGGAAAACTTAGGGGCCTAAACGCAAAGTTCAAAAACTACAAACGGGTCCCTATAAGCCCAAAAACATGCAACTTTTGACTCGAAGGTCGGATTCGAACGATTTCTCTGGCAACGCTTCAAGCGTAAGATCCTACACGCTTTAAAAGCTAGAAAACACACTAAGCTCACATCATATCCATTTTAAACATTATTAACAAACACAGGCTTAAACTTAGCACATCAGCTAATCACATGCTTAACAGCATACTTACGGGATAAGCTCGACGCGAGTCGTAACACATAAGATAAAATGATACCTTAAAGTTATAGATAACTCAAACAATCAAATTAGCATCAATCATGAGAAATTCATTTCTAGTTTCCATGTGATGGATAAATCTAGACTCTTTTGGTTAGAGAACCAGTAAGAGACATGAATATCTTGGACATGATTAATCAATCTTCACTAATGGTAGTGGGAGAATGATTATCCAATTAGGTATAATACATGTGATGTATTTACATACCTATTGGAACAAATGCTACTAATACTTCGAATGGTGTTTAGAGAAATACCAATATGAATATCTTGAAGTGTTCAAGATTATCATAGATGAAGTGTAAATTTGGTAAAGTGTTAATTCTTGATGAGATCAATGAATGAAATACTTGGACCAAATGTTTGAGATCCTTATGAGTGATTATGATAGTGTATCATAGTGAACTCATGATTAAGACATGGTGATGTCTAAATCAAGAAGGAATCATACTCTAAGGAATTAGAGAATGATTATCAAATAACTGAATTCTTCTTAATAAAAGAATACCCCACGCTAATAAAGGACATTGAGAATTACAAGGAGTTGTGAGTTCTTATATCCTTGACAGATACACCTCAATTATCTATGTGATGAGTTGTTCATGTGATGAGTCAACTATCTACATAAATATGAGGAACCAAATTTTGAGTTATGGTTTATGACCATTACATCCTAAATGACTTCCATGTGAACCATAAGGTATGACCTTGATGGTAGCACCCATTGGATGGAAATCCATAAGTGCAAATAAGTCTTAAGCGTTAAGAAACATGGATAAGGATGATGCTTGTTGAGTGCAACTTAATGACTAAGACATTTAGCATATGGATACTAAAACCACATTCCTATGAGGAATAAAACAAGGATGTGTACGTGACACAACCTATAAGGTTTATGAATCCACTAATGCAAATGAAGTCTACAAGTTACAATGGACTAATCAATGTGATTGATTGAGTACAAGCAACTCAGAATTGGATCTTTACTTTGATGATATAGTCAAAGGGTTTGACTGATATGTCAAATATAAAGAAGGGATTTGTGATTTAGTGGGAGCGTGTTCACATTCCACATGTTGATGTAAATTGGAAATGTTCTAGAATGGAAATCCAAAAGTGGAAATTATCTTTAAGGAAGATAGAGATGTTTCCTATGTGATAGGAATAGAGATCTATAGAGATAGTTCTCGAAAAACCTCTTGACCTGAAAAGAGAAAGCATACATTGGCAATCTGTACTGAAGAGTTCAGTATGCACAGATTTAGTGGGAGAAAACTTGTCCATGTTACATGGAGTTAGTATCCCAAGGCCAAGTGTTGAATTCTTATGAAGAATGGGAACACTAATAATAGATATGGATCTATCATGTATGTAATCATCCCATTATCTTGCATGGCAATATAATGTGCTCATCTTGATAACTCGTATGACGAGTGGATGTCTGTCTACTTCCAATAAGAGTTACTGGAATACCATGAGAACTTGATAAGTACTTGGGAAGTACTAGTTCTATGGAGAAAAGGAAGAGTTTAATGTAAAGAGTTGCATTGATGTGAACTTCCGAAAGGACAGAAAATTAATCACAAAATATATATAGGATATATAAAAGTGAAAGTTTGTTGATAATTGGAAGTGTTCCAATAAAACCATTTAAAAGGAAATGCCGAGTATCTATGTGTTAGAGAACATCAATGGATACTATATGGATCTGGAAGTTCATGAGATGAACTTATAGATATTCTGCTCATTGATGACAAGTATGGAATCCCTGATCATGCAATGTGGCTAAAGGTTAGTAAAGGAATACAAGATCACATATTACGGTGACTCCATCTATTACGTGTGACGTACATCGAAGAGATGTGAGACATGCAATTTATACTGACTTTGGCAAGGTGTTTCCATTACTCACTATGTTCACACTAGAGCACAGTAACATGTGGGACATGTTTGAAGATCACTATGAATATGATTCAAGGGTGATTGGCTCGCAGTGCAAGTGGGAGTCTGTTGGTATGTATGCCCTGAGAGCCAATCATGGGATGATTGGTGGGATACATTAAGATTGATTTGATAAACATCAAAGGCAAGCTTCCAATTCTTTCTGGTTCAGTCATTTGAGATAGTGATAGAATAGATTGAATGTCTAGAGAATGACAGTACTCAATGACGTATGCCTTCAGGTTAAGGACCTGAACGATGAGATCATATGGATGCTAAGAGTTTGTACATTCTTGTTATGTCCCTAGTCGAATGTCATTGTGGAAGGTAGATAGACAACAATGACACACAAGGCTAGATTGTGGTGTTGGTTGATTACAGAATCTCATTAGTCATGATATAGAGATATCAAACCAAACACATAGGTACTTGTTAGAGAACAGTTGTACTGGATAGACCCATTGTGAGTTTGACACATGGAACCATGACATGGTAGTCACAGTCAGTACTCATAGTGATGGTGGTGAGTGTGATTCTTAGACCTAAAATCACTGCACTCAAAACATGTCGTTGGGCACACTTTGACATCATCAAACGCAGTCCTGAAACATGGGTTGCTATAAAGGTGATGATTGGGTGGCTTTGACACATGGGGCTTTTGAGGGGTGAGTGATAGATATGGGATTTGTCCCTCCTGAGGGAGTATGATATCCATGGCCACTTGATGAGTAGGATTGAGAAAGGCGTGCACGCATGTGTGAGTCAGTATGTGATACTGATGTCATAACATATCTCTTCCAATCTACTCTAAGATCAAGAAAGTGAATGAACATTGACAGGATGACTGTTCCATGCCTCGAGTTCATTCGGGATATCAGTGATAAAGGAATTATACATTCACTGTAACACCATTCACGGATTGTAGGATTGAAAGTTGTTCTCCAACTTTCTATTTCACTTGGGTAGCACTGATGTGTGACTAGGCACCGCTCTTTGCTTGTGAAGTCATAAGTGTTATGGACTTTCACTGCCAACGTGAAAAGGACCTACAGGGTCACACACATAGGATTTAACCTGGAAGAGGAGTTTTGTCCACAAACAATGTTTAGATTGATTACTAAAGGAGTTTAGTAGTTCAATTAAACACTCAATTAATTGATAGCTCAAAATCATAGTGTTCAAGGTGTTGGACACATTGATTGGAGTATCAGATTGATTGAAATTGCAATTGACTAATTCTGCACAGTCTGGACTTCCAACCGATCGGCTCATGTGATGAACCGATCAGCTCAGCTTGGTGAACCGGTCAGCTCAAGTGTTGAGTCGATCGGCTCAAGGATAGGGTGAACGATTGCTTCAAGTGTTGAAACGATCAGTTCAACTGTTGCAACCGGGCAAGTTGGGAAAGTAGGATTGGTGAGAATTTTCCTTTCGTTTCACTTGCCCATTTTGATTGGAACAAGGATTGGTATTCAATACCAATTAGAAACAAAAGAAGGAAAGTCAACCGGGAACCGACCAGGACCACCAACCGACCGGTTCAGAAGTGAACCGACTAGTTGAGGTGTCCAAACCGATCGGTTGAGTTGTCAACTGACCGGTTCAGGTTGCGAGTTGGTTGTTTTTGTGGAAAATCTCAAACCCTTCCACTCCTGCTTTTAGTCCCGCATTGCCCAGGATAGAGAACCCTGTCCCATGACCCTCCTATATATATATAGGGGTATTGGGGGCTTCTAAAAGTACAACTCAGTGCAACCAGTTGCTCTGCAAAGTTTTCATTCTCTCTGGTTTTGGTAACCGAGAGAGAGCCTGAGAAAGTGCCACCCACAAAGGGAGGTGCAGCAAGGGAAAGACAACTGCAGTTGCAACTGGAGGCAGGAGAGTGTGTTGGCGACTAGTACACCAATAGGAGGGTGCAACTCCTTCCAATTCCTTGTGGGACAAGGAGATTGGAGTTCCAGGTGGTCCGTGTGCACTACTTCAGAGGCGGGAGGTTTCTGCCGCTAGGAGGACAACCTTCAATCTTGTCAGTCCCGGTGCGACCAGGAGTTGCACAGACACCGTCCAAGACAGGAGGTGAAGACCGCGCAAGGCGCGATGTATTGTCGCCGAGCAAGCCTCGGGACAAGGTATGATTCCACAAACCATCCTTTCCTATTGTATAGACGTTGACGCACTTCCTTGTTCCGGGTTTGGGGAGAATTGTTTTGTTTCTGCTGCCTTCTCTGCCTCCCCTAAAACCCAACATATATATATATACATACATATATACATATATATGAAATTTTCACACATCTCCATAAAATTAGTTTTGGTGGTGGATGTTGACCACGGTTATGGCTAAAACCCCAGATTTTGTGTGCATCGTTGTGGTTATATATTCATGTTGTTAATCGGTCTCTGTACCAACCTCTCTCTCCCTTTTGAATGTAAATTAATTCTCTTCTTCCTATTTCCCTCGAATATAACTCAAGGTTTTTCCCATATACAATATAATAAGAAATAAGATAGTTTTAATTTATGTTTTGATGTGAGATGATGATATGCACAAAGGAAAAATGAGCGGCCATGGGATGACCCGATCGACTAGAGGACTGAGGAAGCCAGATGACAAGAGGATGAACCGATCGAATGGTGGCCCAACCAATCACCTGGAGGTGTCCAGATGCTGCTTGGACTTGAGAACCAGGCGACCATTTCAGAAGAGCCCAACTGAGTGACTAGGAGGCAAGCCGGCTAGTTCAAGAGTTGAACTGATCAACCTGGATTGGTTCGAGTACATGTCTTCACCAACAGTAGGGTTGCATACGATGTGGATCATAGGTGGTAGTAAATTTGTGTGGCTCCAAAGAATTACATTAGTATGGCCATAACCATTGCTTGTGTGTTTAATTTATTACATGTTCTCATTTGTGGTTATAGCATGTATATGATACATACTATATATGTGGTGATTGGATAATGTATATGTATTATGAAAACTCCCTCAATTAAAATATTAAGTCTTAGATTCTTTTCATAAGTAACACACATGAAAAGCTTGATCGAATAAGTATGGGAACACCCTAGCGTGGTGCACTGTCTATCTCATGGAAGTGTGGTGGTAGATATGTGGGTTTGCCCTAAAAGGGTGCATATTTATCGTGTTGGGTTTTGGTCAGGCTTAACAAGGTGAACTTAATGATTAAGCACCTAGAAGTATATAGATGATCAATGGCAAAGATTTTCTCATATCATGTATTCAAGAGTTGCATATGATGCAATTGGAAAAAGTTGCCTACCTGATAGAATCAAGTTGTGAATGACAACCCTATCTGGCTCATGATTTGATGAAATTAGGATCTTGGCCCACTAAAATATTTTAAGTTGCAATATTCCAAATTAATATTGAGGGCTGTCAATTTGAATAAAATAGTAGAAGCAATAAAAATTAAAGACCTAATTATTATCATCAAACTTTTTTAATTAAATCAAATCAAAAGGATTTTGAAAATTGCAATATTTCATTGTAAAACTCATTCAAATTGTGATTAGTCCTTAGGAAGGACAAAATGGGATAAAATTCAACAATTGGTTTGATAAATGTTCTCATCAATGATAGAAAGTTCTATGTCCTTGATAGACGAATGCCAGAGGAACCCCCTCCAGATGCTCCTAAAGCTAAATGGATGCTTATTAGAAGCATGTCAATGATTCCATAGACCTTTAAATACCTAATGAATTGTTGTATGAACTATGAGTTTCATGAACAACATGAAAACATGGACATTCTCGAGATGGTAACACATCTTAAGAATAATGTAAAGAAAAGAAGGTATAATGTCTCCAAAGTGCTAATTGAGTGCAAACTGACAAAGGGAGGTCCAGTAGAACCCCATGTGCTCAATATGATTGCACATGTGTAATGATTGGATTTTCTCTTAGGTCAAGAGTTGACTATGAATATGATTATGCAAGTGTTGCATGAATCATACAGTCAATTTATCATATACTTGGCATGTTGATGCCAAAGTAAGGAAAAGAAGGATAAATCCATGATGGTGATCAGTGAAAGCGAGTTCTAGGATAAAGGCAAGGCTAGGAAGTGTTCTAAGGATAAGCTTAAGTTCAAATCTTCTACACTCAAGTTATGGAGAAGGGTAAGTGTAAAAGAAATCTATCATTTTCACTTAAGGATAAATAAAACAAAGTGCGACCATTGTCACTTGTCTGGACATTGGAAAGGAATTATCCTCTTCATAGAGGATCTTAGGAAGAAAATAGAGATAGAGATCTCCACTTCGTGACCTGAGAAGAAGTAAGCTAGAAATATATGGAGCATGGGTTGCTGCCAGTATAGTTAAAGGTTATCATTCATGGGCACATAATAGAATTAGTGAATTGTTATTGTGTACTTGCCAACATTATATGTTTTGTTTGACAAGAACATGATGATGTTTTATGACAATGCCCTATGTCTCATAAACTATATTTGATAGTTTTAGAGACAAATGTGTATGACATATATATTGTATGACTTGATAACTCAAACAATGAATACCTATAGCATTGTCATCTAGAACACATAAATGAGAAATGCATCTCTAGAATCCATATGATGGTTATCTAGACTCTTTTGGTTATTGAACCAATAGAGACATGAATGCCTTATTTGTTGTGCAATATGACAAAAGCAACTTCACTAGATTTAGTGGGAGATTGACTATTCCATTAGGACTAGTACATACTAATGTACATAGACCTTATAGAATGAGTGCTAAAGGTAGTTTCAAGTACCTCATTATATTTACTGATACAACCAATATATATTGAAATTTGTCTTTAATGAAATACAAGTATGAATCTCTTGAAGTGTTCAAGGATATTATGAATGAAGTATGTAACTCACTTGGTAAAGTATTAAGATACATTGATGTGATCAATGTTGAAACATTTTAACCAAGAGTTTGAGGACATTCTGGAGAAATCATGATAGTGTATCACATGGAACTCCACCTGAAACATACTAATGTGTCTGAAGGAAGGATCACACCCTATTAACTCATGGTGAGACTATCAATAAAATCTAGTTGATCTTACAATTTCTTTTGGAACACTCTTTACACTAAAACAATGTACCATCTAAATTGATTCAAAAGACACCATATGAGATATGGCATGGAAAGTGTCCTGATGTGTCTTTTGTAATGATTAGGATTGAAAGATTGTATAAGAAAATAGTTTCTTAAAAGGATTTATCAATAAATAACAAGAATGTTATCTTATTGAATACTACTTATATTCCAACCCAACAGCAAAGTGTTTGTTGCTAGGATGGCTGAATTCCTAAATGGAAATTAGTTCCAAAGGAATCAGTGGAAGTAGAAGTAGAGCTCAAAATGTTTGTGACAAATAAAAAAACATAGAACCTAAAGAGGTACAATAGGAACAAGGAGAATCACAAGTACTTGTGGAATCTCAAGTTCCTTATGTAACACACGAACTCATAGTTTTAGTAGAACATGCCTTGAGGTTGAAAGATCTTATAACTCAAGAAGGAGGTAAGTTGATCATAGAGATCATTCAACAACTTACCTAGAAACTATTGAGGGACCATAATTTGAAAAAGGGCTTCAATCCATAAGATCAATGATGGACTCCATGTAAACCAAAAAGGTATGACCTTTGTAGATCCACCTGAAGGGGTAAAACCCATAGGATGCATTTGGGTCTTCATAAGAAGACCAACATGGAAGGGTAGGTTGGATGCAAAAAATTTCAAACTAGTTCAAGGTGTTGAACATGATGAAGTCTTGCACCTGATACCATGGTTAAATCCATCTGGATCATGCTTGTTGTTGCAGCTTTGTATGAATGTGAGATTAGGCATATGGTTGTTAACACTGCTTTCGTTAATTGGAGTAATTAAGAGGATGTGTATGTGAAATACCCTAATGGTTTTATAAATCCAAGAATGCAAATAAAGTCTATAAGATACAAAGGTAAATCTGAGGATTGAAGCAAGCATCTCAGAGATATAATCTTCTATTTGATAAGACAGTCAAAGGGTTTGACTTGAGTCTGAATGAAGATGGAATCTATGATTACAAAAGATTTAATGGTAGCATATTAATATTCCACATAATGATGGGGAATACCGTCCTTATCCTGCATATGTTAAAACATGGCAAGGAAAATACCTTCTATATGAAGGGTTTAGATGAAGCATCCTATATGATAGGGATCGAGGTCTATAGAGATAGATCTGGAAAGCTTCTTGACCTAAGAAAAAGCACATACATTGGAAATATGTTGAAGGGTTCAGCATGTAAGACTCAATGAGAGAATATGTGTCCATGTTCCATGGAGTTAGTCTCTCAGGAGCTCAGTGTCCCAATTCTTATGGAGAACATGAACACATGGATAGATGCCATATGCAATTGGATCTATCTTGAATGCAATGTAATGTACTTATCCCGTTATCTTGTATGTATTGGACATGATGAGAGGATGTCCCGTTATCTTGTGTGTATTGGACATGAAGAGAGGATATCTAGTCATCTCTTATGTATTGGGCATGATGAGAAGACATATATATACCTACCTAGAAATATCATATGTATTAGACATGACGAGAGGGTATATGTCAGATACCAGTGAGATTCAATGGACTACCACAATGAACATCCTTAGGTGCTTGTGAAGCACTAAAAGGATTTGTTCCTTTAGTATGGCGATAAGGAAGAGTTGGGTGTAAAGAGTTGCACTGATCCAAGCTTCCAAATTGATAAATAAAGGATCACAATCTAAATTAATGTTTGATGAGAACTGTAAGTTATAAAGGGTTCTGAGCTAATGGCAGTTGTTCAAATCTAAAAAAGAAGCTGAGTATCCTTGTGTTATAAGAATAACAGAGGATACTGTATGGATCAAGAAGTTCATATGGATGAACTTGTGTGAGGTTCCAACCATTGATGATACAGTAGAAATACTTGATGACAACAATAGAGCTACGAGTTAGACTGGGAATCTCAAATAGCATGCTAAGAAACTTCCATATCATATGAGTAGTCGTATAGTGAAGAGATGAGAAAATTGCAAAATACCAACTTAAAGAAAATGTTGCTAAACCCGTTATAAAATAATTTCTGTAGCAGAAGCATGATGTTCATGTAAGGTCACTTAGGATGAGATTCATGGGTGATTGGCTCTAAGTGAAAGTGGGAGTCTGTTGGTATTCAGTTATGAGATAATGAATAACATAATAAATTTCTAGAGAATTTTACTATTCGATTACATATGTTTATCAGTATTGTACTTGGAAGAAATGAGATCATACGGATGTTAAGAGTACATATACATATTCTAATTATGTCCCTGATCGGTTGTCATTGTGGAAGGTTGATAGACAATAATGACACATAAGATCAGAGTGTGAGTTGGTTGATGACTGAATCTCATTGGTCATGACATGGAAATATCAAACCTAGCACATAGATACATGTTAGAGAAAAGTGTATTGGACAAACCCACCAAAAGACTAGCACATGGAATCCATCATCATGGAAGTCATAGTCATCTCTCACAGTGATGGTGGTGGTTAGGGTTCTTAGACCTGAAATCATTGCACTCATCGCATGTCGTTGGGAACACTTTGACATCATGAAATGTAGTCTTGAAACATGGGTTGTTATAATGGTGATGATTGGGTGAGTTTGACACATGGGGACTAATTGTGATGATAAATAAGGGACTTGTCCCTCCAATAAGAATATGATACTCAAGACCTCTTGATTAGTGAGACCGAGAAAAGTATGGCCATACACATGTGAGTCAATATATGATATTGAACTTACATATATATCATGCAGTCTACTCTGGCTCAAGGAACAAGATTGAATAATAATAAGGATCAATACTCCATGGCTCTAGTTCAATCTGGATATCAGTGACAAAGGAACTATACAAATATTGTAACACCATACACAAATTGTAGGTTGAAGTTGCCCCCAAGTTTCCATTCACTTTGGTAGAATTGATGTGCGAGTAGGCACCACTCTTTTCTTGTGATGTCATAAGTTGTTATGGACATTCACTACCAACGTGATATGGGATCTATAGGGTCACACACATAGGAACTCATCTATAAGAGGAGTTTGATCTTGAATGATGATTAAATTGATTGCTAAAGTGTTTAGGTACTCAATTCACGCAACAAATCAACATATTGGTTGACTAAACTGTCAAATGATCATCTCACATGGTGAGACGGTTGTTTGGGAAGCCAGACGGGTGTCTCAAGTGTTGAGACAACCGTTTGGATTGTTAGGAACATTAGAAATTGAATTGTCTTAGTTCTTCCCTATGAACCAACCGATTCAAGCTATTGAACCGATCGGCTTGACTCAAACTCCCCAAAAGGTCGTCTGGGTGAGTGAGACGGGTGTCTTTCTTGTGTGGGACGGACCAGTTGGAATGAATGAAGGTTCTGGAGTTTTTCGGAACATGTTTCAATTGCACTTACTTGGGGTGCATCTAAATTAATGTATGACATTTATTTAGAAACAAATTTGTCAATTCATTTCTAATTGGGAAAGTGTGAAACGACCGTCTCACGTCCCAGGAGACCGTCTCGTTGGGCGAGATGACTATTTCAGTGCATGTAGGTTGCAAAACTTCCAAAATTGTTGTAAGGGAGTGAGATCACCTCCTTATTAAAGTATGGTAAACAAAACACCATTAGAAAGTAGCGGAATAAAAAATAACTAACTATATTCAATTTCATAAAAGGTTTACAAAATACATAAAATTCTTCCATTAGGGTTTACATTAAGATACACAATCATGATCTAGATAGAGGGAAGTCTAGACTACTACAATCTTATCTCCAAGCAACATCTCAATCAACCGAGTCCAAGCCAAAAGCTAAGATCTTCCTTGTCTTATCCATCACCTTGCTCAACACTTGGGTGGTTAGGAAGGCACCCAGCAAAAAGGGAAAGGGAAGAAAAGTATGTGTCACAAAACTAATCTGGGATATCAAGATAAGTACAACAAATAAAAACAGGCTAGGGTTCATCATATGATAAAGATAACAAGAGTATGAGGCTATATTCAAAAGAAACTTGCCATTAACAATTATATCAAAAAGGATTTGCATGTAAGATAATTATGCCTACCTAACTAAGTAGGGTTGAGGCACCTACCAGACCTCTAACCTTAGGTGAGGGGAGAATAAGACATTCCCAGTCACCTACAATATTATGGGGAGAATAAGACATTCCCCAGGGTGATTATTTACATGCCCTCTGTGGGTGGTTGTACAAAAGTACTGCTACTTTAAATTAAATAGAACATAGATCCACATGCTAGAAAAGTAGTCATGGCAAGAGTAGTCATAATATTTAATATGTATGGCAGTGGGGTATAAGACCCAAACAAGAAGAAATTATAATCTAATTTGAGGCATGCACAACATTAGGATTCAAGAATAGAATATTTAGCGTTCATTTAAGTCTCATTAGGGAAATATAGGGTTTGGATGCAATTATCCCAACATAGGGTGTAAGGAATGCACATACCTCTCTTACTGATATCAATTCCTAACTTTCACCACTTTTATTGAGTCCAAGTTCCACTTTGCCTATTTTCAATGTATTAAAATGTATTAGAGTACATAGTGTACATTAATGTATAGAAACCCTAATTTTTGACCTTTTTAGAAAAACTCAGATTTTGACTCTTAAAACATCATCAATAAATTTATTATGTTCTCCTGATCAAGAAAACATATTTTTATGTTAATTTTGAAGTTATGATGATTAAGATGTAATTTTTATGGATTTTATGCATTAAATTCATTTTACAAAAATCACCATTCATAAAACCATGAAATCAGACCTTGAAAATATTTTCATTAGATAGAGATTAATTTTCTAATTCCAAAACATATTTATTTGTCATATTTGGATAAGCGGTTTAGAAGATATGAATTTTTCAATACTAACCAATAAGAAATTGCCACATCATCAAACCGATCGAGATAATTGAAAAGAGAGGGAGAGGGAGAAAACACCATTTTACTCAATATCAGGTTTGAAGTTGCATAGGTAACCAAACTAGAGCTTCTAGAGAAGGTAAAATAGCAAGAAATCAAAACCTTAGAAGAACTTGGTTAAAAGAGATGGTAATCATTGATTATCAACATAGAAGCATGGGTTTTAAGCATGTACTAAGCAATATATGAGAAGGGGGTTAACAAAACTTTCCTCTAGGATGGTAATAAGGTTCAAAAAGAAAGGATTCCGAGATTAGAAGGTCTGGTTTCTCCAAGCCAAGATCCTTTCTTGAGAAAAGATCACCTTCTCCACTTTGGAGGTGCAAACCCCAGCAAAAGTGCATGGAGATTAGATGTTTTAGGGTTCCAAGTGGAGTTTTACCATGGAAGGTCATGGTTCCAACCTGGAAGAAGGTGGGAGGATATTAACAACATGAAAATAGGGAAGGAAGGGAGGAAATTTACTAGTTCTGGTCGAAATTACCAAGGAGGAGCTTTAGAAACCCTAATAGAGCAATTTGGAAGCCCTATGAGCCATCTTCACCAAGGTAGGCTCCCTCTATTACCTTGGGACAGCAACTTCATGGCCAAATACAGAAGGAACTATTATATAAGCTAGAGGAAAGAAAAGGAGATCAAGAGTTTTCGAATTGTGAGTTGGGAAGGGGTATACATGGCTATATATAGAAAGAGATGAAGCATGAGGTGTCTTAAGGGACTTTCCATGTGTCTTTAGCCTAGGGATTGATGCCCATGCAAGAGGACAGCTCATAGAGGCTTCATGCATATCAAAAGTTGGTCCTAAGAGCCCATAGATCCTTCTAGGCCATCCCCACCGTTTTTCAAGAAAGAAATAACCTCATTGGTTTATAGCTTTTGAGGATAAGCATCTTTATTAAGAGGGTAATCCCTATAATGCCCTTGGAAAGAAATACCATCAAACCAAGGTGAAACTAGGTTCTCCAATGGTTTAAAATATCGTTAATGGTAAGGGAATATCTAAGGATTAAAATTCAGTTGATAATTTGCAAAGAAAACCTCCCAATTGGGTAAATTGCATAAAAGTCCAGAATGTACCTAAAATTTTATAATTTGCACAAAAAACATCCAAATCGAACCAAATTTGAAACTTAGGATCATTTTATGTTTTCAAATAATATCAAAAAGTTGGATTAAGGTTTAGAGCACTTAGTTATGGTAATTAAGCTTTCACTGAGGTATTTGTGCATAAACCCTTCCATTGGTACAATTAGTGAATAAATGTTCACTAAACCATTATATTCTCTACAAATTGAACAAAAAGGCCAAGAAGGATAGAAATGAAAGGAACATATGGGAAAGAGGGTCAAAAGACAAAATTCTATAATTTGATATGTTACAATTGTTGTGAAAATTTGAGATCTTCTAGTCCTTTCCACTCCCATACAGACTAGGAATCTTGACCCTGACCTCTACTATATATAGGGATACTGGGGCTTCCCAGAGTACAACACAGACAACTGAGAATCTCTTTCTCTAACAATTGTTGTCCTCTCTAGTTGTGGTAACCACAAGAGCCCAGGAAAGTCCTACCCAACTCGGGAGGAATAGGCAAGGGAGAGAAACAACTAAGGATCATAATTGTGAGTGAGCAAGTTGGTGATTAGTACACCAATAGGAGGTAAAAATCTTTCTCGTCCATTCTAGTAGGATGACATGAGTTATATTTAGTCCATGTGGACTACTTTAGAGGTAGGAGTCCTTTGGCTACTTCTTAGAGGATAATGTCAACTCATAGTCTGTGGCGAGATCTGAGGAGCCACTATAGAAGTTGTCAGAGTGTGCTATCTATGGAGGAATAGTCAGACGAGTCCCAGTGCAACCAGGAGATGCAAAGGCACTGTCCAAGATAGAGTGTGCATCAACATCGACGAGGATTGATGATGGACTTGCTCAAGGACCATGTTTATCTTCGTGAAACCTACCGATGCATAGTTATTGACGCGAACTGCTAGTTAATGGGAAATATGTCAGTTAAATTTCTATTTCTGCTTCCTATTTGATGTCATATTTCCCTATAGTTTCCTCCCACAACACATGCCTCCTGTGCAGATTCTATAGTGTTCATGATATCTAAATGTCTAATTTACTCTTCAAATTCATAGTTCAGTCATCAAATCAACATTATCTTTAGTTAACCTTATAAATAGTCCTTTTTATAAATTATCAACAATTTGTTTCGTAACTTGAGAAACTAAGAAACAACACTTATCATACTGAAGAACACTACATTGAAATTTATTGATTCACTAAATAACCATACCTTAGGGTTTCATTAACCTCTTTTACATATCACATGACTCACATAAGGATTAAACACACTATAAACTTTCACTGATAAAAGACTACTTTCAACATTTCTCATACAACCAAACATATATATGCAACCCTGATATGAACTGAATTAAGATTTCTGCTCCTTCATTAAAATATCATGCATCAAGAATAACTTTGAATTAATAAATCTATTCCATTAGAAAAAATCAGTTTTTTTTGGATTTTATGATGTCTATTCGCAAACTTTCAACATATTATACATATACGGGTTCACCCTCTTTATTTACATATCAAACAAACACTAATAATGTAAAATGAATTTCAAGATAATACCTAACATATTTGTACTTAAACATTCTGATAAAACAATCATTTATAAGTAAGGAGATTTAGATACACAAAGTTCTTTGTTCAGTTATACATAAATTTTAGACATAAATAAAACCCTAGAATTTAGTACATTCTTCTAAGTTTTGTAATAAATTTAGAAACTTCGTCGCATAAGTCTAATACCATTTTTAATATGATTTCATCATCCAAAATTCATCACATTAGGAATTAATACATTTCTAAATCAATTTGCAAAAACTAGAATTTAATGGCAGATTTAGGATTTATAATCGCATACAAAATAATTAAAGATTTATAGTGAATTTAATCCAATTTCATGCAATCTATTATTTCAAGTATCTACTCACCTATACTTGATCTTTGGCTTACTAATCTCCATCTTGAGGTAGAAATGTTTGGATTCCCAATCTACTTGTCTTGACTTTGAGCTCCAAACCTCAAGAACTATTCCCTAACAACCTATTATTAGGATGACAGATTTAAGCAACACCTTCTAGAGGTAGAAGACAAAGAAAAGAAGTAGGAGAGGAACTCTTCTATGAGACTTCAGGAAAATCATAACAAGAGGAGGGGAAAGGATACATAATCCATAACGTAACAACTTACTATGATGATTTGTGGCTATCTCAACAAATTTTCCATTATCTCCATATTATTCCCAAAGATTTCCATATAAATCACCTTCTAAATTATCTTTTTGTCAGTGTAAGGGTATGGTCACACAGAGGATTGAATTGTGATTCTAATACACTTTGTTTTGTTGAAAAAATATATATATAGAAAACGTTATGGCCATTTTAGGATTGGCTATCCTAGGTGGTTGCATAGCACATTCTCATGGGTTGACGGATCCGTTGGGCCTCGCTAGTTGATGGGGTTGCTCGTCGATCGATGGGCCCATTGGGCCCTATTGGTCGATGAAAAAGTAGACCCAAAATCAATTATGTACATGATTACCGAAAAGGTCATAACTCTCTCATTTTAACTTCAATTTGGTTCATTCCTTTTGAGTTAATTAAATTCTCTATAATTTTATAGTACTCGTTTGATAAGATTCCCATAAAATGATTTCTTTACTAATTATTTTCTCAAGTATCATTAATTCTCCTCCCACATATGTGTGTGGGATAACTCTATATAACTAAAACTCACATCTCATCATATGCTCAGGTCATGACTATGAGTTATCCATATCATATCCAAATTTCAAATAAATCCAAGTTACATAGAAAATATGATAAATCATTTACTTGACTGTTATACCTATAAAAGTTTTTATTTTTATACTATCAAAATACTAAAATTTGGTTGTTTGGGTTTACACTTCCCAAGCCCTAATTATTTAAAGAAAAAGAATGATTAGGATTCCTCCTTAGGTTTGAGACATCAGAACTAGGAATCTCATTATTAATCAAGGTTAAATAATAATACTATAGTTAAGCATGTAATTATATATGTAAACCCAAACTTATCAATTCAGATCAGACATGGTCATGACAATTCTCAACCCCCTTAAAGAGGTTTCGTCCCCATAACATAAATATGCAAAAAAGTACTATTAAAGGTTTCTTTTTAACTTTACTGAAATTTTATGTGTCACTATATTCTTGTATTTATTTTTTAAAACTGACTTCAACATTACGTCCTTTACTTCTCTTCTAATCACAACAAATTTGAAACAAGGCTTTTCAATGATAGCAAAAGAATATTCTATGTCACAATCAATTATAGGAAAGAAAAAGAAAAACAATCATTTTTAATCCCTTCATATTCTCTTGAGGAGTTACCTCAACACTAGTAATCCAATCCAACTATCTCAATTGATACAGTTAAATCTATAATATTGTTCTATATTACATTAGAATTACTAAAGAGAGTTCACCTTGCCATTTTGTACTACTCTGATAGCAAGCACTCATAAGCCGAAGACTAGATTTAACAATAATTTTACTATACTGAGTTTTATTAGTGGTATGCATGACTAAAAAAATCACATCCTTATAGTTAATATATTCCTTGCAAATGTACAACTGAAATCTTATGTAAAACACATTTACATCCCTTCATGTACCTTCAAAAAATAATACTTCTAAAAAGGAATTCATGTATTATTGAAAGTCATTTGTTTTCTTTGATTTATCTTCTTATTCATTACTGCTTGCTTCTTCTTACTTTTCCTTCTCATTTTTATCATATATAATAAACATCTTTAATATTAAAATACTCGAGGTAAGAATGAATTATTCATCAGTCTTGCTATCACTATAAGAATTTCTTTCAGATCACACTCTTCTCATGTTACATTTCTCCTTCTATTTAAATCAAACTTTTGCATTTCAAATATATTTCCTATCCTCCATTTTTAATCATTTCCATATTGTTTATCTACATTTCTCATTTTCTACCTTTAAACCCTAAAATACTATTATTATCAGTTTCTTCTCATGTTATTGATCTCAAGATTTATTTTTTATAGAGATGTTAGTACTCAAGGTCAAATCCCTATTGACATCCCTTGAACATGTAGAACCCTAAATATTCTAGGATTTGATCTGTAGTCAATAACATGATCCCATTATGACATTATTTTCGTCCCTTATTTTGATATGCAAATTTTATCTCTCTAGAAGTTTATGAAAGTCTTCCTTATCTTTATCACTTGAATTTCGTTTCTCTTACTTGGCCTTTCTGATAAGTAACTTTCTTAATTTACCCATTTGGGTTTCATCATTCAATAATATGTCACCATAATATGCAATATATGTGTTTGTCATGGTTGTTATGGATCTCTTAAAAATCATTCTCTTGTTACTCCATCCCCATGATACACTCATTAATGAAGATGCAAAAGAGAACATGGTTTTTAGATTTATAGTTTTGACCTTCAAGTACTCACTTAACACACTTCTCCTATCTAGTTAATTTAGTTATCAATGGGGAGACTTGATTATTATGCATTTCCTCACATCTCACAATATTTCTCTTTTTCCATCTATATTACTCCAAACACAACTCATGCTCCACCAAATGAATGAATGAAGAGAAGGGGGTATTTATAGGTGGCCTAAGATATGGCTTCCCATCAGCCAGGGAACCTATCGAGCTACGACTTCAAAAGCTCATCGATCCACTTGTTAGGAATTCTTTCAGTCAAATGCAAAAGACTCTCCTTGACATTGGCTCAAAAAACCCATTGTTCATTGCCCGACCGTCAATCAAACACATACAAAAACCTCATCAATCACATGCAATTAGAAACTTTGTCGATCTAGAAAGATTTTCGAGCACCAAAAGTCTAATAACATGACAAAATCTCATCGACCTATCTGCCAACAGCTTTGTCGGGCACTGAGAATCCACCGACCTAATGAAAAGACAAAATCATGTTGACATGCACAGAAACATCAGCCATCAGTTACAATTCAAGGACCATTCTCATCTGTCTGGTGGTACTTATGCACAAGGAACTAGTTTGCAGATGAAACAACATGTTACTAGGTTGTTACTTTACAGAGAATTTGAATCAAAAGGTAGTAATCATGTAATGCTCCTTCCTTAATCATCCTCATCATTTCCATCAATTCCCTTTTGTTTCATCTCACATTCTTATCCTAGTCTTGTAATCTACATGTTCATCTAGTTCTCTTCTCTTTAATTCCTCTGAACACTCTTCAGTTCTACATACCTATTATATACTTTACTCCTTTTATCCTAATGGAGTACATAAATGCATTTGATTTGATTATATGATCCATTCATCATAATTTCTTCAATTATCTGTATTGATCCTTTATTCTTCATTTTGTATGTTACATACTAATATATGTATTGTATGTATATTCTCTCTTCCTTCATTCCCAAATTATGATTTCTTATCTAAGGCCCCATAACTGGATCCTAGATATCAATTCTGATTTATTCTTAATTATTCAAATCTTTCCTTTATATTTCAACATCTTATTGTTTTACATTCTTGCTACAATTTGAGTTTAATCTATCAAACATTTACTCATACTATATTATTAATAGAAGTCATTAGATCCCAATAACGCATCATGTCAGCTACACCAGGCCAAACCTAAAATCCTGAAGCCAAAAGCTATTCAGGATTAACTAACTCCTATTTATCTCAAATATGTGGAAAAAAATGTCCCCTTATGGGAAACTAATTTTCTGATCATTTCTGGTCTACTTAATACAAAGAATGTAAGCAATCACTGAAGAAACTTCATTTTGTACAACAATCTTAAAGAACCATATATAATTCTAAAAATTGAATATCTGAATTCAAATATATCAGAGCATTGATATTCATCTCCAATCAAAACAACAATGCAAAATAAAAGATTGTATCTCATTCTATCTTTATGCTCTTATACCTTTAATAATATATGGTGTTCTAACCCAAATATTTCTAGGTTTTATCTCTAGCCCATCCTTCCTCTTCATACCTGGTTAGGGCATCCACAGAAAAATAGATAGAGTATCTTTCTACTAGTCAACCTAAGTATTTAGGTATTGGGCCATGGTATCCAAATACTCAGACTTCCCATAGATATTGACACATCACCTCCTAACTACCACACTTATAACCCTAACTTTCTATCCTAATGGTCCCTGCCAACTCATCCTAAGCTTTGATACCAGGTTGTTACACTAACTACTAATCATGAGATTAGGACAAAAGTTGAGGATAAAACATAATATGAAGAAGACCCTAAACTTTTCCTTTTTTTGTATTTTGAACTCTTTGTTTTCTAACATCCAATTACATAAACTAACTTTACAAGGGAAATTGTAACTGATTACTCTAATCTGATTTCAACAATAAGATACATGTTTAAACATTCATTCAATTTCTCAAACTTCCATGTACATATGACATGATAACGAATACATACTCTATTAATAAGAAAACAAAGTAACACATCATCATTTACAACTCTCTCAACTCTATACAAGGACCTAGAGTGAGAGGAATTGGATTAACTTGACTAATCTAATACAAGACTCTTATGGTAGATCTACTCTAATGCAATGAAATCTTCAAATCACATCATTTCCCTAAAAATTTGTGAGTATAGGGGTGAGTTTACTCTCTTAGTGAATGAATACTTCAAAAAATACATTTTACAAAACTTTAATATTCAAAAGATATATTATTAAGAAAATGAATTTAAAGTATAATAATAATAAATTTTGGAGGAAATAATCAATCACAAACATATAATTTACAAGGTTGCTCTAGATAACTACAAGGCACAATTCAATAACTCAACATGTTGAGAATTATAAAGGGACAAAGTGATTCATAAAATACAAGTGGTAGTTTATTCCACATAACTACAAAGTATAATGAATAAGTGCACACTCTTGATTAATCTCTCATCTATCTTATTATTCCCATAATCGATATGAGGTGTACCACAATATGTATTAGTATCATAGCAAGCTACGATCTCACTGTAAAAGACTTAGAAGCATGCCTGGGTTCCTAAGTCTGTCACTCAAGTAAGGCCCCATCTGCAGTGGGCCTGGCAACGTCTGGCTCTCGATAGCTAATTGGATCGGTCAGAAATCTCAACACCTCCTCTAAACCTGGGCACTTAGGTAGGTATTAAAAGCCCTCGGGCTTGTTGTACACTAGAGGACCTATTGCAGATGTCCACAGATCACCACAACTCGTAACTTGATGTACCACTTACATTCCTAGATGATGTTGGATACCAATCATCTAAGGAGTCCTCCCTCACTGGCCTAGACCCCCACACCCAACTAGTACACTTCAGCTTACCTCGACCTTCATGAAACCTCCAGTCAAGAAGCATGTTTCCTCCCCATAGCACATGCCTCCTATGAGGATTCTATAATGTTTAGGGCATCTAAATATTAAAATAGTCTTTTTCATAAATTATCAGAAAATTATATTGTAAGTTGAGCAACTGAGCAACACCACTTATCATAACGAAGAACATTGAATTGAACTGTTTTGTTTCACTGAATACCCTATCCTTAGGGTTTCATTCACCTCTTTCACATATCACATGACTCACATAAGGATTAAATGAATCATAAACTTTCACTAATAAAAGATTGCTTTCAATAGTTCTCATACAACCAAACATATATATTAAGTTCTATGAACTAAACTTGGATTTCCATTCCATTTATTGAAATATCATGCATCAAATGTAACCTTGAATAAATGAATCTATCTTAAAAAGAATCATATTTTTTAGATTTCATGATGTCTGTTCACAAACTTTCAACTTACTACACAAAAAGGTTTTCACCCTCTTTCATGAGATATTAAGAAAAAACATTGATAATATCAAATGAATTCCAAGATAATATCCAACATATATGTACTTAAACATTCTGATAGAAAAATCATTTATAAATAAGGAGATTAAGATAGGAAAAGTACTTCGTTTAGTTATACAACGATTTCCTACATAACTAAAACCTACGATTTGGCATATTCTTCTAACTTCTTCACTAGATTACAAAATTTCATTGTAGATGTTTTATATCCATTTCTAATATGATTTTGTCCTCTGAAATTTATCACATGTAGAATTGATCACTTTCTAGATCAATCTACAAAATCTAGAACCGAATGACAAATTTAGGATTTATAACCGCATACAAAAGAATAAAAGTTTTATAGTGAAATTTATCCAATTTTGTGCTATATTCTTTATAATGGAAGTACTCACTCACCTATACTCGATCTTTGGCTACGGATCTCAAGCTTGAGGTAGAAAAGTTGGGATTCCAAATCCACTAATCTTGACTTTATGCTTTAAATCTCAAGAATTATTCCCAAACAACCTATTGTTGGCCTGACACATGAAGCGACACCTTCTGGTGATAGAAGATGAAGAGAAGGTGTAGGAGGGGACTCTTCCATGAGACTTTGGAAAAAGCATATCAAGAGGAAAGGGAAATAAGATGGAATCAAAAACTAAACAACTTATCATGATGATTTGTGGCTAGCTCAACAAATTTCCCATGTTCTCCATGTTTTCCCTCAAATTTCACCCTCTAAATCACCTTCTAGGTCATCTTTTTGTTGTTGTAAGGGTCTAATCATGTATAGGATTGAATTACAGTTCTAACACACCTTGTTTCAGTTAAAACCAATATATATAGAAAATGTTATGGTAATTTTATGATTGGCTATTCTGGGCGGCTGCACAACACATTCTCGTCGATCGACCCATCGATCGATAGGACGTTTGTCAGTTGATGAAAAAGTAGACTCAAAATTAGTTTTGCACATGATTACTAAAAAGGCCATAACTCTCTCATTTTAGCTCTGATTTGGTTCACTATTTTTGCACTGGATTCATAATTGAATTATCTACAATTCTAAAATACAAGTTTGATAGTATTCTCAAATAACAATTTCTTTATTAATTATATCCTTAGATATCACTAATTATCCTCCCACATATATGTGTGGGCTATCTCTATATCAACTAAAACTCGGATCTCATCATATGCTCAAGTCATGACTATGAGTTATCCATATGATATCCAAATTTTAAGTAAATCCAAGTTACATAGAAAATATGATAAATCATTTACTAATACTGCCAGACCTATAAATTTTTGTATTTTTATCATATAAAAATACTAAATTAGGATGATTAGGGTTTACACTTCTCAAACCCTAATCATTCAAAGAAAAATCATGATTAGGGTTCCTCCTTAGGTTTGAGACATCACAATTAGGCATCTCATTATTAATCAAGGTTAAATTATAATATTGTGGTTAAGCATGTAATTCTCTATATAAACCCTAACTTATCAACTAAGATCAAACGCGGTCATAATACATTAAGTGTCTAAACTTGCACATCCTAACTTAGAAAAATCAAGTCATATAGTACAAAGATCAAGATGGAAGAATATATAATAATCTGCTTAGTTCTTTGATTGTATGACTTGTAATCAACCCCATATGCATAATAAAATTAATTAGAATGTATTATATTGCACTTCAAAGGTTTAGAACACCCAAAACATAAAGTATGGTCAGTCACATTTGCCTTGGGATAGCTCTGCCGACAACACTATTCATGGGGGTTTCTAGGACCTTCTATCGGCTGAGTTTCTTGCTAGAATACAACTTGGCCAACCATAAAATGGAACATATGGAAAATGTTGTCGGTCGAGTTGTCCCTAAAGGTAATTAAGATAAAAATTATGTAGAAGCCATTTTCTATAGTGAATAACAACCATTATAGGGGTGAAAAGGTACAAAAAGACCCGTTAGACACTCTAATAATGGCTAGAATTCGTCCTAAATGGTTCTAATAATGAGGAGGCATCCTCAACTATATATAGGACCCCCTGAGATTCATCCGGTGGATAGACAATCACTATCTAGGTCCCTACACTATAGTTGAGAGAGATTTTCCTCCCAAGATCCTCCATCCACTCTCATGAGCTTAATTAGTTCCTACATTCATTAAAGTGAGTAGGAGATTTGTAAGATAGCTAGTATTAAATGTATATCTTGTGAGTCTTTGACTTATACAACCTCCCAATATCTCTTTCTACCATTAAGATGAAGATTGACTCTCTTATATAAGAGAGGTGAAGAAGAAGAAGGGAAGAAGTCCCATGGTGAAAGCTTCTCCTTAGTGTAGGTGAAGTCAAAAGCAGAAGATCCAAGTGAAGAGGGTAAGACCTTGATTGCTAATGATGCATTTTACGAGTGGGTAAGTCCTTAGAGAAGGCACAAGACTCGCTACTATATTATGTAAGTCCTTGGTAAGCTGGAAGACTCTTAGTCATGGATAGGCAAGTCCTTTGTAATGGTTGTTGGCTCCTTGATTAAAAAACAGTACTAGTTTAGACCTTGACCAAGAAAAGATTGGTCTTATGTTGTAACTTTTATAATGGAATATAATGAGGGAGACATGGTTAAAAATCCTAGATATTTACCCCTCTAGGTAGTGGATGTACATATCCTAGTTTGGAGGTTGGAACCCCTATTAATAACTTGTGTATTTGGTGCTTGTTCAATCTCTCTCTCCCTTGCTATGTATGTTTAGTTGCACTCAAATTTCACATATGCAACATTATCTTGGGATATATCTTGAAGGTATAAGGAATTTTATTGAAATTTTTTCATCTCTATTAACCCTCTCACTCTAGATCCCATTATAGATCCAACATTAAGTTGGTAGTGATGTTCATAATAAAATTTTGACTTCATAAGAAATGATTGGTATCTAGAATGCATCCTATGCATGTGACCCTATAGACTCAAAATTAAGTTGGTAGTGATGTTCATAATAAAAGTTTGACTTCATAAGCAATGATTGGTATCTAGAAAGTATTCATTGCCACCCATGTACTGTGACCAATATTACAAAGATTATATACCCCCTTTGTCTCTAATATCCAAATTGAATTTGAGGCATGGAAACATAATCCACTTAATATCCAATCCTATCTCATTGATCTATAGTATTTGAGATACAGGATAGCTCAATACATATATTGGCTCACATGAGTATGACCATGTAAAAAATTTGTGTACGGAATAGGAAGAGGAAACAAAAATTATACTGTCAGATTTTCCATTAAACTAGAGGATTGTGTCAATAACTATATAATGGAAATTATGGCTTCCAAGTTATACCTGGTCCTGGAGCAATTCCAGTGACATTTCCTCATTGTTATATTCGTGTAGCTGTCTTCTAGTTGCATTGGGACTCATCCACAGCTCCAACATAGACAATAGACTCAAACGATGTCTATAGCAGCTCCTGATCTCACCACATATTTTTGGCTAACGTTGTCCTCCTAGTGATGAGCAAAGGCCACCTCGCCTCTATGGAAGTCCACACGGACTACGTAGAACTCATGTCATCCTACTAAAATGGGTAGGAAGTAGTTGTCCCCCATTGGTGTACTAGTCACCAACTCTCTCTCCCAAAATTATTATCCCTCCTTTTATTGAGTAGGATTTTCTCGGGTTCTCTCGGTTACCACAACTAGAGAAGACAAACAATTGTCAGAGGCAAGTGATGTGTCTGAGAAGCCCCCAGTACCCCTCTATTTATAGGAAGCGTTAGGGTCTGGGTTCCCAGTCTGTGTGAGAGGGGAATGGACCAAAATTTCCTTGAATTAATTACCCTACAATAGGTGAACCGATTGGTTTAGTAGTGAATCGATCGACTAGAAAAATTATTTGATCAGTTCACTTAGTCAACAAGTCATTTCACATGTTCCTTAACCACAATTTGAATTGACAATTCATTTCCAATCAATGTCCACAATTATTTCCTTGTACTAATCAAATTGAACAAGTGAAACGATCAACTATTCTCATGAATCAGGAAAATCACTAGAAGCTTCAGCTGGCATGACCAAGCTGATCGGTTCACCAGGTGAACCGGTCGTCTCACCAACCTAAGTTGATCGGTTCACCCAGTGAGCTGATTGGCTGGTGTCTTGACTCATGTAGAATTCAACCAATTCAATTTCGAATCAACCTGACACACTAACCAGTTGGTTCAACACTTGAACTTGATGGTTTTGAGTCAAGTCAGTTAATTGGTTTTTAATTGAATACCTAAACATCTTTAGTAATCAACTTAAACATAATTCATGGGTAAACTTCTATTCCTGGAAAATTCCTATGTGTGTGTCCCTATATGTCCCATATCACATTGGCAGTGAATGTCCAATACTGGTTTATGACATTACAAGCAAAAAGTGGTGCCTAGTCAAACATATGTGCTACCCAAGTGAGTGGAAAGTTGGAGAACAACTTCAACCTACAATATGTGTATGGTGTTAAAATGTTTTTATAGTTCCTTTATCACTGATATCTAGATTGAACTCAAGGCATGGAGTAGTCATCCTGTTCAACATTCAACCTTATTTCTTAAAGCACAATAGACTATATGAGATTTATGTAAGCTCAAAATCCCATATTGACTTACATGTGCATGGACAAGCATTTCTTAGTCTCGCTAATCAAGAGGCCTAGGATATCATACTCCTATAGGAGGGACAAATCCCATCTACATCACTCATAATCAGTCCACATGTGTTGCAGTCACCCAATCGTCACCATCATGACAACCCTTATTCATGATTACATTTGATGATGTCAAAGCATACTGAACAACATGTGATGAGTGTAGTGACTTCAAGTCTAAGAACTACAATCACCACCAACACTACGAGAGTTGAGTATGACTACCATTTTAATGGCTTCCATGTGTCAGTCTCATGGTGGGTCTACCTGATACTCTATTCTCTAACAAGTATCCATGTTCTTGGTTTGATATATTATATCATGACTTATGAGATTATGTCATCAACCAACACACACTCTAGTCTTACATGTTATTGTTGTCTATCAGTCTTTTGCAATAACATCTGACTAGGGACATAATGAGAATGCATACTCTTAATATTTGTATGATCTCATTGTTCAAGTCATGTAATTGAAGACATGCATCATTGAGTAATATCATTCTCTAGGTATCTGGTATGTTACATCATTATCTCATAACTGAATAAAATAGAATAAATTGGAAGGTTGCCTTTATTATTAATCAAATCATTTACAAATTATGCCATTACAATCATCATACGATTGGCTCTCTAGACATACTTACCAACATACTCCCACTTACACTTAGATATAATCACCCACGAATCTTATTCTAAGTGATCTAACATGCCCATCACACTTCTTCTGCAAAAGTGCTTTGTCAAGGGATCAAAAATATTGTTCTCAATTGGTACTGTGCAAATCTTCACATCTCCTCATTGTACAATCTCTTATATGAGATGAAACCACCTTTGTACATGCTTGGAATGATGATGTGATCTGGCTTTCTTACCTTGTACAATAGCTCCATGTTTTCATAATACAACTCGATTGTGTCGTTGATCCTTGGAACAATCCCAAGTTCAGAGATGGACTTATTGATCCATACAACCTTTGTTGCTGCATTCAATGCAACAATATACTCGGCCTCTATTTAGAATCAACAATTGTCTCTTTCTTGGAGCTCTTCCAGCTCATGTCTCTATTGTTTAGGGAAAACATGAATCCTGATTGTGATCTATAATAATCTTTGTCAGTTTGGATGATTGCATTAGTGTAACCCTTTACCCCCACTCTTCCTCACCGCCATATACAAGGAATTGATCCTTACTTATTCTCAAGTACTTGAGGATGTTCTTTACGGATGTCCTAGATGATATATGCTCTTCATGCTCAAGGCATATAAGACATCGGGATGGGTACACAACATTGCATACATGATTGATCCAATTGGTGATGCATATGAAATTAAACTCATGTGTTCCCTTTCTTTATAAGAACTGGGATATTGAGCTTTAGAGATCATAACTCCATGGTGCATGGGAAGATTTCCCATCTTTGAGCTCTCAATGCTAAACCATTTCAAAACTTAGTCAATGTATGTGCTCTGACTTAGTCCAAGAAGCCTTCTAGATCTATCTTTATAGATCTTAATCCCCAAGATGTAGGATGCTTCTTCCAAGTCTTTCATAGAAAGTGTATTCCCTGTCCATGTATTTACCTTTTGTAAAGTAGGGATGTCATTCCCCATCAACAATATGTCATCTACATACTATATGAGGAATGTCATTATGCTCCCATTAACCTTCTTGTACACACAAGGATCATCTTCATTTTGACTAAAGATAAACTCTTTGACTGTCTCGTCAAAATGAAGATTCTAGCTCTAAGATGATTGCTTCATTCCATAGATTGACCTTTGTAGATTACAAACTTTATTTGCATCCTTTGGATTTATAAAAACCCTCAGGTTGTATCATATACACATCCTCAACAAGGTTCCCATTAAGTAATGCAACTTTAACATCCATCTGCTAAATCTCATAGTCATGATAAGATGTAATAGGCAGCATGATCCTAATGGACTTAACCATGGCCACTAGAGAAAAGGTTTCATCATATTCAACACCTTGAACTTGTGTGAAATCCTTTGCAACCAATATGCCCTTATATGTTTGTACTTTACCATCCATGTCGTTCTTCTTCTTGAAGACCCACTTGCACCCTATGGGGTTTACCCCTTTAGGTGGATCCACCAAGGTTCATACCTTGTTAGTATATATGGATTCCATCTTAGATCTCATGGACTCAAGCCATTTCTCAAACTCTGGTCCTTCAGTAGCTTCTAGATAGGTTGCTCGCTTATCATCTATGACCAACTCATCACCTTCATGAGTCACAAGATATGCATATATCTCAGGTTCAAGGTGTATCCTATTAGATCTATAAGGTACCTTTGTTACTTGAGGAATTTTAGAGTCCACAATAGTTTTTGATTCTCTTTGTTCCTCTTGTACATCTATTGGTTCAATGCTTTCTTATTGGTCTCAAACCTCTTCGAGTTCCACTTTCCTCCCACTGATTCCTATGGAAATAAATTCCTTCTCTAGGAATGCAACATCTTTGGAAACAAACACTTTGTTTTCAGATAGGGAATAAAAATAATATCATTTAGTCTCCTTAGGATATCCAACAAAATAACATTTATCAGATTTAGGGCCAAGCTTTTCCGAAAACATTTTCCTTACAAAATCTTCACATCCTAAAATCTTAAAAAAAACGTATTGGGACGCTTCCCATGCCATATCTTATATGTTGTCTTTTAAACCAGTTTAGATGGTACTTGGTTTAGCGTAAACATGGCAGTTTCAAGAGCATAACCCCAAAAGGTATTTGGAAGCTTAGCTAAACTCATTATTGATTGCACCATATCTAGCAATGTGTGATTCCTTCATTCTGATACACCATTATGCGGAGGGGTTCCAGGTGGAATCCATTGAGATACAATCCCATGGGATCTAAGAAGGTCCTCAATCTCTTGTCTTAAGTATTATCTACCTTGATCAGAATGAAGTGCCTTGATACTTTTTCCAAGTTGGTTATGTACTTCATTCATAAACTCTTGAACCTATCAAGAGTTTCTAATTTATGTTTCATCAAGTAAACATAATCGTACCTACTGAAGCTATCAATAAAGGTAATGAAGTACTAATACCCACCTCTAGTGGTTGTTTTAAAAGCCCCACATACATCAGTATGTATGAGTCCTAGTAGATCACTAACCCTCTCATTGTTACCAGTGAAAGGGGTCTTGGCCATCATGCCCAACAAACAAGATTGTAACATCCCATGATTTGAGGCCTTGGATAAGTTAATCTTAAAAAGGAATGATTGGACTACCCATATCACCAAGGTGCACCTCCTTTTCTAGGATCCCATCTCTAAAGAACTCCATAGTTAAGCGTGCTTAGCTTGGAGTAGTACTAGGATGGGTGACCAGTCAGGAAGTTGATCCTGGCTTACACGTGAGTGAGACTAAAGTGCATAGTTAAGGCTAGTGGTGGTCTGTGGGGCCAGTCGTCATTCCTGAAACTGTACTAGAGCCTTGGGCAGTGGGCCTGGGCATTACAAATGGTATCAGAGCCAATTCCCCTCCAGTAGGTGGGGCCCACATGGGCTTGTGAAATGCCAGTCTTGAGTCGTACGGACCAGGCGTATAGGAAAGGGTTGTCCATGGTTGACGTAGCCACCCTTGCGTTGGTATTCCGTGATCAGGAGCTGGGTGTCCATGGGCCATTGTGGGTCTGCACTGAAATGGGGTCAGATTATGAGGCCATATAGTTGAAACTTGACGAGGACGTCAAGAGTCTAAGTGGGGGAGATTGTAACTTCCCAGGATTTGAGACCTTGGATAAGTTAATCTTAAAAAGGAATGATTGGACTACCCATATCACCAAGGTGCACCTCCTTTTCTAGGAGCCCATCTCTAAAGAACTCCATAGTTAAGCATGCTTAGCTTGGAGTAGTACTAGGATGGGTGACCAGTCGGGAAGTTGATCCTGACTTACACGTAAGTGAGACTAAAGTGCACAGTTAAGGCTAGTGGTGGTCCGTGGGGCCATTCGTCATTTCTGAAACTCTACTAGAGCCTTGGGTAGTGGGCCCGAGCATTACAAAGATTCACATGTCTTTATTGATTCAAAATCAAAAGAGTACAGATAACCATCTTTATGGAGTCTAGATATGTGATTCTTATTTATGTGCCCTAGATGGCAATGCCAAAGGTATATTTTGTTTGAGTTGTTGTGTTTTATTCTTTTGTTATTTACATTAGAAACATATGTCTTTAGATCTACCAAATAAAAACCATAAGACATTGGGGAACTACTATAAAAGTAACCATCTTTAGAAGTAGAACATCGATCATTCTTAATATGAAATTTATATGCATCCTTGTCCATGCAAGATACAAAAATGATGTTTCTATTTATGGAAGGTACATAATAGCAGTTCACTAACTCTATTACAAGCCATGTGGGTAGAGTTAAACTATAGATTTCAACTATAGTGGTCGTAACTCTTGCGCCATTTGCAACTCAAAGTTTAACCTCGCCCTTTCCCAAAGGCCTACTTCTTTTCAGATCCCGCATATTAAAACATATGTTAGATCCACATATGGTATCAAGTACCCATGATGAAGAAGTAGATAGGTTTATCTCAATAATGTGTATACCTGAAGTGGAGATCTATATCCCCATCTTCTTCTTCTTGAATGCCTTCAAGTACAAAGGATGAGTTACTCTTGTACTTTTCTTTCTCCTCATATTGAGTGTTGAAGATCTACATTTGGGCTTGGCCTCATAACTCTTCATGGCCTTGTTCTCATCCTTGGACTCAACTCCACTGATCACCATCACAGATTTGTCCTTCTTCATTGTTGCTTCAACATGTATCAACATACCAAGCAAATATGACATGGGCCTGGCCATATAATTCACATGATAACATGCAATAAAGTGGATATATGATTCTAGAAATGATTTTAGAATCATATCCATGGACAACTCTTGGCTCAAGGAGAATCCCAATTCTTCAAGATGATACACATGTCCAATCCTATTGAGCACATGATCTTCTACTAAGTTTCCTTTTGTCATCTTACACTCGAAGACAACCTTTATGAAAATGTTCCTTTCTTTCTTTGTGAGATCATGATTCACTTTCCTAAGATGTGTTACCATCTCAAGAATCCACATATCCTCACATTGATCATGCAACTCATAGTTCATGTAGCTCAACATAAGGTACTTTATGTCTAAGGCATTATTGGCATGCTTCCAGTAAGTATCAACCTTAGCCCTAGGCGTATCAGGAGTAGGTATATCTATAACTGATTTATTATGGACATAGATCTTGCACTCTTCATTGAGAACCCTTCTTAATGTACAAAACTAGTAATGGAAATTTGTCCTGTAAAGGTTGTTCTCCCTACAGAATGATCATAATACAAATTTTTTCATCATTTGATTCCATAAGAGAAAATTTGCATTATGTCAAAAACCCTTTTTGATTTTGATTTGATTTGAAAAATCTGACAATATTTAGTTAGGTCTTCAATCAATTATGCTCCAACTATTTTATTCAAATTGATAGCCTTCACATATCAATTTGGAACACTGTAGTATACAACCTTTTGGTGAGCCAATATAAAAAATAATTAACCTATTATTCGGCCAACGCCAACATCCATAGTCAATTATCAAGGTAGGCAATTATTTCTAATTGCATAATATGCAACTCTTTGATAGATGATATGAAAGCTCCTTGCAAAGATTATATGCATGCTTATATTTCGTAATCTCATTAAGGTCACACAGTTAAGCCTAATCAAAAGCCAACCTGATAATAATGCACCTTGCTTAGCGGGCCCACATTATCACTATCACACTTCCACGAGATATACAACGCACCACCCTTGGGGTGCCCACACTTAGTTGATCAAGCTTTTCATGTGTACTGCTAATGGAAAGCATCAAGACTTAATGCTTAATTGAGGGAGTTTGTATTTATAAATACATATACCTTATCCAATTGCCACATGTATATTACATATTATATACATGCTATATCCCACAATGAAAATATGCAATAAATAAAATGCGATAGTTATGGCCATCCTAATGTAATTTGTCGGATCCACAAGGAATTACCACCCTAGGGTCTACATCACATGTAGAAACCTATTACGGATGAAGATCTGTGCTTGCCAATTTGGGTTGATCAGTTCAACCCTTGAATTGAATGTCTCTCCTCTTGGCTAGTTGGTTAGTCATCTCCTCGGTCGTTTGGACTCCGGTCCACCATCTTATGGGTCCTCTAGTTGATCAGATGGGCCTCCAATCAATCAAACCTCCATTGTCCTTCATCTTCTAGGCTCGTCTTCTTTATAGAAATAAGAATTTAAACTATCCTACTATTACATTATTATAGAGAAACCTCAAGTTACATCTGAGGGGAGAAAAGGTAGAAGAGAATCTAACTTTTATAATGGGAAGATAAGGTAGAGGCTCGGTATGCAAATTGAAATGAAATAGGAATAACCAACCACACAACCACGCATCGATAATTAGTGTTGTTGGCCACAACCACGCTAAACATACACCATTAAAACTCAGTTTTAAGGCGACATGTGTAAATTGCATATATATATATCATAAATATATTAGTTTGGGATTATGCATGGTATTGATTGAAAAAAAATTATTCACATGGCATGTAATAAATAAATGATAAAAATAAAAATCTAATTATATTGATTAACTCAAAATTTAGAGCATTGACATTGGCTCTAGTACCACTGTAGGGAAATATGACTATAGAATAGGAAGCGGAAATAAAAAATTTATTGCCATATTCCCCATTAAACCAGTGGATCTCGTCAATAACTATAAAATAGAAAGGATGGTTTCGAGGATATACCTGATCCTAGAGCAAGTCTAGTGACATATCCTCGTCGTTGTAGTTATGTAGTTGTCTTCTAGTTGCATTGGGACTTGTTTGCAGCTATACCACTGATAACAGACTTGAACATGTAGTAGCTCCTGATCTCACCACATACTGCCAACTAACATTGTCCTCCTAGCGACGGGAAAAGGCCACCTCGCCTCTATGGAAGTCTACTCAGAATGCCTAGAACTCATGTCATCCTACTAGAATAGTCAGGAAAGATTTTTCCCTTTGTTGTTGTACTAGTTGTTGACTTGAGAGTTTTACATTGTCCATATTTTGATAATGACTTAACCATTCCATTCATATGTATCTAATATGTTTTTTTAGATTCATTTTAGGTTTTTGGTACAAGAAAAGGATCAAATTACTCAAGCCCTAGCTTGTCCAAGTTCAAGTCAAAAGCAATGCAAATGCACTTTTTTGGAACACTCCAAATCACCTTAGAATATTTTTGTAATAATTTATATTGATGATATGACTTGTAACTAAGATGTGTAAAAATTAGGGATACTTAATTCCATCATTTGATCACTTTAAAATCATTTTTGAAAATTTTTCATATCACTTTAATCGGTTAAGTTTGGATCTCGACTGATCTATGATGAATTGGAAATGGTTGCATCGGTCAAGTTGTACACTCACAGAACTCAACCAACCAACTTACTGACCAAAGTTAATTTTAGCTGATCATTCAAGTTACCCCAGGAAAACTCGAATGATAGTTTGAAATTGTCTTGTTTAGTTAGTGGATCTGTTAAGTTACCTTTATTGAAACTTGACTGAATGTATTGTATGAGAAATGCTAAAAAAGTGATTCCAACCATTGCAGAGTTGTTAGAAATGATAATATATCTGTTTCAAGTTGTAAAATGGCTATTTTTAATATTTAAGTGATCCCACACTCAAAGGAACACCCCCAGCTATAAATAGGACCTCTTGGAGTTCATTCCTAGGTTTCTCATTTATGCTATTCTTGGTCCTTGCTATAGTTGAGTTTGCTATAATCCTTTGAGCCCCTTTATCTCTCTCATTTACAAATCATTTCGTAATTATGAGTTAGTTAGGCATGTTATAAGAGATCTACCTCCATGTTATCTTGTAAACATCTCCATCTTTCCATATTTCCAATCCCCTTTCTCAAAGAGAAAAGGCTGAAGTGATCTTCTCCGAGTGAAGGAAGAGTTGCTGTTCTTCTCCAAGGTTGAAGAAGGTGTGAAGATCTTCTCCAAGTGAAGGATAAGGATAAGGATAAGGAGGAATATTCAAGAAGAGTGGGTAATCCCTACGAGGCCAAAGACTTGATGCTAATGTAGGTAAGTCCTTGTTGTAGGCTGAAGACATCTTGATCAAGTGGGTAAGTCCTTGTGTAGGTGAAAGACTCTTGTCTTAGGTAGGTAAGCCCTTGGATGTAAGGTGGTTTTCTTGTATCTCTTATAATGGAATATAAGTATACATGGGTTGAAAAGTCATAGAGCATGACCTCTCTAGGTAGTGGATTGACGGGCTCATAGTTTGGAGATTAGAACCACTCTAAACACCTTGTCCATGTGTTTGTTTTAATCTCTCTCATCCTTGCTATACTTGTTTAAATAGGACTTCAAATTCAGTTTTAGCATTTGTTTTCAATTGATATAATTTGAAGGTCGAACTATTATTGTGAGAATTTTGAAGCTCTATTTACCCCCCTCTAGAGCCCAAGATCCAACAAGTGATATCATAGCAAGAATCTTCTCCAACAAATCTCCTATGAGATGAGAATATATGTGAAAACCTACTTGGTTCCCTCAACCTAGAGGGAGACTTCTCCATGCACCCTCGGTCTTTGATGACACCAACTTACTCTATTGGAAGTGGTGAATGCAATTATATATTCAAGGAATGGACTTTGATATGTGGAAAGTAATGATTACACCCTACAATGAGCCAACTGGATCTATATCAACTTGGGATGAAGTAGTCCTAAAAAATACACAACTGAATGCCAAAGCAATTAGTAGCCTCTATGCAGCCCTCACTCCATCCAAGTTCAACCACATCTCCTCATGGGATAGAACCTATGAGATATGGGACACGTTTTGCATCACTTATTAAGGGCATACAGCAAGTGAAGGAGGCAAATATCTACATGTTGAACAACCTCCTTCAAAACTTCAAGATGGGGAAGAAAGAAGGAGTTGTCGAGATGTACTCAACTACTCAACATCATAATCAACTTCCTATCTACTTTGAGACATACTTTGGATAGAGGAGAAATCAAGTCAAAGATCTTGAGGTCTCTTTCAAAGTGATGGGAGTCAAAGGTGACCTCCATTGAAGAAGGAAGAACTCTTGGTGATTTTCAAACCAAGGAGCTTATTGGTAATCTACAAGCTCATGATCCAAGACTTGACAAACAAGAAGAGGAAGCAAAGCAAGAAGAAAAAGAATCAAGGAAGATCAAAGATAGTGCCTTAATGCTCAAGTGGAGGCTCTCATGCTTCAACAACAACTTGCTTGTCGGACCTCACCCTCCTTCTCTAGTGAAGATGATGGACCTAGTGAGCATGAAGCCAACGTCTTCATGGGAAAGCACTTCAAAGAAAATCAGTCTTCTTCATCTACTCCAAGGTGCTATAAGTGTGGTAGAAAAGGAAATTACATGAGTGAATGTCCTAAGGCTAGAAAGTCACACAAATAAGAGAAGCTCCAAGAAGGAGAAAGAGTTCAAGAAAAATATCAAATACAAGAGGAAGGACAAGAAGGAGAGGAGGTACAAAGACGCAACTCATGTAGCTTGGGAAGGATCATCCTCTAGTGGCTCAAGATCTTATGAATATGGAGAGTGCCACCTTGCACTCATGGCCTCTCCAAGTGTCTATCTTAAGAATATTACATCTCTTAAGGAAGACAACCAAAAGTACCTTAATAAGCTTGACTTATTTAAAACTAAAAATATTGAACTTAAGCTTATTACTGGTGCTCGTAGAGATGAGAGGGATGAAAATGCTAGGTTACTTGGTCTAGTTAATGATTTATTTTCTAGACCTATTTTTCCTAGTATGATGTTTCTTCTATTACTCTTGAAAGGATTCTTATTTGACTAAAGCCCTCTATTTAGAGGCTGATATTGTTCATCCTAGAGATGATCTTGCTAGTTTGTCTTCTACTATTATATCTCTTACTGATGACAATCATAGACTTAGAGCCTCTCTGTAGAAATTCTTCAAAGGGAAAAACTCCCTAAATGAAATATTTGACCATTCTACCAAACAAAGTGGTTTTATAGGTTTAGGATTTGTAGGGGGATCTCCTAAGGGAAAGAGTAAGGCTAAAGGTAAGAAAAAGAGTAAGGGAACTCCTCTTTTCACTGGAGAGTCTTCTGGCTCTAGAAACCCTATGGTTTGCTGTCATTGCAAAAGTGACGATCATTATTCTACTTATTATCCTTACAAGCCTAAGGGGACCAACCCAAAGATGAAATGAGTCCTTAAGCTAACACCAGATCCCAAAGTTTGAGTTGGGGACTGACACTCTCTTTCTTGCAGGAAAAAGGAAAATGGATTGTTGATAGTGGTTGCACAAAGCACATGATAGGTGATATAAGCCATTTCAACAATTTCATAAAGAAGAAAGGAGGTTTGGTCACTTTCAGGGAGAATAAGAAAGGTAAGGTTAAAGGTTAGTGTGATGTAGGTAAAACCTTGTGTATCAAGAATGTTCTATTTGTGGTTGGCCTACATCATAATTTAGTAAGTGTTAGTCAATTATGTGATGATGGTTACCTTGTGCTATTTACTTCTTTTGAATGCTTGCTCGTAGATTCCCTCTCTTACCATATCATATATTAAGGAACTAGAAATGCAAATCTTTATGCAATTGTTCTTGACTCTATTAAGCATATTGTTGGTAGATGCCTTATAGTCAATTTGAATTATATTTCTCTTTGGGATTGTCGGCTAGGTCATGTAAATATGCATCAATTGAAGAAGTTGAGCAAAAAGGACTTGGTCAGGGGACTTCCCAAATTGGATTTTGAAAAGGATGAGGAATGCCAACCGTGTACCCAAGGAAATTAAACCATGTCCTCCTTCAAATCCAAAGGAGTCCTTAGTACCAAGAGAGCTCTAGAACCTCTCCATGTTGCTCTATTTGGACCTATAAGAACTAAACTACTTCATAATTCCAAGTATTGTCTTGTTATTGTTGATGATTTCTCTCTATATACTTAGACCTTCTTTCTCATTTCTAAGAGTGATACTCTTGATGTTTTTCTAGATTTTGCAAACAATTTGGAAATGAAGCTTCTTGCCAAATTGTTTCCATCCGTAGCGATCACGGGGGAGAATTTAAAAATGATTTTTTGAACATTCTTGTGAAGAGTCCAGATATGCACATAAATTTTTTTCACCTCAAACACCTCAACAAAATGGGGTTGTAGAGAGGAAGAACATGTCAGTATAGGAAATGTCTAGGATCACATTCTTAGAGTATGACACTCCAAAGAAGGTTTGGGCTCGAGCCGTTAGTACCTCATGTTTTGTGTAAAATTGGGTTTTCACACATCCTTCTTTGAAGAAAATGCCCTATGATCTATGGCATGGTAGGAAGCCTTCTATCGAGTATTTTCACATTTTCAGATGTCCTTGATTTGTTTTTAATATGAAAGATTATCTTGACAAGTTTGATCCAAAATCGTACAAGGTTTTCTTTCTTGGCTATAGCACTACTAACAAGGCTTATGGAGTGTATAATGTTGATCTATCTAAAGTAGAAGAATCTGTTAATGTCAAATTTATTGAGACTAGCCCATCTATTTCCAAGGATATTGTTAATGATGATGTTGCAGTTGAAATAATTCCTATCCTAAAAGAACTCAACATCACCCAACAAGGAAAATTGGTGGCCACTCAAGAAGAAGAGATAGATGAAGAAAACAAGGATCCAAATCCCCACTTTGCAAAGAATCATCCTAAAGAGCTAATCATAGGTGAACCCTTTGAAAGAGTGAAGATGTGGGCTGCCTATAATAAAGAACAAGTCAACAACACCTTCATCTCACAAGTTGAGGAAAAGAATGTCAAGGAATCTCTTAGGGATGATGAGTGGATCCTAGCCATGCAGGATGAACTAGAGTAATTTGAAAAGAACACAATATGAACTCTAGTGCAAAGACAAAGTGATAGAAAGATCATTGACACTAAGTGGGTCTACCACAACAAGCTAGATGAAAGCAGAAAGGTGCTAAGAAACAAAGCATGTTTAGGGGCTCAAGGCTACAATCAGTAGGAAGGTATAGATTTTGATGAAACATATGCATGTGTAGATAGACTTGAGTCCATTCATATGTTGCTTGCTTTTTCTAGTTATAAGAACTTTTTTCTATATCAAATGGATGTTAAAATTACGTTTTTGAATGGTACAATTGAGGAGGAAGTGTATGTTGCACAACTTCTGGGCTTTGAACATGATAGTTTACCTATCCATGTGTATCTATTTCAAAAAGCTCTCTATGGACTCAAACAAGCACCTCGAGCTTGGTATGAGAAATTAAAGAACTTTTTGTTAGGTCATGGGTATATGATGGGCAAAGAAGATTCTACCTTGTTTCTCAAACACACTTCTAAAAATTTTCTTATCATTCAAATTTATGTCGATGATATCATATTTGGTGGAGCTAATCTTGATCTTTGCAAAGAGTTTGGTGATCTTATGCAGAGTGAGTTCGAGATGAGAATGATGGGTGAGCTTATCTTCTTCCCCGACTTTCAAATCAAGCAACCTAAATATGGGAACTTCATCAACTAAGGCAAGTACACAAGTTAGCTACTTAATCTCTTTGGGATGGATAACATCAATCCAAGTTGATGAGAAGATCTATAAAGGTATGATTGGAAATTTACTTTATTTAACTGCCT
Source organism: Alisma plantago-aquatica (assembly GCA_963693085.1). Classification (NCBI taxonomy): domain Eukaryota; kingdom Viridiplantae; phylum Streptophyta; class Magnoliopsida; order Alismatales; family Alismataceae; genus Alisma; species Alisma plantago-aquatica. The sequence continues at coordinate 1,673,253,727 of OY856409.1, forward strand.
CTAGACCTGAAAAAATGTTTAGTGTTGGCTTGTGTGCTCGTTTTCAATCAAATCCCAAGAAATCACATCTTATAGCTGTTAAGAGGATTTTAAGGTACTAAGCCAAAACTCAAAATTTTGGACTATGGTATCCCAAGTTAAGAGACTTTACTCTTATAGCTTATGGTGATGTGGATTACGTAGGATGTTTGATTGATGAAAAGTGCATAAATGGCACTTGCTTCCTCCCAGGACCGTGCTTGGTGTCTTGGTTTTCCAAGAAATAGAGCACAGTGGCCTTATCAACTATCGAGGCTGAATACATTGCAACTGGAAGTTGTTGTGCCCATGTTATATGGATAAAATAAATGCTCCAAGACTTTAACATTTATTTTGATGCTTCTCCTATCTATTGTGATAATACTAGTGCAATCTATTTATCTTACAATCCTATATTGCATAGTCAAGCCAACCATATAGAGGTTCGTCATCAATTTCTTCATGATCACATTGCCAAGAAGGATATTTATGTCACGCATGTGGACACAGAAAATCAGTTGACAGACATTTTTACTAAACCTCAAGCTAGACAACATTTTAATTTTATTAGATCTAGACTGCTCATAACTACTTTGTATGAATATGATATGCCTTCTAGTTAGTTGATATCTATCCTATATGCTTTGCTCATGTCTTGATCACCCTTGCTTGCTATAGTGATAAAATTTCATGTTCTTTTGCTTTGTTTTTTGCTTGTTTCAGGTATTTTTTTGCAAGCACTTGTTTTATCACTAAATAGTACCCAGTGATGAGTGATATGTGCCTAAGTATGTCTAAAATGCAAAATGGACTAGAAAAATAAATTTAATTAGCACTCAAATGGCTAGAAACTAAGATTTCTAAAGTTGGGACAGACCTTCTATCGGTTGAGTTCCCAACTTGACCAATTGGTGGCCGAGAAATTTTGTAAAAATCCATTCAGTAGAGTTTCCATCTCACATAACTCGACCTATGGCCAGGATGGAACAAAACTTAATTAGGGTTTGGCCGACTATTCTCCCTCTCAACAAGAGAAAAGTCAATCAATTCCTTCTCTATCTCTATTAGTATCTCAACTGTAGCCCCGAACTTCCCTCTCCTAGTCCTAGCTAGCGATCGTTTGTCCTTCCTAGCCCCTTTTCCTATCAACCCTAGGTGGTTAGATGACCTTAGGTGGTGATCTTCTCTAGTTTCATCTCCAATTTTTCTTCATCTCACATCCATGGGTTCAAATAGAAGAAAGAGGACCGCCCCTGCTGGAGTTCCTTCATTGTCATCCAACTCTTACTTCATTCCCTATGATGATACCTTCTTTGTTGCAATCAAAGCTTTTAATCAGTACAAGGATGTCCTTCCTAGGAACCCCTTTCCCTTCCATGCTTTGTTTCATCCTAGACCCGCTAAGAAAAAAGTCATAGATGTGGTAGTCGAGTTGCTTTATGATCATCACCTAGCTTCCCTATGTGCCGAACATCGATGCTTTCACAATTCAATTACAAGAACTAAGGCAGTTCATGAATTCTATGATGACACTCTTGTACCCCCTCCTAATACTCAAGTGATTATCACTTCCATGATTTATGGTAAGAATTTCACAATCTCAAAAGATACCTTGAGTATATTTTTCAATGGTACTGAGGTAAGCGACAGATGGAGGAAAGACTATCATAAGTATTTTGACCTCCTTGACCCTGAGGCCTTCTACAAGCAATATGATATTACTCTCCCTGACATACATAAGTTCTTGAAGAAGCCTCAGTTTTCCGATAGGAAGAAATCCCCACTACTTTCCTCGGCCTTGGACCTTAAAAACCGCATTCTCGCTCTAGTAGTCAATTGCAATATTCACCCTAAAAAGAATCCAACTGAAATTGTAGAGAATACCTATGTCTTGCCCATTGAAAAACATCAGAGTCAAGTGGCTTAGATATGTTCTTCACCATATGACCTGCTTTAAAACTCCAAGAAGAATACCTATGACACCCACCCTCCCTACCCTGCTTTGATCTGTGTTCTCTCCGCCTTTGCGACTGAGAAGTCTCTTTTTCATGATCTTCATTACAAACCTTCTAGAAAAGGAGTTTTTATTAGTGAGACTGCAATCAAGAAAATCTTTTTTCCTACATATTCCTCTACCACACTTGGAGCCTCTACCTCCACCTAGGAACCTCCACCTCCACCACTCTCCTGGCCTACCCGTGCCTCGATTTGTCTATCTAATGAAGCACTCATGGGTTACAAGGTGCATCAGTAGGTGTACAACATATAGGTTCAGGAGCATTCACATCAATATCTTTGTTCTATCATGTCTTCCATGAACCTATCTTGTGTCCATCCCTATCCTGCCTACTAGCCCTACCTAGGTGGTAATTTTTCTTCATGTGCATATAATCACTTCTACCCAGCCCCTCCACCTGCTGCTTCTGCTGTTGCACCCTCTACTGTTGGTTGACCTACCCCTGGAGTGCTATCTCACCCTACTGGACCCATAGCTACCTTGCTTGCAGGACTTGGCACCTCTTCTCCCACTTCCCTCAGGCTAATGAGCTCTATGATCTTGGCATGTCTTGGGATGAGCAAAATGCCATGTGGCCTGGTCATGGTTTCAGTCCTTCTGCCGATGTGGAGATGCCCAACTAGGTTGATAAGGAAGTTGTTGTTACTGATGAGCAGGCATCTGAGGATGATGGCGAGGATGGTTTAAATGATTATGATGGATTTGCTGGTGCCTTTGGTGACAAAGGTGAAGCTGCTGCCTCTGCTGCATCTTCGGAAGGAGATGAGGACTATGAGCCTGAAGCCTCTAATGATGATGTTGATGATGATGACCCTTTGGACTTAGATAGTCTAAATGTCTAGATGTCTTAGTTTTTAGTTTCTAGATGTTGATTATATATATTTTTCTAGACTATTTGTACTTAAGACATCTGGGCACATTATCTAAGTTGTACTATTTTATATCATCATGCAATTTCTCTTACTTTTGGCTTGTATTTTTTTTCTATATATGTTTTCAGTGTTGTAATCTTAATCATATGTACCCTTACTCTCTGGTTGACTATATCTCATGAGTTGGTGGTATGTAACCCATATTTTGATTATGAAATAGGTTTCTTGTTTCTCTCTCATCTCTATTTGATGTGTGTTGTGTGGTTGCATGTTTTATCTTGAGGTTGGATGTCTTAGTTGTGCTTGGAGAAGACCCATTTTTTGTGCTCTTCAGCCCCCTCACTTTTTGATAATGCCAAAAGGGGAGAGAAGTTCAATATTTTGAAGCCCAACCATATTGTTTTTACTGCCTATATGATCCTTTTCTTATTTAATTATATGTGTTATTGTGTGACTTACTCAAGGACCATGTAGTATACATGTTATATAGCTCTGTGTAGAAAGACTAACTATGCAGGTAAGAGTGAGCATAGATTGAGGGGGAGCAATTCACATTGTTCAAATTATAAATTCCCTTATAATTCACAAGGCTAAGGTATAAATTTATAGATCCTTTTCAATATGTTGAGGAATGGTTTGTCATTGTCAAAAAGGTGGAGAATGTTGAGTTGAGAGTTATACATTGTCTATATTTTGATAATGACTTAACCATTCCATTCATATGTATCTAATATGTTTGTTTAACATTGATTTCAGGTTTTAGGTACATCAAAAGGATCAAATTACACAAACCCTAGCTTGTCCAAGTCAAGTCAAAAGCAATGCAAATGCACTTTTATAGAAAACACCACCTTAGAATATTTTTGTAATCATTTCTATTGATGATATGACTTGTAATTAAGACGATAAAAAATTTGGGACACTTAATTCCATCATTTGGTCACTTTAAAATCATTTTTTGAAAAATTTTCACAACACTTTAATCGGTCGAGTAAGGATCTCAACTGATTTGTGATGGATTTTTGGAAATAGTTGCATCGGTCGAGTTGTATACTCATAGAACTCGACCAACCAACTTATTGATAAAAATTGATTTTATCTGATCGAACGAGTTACCCCAGGATGAAGTCGACCGATAGTTTGAAAATTGGCTTTGTCAGTTAGTGGATCGGTCGAGTTACCTTTATTGAAAATCGAATGAATGTAATGTATGGAAAATGCAGTAAAAGTGATTCCAACCATTGGAGAGTTGTTAGAAATGAAAATAAATCCATTTCAAGTTGTAAAATGGCTATTTTTCATTCTTAAGTGATCCCACACTCAAAGAAATACCCCTAGCTATAAATAGGACCTCTTGGAGTTCATTCCAAGATTGCTCATTCATGCTATCCTTATTTCTTTCTATAGTTGAGTGTGCTACAATCCTTTGAGCCCCTTTCTCTCTCTCTTTTACAAAGCATTTCATGATTATGAGTGAGTTAGGCATGTTGTAAGAGAGATACCTCCAGGTCATCTTATAAATCTCTCCATCTTTCCATCTTCCCAATCCCCTTTCTCAAAGAGCAAAGGATGAAGTGATCTTTTGTTAGTGAAGGAGTTGTTGTTCTTCTTCAAGGTTGAAGAAGGTGTGAAGATCTTCATGAAGAGTGGGTAATACCTGTGAGGCCAAGAATTAATGTAAGTGTGGGTAAGTCCTTGTTGAAGACTGAAGACATCTTGATCAAGTGGGTAAGCTCTTGTGTAGGTGAAAGACTCTTGTCTTGGATAGGTAAGCCCTTGGATGTAAGGTGGTCTTCTTGTATCTCTTATAATGGAATTTAAGTATACATTGGTTGCAAAGTCCTAGAGGTTGACCTCTCTAGGTAGTGGATTGATGGTCTTTCAGTTTGAAGATTGGAACCACTTTAAAAACCTTATCCAAGTGTTTGTTTCAATCTCTCTCATCCTTTCCATGCTTGTTTAGATAGGACTTCAAATTCAGTTTTGCAGTTGTTTTTAATTGATATAATTTGAAGGTCTAACTATTCTTATGAGAATTTTGAAGCTCTATTCACCCCCCCCAGAGCCCTAGATCCAACACTAATCACCAACTCTCTCTCCCACAATTGTTCTCCCTTTCTATCCCTCCCTTTATCAAGTAGGACTTTCTTGGGTTGTCTCAGTTACCACATCTAGAGAAGACAGACAATTTTAAGAGGCAATTGATGTGTCTAAGAAGCCCCCAGTGCCCCTCTATTTATAGGAGGGGTTAGGGTCTAGGTTCTCATTCTGTGTGGGAGTGGAAGGGACCAACATTTCCATAAATTAATTGCCCTACAAGAGGTGAACCGGTCGGCTCACTGGTGAACTTCTTGGTTGGCACAGTGAGTCGATTGGTTCACTCAGTGAGTTGATCATTCCACATGTTTTCCAATCACAATTTGATTTGGAAATTCATTTCCAATTAATTTTCAACATTAATTCCTTGTACCAATCAAATTGAACAAGTAAAACAAGCAACTATTATCATGAATGAAGAAAATTTCTAGAAGCTTCGACTAGCATGACCGAGTCGATCAGTTCACAATGTAAACTGATCATGTCACCAACCTGAGCCAATTGGTTCACCTAGTGAGCTGATCGGTTGATGTCCTTGCTCATGGAGAATTCAGCCAATTCAATTTACAATCAGTTTGACGCCCTAACCAGTTGGTTCAACACTTGAACTTCATGGTTCCTAGGCACGTTAGTTAATTGGTTGTTTAATTGAATACCTAAACATATTTAGTAATCAACTTAAAAATCATTTATGGATAAAATCATATTACAAGGAAATTCCTATGTGTGTTATCCTATAGATCCTATATCACGTTGGCTGTGAATTTCCATAACCAGTTTATGACATCACAAGCAAAGAGTGGTGCCTAGTCACACATCAGTGCTACCCAAGTGAATAGAAAGTTGGAGAAAAACTTCGACATACAATTTGTGTATGATGTTATAGTGTTTGCATAGTTCCTTTGTCACTGATATCCAGATTGAACTCAAAGCATGGAGTAGTCGCCCTCTTCAACATTCAACCTTGTTTCTTGAACCAGAGTAGATTTTTTGAGATATATTTAAGCTGAGTATCACATATTGACTCACATGTGCATGGACATGCATTTCTTAGTCTTGCTAATCAAGAGGCCTAGGATATCATACTCCTCTAGGAGGGGCAAATTCCATCTACATCATTCACAGTCACTCCACACGTGTCACAGTCACCCAATCATCACCATTATGGCAACCCTTATTTAGGATAATGTTTGATGATGTCAAAGCATACCGAATGGCATGTGATGAGTGTAGTGACTTAAGTTCTAAGAACCAAAATCACCATGAACACTATGAGAGTTGACTATGACTACCATTGTAATGGCTTCCATGCGTCACTCTCATGGTAGATCTGACTGATACTCTGTTCTCTAACAAGTATCTATGTGATTGGTTTGATATACCATGCCATGACTGATGATATTCTGTCTCCAACAAACACAAACTCTAGTCTTATGTGTTATTTCTATCTATCAGCCTTCCACAATAACATCTGAATAGGGACATAATGAGAATGTATACTCTTAACATCCCTATGATTTTATTGTTCTAGTCATGTACTTGAAGACATACATCGAGCAATATCATTCTCTAGGCATTTATTATGTTACAACATTATCTCAATTGCATAAAACAAAATAAATTTGAAGCTTGCCTTTATTATTAATCAAATCATTAACAAATTATGCCATTAAAATCATCATATGATTGATTATATAGGCATACATACCAACATACTATGCATTTTATAGTCATACTCATCAGGTGGATAGGATATCACTCCAATGGGAGGGACAAATTCCATCTACGTCACTCACATTAATCCACATGTGTCACAATGCACCTATGCACTACTTATACATCAACCCTTTTTAAAGGTCCCAATGAGTGGTATTACAACACATTGAACAACAAGCGATCACTATAGTGAATTCAAGTCTAAGGACCACAATCACCACTTCCACATTGAGGTATGATTCCGACCATCATTATTGGCTTCCATGTATCACACTCAATGTGGGTATGTCGAGTACCCTTGTTCAAACAAGTACATATGTGTTTGATTTGATATCCAATATCATGATGAATGAGATGTAGTCATCAATATATATAGACATACTAGTTTTAATGTATTAATTTTGTCCTAATTTCCACAATAATATCTGAATAGGTACTTGGACAAGTATAAATACTCTTAGCAAAATGTGATCTCATATATAGGTCCTCAACCTGAAATCACAAGTCATTGAGTCGTACGTTCTTAGGACAATATTATATTTATTTATTATCTTATATTGAAGCAAACATAATAATTGAAATTGCCTTTATTAACTATTAAATAAATTACATGATGTATCAGTGTGATCATCATATGATTTTCTCTTAGGACATATAACCAACTGTTACTCATCATTCCATGATTATTTTATCACCCACTTTTAAATTCTTGATTGATTGCTTAAATGATTGCATCTAGCTCATAAATAGAAATCTTTTTAATTCATTTTTACAAAGTAATATGAATTGGTAAACAATAATACTATTAATTGCAAATACATCAAGAATTTACATATGCATTGTTTCTCTATATTTTACACATGTTATCCCAATCACTTGGGTTAGTTCTCAATAGTGAGAGAGATAATTACGTGATTTGTATCTTCTAATTAAAGTAGAGTCCCTAGGGATGATGAAAGAAAAGTTTTATGGTTATCTTAAGGCCACAAAGACTCATTGTAATGACCGCAATTGTCCTTAATTGGTAAACTAGGGTTTACCTGAATGATTACATGCTTGATCAGATTGAACATCGTTTAGACTTGATTAATGATAGTAGATCAATTGTAATGTTTCAAACCTAAGAAGAAACTCTAACTATGATTTTAGTTTGAAGAATTAGGGTTTGATAAATGTAAACCCTAATTGGAAAAAATTAGAGTTTTGATAGTACATGAATATGGAATTTGATCAGGATAGCAGTATGGAAAATGATTTTTCATATTTTCTAAAAATTTTGTATTTAATATAATTTTGGATATGATATGGATAACTAAATCATGCATATTGGAAAAAAAATTATAATATTTGAGTGTTCTTTGAATGTGGTTCTCGGTCAAACTATACTTTGACCAAAATGCTAACAGAGTGTTTTTTAGCAGTATAGTGTTTTAATTTTAGTTATTTATTGGTAACTCCAAATAATCTGAAATTTTACATGGAGATCTCAATGCCAATAATAAATAACACGTAAAATTTTAATAATTTTCAGATGAGTTTAGACCTTATCAGTAGATGAATTACAATAATACTTTTATGACAGAAAATTCAGCTGAAATAAGAGAAAGTATAGTGAGGGGTCAATGTACAATTGACCCAAGCAGCTCAATTGCTCTATATGGTCAACCTAGCACACAAGAAGATAGCATAATTCATGATTCAATCTAAAGAAATGAAATCCAAGAGAGAGAAGGAGAGTTAGGGTTTGAGAGGAGAAATTGATGGAGATGCTGACCTAGGGTTTTACTGTCCGAGGAATGATGAAATCATGTAAGTTTAGCTTCTTTGGATATAGTTTCATGGTGAATCTTCTCTCACATGTCAAGATTCTATCCCTTTTCTCACTCTTTCTTCATAATCCTTCATTTCTAGGGTTTCCGAGTTGAAAGGAAGAAGAATCGGGTGAATTGCTAGGGATTTGATATGAGATTGAGATTTTCAGGGATGAGATGTGTTTTTAAGGTGTTTTCACACCTTAGGGTGAGTGAGAATTTCCTTTAAATAGTATATTGCACAAAAATTGGTTAAATCATCCATAATATTTAATTGCTTAGTATGCGACTACAAACCTTGAATTGTGTGTTTGATCTAAGTGGTTGCAAAATGATATGAAATGGATTCTTCCTCTGTTTGGATGAATTTCAGATTATAAAATCATACTAGAATTGTATACAATACATCCTAATGAGAATTACCTAAGTATTCACAGAGGTTATAAGAGTAAATTGAAATATAGGGATCTATGACTGTAATTGTTGTATAATTAAATAGAGAAATTTGTTTATCTGGATCCCCTTGGTTATGAATGATTGTTTATATGAATTCATAGTACATATATGTCAGATACTATCTTGGATTTCATTTAAGATGAATAGTGTTTGTTTGATATCTCATTAAAGAGGGTGAAGTCCTAGATGCGAGGAAAGCTATCCATATTTACAAATAGATATCGTGAAATCCATTTGAATGGATTTTCTTGACATGATAGACTTTATTTATTCAATTTTATCCTTGATGCATGATATCTCAGTGAAAGGCATGAAAACCCAAATTCAGCTCAGTTCTAAGGTTTCAGACATATATTGATTGTATATGATTTGTTGAAAATAGTCTTTATTCAATGAATGTTTATGTCGTATGAAATCCTTATGACAGCCAAGTGATAAGTGAATGAGGTAAATGAAACCCTAAGGCTAGGGTGTTCAATGAATCAAGTATTGTGATATCAATGTTCTCCGTATGAGAAGTGGTGATGCTTAACAGTTCAATTGCATGATTCTAGTGTATAAAGTGCCAAGTTGACATGTATTTTGTTTATTTAAGAATTTTAGTCTGCCTGTATGTATAGTATAATGATTACTCATAATATTATAGTGTTTTGAATATACTTCTCTACCAAGTTTTGAATGATATACATGTTTTATTATAAATTTCAAATAAATAGACGCGGTACCATAGAGATATCAGAGTCAAGTGTAAGTAAGAGAAAGGTACAATGTAGAAAGAGCTTTCCAAGAATAATAAAATAATAGACATAGGTGCCCTGAACACTGTAGATTCCCTACAGATGTCTGCATTGTAGGGAGGAAACGATCCACCTTGGCAGCGACCAGTATACGGGGATCAGATCGCACCCACAGAGCGTGTGGGGAGACGAAGCCCTTGAGGAAGTCTCCTAAGAGAAGATAGGTTACCCAACATGAACTGGAGATCCCAGTGGTAACCCAGAGGTACCCATAGAGCGTACTAAGATGAGGCCCACAATGCGTCTCAGACCCTCCTCCTGTGTACTCAGCCTAGAAGGAGAGGTCCAATTAAAGGCCAACTGTTTAGCCGCTTTAGTCAGACGTGACGGTTCGAGTCAAGTAGTCTTGAATTCAGTTCTAGGCTTAGCTTCCCGAGTTTTAAGATAAGTCTTGTACGGTGAGATCATAGTTCACTACGAGTCTTCATATGTAGAGTACATTGCATATGATCAGGGCATAAGCTAAAATATGTTTATATATGTTTAAAGAGTTTCTTATAAGTAAGAAAGGCTAAGAAAGATTCGAGTACAGTTTCTCAGCAATTATTCTTTGTATGTTTCTGAATTATTAGTTCTCTTTGAAATTAATCAAGCATGTTCATATATTGATTTACTTTTGTTGATATCTAGAGTATCCTGCCATATTTATGATTTTCAATGATCTGTCTCTTTAAAGCTTACTATTGTTATAATTGATATCAGTTGCTCAAAAGTATATCTGTAACAATATCAGTGTTTTAGACTGTTTCTTTGAAGTACTCATTCACTGAGCGAGTAGGATCATCCCTCTACTCACAATTGTTTAGGGAAAACATGTGGACTTGAAGAAGGTCAAAGCATTAGAGTAGATCTACCACATGAGTTAAGTATGAGTTTAGTTAAGTATAGTTAGTCCCTGTCACTCTACGTCCTTGCATAGATGTGAGAGAGTTGTAAGTGATGTTTGTATCTTTGTTTCCTTAATAAGAGAGAATGTATTTAATTATCATGTCGTATATACATGGAAGTGTGAGAAACAAAATGAATGTATGGATGTGTATCATTAATGTTGAGATCATATTAGTGTAATCAAGGTTTAATTCTCTTGTAAAGTTAGTTTAATGTGGTTCAATGTGAGCAAACAAAGAGTTTGAAAAAGAAGAAAAAGTTAAGGGTGATCTTTGTATTACGTTAAATCTAAAAATTTCTGCCCTAATCTCATGATTAGTGGTAATTGTGAGATCGGGGTGTAACACTCACACACCCTTAATCAAGTTTTTTTTTATATATCTTAACCCTAAACCAAACCAAATTGAATGGTTTAATGGAACTCAATACTTATATGCAATGTTGATTTTCTAGACAACACAAGAGTGCCAAATTCCTTCCCGTATAATAATTGGATTGTCATACCTGTCGCATGGTCACATTTTTCTTGTATTATATGCCATTAGGTGGAATAATATTTTTGTTCTCTCCTACATTTTCTATATGTTTAAAGGACCAACCAAACTTTTTCTTGGTTTCTCATAGAATATAGTGTTGAATCTATATTCCTTCTCTTTCACCTTTAATAGTGGTGCAATGACCGCATGTGAGTAGCTCTTTTGCATATTTTTCTCGACTAGATAAAACACTATGGGTTTTATTTGTCCAAATGAGCCAATTTTTTAGACTCATCTATGTAATTATAATTTAAAAGATGAAACTAGTCCACAATACATGTTCATGATGAGGTTACCTTACAAAACAATATGGCACTGAGGCACACAACCACCATAAAATCACAATCTCCCTTTATCTCATGAGGTTCTACCAAACATGTTATTGTATGTTTATCCTTCCATGATTAGTGTTATTGAATATTTATTGACCATGGGGATCTTATAATTAAAGTAACCTTTTCTTAGTAAAAATCCATTAAAAACACAAATTGTAAACAATAAATAAAACTTTACATAGACACTAAGTTGAGTTGACTCCACATAATCAAATATACCTACTTGATCAAGGTTTTTAGAATATGTTATCATGAAATTGAATACAAGAATATGATACAGCTAGATGACAAAAGAAAGAAGTGCTAAAATGTTGTGATTAATGAATCTGGTATGAGGAGACTTACCTCATAGAATGAAATGAAGTAAAACTCAAAATCAAGATGAAAAAATATTTACTAGAATGAGGAATGTATTTATAATGGTGGTTGGCTTATAAATCATATTAAATTTTACAAGTTATATATATTAATGTTTTGAACCAAGAGTATGTATTAGAAGACAAAATGAATAATTAAATTGGGGTGAGTTTTCAGGGGAAAGAGAAGGCCTTTTTTCCCTAAATATGATACTTGTGATGAATAAAATTAGACTAAAGACAGTGAAAGAAAATGTTCTTTCACTAAAGGCCTAGTCAGCATTGTAACAATGATGGAAAAGTTGGCATTTAAGACTCTAACGACTTGTTGGGTTTGTAAAGAATATGAATGATCATCCAAGGTTGTGATTGACTTATTGTCCTTTGATGTCGTAGATATTGTCTTGAGGTAGTTTATGAACATTTACCACGTTAATAAAATTCTTGCAATTCTCTGAAGACCTATTAACCCAAAAGAATAGATGTGTTGAGTTTACATATAAAGGTTTGGTTTTTGGAGAATCTGAACTGTTGATTTTTTTTTAAATCACATGATTAGTTTCATAAAAAATCAGAGCTCATTTGGATACATCTAAGATGTCAACTAAGGGCTACGAAATCGACACTCTAGAATTATTTCAAATGTAAAATTTTTAACAATTGAGATGTATGACATGTAAGTATCCGAAGGAGCTCAAATTTTTTTCCACAATATATTCATATGATGTTAACTATGATCAATGCTTTGATCTAAAAGAAAAAGATTGAGGGTGTAATTGACTTGAGTGAATGACATTATTGGATTGCATCCTGTTTTGATTTTATATATTTGTGTACAAGTATCTTGTGCAAGACACATAATTATTTGGATGCGGAAGTAGGAAATACATATGGTTTCAACTTTAGGGATCTTGGGAGATAGATATTAACAAATAAACATAGAAGAGGAGAGATAATAGGGTCAACATTAATTGTTTCCTCTCCTCCGTTGTTTTTTTTTTTCTGAAAGGAAACAACACATCAAAATTCACGTCCAACGACTGTGCAATTGTGTGTTTTCCTCTCCTAAGTCCTCTGTTGGGCGCCAGTCACACTAATGCAGTCGTTTTTCCTTTGTTAGATATAAGTGTAAACCCTTTAATTAAGAAAAACTGCATTCTACATTAAATAGAACAAGATGAGAGTGTACACATGTATGCCTTCTTAATTCCGGACTACATCTGCACTACGTCCACGTTTGCATTATCCCATTAGCCGTTACGCCGGGGTACAACCTAAGGAACTATCAGAATTTTATCAAATTAAACAGGTGCTTTCATTTCCCAAACAACGATTTAATCCACCAAATTCCACTGTCATTCTTGGCCTCGTCTGCCTTTGGCGGGGGATCTGATTGAGGCGTCTTGTGCAGCTTGCTAACGTCATAACCCTGTGCCTTGGCCTTCTGCGCCAGCATGTCGAACGTGGCATCGCCAACGTGCGTTGTCCTGGAGAGTATCTGCGGTAACACAAAGAATTCATGCATGTTGACAGCTCGAAGGACCAAGAATTCTAGGAAAGCCCACCTAGCTAACAGCTGGTTCACATCATATGCATGCTTACCCACAGGCTTCTGCGGCGTGGCTCGCCGACCACGGCATACTGGTAATCATCGTCGACGTAGAGCACCCAGTAGTTACCGACGACGGGTATGACGGGGAGGAACGGTGGGACGTAGAATTTGAGCTTGAACTTGGCCTCATCACTTGAAGGATCAGCCTTGTACGCCGTCCCTTCGATAGAGTTGCGCTTCCCTCTGCTCCATGTCTCGTTGAGGACGTGCACCGTCTTGCCGTCAGCGTCCAGTCTGTACGTCGTCCGGGTGTTCTTGCTGTCACGGGGCTGAAAGACGGTACGTATTGAGGCAATCTCGTATCTCCGCCCCATGTAGCGCTGGAGATTCAAACCCCTGATCACCTCCATGGATGTCGCCTTGGAGCTACCGAACATTTCAGAATCTCGAACGCGGTCGGTTGAAAATCACAGTTTTATTGGACGTTCGCAATGGAATTGGCCGGGTGAAGCCGAGAAATTCTGGATTTAAGTACTACCGTTTTGGGGTGGGGGTGTGAGAAAGAAGATAAGGTTGTTCCGGTGATGTGGAAGTGCTCTAGACAGGTTCCCAGATTGCTCCCTCCATTCCAACGGTGTGGTCCACTCTTTCCATTTGGTCCACCCACCGCCTTTATCTTCTGCCTCTTACATAAATGAGCTGCAAGTTGCCTGCTTCACACTGCGCAAGTGGAAAACGGTGGAGGGGGAGGGGACCGGGGGGAGAGAGAAGGAATGTCAAATGAGAGGTCACTTACAGATGAATATCATCCGGGTTTTCTTAAGCACTAGACTGGAACCCGTGCTATGCACGGGAATCGTTGTTGCTTCAACAGCTTTAACTCCGGGTTTAGTGATAAAAATATGCAACTTAGGGTCTGTTAATTCAGATGATAAATTACAATGAAGATGTTGCTCGTATCATGTTTGAAAATTGGGCAACACAAAGAGACACGTGGGTTTAAATAGTTGATAGGATTCTTCTTTGATCTGAGCGAAAGGTGTAATGGAATGGTCAGTATACATAATTGGTTGTCTTAGACTTTTAGAGTTGAAAAGACAAACCCGTGTTGACTAAGATCATTTCTCATAATAAGTTGGTTCTGAACATCTTATAAAATAACATTGGAAAAAAAACTCAAATAGCACACTTTTATAAAAAATATTTACCCAAATAGCACATTTTCTAACTTATTTTCCGAAGTAGCACATTTTCACTCAAAAGCGTCACGTGACTTGACGTTTATCTGTTGCAGGAACGAAAAGCGTCACATCACTTGACGTTTTATGGTATTGCGAAGCTAAAGCGCCACATGAATTGGCATCTCTTATCAATTCACTACCTTGCTTTACGAAAAGCGCCAATATGTGTGGAGTTTTCTGCTTTCCCTTACTCCGCCTCCTCTCCTGCTTTCCTTCTTCTCCGCCTCCTCTCCTCTCTTCTTCTCCGCCTCCTCTCCTCAATATAAGTATGTATTCATCTTCACGACGACCTCAGTGGCGCCCTTTTCTTTGCCTGGAAGTATTCAATATGCACATGGGCTTCCTTCTCCAACTCCCGCCACGTGAAGTTGCGTCGGCTATTCCTGGACCCCGTGGCCTTCCAGTACTCGGTAGCCTCCTAGCCCTCTCTTCCCCTAGTGCCCTCTCCCGTACCGCATTCTCGCAACATACGCCTCCGGCATCCCAGGTGGCCGCCGGCTCATGGCCTTCTCCATCGGCTCAACCCCAGCGGTGGTGACTTCTGACCCAGCAGTTGCAAGGGATATCATCTCTCACCCCAATTTCAGCGACCGTCCTCTCAAACACTCCGCCCGCCTGCTCATGTTCCGTCGAGCCATCGGCTTCGCCTCCTCCGGTGCATACTAGCCGCCTCCTCTGTGGTTTCACTGCGTCACACCTCTTCTCACCGCGCTGCATCGCCGCCCAAGCCCTTGGACGCAGCGCAGACTGCACCGCCATGGTTCGGGATATCGCCGCCCAGCAGGCCAGTGAAGGTCGCGTCTGTCTCCGGCGTCACCTTCAGGGTACCGCCCAAAATAACATCATGGGGAACGTCTTCAGTCGTCGAACGGGCACCAACGCACCATAGACCCCCGGTGACTCAGCGCGGCAGGTGATGACGAACGCGAAGAAGGAAAGCAGGAGAGGAGGCGGAGTAAGCCAGCAGTAAAAGAGAAAAGTATAAGGATAAAAAACCAAAATAGCACACTTTGATAAAAAATATGTACTGAAATAGCACCAAACCCATCTTAATTCCCGAAATAGCCCACTTTCAAGAGAAAGCGCCGGCGTTTTACTATTTTCAGGACCAAAAGCGCAAAAAAAATGGCGTTTTCAATTGAAAGCGCCAAAAAAATGGCGTTTTCACATGAAAACGCCAAAAGTTAGGCTTTTTCATGTAAAACTATAAAAAAAGCCTACTTTTTGACGTTTTTCAACAGAAAACGCCATTTTTTGGCGCTTTCAGTTGAAAACGCCATTTTTTTGGCGCTTTTGCTGCTGGAAACAGTAAAACGCCATTTTTTGGCGCTTTTGGTCCTGGAAACAGTAAAACGCCAAAAGTATTGGCGCTTTCTCTTGAAAGTGGGCTATTTCAGGAATTAAGATGTGTTTGGTGCTATTTCAGTACATATTTTTATCAAAGTGTGCTATTTTGGTTTTTTATCCAAAGTATAAAACCCCAAAGCAGAAAACACCGAGTATATTGACACTTTTCGTAAAGCAAAGGTGGTGAATTGATAATAGATGCCAACTAATATGGCGTTTTAGGCATACACGCCACATAACCTGGCGCTTTTGCTTCGCAAAACAATGAAACGCCAATTCATGTGGCGCTTTAGATTCACGCTTTTGAGCGAAAGTGTGCTACTTTGGGAAATAAGTTGGAAAAGACGCTATTTGGGTAAATATTTTTGTAAAAGTGTGCTATATGGGTTTTTTCCCCAATAACATATACATTTAGATGAAAGATACGCTATAGAGTGAAATGATTAAGAGTCGCAGCAGTCTGTCATGCTTAAAAATTGGCACAGAACTTGCGGAAAAAGGATGAACACATTCGATCTATATTAATAACTTCAACCGAAATTTCCATTGTTCTGTATATTTATTACAACTGAAATTGTGACAACGTGATTTTCTTCAAACATTTCCTTACAACAACATACATGAGCTGTTTCCAAAACCAGCAGACATCTCATTGATGTAGGCATTGCAAAATTTCCTAGATGGTGAAAGATTTTCCAGCCTTTTTCAATGTAGAAGTACTAAACTCTTGGTGTGACTTGTACTGCACACAATGCAGTGATTAAATAATCCATAAACATGTAGTTACTGAAAAATTAGAAATCAAATTTAAACACAAACAAATAACACCTTGTGTATAGTTGTACATTTTATATGGGAAAAGAAGAGTTAACGCTTATATTTTAAAAATATATATATATAAATGGAAGACCAGCGTCAATATAGTCCTAGACACCAAACTTAAGATAGATCACGGACCACAATGGTACATGTGTAGCATGCACATCCATAAGGGCCTATTTGATTCTGACAAAAATAAAATGGATAAGTTGAAAAACACAATGTTTTTCATTTTTTTTGTTTGGCTGCATGGAGGTGTAATCCAAGGCCAGAAAATGAACTACATAATGACGAAGACAGAAATAGAAAATGCGAGAATACAACCTCGCTACGAATGGGCGCGGTTTGTTTCCGCAGCCGCCTCAGCATAAAGTCGGCAGCCGGTACTATGCCTTGTGCTAGACTTGTCTCCTAAGGTTGGTGTCCAGAGAGGCATACAGATAACACGGTAAGTTCATTTTGGTAACCAGATCAATATTAACATAGTCTTTGTTGTATAACTGCTAGTCTCCAGCTGAACCTACATTGTACCAAACAACAACAACTCAAAACGATGAACTGGATTTACATCCAACCAAATTAAAGCATTGAATTGCATTTCATGTTTTCTATTTTTTGTTTTTATTTTCTAGTATGTGTTGGTTTTACACCCGACTAAATTAGCCCAAAGACATGTACAACTGCGAGTTGGAATTGTTAATCCGCGATCATATACTCATATGTCTATTGCATGCATGTCTACACAACTCTACTCGAAAGTATCATGTTTGAGGAAGTCAAAACTAACCATACTTGATATATGTAATTAGACATATTTTATTTAATCCTTAAATGTGCAGCTTGTAAATCAAGAACCGAAACAAACTAGAGAAACCAATTTGCCCCAGTTATGCTTTTGGATAATGGTCCAAAACAATACAATAGAAGTAACATTAATATGCAATCGTACAAACATGGCACATAAAATTAACCCTAGATACAAATATAGAGCTGTGTATACAAATACGAAAGCCATATATGTATTGTTAATAGAATATGTAAATTTGGACCACCTTTGTAGTCTGAAATTTTAGTGTCACGATAAATTAGTTGATATGAGGACCTGGTCATTCTGTTTTCTGAGCAAAACATACATAAGAAGAAGATTTCTAACTTTAAAAGCTGCACAATGTTATTATTGTAATGGGTTCTCTTCTGTTAGCTCTCAAATATCATTTGTTACTTAATAAATTTATCTTCGACCAATATACGCTTATCTTCTATTTAGGTATTAGCATAATTCTTTGCAAATACAACAGACTGTTGAGATGTGTATTGTATGTTGAACAGTGGGCAGTGGACATAATTAAATAGGTCAGAAACAGTGGAACTTGAAACTACTATTACAAATATTGCATCTACTATGAATATAAAAAGGGTCATCATATGGAACCTGAATAGAAACAAAGGCCGTGGGAAGCCGTAAACCAGCAGAGAAGACCAAGAAATCCGAAACCCCAATACAAAAATAACAAAAAGATTAGCAAGATGAACCACAAGAAAGATGAGCGGGATGGCTAGAGAAAGATCATACCTACGTGCTGAATGCAACCATCTTGGAACGACAAACAAATGTGGGCGACCATGCAGTGCAGTCTTCCTCGAAATACTCGAATTGCCCCCAAAATGCAGAAAGTCACTCGTGCTGGTGGAGAAGGAAATGTATTGAAAAGAGATCAAGAAAGAACAAAATGTTGACAAATGTACATATAGGATACCTACACAGATGTCGAAACTGCTACTTCTGATCCGTCTCCTCAAGCAAGGTTATGCGTTGCTACTGTCTTCGGTGCAAAATCCTTAGATAGAGTGAGGTCAGTGGAGTGCTGATATCAAAGGTCGATCTATTAGTCCTCACTAAATTAATTACATTATAGCCTTACGAATGACGGAGCAATACAAAGGATACTTGCAATTTATAAAAAAATTTGGAAAATAAGGAGGGGAGAACTTCCGTCCAAAATAATTAAAAAGATGAAGACATGCATTGAAGGGAAGAAGAAATAGAGGTGGAGAAAGAGGTACTAGGGGTAACCGACGACGGTCTTGATGCATGCTTCTAGCTCTTTTCTCCTTGTTCTTTGCGGCGTTGCATGTGGCGGCCCATCTGGCTACTCCTTGCAGCGACCTTACTTTGTGCTTGTTGCGGTGGCCAGGCTGATTGCTTCATGTTGCGGCTGGGCTGGAAGCTCTTTACGGTCGGAGCTATCCAGTGTCCTATACGTGACACCAAGGAGAGGTCATACAGATAGAAGTTGAATTGGTAGAGAGATTGTATTATTTGAATCAAAATTTTGAGATAGTATGGCAATTAAACCTGAGGGAGGTCGGTGAAGAACCTGGTTGAGGTCGGGTAACTGCATCGGCAGAAGAACCCAAACTCCTAGAAGTGAGAATCCAAGAGGCGAGCGAACAGGAAGGCGGTGGAATTGTCCAGAGTCGATCCCTCATACCACTAAGATCATGAATATTGCAAAGAAACCAGAAACATTAGAAACATTACTTCTTAAATAGAGCTAAGGAGTAAATTGTGATTCCAATAAGGAGCCTGTAAAATAGGAAAGAGATACCGAGAGGTGGGATAGGGAAAGAAATTGCACGAGTGGAGAAATATGTCATGGATAGTTCAATTAAGCCTTGTGAGCAAGAACTGGGGAGTGGGAAGTTAATAGTGCTAGCCTTCAACAATGTATGATGGCATGACGGGAGGAGTTCTTCTAAAGGTCTGCAAAACCGATCTCAATCAACCATACCTGAAGAAGAAAAAATCAGCACCTAAATTTGGTGGAGCAACGAAGAGCATGCATGAGAGCAGAAAATTGTTAACATACGTGATCAAATTAAAGACATATTTGCAAAATGAAGAGAGATTAGGAAAACCTGATGGGGCAGACGCAAGTGAGATAAAAATGAAGCCGGTAAAGATGAAGACTGAGTAAACCCCCTTTAACGGACCACACCGATCGCAACAACCGCACTGACAGCAGGCACCCAACGCGTCGCTGAGAGCGCCAGATGCAAGTAAATCCCGAAGAGAAGATGAAGACTGAGTAAACCCCCTTCAACGAATTGCACTGACTGCACTAAAAGCAAGCCGGCAACGCATCGTTGAGATCACCGGATGCAACCGCCGTGACACTCTCGTTTGTATCGGAGAGCACTGACAAAGAGTAATCCAAAGAAACCCGACAGAACTTCCCTTTAACCCCTATTGTAAATTGCAACGACACCCCCACACTAACTTCCTATGTGGACCACTTGTGTGGCTGTACAATGAAGGACCGTCTTGTAAATAGAAAAAATGACAGCAAATATTGCATGGAGCCCCCTCCACGCACTTTCCTATATAGTATAGATTTGTTCAAATTTATATTGTTAATTAATTGGGGGCTGTGAGTTGGGTCTATAGATAATGACTGAAAATCTCAGGACCCAAGTGATAAATCTAGGTTTCAAGTCAGGCGCAGGCCAACCCGAATAGTATACCTAAAGATATTTTCAAACCATATGTAGATGCAAATTCATTAATAAAGTTTGGAAATGTAGCAATTAATACATGTAGCCAATACACATTTTCCATGGAATTACCACATTACACCTTGGTAACTAGTGTTTTACCCGTAGGTGAGATCCGTCCAGGCTAATCTTAATGGTCACTTGTAAAACCCGTGAGGACATGAAAAACATAAACCCTTTTTTGGAAATGGACAAGGATGAGATTTAGGCTTGTCTTATTAGGCCACGTCTGCGCCACATCAGCAGATCTAGTCTTGATCCAGTCCGGTTTCGTACTTGCGCGTTTGGTTAGAAATCGTGAAACGGCCCCATTTTGAGATTCTGTAATCCCAAAAGCTGAACTATCTCAGTCCTGCTAGCAGCAGGATTAGGATTCCCAGTTCAGATTTCACTCTGTCTTTTGTGTATTTTGTTTTATATAGCAGACTGAAAAACACAAGCTACGAGACCAGTCAGATTAGTTTGTCAAACAGGACCAAGTGGGGAACCCCAATAATCCTAATCCGGATGACTGGACTAATCCCAGTCCGGATTTCATAATCCCAATAATCACAGTCCATTGCCAAACGGGGCCATAAGGGTATGGAGTCGCCGCCTTATTTTAAGAGAAGAACGAAGAAAAACTGTAGATAAGTATTTAAATCAATGGAGAAACACCAAAAAGCTGAAAAGTGATCCATCCAAAAACAGATCATGCGTGAAAATTATGGCCTACCACCAGGAAGGTGTTAGGAAACCCGTGTGTATTAAAATTGATATTCCTTTATGAATTCTCGAGTTCGTGAAAATCGTTTAGTTTTGGTTGGGTAAAGAAAAACAAAACAGGAAGATAAAGATAAAATATTATTAGGGTGTGTGAGTATTTGGGGACCTAGGATCCTCAACAACTTTAATTTGCCAAATCTAATCTGTTTTGTTATTCGAAGCATTTATTTCACTCACACGGCAGAAATCCATCCGGGATGATTGGAACAGGAGGTGGGAAGATAAAAAGAAATTATTAGGGAGTGATTCAATATATCAAGATATACTTTTGTTCAAGTAATTTAGTAAAATAACGTGAAAGACAACTAATTTACATGATAAAGTGCAAGTTAAGAAGTTTGTAATCGGGTGATGACTAGACTAGCAACCAATATCTAGTTCAATTAATCATGATATTTATATTTGAATGAGCAATTATTAGTCAAGCTGAAATAGTTAAGGTAGTCAAAGCAATTTTTTGATGATTGAGAAATTTGAAGATAAATTATGAACAAGTTGAGGTCAACAAATATAAGTCAAAAATTAAATAAGATTGAACATGTTAACTTCGTACCATCTTTGCAGCTTTCTGACATGGAGGAATCAAACTGTTAAAAGAAAGATCTTCTAGGCACTTAGCAATAAAGTCTTGCTCAAAGGGAGATAGTCATGTTGGATCGAAGGGCTGTAGAGGGAGGGTGAATAGAGCTAAAATACTTGCACAAAACTTGGTAGACTTTCAAGTTACTTCAAATAAACTCAATAGCGAATAGTAATATTTGATGGCAATTCAAACATACA
The DNA here is from genome assembly GCA_963693085.1 of Alisma plantago-aquatica. NCBI lineage: Eukaryota > Viridiplantae > Streptophyta > Magnoliopsida > Alismatales > Alismataceae > Alisma > Alisma plantago-aquatica. The sequence goes on from OY856409.1 coordinate 1,673,275,685, forward strand.
TAGTAAGGATGGGAGAGATTGAAGCAACTAATTGAACAACTGTTTTAGAGTGGTTCCACTCTCCAAACAAGGAGAGAGTCAGTCCACTACCTAGAGAGGTCAAGCACTAGCATTTCTTAAGCATGTCTACTCCTTATATTCACTTATAAGAGATACAACATATAATCTTCCTTTTCTAGGATAGGGATAACCAGCTTTCCTTTAAGGCCAAGGGATACATCAACCTTACAAACAAGGTCTCACCTATCCAAGAGCTAGTCTTCTACCTCACCAAGGTCTTACCCACTCTTACAAGAAGATGGATGCCTTCACCGAGGAGATCCCCTTCTTACAACGAATATTCCGCCTTGAAGGATTTACCTACTCAGTTCCTTGAATCTTCTACCTTGTCATTCTCTTGCACTTGGAGAAGCTTGAAGCACCTTCTTCTACAGCTAGAAGAAGCCTACACCTCCTCCTTCACTTGGAGATGCCTTCATCAGCATGATCTTGAAGAAAGGGATTGGGAAGGAGAAGCTTTGAGAGATATACAAGTGAACAATGAGGTATCTCTCTCACACAAATCGTACCTCACTCATATTGACAAAATGAAGTATAAATAAGAGAGAGAAGGGGGATCAAGTGGACTAAAAGCCTTCAACTATAGAAAGGACCTTGAATATCATGAATGAGTAACCTTGGAATGAACTCCAAGGGGTCCTATTTATAGTTGGGGGTGTCCATTAGAGTCTGGGAACACTTGTGAATGTTTTCTAGCCATTTGGAGGGTTGCAACAGGTATAATTTTGAGTTTTGCAACTCTCCAATGGTTACAATCACTTTTTCTACATTTTTCGTACAGTGCATTCGGTCAAGTTTCAATAAGGGTAACTTGACCCATCACACTATACGATAAAGTTAATTTAAACCATCGATTGAGTTTGTCTTGATGGAAACTCGATCAATCCACTTAAACCAGTTTTGGGCAGAGAGATCATCGGTCGAGTTCTATGGATGTACAACTCAACCAATCGAAGTCATTCTCAAAATCCTTTAAGGATTGATCGAGTTTGTAACTCAACCGATGAGAAACTTGTAATGAATTTTACAAGATGACTTTTAAGTGATCAAACACTCAAATTAATTGTCCCTGATATTTTCTCATCTTTTTGCAAGTCATATCATCAATACAAATGATTACAAAAATGATTTAAGGTGATTTGGAGTGTTTTCCACAGAATTGCATTTGCATTACTTTTGGCTTGAACTAGAGCAAGGTAGGGCTTGGTCAACTTGATCCTTTTTATGTACATAATGCCTGAAATCAATCTTAAACAAACATACTAGACAATGTGAAACACTTAGGTCACTATCAAAATATAGACAATGTGAAACACTTAGGTCAACATTCTCCCCCTTTTTGACAATGACAAACCAATCCTCAACATATTGAAAAGGATATTAAAAAAAATAAACCTTTAACTTTGAGAAAGGATGTGAGGGTTAAAACCTTTACCTTGTGAATTGCAAGTAGATACATGATTGAACAATGTAAATTGCTCCCCCTCAATTCATACTTACCTAAGCATGCGTGTTTATTCTTTTCTAAAGATAACCATAGTACATATACATGCAATATGGTCCTCTAGAAAGTCACATAATATGTATATATATTAAGAAGAAAATGATCAGATAAGCAATAAAACAATATGGTTGAGATCATTTCCTCCCCTTTGTCATATCGAAAAGATAGGGAGGTAGAAGAGCTAATATCACAAGTCTTCTCTTCAAGTACAAGCTAAAGTAATCAACTACATATAGCACACGTCAAATAGAGACGAAGCACAAAGAAACAATCAATATAATGTCATAATCTAATATGAGATAACATACCACAAACTCATAAGATATAGTCAACCAAAGAGTTATGTTACATAGGATTAAGATTAAAACACTAAGCATGCTATCACAGAATGAGCCACCAACCAATGATAAAAAAACAAGATGATAAAATAGTTTGCCTCAAATACAGTACACAAATGTCTTAGTACAAAATAGTCGAAAAATATAGATATGATCAACACCTGAAGACTAAAGAACTAAAACATCTAAGTGACATCTATGTTATCTATGCCAATGGGATCATCGTCAGCATCAGCATCATCGGCCTCGGGCTCATAGTTCTCGTCACCATATGAAGGTGCAATAGGGACAACAATATCACCTTCATCTTTAGAGGAACCATTGAAGCCATCATCAGAATCATCCTCATAGCCTTAGCATTATCGTCATCATCCTCAGTAGGCTGGTCAGACATCTCCTCATCGACAGGAGGGCCAAAACCACGACTGGGTCATCTAGCATTCTACTCAGTTGAAGACATGCAAAGAGCATGTAAAGCATTTTCTTTCTCAAAGGAGACAACATAGGTCCCAAGGCTAGCAAGCAAGGTGATGGTAGGACTAGCAGGAAGAGTCAGCGGAGGAAGAACACTAGGGATGGGTTCACCATCAACAACATGAGTGGTAGTCGAAGCAGCAGGTGGTGAGAATGGGTAGAAGTGATTGTATGCATAAGAAGAATAGTCACCACCTGGGTATGGATAGTTGGAGGGGTAGGGATGGCTACAGGAAAAGTTCATATGAGACATGATTTGGCAAAGGTCCTGGTGGAGGTGATCTTGAACCTAAAGGTTGTACACCTACTGGTTCATCATATAACCCATGAGGGCTTCATTTGATACTGAGAAAGAGGCGTGGTCAGGTTGGTGTGGTGTTGGAGGTGGACGGGCCTGGGTGGAGGTAGAGGTGGAGGCTCCTGGTGTGGTAGGAGAGGTATGGATGAAGGTCTTATTGATGGTGGTTTCACTGATCCAGACTCATTTCCTACTAGATTTGTAGTGGAGATCATGGAAAAGAGATTTCTAGTAATAAAAGTAAAAAGCCACAAATCAAGGCATGGTAGGGGGTAGGAACCACGGGTGTTCTTCTCGGAGTCAAAGCAGGTCATGTGGTATACAATATATTGTAACCAATTGACTCTAACATCCTTCAAAATACAGTACATGATCGCAACAATGTTTTCTACAATTTTCGTTTGATTTTTCTTTGGATGGACATTGCAGCTAACAAGTAATGCAATCATCTAGTTTTTGAGATCTAGGGAAGAGGATGTTAAGGTTGACTTATTCCTAAATGGGACATGAGGCTTCTTCAAAAACTTATGAATATTAAGGAGAGTAAGTTCAAAGTGTTTGTAGAAAGCCTCATGGTCAAGTAGGTAATAATAGTTAGGGTAGTCCTTGCCCTTGTATTCGTGTCCTCAGTACCATTGAAAAAGATATTGGGAGAATCTTTTGAGATGGTAAATTTGGTCCCGACAATCATTGAAGTGAGAACTACCTGGCTATTAGGTGGTGGCACAATTGTTTCTAGTTCCATTGAAGATTGGTACAAAATTCATAGACCACCTTGGTGCTTATGATGAAATTTTAGAAACACCGACGTTCTGCACACAACGCACCTAGGTGATGAGAAGAAAACAACTCCACAACCACCTTGATAACTGTCGTTGTGGTGAGATGAGGCTCAAACATGGCTCTAAATGAAAAAGGATTCCTAGGAAGGATCTCTTTATAGAGATTTAGGGATTCAGAGTTCATAAAAGAGATTCCATAAAAGGATAGGAGTCTAGAGGAGGAGGAGGATGAGGGTGATCCAATTGGGACAAATCTCTTCCTATATTCAGACACCATGGAGGTGGACTGATAAGAAAAAATAATCAAAAGACAGAGAGATTCTCACCAACAGGCTGTCTAACCACCTAGATGGGTGCAGGAAGAGGCAAGGGAGGCTAAACAAGGCAAGGGAGAGGGTTTGAGAACCTAGGGTTGGAGGTCAAGGGAGATGGAGGTCGGGATCAGTTGACTTTTCTCTAGTTGAGAGGGATAAATTTTGGCCTAAACCCTTTTTAATTTGGTCCAAATCGACCATCAGTCGAGTTTTAGGATTTGGAAACTCAACCGGTCAGCATTTTCGCATGACAACGACCAAGGGATCGATCATGTTTGGAATTTGACCGATTGGGTTCCTATCCAAAAACTTTGAATTTGAATTCCTATCCTCTAGGGAACTAATTAAATTTATTTGTTTATCTTATTATGCATTTTAGACATATCGATGCACATTTCACTCAATATAGGGTACTATTTTGCAATAAATCATTCGTTTGTGAAAAAACCCAAAATAAGTAAAATAAGGCATGAAATAAGATGAGTATAACACATAAATCAAGAGATGATCATTTTAAACAAGAAAAATATAGATAAGATGACAACTAGCTAGAAGGTATGTGAATATCATAAAGATCAATAATTAGTAATTCTGATCCAATAAAAGAAAATTTCTCTCTAGCTAGAGGTTTAGTGAAATTGTTCGCAAGCTAATTTGTTGTATCCACAGGCATGATATAAATATCTTCTTGGCAATGTAGTCATGAAGAAAATGTTGATGGATCTCTATATGTTTAGCTCTACTATGCAATATAGGATTATAAGACAACAGATAGGAGAAGCATCAAACTAAATGTTAAAGTCTTGGAGCATTTGCTTCATCAATAGGACTTGGGAAAACCAACTTCCAACTACAATGTATTCAGACCTGGTAGTTGAAAGAGCCATAATACTTTGTTTCTTAGAGAACCAAAAAATTAGGAAAGGTCGTAGGAAGAAGATAAGTGCCACTTGTTCACTTTATATCCATCAAACAACCTGCATTGTCAACATCACTATAAGTAGTAAGAGTAAAGTCCCTTGATATGGGATACCATAGTCCAAATTTTTGGGTTCTGTCTAGATACCTTAAAATCCTCTTAACCGCTATAATATATGATTTAGGACTTGATTGAAAGTGAGCACACAAGCAAACACTAAACATTATATCAAGTCTAGAGGAAGTAAAATTCCAATCATACCTCTATAGAGCTTCTCTACCTTTTCTCCTTCTTTATCTCTATCAATCTTGGTGGTGTTTGATATGGGGGTGTTCATTGTCTTGGTGTTCTCAATCCCAAAACTCTTAAGTAGTTCACTGGTGTACTTTCCTTGGTTGATGAATTTCCCATTTTTTGTTCGCTTGATTTGAAATCCAAGGAAGAAAGTAAGTTCCCCCATAATGCTCATCTTAGACTCACTCTTCATAAGAGAACTAAATTCCTTTCAAAGATCAAGATTAGTCTTGCCAAAAATAATATCATGCACATAAATTTGAATAATCCAAAAATTTTTAGAAGTGTGTTTTAGAAACAAGGTAGAATCAACTTTGCCAATGATATAGCCATTGCCTAGTAAAAAGTTCATTAGTTTCTCATACCAAGCTCGAGGTGCTTGTTTGAGACCATAGAGAACTTTTTGTAACAAATAAAAATGGTTAGGAAAATTATAATGTTCAAAACCTTGAGGTTGAGCAAAATATACTTCCTCCACAATTGTACCATTCAAAAAACACACTTGTAACACTAGAAAAAGCACACACAATTCTAATTGACTCTAGTATAGCTACATGTGCATATGTTTCATCAAAATCTATACCTTCTTGCTTATTGTAGCCCTGAGCAACTAACTTTGTTTTGTTTCTTACCACTTTTACGCTCTCATTAAGCTGGTTGTTGTAGGTCCACTTGGTGCCAATGATCTTTCTATCACTTGGTCTTGGCACAAGATTCCACACTCTATTCTTCTTGAACTGTTCCAATTCTTCTTACATGATGAGGATCCATTCATCATCCCTGAGGGATTCTTTGACACCTTTTGGCTCAAACTAAGAGATGAAGGTGTTATCTAATTGTTCTTTGTTGTAAGAAGCATGCGTCTTCACCCTTTGAAAAGTATTGCCTAGTATCAGTTCTATAGGATGATGCTTTGCAAAGTGAGGAATTGGATTCTTCTTTTCTTCTTCTTTCTCTTCTTCATCACCTAACACCTCCTTTCCTTTTTCACCAATGTTGAGTTCTTTCAAGTGAGGTATCACCTCATCTGCAATATCATCATCAACAATATTTTTGGAAATAGAGGGGTTAGTCTCAACAAATCTAACATTGATAGATTCTTCTACTTTACACAATTCAATGTTAAATACTCTATCAACCTTGCTAGTAGTACCATAGCCAAGAAAGAAAGCCTTGTAAGACTTCAGATCAAACTTGTTGATGGAATTCTTGGTGTTCAAGACAAAACAAGGAAAACTAAAAACATGAAAGAAATCAATGGAAGCTTTCTACCATGCCATAGCTCATAGGGGGGTTTCTTTAAAGATGGATGAGTGAAAACCCAGTTTTTCACAAAACATGAAGTACCTAGAGCTTCGGCCCAAAACCTCTTTGGAGTGTCACACTCTAGAAGCATGGTCCTAGCCATTTCCTGTACTGACCTATTATTTCTCTCTACTTCCCCATTTTGTTGAGTCATTCAAGGTAAAGAAAAGTTATGTGCATACCTGGATTCCTCACAAAAACATTCAAACAATTCATTTTCAAACTCTCCCAATGATCACTGCGGATAGAAACAATCTGACAAGAAGCTTCATTTTTAAATCATTTACAAAAAGTTGAGAAACCATCGAGAGTATCACTTCTAAAAAAAAGAAAGAAAGCCCAAGTATATCGAGAAAATCCATCGACCATCACAAGACAATATTTGTTACCACAAAGAGATTGTGTATGCATTGGTCCAAAAAGATCAATGTGAAGAAGCTCAAGAACTCTTTTGGTGCTAAGGACTCCTTTTGATTTGAAGGAGGACCTGGTTTGCTTTCATTGGGTACAAGGTTGGAAGTCCCTTGACCAAATCTTTTTTGCTCAACTGCTTCATTTGATGCATACTTACATGACCAAGCCCATGGTGCCATAAAGAAATATCATTTGAATTGGAAACAAGACATCTACCAACATTATGATTATTAGGGTTAATAAAAATAATGTAAATATTGTCATTTTTACTTACCTTATATATGAAATTGTAAGAGAGGGAACTAGAAGCAAGCATTCTAAATAAGTAAATAGAACAAGATAGCCATTATCACAAAGTTGACTAACACTTATTAAACTGTGTTGTACACCATCCAAAAGAAGTACATTCTTGATGGATAGTGAATCACCTACATCACCCTCACCAATTACCTTACCCTTGTAGTTGTCCCCAAATGTCACTGATCCTCTTTGTTAGAGCTACTATTCATGTGTTTTGAGCAGCCACTATCAACAATCCATTTGCCTTTAACCTACAAGAAAGGAAGATAATTGGTGGCCAATTTAATATTTGGGATACAGGGTTATCTTGGGGACACACTTCTTCTTTGGGTAGGTCCCCTTCTCCTTAGAAGAACAATAAGTTGAATAGTGGTCGTCACTCTTACAATGAAAACACACCATAGGGTTCTTAGAGCTAGATGACTCTCCATGAAAGATTGGCGGTCCCTTGTTCTTTTTCTTACCTTTGCCTTTGCTTTTTGAAGCACCCTCATATCCCAAACCATTTGTACCACTATGTTTGGTGGAGTGATTCAAGACTTCATTGAGGGACTTCTTCCCTTTGAGGAAAGTTTGCAAAGTGGCTCTCAATTTGTGATTATCACTAGTAAGAGTAACAATGGTAGAAGACAAACAAAAAATACCATCATTAGCATGAAATAGGTCAACCTCTAAGGAGGGGGATTTAGTAAAACAAGAATCTTTTTCCAAAGCAATAGAAGCAACTTCGTTGCTAGGAAAAATAGGTCTAGAAGATAGATCACTAATTTGAGCAAGTAACCTAGAATTTTTAGTTCTAAGCAATATAAGCTCATCAATATAGATTCTATTTTCATCCTTGGTAGCCTCACAAACAAGCTTAAGATTATTATTTTTAGTTCTAAATAAAGAAAGCTCATCTACTAGGGATTGGTTCTCTTCCTTGAGACTATTGATGTTCTTAAGGTAGACATCAATCTCAACTTCAACTCAATTATATTGGAGCTCAAGAATAAAAACTTCCTTTGCAAGGAACCAATGCTTTCATGATGCAACTTTTCATTTTAATGAGAAATTAATATCAATTTTAGCATGGAAGTCATCAATGATCTTACCCAACCTCTTGTTCCTAGACTTACATTTTGAATAAGAAGAAATGTTGCATTAAGCATATCAATAATAGTTCCTTTGGATAACTCATGTAAGATTACCTCACTTACTTCACCAATGTCTTCACTTGTGAAGGACCTGAGTGCAAGATGGCATTCTCCTTCATTAGATCTTGAGACATTAGAGAATCATTCCTCCCAAGCTGCATGAGCTACATCCTAGCTCCTTTTCTCTTTATTTTCCTTAATCTTTTGCTTGCCTTCCTTCTTGTAGTCATACTTGTTTTTGTGGCTGCTCTTGTGGTATCTCTTCTTGGCCTTTGGACATTCATTTTTGTAGTGCTCCTTTTGTCCATATTCATATCATATTGAAGTTGAGGATGCATAAGACTTTCCTTTGAAGTGTTTGCCCTTGGTGTAGTTTGCTTCATCATCACTAGGGCCATCCTCTTCACTTGAGGAGGGTGAAGAGGACCGAAAAGCAAGCTGTTGTTGGAGAATCATTGCCTCCACTTGAGCTTTGAAGGCATTTCCCTTCATCTTCTTTGATTGCTTCTCCTCTTACTTGTTAGTTTCTTCTTTCTTGTTTAGCCTTGGTTCATGAGCTTGAAGGTTTCCAATGAAATTCTCGGTGGTTAAGTCTCCAAGTCTTCTAACTTCTTCAATTGAAGTCACCTTGGGTTCCCATCTCTTAGGAAGGGACCTTAGGATCTTGGATTTTATAGCCCCTCTATCCAAGGTGTGACCTAAGGTTGCAAGTACATTGATGATGGTGTTAAGCCTTAAGTACATATTAGCCACTCTTTCCTTCTTACCTATCTTGAATTTTTCAAGCAGTGCATTGAGCATGTAGATTTTGGATTCCTGGACTTGCTGTGTGCCTTGATAAGTGATGCACAACTTGTTCCAAATATCATGGGTTGTATCGAAGAAGACTAGTGGCTTTGATACCACTTGTTGGATCGAAGAGATCTAGAGAGGGGTGTGAATAGAGCTAAAACACTTACACAAAACTTGTTAGACCTTAAAGTTACTTCAAATAAACTCAATTGCAAATAGTGAATTTGATGGCAATTCAAGCATACATAGAAAGTACGAGAGAGATTGAAGCAACCAATTGAACAAGCTATTTTAGAGTGGTTCCACTCTCAGAGAAGCTTGAAGCACCTTCTTCTATATCTCAAAGAAGCATGTACCTTCTCCTTCACTTGGAGAAGCCTTCATCAACATGATCTTGAAGAAAGGGATTGGGAACGAGAAATTTTAAGAGATTTACAAGTGATCAATGAGGTAGTTCTATCACACAATCCTATCTTACTGAAATGGATGAATGGAGTGTAAACAAGAGAGAGAAAGGGGCTCAACTGGACTAAAACCACTCATCTATCAAAAGGACATTGAATAGAATGAATGATAAAACTTGGAATGAACTCCAAAGGGTCTTATTTATAGATGGGGGTGTCCACTAGAGTGTGGGAACACTTATGAACATGTTCTAGCCATTTGGAGGGTTGTAATGGATATACTTTTGAGTTTTGCAACACTCCAATAGTTAGAATCACTTTTTTTGCATTTTTTGTACAATGCATTTGGTCGAGTTTCAATAAAGGTAACTCAACCGATCGCACTATGCGACAAAGATAATTGAAACCATCGGTCAAGTTTTTCCTAATGGAAACTTGACCGATCCACTTAAATCATTTTTGGGAAGAGAGATCGTCGATCAAATTCTATGGATGTACAACTTGATCGATCAAAGTCGTTCTCAAAATCCATTGAGGATCAGTCGAGTTTGTAACTCGACCGATGAACAACCTGTAATGAATTTTACAAAATGACCTTTGAGTGATCAAACATTCAAATTAAGTGTCCCTGATATTTTCTCATCTTAGTTACAAGTTATATCATCAATGCAAATGATTACAAAATGATCTAAGGTGATTTGGAGTGTTTTAAAAAAAAAATGCATTCACATTGCTTTTGACTTGAACTACAACAAGCTAGGGATTGGTCTATTTGATCCTTTTCATGCACCTAATGCCTAAAATCAATCTTAAACAAACATATTAGATACATATGAATGGAATGGTTAAGTCATTATAAAAATATGGACAAATATGTAACACTTAGGTCAACAAGTCACTCCCTGACTTTAGGAGAGTCTAAGAGGAGTTCTTGATATGGTGGATGTTGGAGTTGTTTAAAATTGTGGATTAGTATTCGATGTTTGACATCCTGAAAAGAGGTTCGGAGAAAAAACCTAAAATATCATAAAAATGAACAAGATTTTTGAAATTTGTATCATGAGGAGAAACCCTTGTGAAACACTACTTTCTATGAGTCTTTTCACTACCATAATGTTGGATTCCACCATGTGGTCCCCCTATAGAACATTGGATCCACTAGTCTCTTCAGGAAGAAAAGAACAAATTTTTTGTATTTGAGCTTTGTGATTTCCTAGAAGATTCTAGAGATATCTTAGATAGGAAATTCATTTTGATTATTGTATTTTTTGTATGATGAATTGAAATGGATTTTAAAAAGAGGGACAAAGAAGATACACTAGTACATAAATGGGTTATAGCGTCACTACCTGTAGGGTCGGTTTTTGCAAATAACCGACCTTATATGTCTAAAAAAAATGTGGGCACCACTTAAGACCTCTTGGGTCGGTTTTCTTAAAAAAACCGACCTTGTAGTGTAACTCTATAGGGTCGGTTTTCCAAATAACCGACCTTATATGACTATAAAAAACGCAGGCACCACTTAAGACTTCTTGGGTCGCTTTTCTTAAAATAATCGACCTTATAGTGTATCTCTATAGGGTCGATTTTCCAAATAACCAACCTTATATGTCTATAAAAAATGTGGGCACCACTTAAGACCTCTTGGGTCTTCGCGCGGCAAATATTTGCTTGATTTTGGTTTCGCGCGTCGATCTATAGGGTCGGTTTTTCCAAATAACCGACCTTATATGTCTACAAAAAATGCGGGTTAGACATCTTGAATCCAGTTTGCCTTCACACATGTATAAGCACCTCTAGGGTCGATTTTTTTCCAAATAACCGACCCTAAAGAGCTCCTCGGTCAACAAATTCGTCGACCGAGATTAATTTTGGATCCAGTTAAGTTTACATATATATAAGCACCTCTAGCGTCAGTTTTTTACTTTTAACCGACCCTAGAGCTCTTCTCAGTCGACGAATTTGTCGACCGATACCTCTCGGTCGACAAATTTTTCGACCGAGAAGGAGCCAGATTTCACGTGTATAAGCACCTCTAAGGTCAGTTTTTCCTTATAACCGATCTTAGAGAGCTCCCTCGGTCGACGAATTTGTCGACTGATAACCACTCGGTCGACAAATTCGTCGACTGAGAAGGAGCCATATTTCATGTGTATAAGCACCACTAAGGTCGGTTTTTCCTTATAACTGACCTTAGAGCTCCCTCAGTCGATGAATTTTTCGACCGATAACCTCTCGGTCGACAAATTAGTCGACTGAAAAGGAGCCAGATTTCACATATATAAGCACCTCTAAGGTCAGTTTTTCCTTATAACTGACCTTAGAGCTCCCTCGGTCGATGAATTTGTCGACCGATAACCTCTCGGTCGAAAAATTATTCGACCAAAAAGGAGCCAGATTTCACCTCTAGGGTCGGTTTTTTCTTATAACCGACCCTAAAGGGCTCCTCGATCAACAATATTGTCGACCGACATGAATTTTGGATCCAATTTAGTACTTTTCAAAACTTTATAAAGCATTGGGATCTCAATCCCTTATCCCATTGTTGGGAATTCACATCCCTCAATACCACCATCATCACATTGTGGGTTATTTGTTAATCCACAAGTTCATCAAGGTGTATTCATCCAAAGAGGGGGACATCAAGATTGGAGGGATGACTTTTCAAAACATTATAAAGCATTGGGATCTCAGTCCCTTGTCTCATTGATGGTGATTTTCCCTCACACTTTTCAACACAGACAACATCAAACATGTTTTGGACCTAAAATCACAAGTGAAGACAAGCACAATGCATCTTGTATTGAGAATTCCACCTTCATGACCCCATCTTGTAGTACACTTATTGCCTCATTAGTATTGGCTTATATCAGAAGAAAACAAACATCAAGGGGGTTGGAGGTCTAAGTGAACAACTCTTTAATATACTATGTTGAATGATTATAGGGTAAATGTGGGTTATTTGTTAATCCACATGCTCATCAAGGTGTATGCATCCAAAAAGGGGGACATCAAGGATTGTAGGGATGACTTTTCAAAACTTTATAAAGCATTGGGATCTCAATCCCTTGTCTCATTGTTGGGAATTCAAACCACCATCATCACATTTGCTGGATCTGGGTATTCAAACCCTTAGTTCATCACTAAACATGCTTATCACTTATCCGGTAACTATTACCTTCAGGTCATCTGACCAAGGTATTCAGGATACTTGTTACATAAGTATCTCACATAACTCACTAATCATATTCAACTTCTTGTTGTCACCTCATGCAATACAAAAATAACATCACATACAAAAATTACATCTCACATAACATTATCCCATATTAGGGTTTTACACCACATCACCCTATATTAGGGTTTCACCTCTAATATATGGGAAGCATGTATAAGCACCTCTAGCGTCGGTTTTGTACTTTTAACTGACTCTAGATCTCCCCTCGGTCAGCTAATTTGTCGACCGATAACCTCTCGGTTGACAAATTTGTCGACTGAAAATGTGTTTGAGTATTTTTAAATAACCAAACACGGGCACCGCTTATCTTTAGCGTCGGTTCGGTTATTTTTACCGACGCTACAGGTCGAGTCTCTCCTTTAAAATGGCCAAAACCTAGTCTTTCTCCCCCGTGAAACAAAATTTTCGTTCTTTTTTCTCTCTCACGGCGCGGATCCCTTTTCCACCGTACATACTTCTATGCTTATCTCCCGTGAAGCTCTTACCACCTCTCTGCGCCGCCAAAGCCTTGCCTCCTCTCTGTGAAAAGAGCTCGTCGTCGCCGCCTCTCCACACTTCCACGAAGGTCACCGCCACTCCGTGAAGGTCATCTAATCCTCCATGAAGGTCACCGCCGTTTCCAAGTAAGGAAGCCGCCATTTCCAAGTAAGGTAGCCTCTGTTTCCAAGTAAGGTTCCCGAGTTCGTTTCCGGGTTCGGATCCACCTTTCTTAGTCTTGGTAAGTGAGATTTGTCTCTTTTTCTTTGTTTTTCTTGTTGTTCTATCTTCCCCTCTCTTCTTCTTGGTTGAATCCATGACGTTCCATGGTGGACCTTGAGATAATGGTTGAAAACATCTTCCACTCTCTTCTTCTTACCTTTTCAACATAGGGTTTGCTTCCTTTTTGGAGAAGGAACCGGCTTGGTGAAGAGGAGTGCCCAAGCTAGGGTTTCTTCCCCATTTTTCTTCAATCTACCTTGTTGTTTGGAGTTTCTACATCATCTCTAATGTGAGTTATACAACTTTATCCATGATTATTGTTCACTCTTACGTTACATGTACATGATTTTGCCTTAAAAATATTGATCCAAGTATAAAGATGTACCTTTACCTAGGGTGTGAGCTTGTATGATAGTTTTTGGTATCATCTTAGATGAACCCTACATCTTGTGCATGATTTTTTTGATGGAAGTGGTAATCATAGACTTTGTTTGCATATGGATAGCTTTTAATCTCTCAAAAGATGTATATTTATAGGATTTCAAACTAATTTTTCCTCCTTATATTTCAAGCAATCTATCATTTTGTAAATTATGATGTGATTATGAATCATTTTTGTCATGAATGTGTGGTTTTGAATGGTGACGGTCGAGCATCAATGCTCCCCTCTCCCAGAATATATGAATATTCATATCTATTTCAGTTTGAATGTTTCAGTGTACCCCTCGGTCAAACATTTTGTCGACCGAGGGGTACACTGAAATGTTTATTTAAATTTTTAGTGTCGGTTATTCCAAAAAACCGACCCTGTAAACTCTCTCAGTCGACGAATTTGTCGACCGATAACCTTTCGGTCGACAAATTCGTCGACCGTGAAGGAGCCAGATTTCATGTGTATAAGCACCTTTAAGGTCGGTTTTTCCTTATAACCGACCTTAGAGCTCCCTCGGTCGAGGAATTTGTCGATCGATAACCTCTCGGTCGACAAATTCGTCGACCGAGAAGGAGCACTGAAGTGGTTATTCAATATTCAGTGTCAGTTATTTTAAAAAAAACTAACGCTGTAAACTCTCTCGTTTGAGAAAATTGTCGACCGAAAATGTGTTCGGTCGACAATATTCTCGACCGAGAGTGTTTACAGGGTCAGTTTTTTTGGAATAACCGACCTTACAGGCTCCTTTTTTCTCACCTGGGTTAGATTTTTTACAACCTTTTGCGTCGGTGTTTACTCTGTAAGGTCGGTTTTTTCTGGTCAAATAAACTGACGCTATAGAGCAAAGTCTATAGCGACGACCACTTAGGCGTCAGTTAAAAAGTGACGCTGCAGGCTTAAAAAAACCGACGCTACAGACCATTCATGTACTAGTGATATCAAAGACTAAAGGCCAATTCTTCCCTTTTTATTTTATTATTTGAGAAATAAAATGGATTTAGAAAAGAGGCAAAGAAGAGAGATCAAAACTTGAAGGAGATTTTTTCCCTATTTCTCTTTCTTGCTCCAAAAATATGGATTTGATTTACTTAAAAGAGTAATTGAGTTTCCCATTGATGTTAATATTGAATCATTTTCAGGATAGTCCAATTGAGAAGTTTAGTGGAAAAGTCTTGTCAAAATCTCACTTAAAAGGGGAAATTGTCCTTAAGTTCAACAAATGAAATTTCTACCCATTGAATAGACAATAAATGGTGAATGACTGAATGTAGGTGGATTAAATAGGAAAAAAGTACAAAATATGTGGGAAGATATGGATAAGTTCCATCATTAACCCGAGAGAAGATTTGATCTTGATCATCGATTGAGTGGAAGAAAATAGAGTGTCAATTGTTTTCCCCTCTAAATATAAGGTTCAAGGTAAGAGTGAGAACCACATGACTGAACCAAGTATAACTCACATTTGTGTTCAATAAAGGCCAATAGGTGAGACTTGTCAAGGGGTATTCCCTTGAATCACTGACAAATTAGTGTGGATGATCTCTTTTCATTTTAGAGTTGATTAAATGGGACTTACGAAAAGGGTAAGGTTGGGACCATATTGGGTTAAGGTTTAAGATAACCTATCTAAGGCTATGAACGATGTTTTGTTAACCTCTTTCCCTTAGGGTAATGCCATTTACTTAATATGTGTATGGTTTTATTACCTATTCATGCATTTTAGGAGGTTAGAAAGTTGAGACTCGTCAAACGATATCTTGTTTAATCATGAGTTTATAACCATGGAAGATCATCAAAAGTTCTTTATTTTGATCTATCATCATCATTCTTGTTATATTTCAATAATACTTCAAAACTAACTAGGTCCATTGTAGAGCCATGAAAGATGGATTAAGCTAGAGCTGGAGTCATAACCCTAAGATGGTGAATGTGATAACTTGCCTTTGCAAGATACAAATTTTTGAAATAAAAAGTTCTATTCAAGATAGGGATTTGAAATAAAGAATGGGATTCCTACCATTTGTACGACTATAAATGGAAACAAGGTACCTATGATATGTATGATTTTAATAGCGAGAATATTGTCAAATGCTACTCAAGATAGGGATTCAACTGAAAGATTAGTTACTTACATGTAGTATTTGAATCAAAATGGTTTTCCTATTTAAAATTGGGCTTGATTGTAAAATAATTTTCCTATTCTGGTGTAGGAATCAGATGCTAGAATAAAACATGATATTTTTCTACTCAGAGTATGGTTGGAATGATGCATGAAATGCAAGGTTTTCCTACTAACGTTGGGTCTTACATGATAAAGTTAAAATATTTCCTCCTTAAGGTAGGGATTTATGCATCTAGATGGTATAGTTTAAGGTTATGATTAGGCCCCTACTTAAGTTACCTACTTAAGATACATTTTTGAAATCTAAAGCACATGAAGTGCATGTGTGGGTTCTAGTTTATGCTCTTGGGTTGGGACCCTCGGAAAGTACCTACTTGATGTAGAATATTTGGAAATATGTGTTGCCTATCTAGGAGAGGGATCACTACTACAGAAATGGCTTATAACGTCACTTTTAACGGTGTCGGTTGTAATAATACACCGACACCTAAAAGATACAGCGTCGGTTTATAAAATAAACTGACATCAATCTGTGAAGGGTGACCAGACACGGGTATCACTTTTATTCAGTGTCGGTTCCTTAATAAGAAACTGACGCCTACAATTAACCGCCAAAACCAACATTTCCAGTAAAAAAATTACCTCCAAAAATTAACATACATCGGCGGTTTTTAAAATAGAAACCGACGACTATAGGTTTTCTACGAGACAGAAATTTGACCAATTTTTATCGTAGGTTTTGCGACAATAACTAACGCCATTGTATTTTCGCATGCATAACTGTGAAAGTTTTTACCTCCCTTTAGTGTCGGTGTGTTGTTGCAAACCGACACGTATAGTGTTTATTGTCGGTTGTTGTTAATAATCGACACCTATTGTTAACTTAACAGCGCAAGGCAGACTCTTCCCCTTCTATTTCATTCATTTCCGCTGAGGGTTTGCTGGTCTCTAGCGATTCCTCTGCTCCACCGCTGCTCACTGCTGCTCTGCCTCCACCGCCGTTTGTTGGCCGTGTTTTGGTCGCCGACACCGTCGCCACTCGCCGCCGCTGATCTGTCACCGCACCTCTACTGCTAGCTCTGCTCTCCATCACTACTCCGCTCTGACAATAGCTCCTGCCTGCTGCCCTGCCTGTCGAGGACCGCGCCTGCCGACGACCGCGCCACGCACTGGAGACCAGGCACCCGACGACCTTTTGCCCGACGCCGGCGACCAGCTCTCCGCACTGGAAGCAGCTTGATCAGTCGTCGCTCCCCTCCTCTGGCTACCATTATCAGGTTTTCCCCTAACCTTCCCCCCTATTCTTGCTTTTCCTGTATCCCCTCCAATCCAAAATCAATCAGAGGACATGATTGATGACGCTCAGAAGAGTGGAACGGTTGAAGAATCCTATGGTTGTGCATGTGTGCAATTTTTCTTCAATGTTATTGTGGTGCAGAGTTGCTATGCGATTTATTTATTTGAACAACATTATTTGAGGTGCACTGCATTCTTGTTTATTAGACACACAATCTTATTGTGGATCTCCAATTTGCAAACCTGTCTCTTTAACTTATTCATGGTTGTCTTGTTCAGATCACTCCAGTATATAATTATGCAATCCCAACATCTTAAATTGAATTAGAATGATTTCAATGAATTAGAGGGTTTTAAAGTTGATAATCATGTACGTACATGCAGAAATAGGGTTATTAAACCAATAGTTAGTCTGTCTACTAGAGTGTGGGGATTAACCATGTTGCTTGTAGTTTATAACATTGCATTGTGAATTATTGCACATTTGAAACTATTGATTTCTTGATTTATTATTTAATAATTCTCTATAGATTAGGATTAACCATGTTGCCTGTAGTTTATACACATTTATTATATATAAGAATGACAACACATGAATTTGTTGGCCTAGAAACCTATCCAAGATTTACTCATTAGGAGTAAATCTTGGATAGTCCCCAGTTTGGGACTGTTCTTGAACACCTAATCTCACTTACAATGTAAGTGTATAATGTGTATTGTATTTTCAAGAAAATTTCGGCAGCATTTCCCCGTTTGTTCTCTAAGTACATATGTACTTAGAGAACAGCGGGGAAATGCTGCCGAAATTTTCTTGAAAACCCAATACACATTATACACTTACTAGTGAGATTAGGTGTTCAAGAATGGGATAGGTGGTACACATTTATTATATATAAGAATGACAACACATGGGACGTCCATTCGCAATCGCTGCACCCATGCGAATGTGTACTTTACAATGTGAACTTTACAATTAGTGTTACTTTACAATGTGAAATTTATAATTTGAATGTGAACTTTCAGATGGTTGATCAAGACTGTGTTGATGATCACCATGAGGGTGAGGACGTGTTTGCACCGCCTGACAATGTAAGTTTGAAGAATATATCCCTGAGGTTTCTATCTATATGTTCATAGCATAATTATATTATGTAAGTTATGAATTTTTATTGCAGATATTGAGTTATTAATTTTCTACTTTCTTACCTGTAATGCTAAGCATTGGGAGTTATTAGTTATTGTCCCCAAGACATTCACCGTCTATTATCTAGATCCTGTGGGGAGTGAGTTGGATGTATTATATGGACATGCAATTAAAAGACCATTATTCTCGTGAGAAATATTTTATGTTTTTATATCTGTTAACATCTGTTACTGCATTACTATTTAATTATGCAATTTAATGTGTTACATTAACATATATAGGGCTTTATAAGAGTACAAAAAAGATGGAGGAAAGGTCCCCACGAAAAAAAATCTGACACTCATTTGGGAGAATGTGAAAGTAATTTCCTGACTCCAATGTATATATTATTTATGTGAACTGTGCTTATTTGTATTTTTTAATATTTTGTATGTTTCAATTTATAGTGTGCTACACAAGACAACGGCTGGGCATGTGCCTACTATGTGATGCGATTTATGGACCTAATCATCAAACATGCTGTATTGGAAATCGATAACATACAAAAAGTATTATACATAGTCTCGTTAGATAATATGAAATATATGAATCTTATTATATATTATTATAATTATGTATGTACGTCATTCTCTTTGTAGGTCTTTAAAACTGAGGACTTCAACACAGGTGCAAAGCGTTTCGATGTACATGCTCCCTATATGAGAGATGAATTAGATGCTGTAAGAGAAGATTGGGCAAAAGCCCTGCAAAGAGTGGGAATTTTTCAATATGATTTTGCTGACAATGATGAATAAAGAATAACTTTGTTCTCATAATTAATTTTGTGTGAATGTGAATGATTTTTTATGAATTGTCATATGTGTGTGAAAATCATCAATACATGAATGTTTCTACATATGTCTGAATGTGAAAAGAGATGAAATAAATGGAACTGCAGGTTGCTACTGGTTTTTGCATGTGTGTGATGAAAAAATAATATGAATTAAATGTTCTTATACATGAGTGTGAATCATATATATATAATATTGACCATCATGTTAATTTAGCAGATTTGTGGCGTATTGTTGGCTGATATTAATGGATGTCGTAAAACCTGCAGTTCATAACTGAACTGCATGTTTCTCATCCTGCGACCAGCCACAGCAGGTCTGCAGACTGATCCAGAAAAGAAAAAAAATACAATAGGCGTCGGTTATTTGTATGAAACCGACGACATATGTTTACAGTGTCGGTTGCCATACTAGTAACCAATGTTGATTTCCCTAATGAGGCCAGACACCACGGCAGTGCTGGCCAGCATGGCCGTGTCAGCAGACCAGACATAAAATATGTGTCGGATATTTGTATATACCCAACGACATATGTTTACAGTGTCAGTTTCCCTACTACTAACCGACGTCGATTTCCCTAGAGGCCAGACACCACGGTCGTGCTGGTCAGCACGACCGTGGTAGCGGGTGATATGGCGTCAGTAATCACTAATAAACCGACGCAAATAGTGCCCCAGATGGCGCCCTTTCTGTGGAACGAAGGTATATCACGTCAGTTTCTAAGCTAATAATCGATGCCTATACCCCCTGGTGGTGTGTTTTCGGCGCATTTTCGGTGGCACGCGAATGGTTGTGGCATCAGTTTGAGAATCGACACATAACGGTTGGGCTTTTAGCGGCACCCACATAGGTTTTTCTTAAAAACCGACACTAAAGGCCTTAAATAATCGACACTAAAGGTCGGTTATGTACTAGTGGCTTATCTTCTAGTTTAAGGTATTGTCTTAGGAATCAAATGGTCCAACAAAATGTCATACATGAATAATATGGAACTAATGATGCCTACCTATAAGGGTGTTGCATTTAGAAGACCCAACATCAAATCTAAATGGAAAGATCAAATCTTAGAACTTGGTTGAGATAAAAAAAAATTGAATTGAGTATGATGGAACACAACCTAGGATTCATGATCCAAATATTTGTTAGGCCTTGGACGTCGTCTGAGATTTTAATATTCCATATAATAGTGAGTTTCTCATAGTTTAATGAATAATTTGAAATGTTCATAATGTTTTATTTTTGTAATATTTTTATACTTTTTTTAGTATTTTGTGAGTGTCTATGAATTTTTGAAGGCATATAAAAACAATATAGAAAGTCTAGCATAGGTTCATAATTTTTTCAATAATATTTATTAAAGGGAGGATGAGGGGATGACAGACATCAGTCGCATTTCTCAACATTTCAAAGAAACAATGGTGGTGAGAACTCAATTTTGGATTAGTAGGGCCAGGGACCACGAAGAGGGAATTTGAGCAGGTAGAATGCCAATTTTTATAGTAGGAGACCTAGTGGAAGTATGTGTTCCATGGAAAAAGGCTTTTGTAAGGCACACCGATATGCTTCCTAGGGGTAGTGAAGCAATAGATCCATATTTCATACGAGATTCCAAATAGATTATATACTCTAGTCTACTCTACAGAGCTACATTCTCTAGATTTTAATCTTTGATTAATCATTTTTGTCACTTGAGGGTGATTTATACTTCATTTTTTCCAAAATTATTTATACTCTTGAGGTTGAAGATGAGACAACTCACATTTTAACTTTTGATTTATACCTTTTCACTATTTTTCCATTTTTATGAGTGTTTGATGTCCGATTGTGCTAATACACATTGTATTGTGATGCACTAAATAATAGTCGTACTCAAAAACTATTTATTATGGATTTTTTTGCACTTATTTTTCATTTTTATATCATTTGTGAATTATTTTGCATCATTAGCCTGTTACATGTAATCACATCAAATGATTGTTGTTTGATTATTCTGAATGATCTATCATTTTTTTGGAGCTAATGTTCATTGTATTCATATTTCAGGTGATTTATAAGAAACGACACGACTCGGTACTACCAACTTGACTATCGGTGGTACCAACATTTGGGGTAAAGGAACACGTTGACTTGAGGAAACTTGGTAGTACGAATGGAGGAATCAGTACTATTGATAGATCAACAAAGTATGTCAAGTAGAATCTATACTACCAATGGTCAGCTCAATGGTACCTACTTTTATCATAAATCCAAGAGGTTGATTAAGAGAAACTCTCATTAGTATTGACGGTCAACTTGATAGCACCAATAGCTACAATGAATTGCAAATAATCAAAGGCGTCGATGCTACCAACTCCTAGTCAGTAGTACCAACAAGACACAATCAGGCTAGACTAAAGATCATATTTATTCTGACGGTTGAGACTTAATGACGTCCTAAGTCATGTGTATGACTTAGGGGAAGTTCGATCAGACCTAATCATCACATTCCATTCCATTGCATGATAACCAAGAATTGGGAGAGGGGAAAGGAGAGGAGAGGTCACATTTTGGATGATTTGGGTAGCTTCGGTGGGCAGATTTCCATCTGAAAGACAGTGAATCTTCACATTCGGGAGTCATCTATACCATCATCTTCAAGGGTTATGACGTAAATTTACCGTGCGCAGAAACGCAAGTGAACGCGTCGAAGTAGTACAGGCCTTTGTGAGGCCCGAGTCGAACTCAGGGATACATGAAATCATCGGGGACTCCTACTAACTACTCACGATCGGGAGTCATCTATACCATCATCTTCAAGGGTTATGACGTAAATTTACCGTGCGCAGAAACGCAAGTGAACGCGTCGAAGTAGTACAGGCCTTTGTGAGGCCCGAGTCGAACTCAGGGATACGTGAAATCATCGGGGACTCGTACTAACTACTCACGATCGGCTAAGACGATTAAAAAGTTGAGAGTTGTTGTTAAAATTAAAAGAAAATAAAAATAAAACAAAACAATCAATCGATTAAATGTTGATTTAATCAATTCAAAAGAAGATCTTTAGGGTTGCGGTTTCACCGTGGGTTTTCATTGTATTAAATTCTATATAGCTACTCAATTTTATCTCTCTATCCGGGTAGTGGCCTGAAATCAGAATTTCCCACTATCGTGGTACAATTCACTACCTATGTCTAGGTCGGTTCCACCGTGGTAGTAACCTATACCCTAAACTAGGTGCATTAGGAATGACCTCTCGGTATCCACCATCAATCTTACACCACCTTGTTCAAGGGATTTGTCAATTAATGTAAATTCCGTCTCTTTTCAACCGTTAATTCTTCTTTCAAAGCAATTAAGGGCATTAGGTTATTATTATGGTGATCAAGCATAAAAGTATATTGGAGAAAACGAAATTATACCACGGATTTAAGAGATAAGATATGAATTACTATTATAAAATCATCATACAATGAATCCCCAGGATACTCCCGGTCCTAAAGATAAAGGGGATTAGCCCCGCATGTTCATCTCAGAGTACAATGTGGAGAAGAAAAAGGGAAACATGAAGGAAAACGTGATTGAGTGATTAAACCCCTGAACGGAGAAGGTCCAATCGATCCTTAGCGTGGAATCCGCGTTCTCCCGCCTTTCAGTGGTGGAATTCATCTTCTTCAGCGTCTGGATCGGCTGGGCCGTTCTCTCATGCTCCGTTCTTCTCTCCTTGCTCTCTGGGATGTGTGCAGCAACTAATCACCTCCTCCCCAAGTCAAGGGCACCGTCATTAGGTATATGTCCCGAATTAGGTCACCAATTAACCACGGCCGTCCGATTAAGATTAATCTAAAACAAACTCATATCTAATGGTGTCGATACCATCGACGCGGGTCGATGGTATCGACCTAGCATGATAGCGGCAATCCTTCTTTTCTTTCGTCTGTGCGCCTGATGTCATCTCAATACCATCGACGCGGGTCGATGGTATCGACACCTGTAGCGACGGTTTTGTCGTGTTGTGTCGTTGTAGCTCCACCAGTCCATAGTATCGACATTTTGGTCGATAGTATCGACGCACTTCTCACCAACAACCTAATGGTATCTCGATACCATCGACATCCCTGTCGATAGTATCGACTTTTTTCTGGTCCTTGCGGCTGGCAACCTGTGGTCCGGTCGATGGTATCGACCACTGTCGATGCTATCGACGGCAGCAGATACTTGTTTTTCCTGAAATTAACACACGAAACCACATAAGTTCACACAAAATATATTCTTTGGATAATTAATACTCAAAATGCTTAAATAAAGGGAATTTGACATAAAGAAGTAGCATAGACCAAAATGAATGAATTATGCAACATTAACCATGAAAATGACTAATAAATGCATAAAACACATATCAAACAAGTCTATAAATGCGACTCAAAATCATCGCATCAGGTTACTTTAGTTTTTCTAATGTTTCCCACATTTTTCTTCTCTTCTCTCATTTGTATGACAATGGAAATCATGTGATACTAATATTCTTTGTTCCTTAGCACCAGGGCGTAGCCTGATTTTGCATTGTTTTAGACATTATGAGTTAATATTTATATTTCTCTTGACTTCTGGACATAAATCTATGATTGTTTTATGATTATGTATGCTTGATCACCTTGGTTGAATTTTTAGACCAATAATTGCTTCGAGAGAGGGATTAAATGTTGGATATCTAGTAGATTTACATAACTTAGACCGTGCTTCGAGCGAAGGCCTAAAGTTGTGAAGGGAATAACCTAGAGAGTTTGGTAAAAGCACCTAACTAATAGTTAAATCGCTATGAGAGTGGGGCTTATCTTAGACTAGGTAGTGAATTACACTGAGAAAGTGGGTAATTCTTGCTACATGTTCCTTGGTCTAGGATTAGGAGGAATAATTGTTAATGAAATAATGTTAGTTGCAGTGTGAATCATGGTGAAACCATAATCCTAAGGAATTCATTCCAAATGTGATCACAACTAGTAATTTTAGTTTTGCTTTCTACAATTTAGTCAACTAATAAACCAATCACTCTTTTCCATAGGTCTACTTGATCAGGTCACCGTGATTAGTAGTTTCTGGATTCATGTTTTCCTTAGTTTGATATCCAGGCCTCTTTGGCCTATATTACTTCGACATGTACACTTGCATTTTATACGTATAGTTTACACACATCAAGTTTTTGACATCATTCCTGGGGAAACAATAATCCAACAGTACTAGTGATGTGACTAGACACTCTAGGTCAATTTTTTAGTATTTTTCATCTTTTCATTATTCAAGAACATAAAAAAATCTATTGTTAGTTTGCTAGTATTCTGGCTTCTCACATTGTTGTCAAGTTTTAGGTACTAGTTCGTGGTTCACACTCAAACCACAGATTATAAAGAGTCTACTCCATCCATTGTGGATAAGGAGGAGATTTTTTATAGGGCTCGAGAGTTTGGAGCTTCAACTGATAAGCTCATCACAACTCCACCACCTCCAACAACACAACTAAAACAATAAAAAATGGGTGATGCAAAAGATGAAGAGAAGAACATCTAGGAGAAGATAAAGGCATCTTCTACAACAAGTCAGTTGGTACCAATAAAAAGGTAGGCTATCAATGTGGACAACTACAAGATAGATCATGGATTGGTGGTGATAGTTGAATCACAAGCATTTCATGACCACATCACTAAGAATCCAATGCCACATATCAACAACTTCATTGAGAGTTGCGGTGCTGTGAAGATTGATAGGGTTCCAATGACAATTATATATCTGAAATTATTTCCTTCTTCATTGGAAGATAATGCAAAGTCATAGTTTCTTAACATACTTGCAGAGTCAATAGAAACCCAGGATCAGATGATTGACATATTCTTTGAACGTTACTTTCTACCCCATAAGACAAATGAGTTGGTTAGGAACATGTATAATTTCAAGCAGTAGGCAGAAGAATCCTATTCTGAAGCATGGGAAAGGTTCTAGAACATGTTGAGAAAGGTTCCTCATCATGGGATTGATCTATATGACCAAGAAAAAACCTTATATTATGGGCTACACCAAGGAGAGAGAACCACACTCGATAGTGTTGGATCGGGATTTTTCCTCAACAACAAGCTTCGACATGTCATGAGATTCTAAAGAATATGGCTAAAAATTAGTAATGGGGAGATGAAAAAGAAACTCCAACAAATGTTAAAATTCTCATAGAGTCTATAAGTCATTACGAAATTGAATGAGAAGTTGGACCTGGTTGCCAAGAAGCCAGACCAGAAATTTGGAAATTTCTCTGGAGGTGAAGAAGAAGATTGCATGCACCTACATCAGCAATATCAGTAGGACAGGGCCCCCAGTAAGATAGATAAAATTGAAGACATGCTAGGTATGCTAGTGACTCAGAATGAGACCTTACTAGACCATGCAAAAAGGATGTAGTGGAATCATGAGTCTCAGATCTATAGTCTTCATGGCCAGATTTCTTAACTGGAAGTAGAAGTGGCCTCCATAAAGAAGCCCATTCAGAAACGATTTCCTCTATTTACATAGACAATGAATCAACATCACCAAGTAAAGTTTATCTTTGTTGTCAAGGATCCAAAACTTCTTACTGAGGAGTCACGAAAGCAACACACCCCAGAGCCAGATTGGGTGTATGTACCTAAGGTTCTATTTCCCCGCATCTATATGGAAGACCGAGAGGATGTTGAATGTCAGTGCGGTATTCTCACACATGAACCTCAGTGAATACATGGTCAGATAAAAGAGACAATAATACCATGTCTTCATTGGCTTTATAGGGGAAGGAACATTAAAGTTCCACCATTGTTATGTTACAGCCTCCAATTTCTGAAAATGAGCCCCTATAAGAAGAGCAGGTGAAGGTTCTACTTCGTAGTAGAATAGTCACATTCAATAAGGAGTCTCTCACAAGTGAAAAGTAGAAGACATAATTCATTACATCCATAGGAGACATGCCCAATTCTATTCCAAATTCTTTCCTAGAAGGTGGCACTGATGCAAGCTTAGGGGAGGAGATCCCTAATATTCCCCACATTCCTCTGCACAAGTGTATAGAGAAGCCAGATGTGCCATTCTCGAATAGTCTGAAGATGAAGAAGGAAGAAAAGAAATTCAAGAAATTTCTAGACATCTTCCTAAAGTTCCACATCAACATCCCACTCGTGGAGGTTGTAATGACCTGATTTCAAATTAGTCATCTAATTAGGGTTTACTTGGATGATTGTATGTTTAACAAGATTGATCATTCTTTAAAGCTTGATTAATTATGGTATTTAATTTTTTATTTTTTAAATATAACGATAAGTTTTAATAATAGTTTGATTCACATAATTAGGGTTTAAGAATTGAAAACCCTAATTCGCCAAAAAATTAGGGTTTTGATGACATATGAATACATAATTTGATAAGTATAGTGGGTCACTAAATGATTTTTTGTATTTTATGTGTAATTCTTGTTTAGTTGAAATTGGGATATGATTTGGATATCTCAAATGTGAGTAATGTTTAAAAATATCAAAAAAATTTAATAATTCTCTGACCTATTTGTTGGCCGTGTTTCCCCAAGAGAAACTCAACCGATCATGTATTCAAATTGAAATATAGCAGTCTGGTATTTTAATTTTATTGTTTTATTGGTACATACAATTGATCTAAAATTTTAACAAGAGTTGGGAAATTTTATTATAGAAACAATATTAAATTTTTATAATTTTTAGATGAGTTTGATATCTAAATAAAGGGGTGTTAGTCAAGTTCTTCCCAAGACAAATTCGACTGACTGAGCTGCAGACTACAATATATCATTCTAGTATTTGATTTTTTATTTATTTATTGGTAGCTCCAAATGATAACAAATTTTAAATTTATCTTACCAACTCAATTTTAGACACTTTATTAAATTATCATAATATTTGGATGATGTTTTATTTCTGAAGAGTGTGGTTTCAGTCGAGTTTATAACTCAGTCGACAAACTAGTCTGAGCAAAATAAAAATACAATGAAGGGCTTGTTTGCAATTGTTCTAAGAACCTCAATTCATCTATATGACAAACCTAACACACAAAGATTTCTCATAACTCATCATTCCTATCCAAGAAATGAACTCTAAAGAGAGAAGAGAGCTAGGGTTTTGAGAAGAGAAATTGGTGGAGATGTTGACCTAGGGTTTCTCTATCTGAGATATGATGAAATGAAGTAAGTTTAGATTCTTTCCATAACATTTCATGGAGAATCTTCTCTCACATGTCAAGATTCCTTCCCTCCTCTGATTAGATTCAACATCACATCAAAATATCCACATTTCTCACTCGTTCTCTTCTAATCTCCATTTCTAGGGTTTCTGAGTTGAGAGGAAGAAGAAATGGATTCTATTGCTAGAGTTTGATTAGTTTTCTGAAAATTTATTGTTTGAACTATGTTTTCAAGGTGCTTGTCATGTGAGGTGAGTGATTTTCTCCCTCTTAAGATCTATATTCATGCTCAAAGCCTAATTCTATCTGGATAAAATAATCAAAAACCTTGCTTGTAAATGTATGTGATTGGATATTGATTTCGAAAAGATATTAGGGGATCAACTTCTACTAATTTTGATTATTTTCTCACTGATTGGAACTTGATTAGTTTGTTATATATTTATTAAGGATCCATGGAGAATCCTATGGGTAGATAGCTATGATATTTCATGTGATTGTTTCCTAAAAATTAGCCCAATAGATGATATGCTTGGAATTGAATTGACATGTGTAGAATCAAATTTGAATTATACTAGAATGCATTATACACGTGTATTATTGAATGTTAATGGAATTTAATATGATATACAAATAAGGATCAGTATATGGTGACCACATTTCCTGATTAGGTTTTTTGTTGAGGAAGTGAATCAAAATGAGTCAATGTATACTTGTGATTGATGAATGGAATATGTGAACATGGAAACTAGAGTTTCCAAGTGTGTGAATAGCCCTAATGAACCCGTATGCATCGTGATGAAATCACTTAGTGATACAATTATAACAATGTGTTGAACTAAGGATGACTTCTTGAGAACCCTAGATGTTTAGTATTAAGATGGGTATAAGTGATAAAGCTAGAACTTGTATATGATGTTGTCAATGTGATGAAATGTTGAAGTGTAAGTATTAATACTTCAATTGAAGATGATGAATCTTACTACTATAATATAATCATAATGCATCTATTGTAGTATGACTTATGAAACCATGAGTAAACTCTCACATGAATGTGGGTCCTTTTATACAGGCTACATAACGATGATTTAGGAATAATAATTAGAGATTATGATGTAAGAAGATTTAACCTAAACCATTCTTTTAAGCTAAAGTGAGTAGTATAATAAAGAATGATCATTTTTATTATAGAAATGACATTAGAAGTCAATCATATGATACACTTATCTAAATATAATAGTCAATATGAGCAAAATGTATTGAATGGTGATTGCAAGTTAAAGATGAAACTAGTGAAGTTATTATGATGAAGTAATTAGTCTTTTATTTTAAATACATCTGGATTAACCCAAATTGAATGGAATATACTAAGAAGTGAACTTTGATAAATGTTATTGAGAAGAGAAGCATTGTATGTAAAGTGAATCAAGAAAAGATTGATACAAATAATGTAATGAACATGAAATGAAAGAAGTTGAGACTACTGAATATAAATGGAAGGACAAAGATGGAAATTATTATATTCTAAGAATCCAACACTTACCCTAAAATTATGAGTTTGATGATTGTAGTGAATGAAAATTTCAAATGAGGGATTAAGGTATGCACATACTATAGTTGAATTCAATTAAAAGTCGAGGTTCAAACATTTGAATGGATTTACAAGAAAGTGTTCTTGGATTGTGATTTTCTGATAGAATACTTATATTATGAGGATGGATTATTTAATGGACTTGAAATATAATCAACATGTGTTGATTAGTAAACCAAACTAAACAATGTGAAATAAAAGAAGGAGATAAAAGTGTGTTATGCATGTATGTGTGCAACTTATTTGCATTTATATGTTGTATGATAATCTATTCTGAGTATGATGAATGATACAAGATATATATATGCTTTTACTGTTGCTAGTTCTAAAGCCTCTGTTAATATTTGTTAAGAATTGTGATATACAATGGACTGATAAGAAATATGTTGAAATTGAATTTAATGTGCACTTCTTACATTTGAGAAATGCATATGAGGGTAATTATTGCATAATGAGATTATGTCTCAGGCTGAAAGCCCACTAATGATGATAAAACCCTGATGGGGTAAATGTTAGACAATGAGATTAGGGTTGAAAGCCCACCGATGATGACTACTATGAGATTATGTGGAAAATGGAAAGAATCATATGTTTTGATCATACATGTTGCAAAATACATATTTGTTTTGCTTCTTGCATAAATCATTATCTTTATCGATAAGATTAATATGTTTCATGTTATTCTAGTATGTGATAACACACACATATGATATTTTATGTTTTGAATTCTTTTAAGATGAGTAAAAGAGATTAATAACAAGTGAAATGATGAAACATCTAGTTAGGTGCCCTGAACAACATGAGTTTTCCCCGAGGACCACACTATAGAAACAAAACAGATCTCCTTGTAGTAATCGGTGAATTATAAGAAGGATTTCTAGAGTGTGGATCGAGAGCTTAAAGGTTAGATGACCAGGACTTAGAATTAAGTCATCTGGAATGGCTCTCGCCCTTAAAACTTATTGTGAAAGTCTATGTCCATATGGAATAGACTCTGATGAAATGAAATATGTGAAATGAAAACTATGTGAAATGTTGTGATATGTGATATATGTTTTTCCTGGTTCCTATCGTGTGTACCCGAGATGAGGATGTGAGCCTCTTTAGGCAACCCTGAAGTGGCCAAGGTCTATTGTTAATATCTTAGGGTGGCCAGATAAACCCTAAGATAGTGACGATGATTCATTGACACGAGAATCAGACGTGGCAACTTAGACTTGGTGATTTATAAGCCAAGTAGTTTCAGGGCAAATGAATAAAAGATGATAAGCCATGTAGAAAATAATTTCAATGGTTGTTACATTCCTTGTAATGCTACTTGATGATTTGTCATTGTTAATTATTATCCTTGTTGTGGAAATTAATCATGTTGCTATGGACATTTTCTATTTCATATTATGATCAATCAGGTTGACCAGTTATAAATGTTGGGAATTATATCTGTTCTGAATATAAGTTGGATTTCTTGCTATTTGATAGTATTGTTTGGTAGATATGTATTATGTATACTTCAACTTTAGGACTGCAGGATGTGTTCCTGGTCTGGATGGTGGAGTGTCACAAAGATAATTTTATTGTTATGTATTGATTCAAAATGATTAGAACTTGACTTATTACTCATGCACTAGGATTCTTAATCTGAACTAAGAAGTATATGTTGATTTGTTCATAGAAATTCTCTAAAAGATGTTCCAAAGTTATAATTGGTTTAAGTGATTATCTTATATGTTGGATTAGATTACCATTGTAAGCTAGATTTGACTTATGACAGAACTATCTGCTAGTCTTTTCAATATATGCATGTTTCCATTAAGTTTATTATACTTAATATAATGTTGATGCATGTACCTAGCTTGAGTGGGAGGTATCCACTCACTGGGGCTCCATATGAGTTTCATGAGGTTATTTCAAATGTTTCTAGGTATAATGCTATCCAGCAGAGAAGTCATGTGTGGGCTCTGATCTCCAAACCATGACATAAACACGATTAAAACGTAGCGGAAGCGAATCGGTAATCAGCGGAAGACAAAAAAAACGGGAAATTAAAACTTTTCGAGACAAGAGCTTGGATCCATAAAAGCTTCTTTCATAAAGAGAGATAAACTGTTTACATCTCAGGATAATTACTTCTTGAGTAATTATATACATCCAGATACAAAATCTCAAGATCACTATACAAAAGACTCCAAGACCTGAGAGTACAGAGGACATATAGGACTGACTCTAACTACACCACATGGCAGGACAATCTCCACCTGAGATTACTGCTGCCCCTGGTGCTGCTGCTGCTGAGACTGATCACCTATAGGCTGGTTCCTTTGTCTCCGACGTCCACCTAAAAAGTTGAAGTCTACGGGGTGAGACAATTATACATAATTGTCCCGGCGAGAGTTATAACTCTTCTCCAGAAGCTTTATTATAACATCAAAGAATATCTTAAACAGTAAAGCCTTCAAAGTATTCTATAACAGTTGTAGGTATAACAAGATCTCTACCATTTAGGAGATATGGAGAATATAAACACTATTGCAATGTAACATCAATCAACTAACTTGGAGTTATCTCTAACAAGTTATACTACATGGTTGATTATGTTTTACAAACAACATTATGCCCTGTGGAGATGAGGCTTACCACTCATACCCCAACTGATCGCTGAGAAGTCACATCAGTATCATACATAGGTCATTAAGAGAGCCGGATTCTCATGACCTTCACCTTCCTCAGTCAGTAAGAGGATCACTTGTAGGACATCTCGTGTCTCTACTACTGTAGCTCACCAGGGTAAACTGGTCCTTCGCTATTCTAGAGTCACAGTGGCATTTTGTACTCTCTTCGTCATCAGGAGGTTTCATATTTACCTACCACTGATACGGATATCTATCCTTTCTTCGTCATCAGGAGGTTTCATGTTTACCTACCACTGATACGGTATGGAATTATAGTGAAGGATGGATGGATTACACATCTACATCACTTTCCTACACTAGGATGTAAGGTTCTACACATCCATGTACCCCACATACTCAAAAGTATGTGCTCCAGGAGTTCCCTGAGGAAAACCTGTTTCACCATCACTTAATCTCTGACAATGATGGATCTATGATCAGGGCTCTACATTATACTTGATTAGTTAGGTACATTCAGTATTCTTTAACAGCAT
Source organism: Alisma plantago-aquatica (assembly GCA_963693085.1). Classification (NCBI taxonomy): domain Eukaryota; kingdom Viridiplantae; phylum Streptophyta; class Magnoliopsida; order Alismatales; family Alismataceae; genus Alisma; species Alisma plantago-aquatica. The sequence goes on from OY856409.1 coordinate 1,673,307,731, forward strand.
ACATTGTTCTCCAAACAATAATAGTAGCATAGCATCTATAAAAGAAGAACACTAAATGTAACAAGCCTAACTCATATCAATCATCATTTCTTATTATCCTCATCACAAGTCATCTCTAAGGCATGACCTTGATGGTATTCATGGCTCTCACAGCCCATTATCAGCATAGGATGCCACTTGTCAAGGCATCAGATTACCTTACTTATTCATAAGGCTAACAACATGCCTTTAATGAATATAACATCAACATCCATACCTGGATATGATTTCCTTCATATCAGAACCTGCATGGTTAATACAACTAATAAAGGTAATACAGAAATAAGGAATATGCTTCCTACTCTTGATGTTAAATCTCTAATTCACATCAAATAGAGTTTAATACTCAAAAGCATGCCATTACCCTTGAATTAGGGTTTACTATTCACATTACATTGCATCACCCTTGAATTAGGGTTTACTATTCACACTAAGGTGAATTAAACTCATAACATCATCATGTATGAGTAACATCTTCATTGATGCCCTTAGATTAGTTAAAGGTTCATCATTTATCATAATTAGGGTTTCTATGATCTCACACAGGTGGATCATACCCTAATTATGCTCATTCCTGTGCATTGGAGATGCTTTAATTGAGTTTCCATTTAAAAAGGGTACTTTCTCTCTCTAGAAGTACTTTATCTCTCTAGAAGTACTTTCTCTCTCATCATAAGGTTAGGTAATGTCAACATCACTCTAGATCAGGTCAGATTAAGTCATCATAGGCTAACATATCCCAAAACATCACCATCATGTGATTAGGGTTTGATTTGATCAAGGTATTACTTAATTTACCCTTCAGGGGTATTTTAGTAATTCGCCCCATTGATCATCATCATGGTCAAAACCTTAGTCCATTAACCCCTTAATATCCTAGGTTATCATTAGGGTTTGATTAGGGCAACATTGAACCATTTATATCATCAATCGATTGAAAGAAGTCAACCTTGAATTATCTTGATTGATCTCAACCATCAACCCTCAATCGATTTGAGACCCATTGATTGAGTTGACCTTTTGACCAATTGACATTAGGACCACGAGGATGTGTAGACCGTTTGGTCACTTTTTACCTCAGGACCGCGAGGCCTCTTCCTCCTCCAAGACCGCGAGCCCTCCATTGATTCAAGACCGCGAAGACTCCAAATGAGGTTAAGACCGCGAAGATCATGAAGACCGTTTGCCCTTCTTTGACCCCAAGACCGCGAGGCCCCTCACGGTCTTGAGACCGTGAGCCCTCTCACGACCTTGAGACCGTGAGCCTCCTCACGACCTTGAGACCGCGAGCCTCCTCACGACCTTGAGACCGCGAGCTCACATGGTCTCAACCACTTGGACCATCAACAAGGTTCCATGATACAACCGATAATGTCAACTCATGTTTAAACCCTCAAAAGGTCAGAGCCATGTGGACCACTTATGTATTGGGTCAATTAATATTATGCTTGACCACTTGGTCATTCAATTGACCCTTAATGGTTGACCAAATAGGGTTGAAGTCGATTCAATTAGGGTCTATCAATGTTCACCCATCAACACTCAACAATGTGCACTAACACCAGGTTGAACCCTTCAATTGAGCTCCAATTGGGCCCAAACTTGGCCCAAACGGTCTTGAGGTCATGTGGGTGGACCCCACATGGTCTTGAGACCGTTTGCCCAAGATTTCATCAAAGTCTAAGGTGATTTGATAGGGGTTGAACTATGATTGATCCACAAAACAGAATTTTGATTATATAGACAACTTATTTGCAATTAGGTCCTCAATTGGTCAAATTACTTAACCCTAGACCTTCAAACGGTCTTGGGTGATTGTCCTCTCGGTCTTGAGACCGTTTGGATGAGTTCCAAACGGTCTTGAGACCGTTAGCCCATCCAATTTTGGATTTTAGTGCAAATTCATCAAGGTCTGACCTATTGAGTTGATGATCATATCACTATTTATTTGCAATGTAATTTGGTGTAATTGTACCTTCAATAGGTCAACTAATCTTGACCCCAGACCTCCAAACGATCATGGTTGATTGCCCTCGTTGTCTTGAGACCATTTGGGTGTCCCCTAAATGGTCTTGAGACCGTTTAGGTCAATCAACCCTAAAAACCCTAATTAGGTTACCATAATTTCAGTACTGATTTCACCTAGGGTTAGCCCTAGTATTCACCCTTCAACTCTTAGCCCGTTTGGAATTAGACCATCAAACTTGGTGAGTTGTTAATTAAAATTATTTTTAACAGTAATCTCATACGGTCAATGCCTGGTCAACGACCTTACACGGTCTTGAGACCGTTTGCCCAAAATGGCAATTTCAGACCGTTTGAGAATCAGGAATTAATTCATTTAAAGTTGTTACTTAAAAAGGTCATATCTCCCGATTCCTTTGGAGTTAGCCTCCCAAATATTGAGGGTAATTAACCTATATAATTAGGAACATATTTGTTATACGGTCCATGCTTGGTCAATGGGGCCAAATGGTCTTGGAGACCGTTTTCCCTGTCGCGGTCTCGAGACCGTTTGCTCACCTCGCGTTCTTGAGACCGAGAGAGCAAGCTGGTGAGACCGTTAAGGAAGTGAAAAGCGGTGGGTTTTTCTTGGAAATCACGCCTTCATCTCCTAGCTCAAGAACAGTACGAATATCCCATGGATTTTCTTGCAAAAATAGCAGGGAAAGTAGGTAAACATGAAGAACTATCATCTAACCGCATATAAGAGGTGTATATAGTAAAGCATGGGTTTAGAGTTATAAAACCCGCCTAAAGCTTGCTTCGTGAGCTCCAAGCTTTCAAGCTCCAAGCACTAATGGCGTCCTTGAGTTCCCACAGGTTGTCCAAGGTGAAAACTCCAAGGAAAAATGAGAAGGGATGGCTAGAAAGATAGGATTTCATGAGTTAGTCACCAAATTGACCTTGAATTCGAGTTCTAACCATGGAATTAGGCAAGAAGAAGGGTCCCAAACCTACCTTGTTTCCCTTGGTCGTCCTCCTTAGCTCCAAGGCAGTATTTAGTCGTCTTTGGTGAAATGGAACAGTGAAGGGAACGAAGGGCAAGTTCCCTTGCTTAGAGAAGTTGAGGGTATATATACTAGGGGTAGGATTTTCAACATTAGTTCTTAAGTTGTCCATAATTCCAACTAGGTCCCTCCTTCTTTTACTTACTCGTCCCTTCCTCTTTATTATAAGGACAAACCTTATCTTAAGGTTTAGAAAAAGAAGGCAAAGAAGAACAATCTAATAATAATAAGGTACATACATAAAGATATTGCACATATACCCTGATTATTCAATCACAAGGCATATTTCATAACTTGATAACTCAATTGAGGTGACTCCCTCATCATTTCTTCTCTTAATGATGACAAGAGTCTAAAAAGATACATTAGATGACATATTTCACAATTTGCATCCCTTAATTTGGGTAAATTGCATTTTACCCCAAATTAGGGTTTTCAAGCACCGGGATTGCTTCCACAGCTGCACCTTGGTGCCCTAGCTTGGGAAATCCCTCAAACTTTACCAAAAAGATTCTCATGATGTCTCAACATCAGAGGAACATCTCAACATGTGCAAATTGCAAGCTAACCCTTTTAATTGGGTAAATTGCACATAGGTCCATGTATAACAAAACAATGTTACAACTTTAAATAAAAAGGAGCAAATACTGAAATATATGTTTCTGAGAAACTTAATTACATGCTCAGAGTTAGTCACAAAGATTTAATCACATATTTAGGCAAAACACCTAGGGTTAACTCATAACCCAGGTCAGGGATGTTACAAATTATCCACCCCTTACAAGGATTTTGTCCCCGAAATCGATAAAACATACTAAGAGAAAAGGGCAGGATATTTTCTTCTCATCTCATCCTCTAACTCCCAAGTGGCTTCTTCAACACCACGATGGTTCCAGAGGACTTTCACAAGACTTATATCTTTATTCTTTAACTTTTTAATTCGTTTATCAAGGATTGACACTGGTCCCTCCTCATAGGATATGTCATCATTCAATTCTACCTCCATAGGTTGTAGAACTGTCTCGGTGTCGGGGTGACATTTCTTCAACATAGAAATGTGAAACACAGGATGTAACCGCTGTAACTCAGGTGGTAGCTCTAGTCTATATGCTACATTTCCAATCCATTTGATGATTGGATAAGGCCCCATATATCTAGGAGCTAACTTCCCTTTCCTTCCAAAACGAAGGACCCCTTTCCAAGGTGAGACCTTGAGATACACTCTGTCTCCAACCTGGAACTCTAAGGGTCTACGATGTTTGTCAACATAAGATTTCTACCTATCCTGAGCAGTCTTAATCTTATGTTGTATTACTTTAATCTTCTCTGTGGTTTGCTGCACCAGGTCAGGACCTAACAACTGATGCTCGCTAGTCTCAAACCAACACAAAGGTGATCTACAACGTCTACCATACAAGGCTTCATAAGGTGCCATATCAATACTATGCTGATAGCTATTGTTATAGGCAAACTCTATCAAGCTTAGGTGTAGATCCCAACTTCCGGTGAACTGGAGAACACATGCTCTCAACGGTCTTCTAAGGTTTGTATGGTCCTTTCTGACTGTCCATCAGTCTGTGGATGAAAGGCCGTACTAAACCTTAGCTTGGTGCCTAAGGCTTGGTGTAACTGCTCCCAAAAACGACTTGTAAACTGAGGACCTCTGTCAGAAACTATTGTGACAGGAACTCCGTGCAAATGCACTATCTCTTTAACATACAACTCTGATAATCTTTCAGCAGAATAGGTTGTTTTGACAGGTAAGAAATGTGTTGTTTTAGTCAACCTGTCAACAATTACCCAAATGGAATCATGTCCTTTGCTTGTCCTGCGTAGGCCAACAACAAAGTCCATGGTCACATGGTCCCACTTCCACTGCGGTATGGGTAAAGGTTGCATTGTTCCTACAGGCTTCTGGTGTTCAGCTTTAACTTGCTGACACACGGGACATCTCAGAACAAACTCTACAACGTCCTTCTTCATCCCAGGCCACCAATACAGATCTTTCAAATTCCGATACATCTTGGTGCTCCCTGGATGCATAGCATACATGGAAGAATGGGCTTCTTCCAGGACTAACTTCCTCAAGTTGTCCACATCCGGCACTATCATTCTCCCATTATAACAAGTTACTTGGTCCTCTGAGTCATGAAAACCATCTTGCTGCTCATTTCCATATTCAGATCTTATATGTTGAACTGCAGCATCACCTAGCTGTGCCTCTTTAATCTGCTCTCTTAGGGTAGGTTTAATATGCATCTCAGCCAACAATCCGGCTAACAATGACACCTTCAACTGTACATTGTCTTGCCTTAAAGAGATAAGCATATCTCTCCTAGAGCATACTAAAGAGTTTAGTTGTGCTCTATTCATGGTTGATGTTGCTGATTTCCTACTCAAGGCATCTGCAACAACATTGGCCTTGCCTAGATGGTAATCAATTGTACAGTCATAGTCCTTGATTAACTCCATCCAGCGACGTTGCCTCATGTTGAGCTCATGCTGAGAGAAGATATACTTAAGGTTTTTGTGGTCTGTGAAAATCTGGAATGTTTCTCCGTAGAGATAATGCCTCCAGATCTTTAAAGCATGAACCACAGCAGCTAACTCTAGATTGTGTGTCGGATAATTCTCCTCGTGTTTCTTAAGCTGTCGGGAAGCAAAAGAAATCACTTGTTTATCCTGCATCAACACACATCCAAGTCCATTCTTGGAAGCATCACAAAAAACTATATACCCATTTCCTTGTTCAGGTAGCACTAGCACAGGTGCACTTGTCAATCTCTCCTTCAGCAACTGGAAAGATTGTTGACACTTATCGCTCCAAGAAAAAGGAACATCTTTCCGGGTTAACTTGGTCAAAGGTAAAGCTATAGAACTAAAGTTCTTAATGAACCTTCGATAATGGCCAGCTAACCCAAAGAAACTTCGAATCTCCGTCGGTGTCTTCGGTTGTTCCCACTGTAGAACAGATTCTACTTTCGTAGGGTCAACACGAATTCCCGAAGCAGATATTACATGTCCAAGAAAAGATACTTCCGGCATCCAGAACTCACACTTGCTAAACTTAGCATACAGCTTATGTTCTCTTAGCAAGGTCAAAGCTTGGCAAAGATGTTGTTCATGTTGCTGAGCATCCTTACTATAGATCAGAATGTCATCTATGAAGACGACAACACACTGATCAAGGAAAGGTCGAAAAACTCTATTCATGAGTTCCATAAATGCAGCTGGTGCATTGTTTAGTCCAAACGACATAACCGTGAACTCACAGTGACCATATGTTGTCCTAAAGGCAGACTTGGATATGTCACTATCCTTAATGCGGAGTTGATGATATCCAGACCTCAAGTCTATTTTTGAAAAGACTGTTGCACCACGCAACTGGTCAAAGAGATCATCAATCATCGGCAGAGGATACTTATTCTTTATTGTTACTTTATTGAGTTGTCTGTAGTCGATGCACAACCGCATTGACCCATCTTTCTTTTTAACAAACAAGACCGGAGCACCCCAAGGTGAAGTACTCGGTCGGATAAAACCTCTCTCAAGTAACTCTTGAAGCTGTTTCTTGAGTTCTGCCATCTCGGCAGGCGCCATTCTATACGGAGTCTGAGCTATGGGTTTCGTATCTGGGATCAGATTGATTTCAAAATCAATCTCCCGAGGTGGTGGTATACTAGGAAGTTCTTTAGGAAATACATCTTCGAATTCCCTGACTACAGGAACTTCAGCAGGATTGAAACTTTCCTTGGTAACATCTACCACATGGGCTAAGAATGCATAACATCCTTGCCTCAACAGCTTATCAGCAACCATAGCTGATACAAGACAGGTGGGTAGAATCTTTCTTTCTCCTTGAAAGATCCATGTGTTGCTTTCATCAGCAAACACAGCCAACTTGGACTCACAATCCAAGACAACTCTATACCTTTCTAAGGTATCCATCCCAAGGATTATATCAAATCCCTGCATATCAAGTGGTATAAGATCCACTTGAATGCGATGGTCAGAAAAGAAAAGGATGCAGGGAGAACATACCTCCTGCAAAATGGCAGACCCACTTACCGGAGTCTCTAACAACAAACTATCTGTACTATGACTAACAGTCATATTGCAGTTACGAATCACTTCACGAGTGATGAAAGAGTGCATATCACCTAGATCAAACAGAACGGATACAATACATGATGTAGACATATCAGAATATAAAAGTTTCATCTGACCTGCCACTACCCGTGGATTGACCACTGCCTCAGGTGGGTTCATAGCATAGAACCTCGCAGTCGCCTGGTGTTGAGGTGGTGCTGATGATCCAGCTTGAGACGCTTGTCCACATCCTCGAGCTGCTCCTTGATGTTGTCTATTCTTAGATCCCTGTTGATTCTGTCTCGGGGGTTGTTGTGTCATACCGACAAGCCTAGAACGGCAATCCTTCATCAAGTGTCCCACCTTACCACAGTTGTAGCAACTCTTCTCCTGTTGCTGTGGTCTGGGTGGTCCAGTAACTGACACTGATGCAGAACTGTGCGTCCCTTGAAGCGGTTGACTCCGTCCTCTACCTCTGCTTGGTGTCCATTGAGTTTGAAAACTCGATCTGGGTGGTGGAGGGTTAGGTGCAGAGAATCTAGGTCTCTTGGAATCCCTAGATGAAGAACCCTGGAACTGTGGATATCTTTTATGGGTTTGTCTTTTCTCAACCACAGATCTCTCTATCCTTCAGACTGACTCAACGAAGGTAGAGAATCTCTCTCTATTTTCTAAGGCAGACACAGGGGTTGACATATCAGAATTCAAAACCTTTTCGAATCTTCTGATTCTTTCCTCATTCGTAGCAGCCATGTGCGGACAGAACCGCAGCAACTCCATGAACTTAGCTTCATACTCACTAATGTTCATCATCCCCTGCCTTAGTTTCTCAAACTGAGAGATCTTCTCATCTAGGAAGGTCTTTGGAAAATATCTATTGATAAATTCCCGACGAAACTCTTCCCATGAGAACTCTACTCCAGGTCTCTTCTGCTCTTCCATGTTCCACCAGTGCCCAGCACTGCCTTTGAGAAGATAGACAACATGTCTAACCTTCTCAGCTTCCGAAATCATAAGAATCCCGAAAGCCTTCTCCAACTCTGTCAACCATAAGTCAGCATCTGCAGGGTCGGCAGTTCCGAAGTATTCGGTAGCTCCGACACGATGAAGTCGTTCGAATGTCTTACCGATACCTTGTGCTTCAGGCTGGACAGGTGCCCTAGGTGCAGGAATGGGCATCCTATCAGTTATATGTGTCATGGCAGTCATGAACTGCCCGAACATCGTCTGTACAGCTGGATTATTCATGTCAGCTGGGTCAAACTGGGGTGGCTCTCTTGGTAACTCCGGTGCAGGTTGTTCTATTCTCGGAACTCTTGCACTGCCTTGAGGTGCACTAGAACTACTCTATTCCACGTACTCATCGTGATGTTCTGACATTCTTATGTATCTTCTTCTCCTGAGGAGCAGAAGATTCTATTAGATAAGGAAGGAGTACTAAAGGTAGACTCGACATCCTAAGTCCTATGCCTCTGTAGACTCAACTGACCTAGAGCTCTGATACCACTAGTTGTGGTCTCTGATCTCCAAACCATGACATAAACACGAATAAAACGTAGCGGAAGTGAATCGATAATCAGCGGAAGACAAAAATCACGGGAAATTAAAACTTTTTGAGACAAGAGCTTGGATCCATAAAAGCTTCTTTCATAAAGAGAGATAAACTGTTTACATCTCAGGATAATTACTTCTTGAGTAATTATATACATCCAGATACAAAATCTTAAGATCACTATACAAAAGACTCCAAGACCTGAGAGTACATAGGACACATAGGACTGACTCTAACTACACCACATGGCAGGACAATCTCCACCTGAGATTACTGCTGCCCCTGGTGCTGCTGCTGCTGAGACTGATCACCTGTAGGCTGGTTCCTTTGTCTCCGACGTCCACCTAAAAAGTTGAAGTCTACGGGGTGAGACAATTATAAATAATTGTCCCAGCAAGAGTTATAACTCTTCACTAGAAGCTTTATTATAACATCAAAGAATATCTTAAACAGTAAAGCCTTCAAAGTATTCTATAACAGTTGCAGGTATAACAAGATCTCTACCATTTAGGAGATATGGAGAATATAAACACTATTGCAATGTAACATCAATCAACTAACTTGGAGTTATCTCTAACAAGTTATACTACATGGTTGATTATGTTTTACAAACAACATTATGCCCTGTGGAGATGAGGCTTACCACTCATACCCCAACTGATCGCTGAGAAGTCACATCAGTATCATACATAGGTCATTAAGAGAGCCGGATTCTCATGACCTTCACCTTCCTCAGTCAGTAAGAGGATCACTTGTAGGACATCTCGTGTCTCTACTACTATAGCTCACCAGGGTAAACTGGTCCTTCGCTATTCTAGAGTCACAGTGGCGTTCTGTACTCTCTTTGTCATCAGGAGGTTTCATATTTACCTACCACTGATACGGATATCTGTGCTTTCTTCGTCATCAGGAGGTTTCATGTTTACCTACCACCGATACGGTATGGAATTATAGTGAAGGATGGATGGATTACACATCTACATCACTTTCCTACACTAGGATGTAAGGTTCTACACATCCATGTACCCCACATACTCAAAAGTATGTGCTCCAGGAGTTCCCTGAGGAAAACCTGTTTCACCATCACTTAATATCTGACAATGATGGATCTATTATCAGGGCTCTACATTATACTTGATTAGTTAGGTACATTCAGTATTCTTTAACAGCATACATTGTTCTCCAAACAATAACAGTAGCATAGCAGCTATAAAAGAAGAACACTAAATGTAACAAGCCTAACTCATATCAATCATCATTTCTTATTATCCTCATCACAAGTCATTTCTAAGGCATGACCTTGATGGTATTCATGGCTCTCACAGCCCATTATCAGCATAGGATTCCACTTGTCAAGGCATCAGATTACCTTACTTATTCATAAGGCTAACAACATGCCTTTAATGAATATAACATCAACATCCATACCTGGATATGATTACCTTCATATCAGAACCTGCATGGTTAATACAACTGATAAAGGTAATACAGAAATAAGGAATATACTTCCTACTCTTGTCATAAGAGTTAAATCTCTAATTCACATCAAATAGAGTTTAATACTCAAAAGCATGCCATTACCCTTGAATTAGGGTTTACTATTCACATTACATGTCATCACCCTTGAATTAGGGTTTACTATTCACACTAAGGTGAATTGAACTCATAACATCATCATGTATGAGTAACATCTTCATTGATGCTCTTAGATTAGTTAAAGGTTCATCATTTATCATAATTAGGGTTTCTATGATCTCACACAGGTGGATCATACCCTAATTATGCTCATTCCTGTGCATTGGAGATGCTTTAATTGAGTTTCCATTTAAAAAGGGTACTTTCTCTCTCTAGAGGTACTTTCTCTCTCTAGAAGTACTTTCTCTCTCATCATAAGGTTAGGTGATGTCAACATCACTCTAGATCAGGTCGGATTAAGTCATCATAGGCTAACATATCCCAAAACATCACCATCATGTGATTAGGGTTTGATTTGATCAAGGTATTACTTAATTTACCCTTTAGGGGTATTTTAGTAATTCACCCCATTGATCATCATCATGGTCAAAACCTTAGTCCATTAACCCCTTAATATCCTAGGTTATCATTAGGGTTTGATTAGGGCAACATTGAACCATTTATATCATCAATCGATTGAAAGAAGTCAACCTTGAATTATCTTGATTGATCTCAACCATCAACCCTCAATCGATTTGAGACCCATTGATTGAGTTGACCTTTTGACCAATTGACATTAGGACCGCGAGGATGTGTAGACCGTTTGGTCACTTTTGACCTCAGGACCGCGAGGCCTCTTCCTCCTCCAAGACCGCGAGCCCTCCATTGATTCAAGACCGCGAAGACTCCAAATGAGGTTAAGACCACGAAGATCATGAAGACCGGTTGCCCTTCTTTGACTCCAAGACCGTGAGCCCTCTCACGACCTTGAGACCGCGAGCCTCCTCACGACCTTGAGACCGCAAGCCTCCTCACGACCTTGAGACCGCGAGCTCACATGGTCTCAACCACTTGGACCATCAACAAGGTTCCATGATACAACCGATAATGTCAACTCATGTTGAAGCCCTCAAAAGGTCAGAGCCATGTGGACCACTTATGGATTGGGTCAATTAAGATTATGCTTGACCACTTGGTCATTCAATTGACCCTTAATGGTTGACCAAATAGGGTTGAAGTCGATTCAATTAGGGTCTATCAATGTTCACCCATCAACACTCAACAATGTGCACTAACACCAGGTTGAACCCTTCAATTGAGCTCCAATTGGGCCCAAACTTGGCCCAAACGGTCTTGAGGTCATGTGGGTGGACCCCACATGGTCTTGAGACCGTTTGCCCAAGATTTCATCAAAGTCTAAGGTTATTTGATAGGGGTTGAACTATGATTGATCCACAAAACAGAATTTTGATTATATAGACAACTTATTTGCAATTAGGTCCTCAATTGGTCAAATTACTTACCTCTAGACCTTCAAACGGTCTTGGGTGATTGTCCTCTCGGTCTTGAGACCGTTTGGATGAGTTCCAAATGGTCTTGAGACCGTTTGCCCATCCAATTTTGGATTTTAGTGCAAATTCATCAAGGTCTGACCTATTGAGTTGATGATCATATCACTATTTAATTGCAATGTAATTTGGTGTAATTGTACCTTCAATAGGTCAACTAATCTTGACCCCAGACCTCCACACGATCATGGTTGATTGCCCTCATGGTCTTGAGACCGTTTGGGTGGCCCCTAAACGGTCTTGAGACCGTTTAGGTCAAGCAACCCTAAAAACCCTAATTAGGTTACCATAATTTCAGTACTGATTTCACCTAGGGTTAGCCCTAGTATTCACCCTTCAACTCTTAGCCCGTTTGGAATTAGACCATCAAACTTGGTGAGTTGTTAATTAACATTATTTTGAACAGTAATATCATACGGTAAACACCTGGTCAACGACCTTACACGGTCTTGAGACCGTTTGCCCAAAAAGGCAATTTCAGACCGTTTGCGAATAAGGAATTAATTCATTTAAAGTTGTTACTTAAAAAGGTCATATCTCCCGATTACTTTGGAGTTTGCCTCCCAAATTTTGAGGGTAATTAACCTATATAATTAGGAACATATGTCTTATACGGTCCATGCTCGGTCAACGGGGCCAAACGGTCTTGGAGACCGTTTGCCCTTTCGCGGTCTCGAGACCGTTTGCTCACCTCGCGGTCTTGAGACTGAGAGAGCAAGCTGGTGAGACCGTTAAGGAAGTGAAAAGTGGTGGGTTTTACTTGGAAATCACGCCTGCATCTCCTAGCTCAAGAACAGTACGAATATCCCATGGATTTGCTTGCAAAAATAGCAGGGAAAGTAGGGAAACATGAAGAACTATCATCTAACCGCATATAAGAGGTGTATATAGTAAAGCATGGGTTTAGAGTTATAAAACCCACCTAAATCTTGCTTCGTGAGCTCCAAGCTTTCAATCGCCAAGATCTTATGGCATCCTTGAGTTCCCACAGGTTGGCCAAGGTGAAAACTCCAAGGAAAAATGAGAAGGGATGGCTAGAAAGATAGGATTTCATGAGTTAGTCACCAAATTGACCTTGAATTCGAGTTCTAACCATGGAATTAGGCAAGAAGAAGGGTCCCAAACCTACCTTGTTTCCCTTGGTCGTCCTCCTTAGCTCCAAGGCAGTCTTTAGTCGTCTTTGGTGAAATGGAACAGTGAAGGGAACGAAGGGCAAGTTCCCTTGCTTAGAGAAGTTGAGGGTATATATACTAGGGGTAGGATTTTCAACATTAGTTCTTAAGTTGTCCATAATTCCAACTAGGTCCCTCCTTCTTTTACTTGCTCGTCCCTTCCTCTTTATTATAAGGACAAACCTTATCTTAAGGTTTAGAAAAAGAAGGCAAAGAAGAACAATCTAATAATAATAAGGTACATACATAAAGATATTGCACATATACCCTGATTATTCAATCACAAGGCATATTTCATAACTTGATAACTCAATTGAGGTGACTCCCTCATCATTTATTCTCTTAATGATGACAAGAGTCTAAAAAGATACATTAGATGACATATTTCACAATTTGCATCCCTTAATTTGGGTAAATTGCATTTTACCCCAAATTAGGGTTTTCAAGCACCGGGATTGCTTCCACAGCTGCACCTTGGTGCCCTAGCTTGGAAAATCCCTCAAACTTTACCAAAAAGATTCTCATGATGTATCAACATCAGAGGAACATATCAACATGTGAAAATTGCAAGCTAACCCTTTTAACTGGGTAAATTGCACATAGGTCCCTGTATAACAAAACAATGTTACAACTTTAAATAAAAAGGAGCAAATACTGAAATATATGTTTCTGAGAAACTTAATTACATGCTCAGAGTTAGTCACAAAGATTTAATCACATATTTAGGCAAAACACCTAGGGTTAACTCATAACCCAGGTCAGGGATGTTACATCATGACAAAGAAGATGTAAATAGAATAATCTAGATAGATTAGAATGTCCATGTACACTCTCTTTCCCGACATGGGTAGTATACTGAGTTTGTTGTTTCATGTATGTGTATCTATTGTAAATTGAATTGCACATGAGCCATAAGATTTCATTCTATTTTTATGGAGTTGAATAACATTTATGATATTTGATCATGAGATCCTAGATGTGACATTAGTTTGTGAAAAAAGAAAATGTAAAAGGAAAAATTTATCTGTGTTTTTTGTATATTGTGTTTATTATCTGTGTCGAAAATGAAGTGTTTTGTTGCTTAATAGGAGTTTAGGTTTAGGGATTTTCTCTAATGGTAGGAATTTATGTTTATCAAAAGAGAGGTCACAATTCAACCAAATTATTCACAAACATAAGAGAGGTGATGCACATGTAAAAAGTCAAGAATTAATACCATTTAGCAACAAACAATGATAATTCACTTGCATTTGTCAAATGTCATCATTTTTAATCTAAAAAGTAGAGATTGGGTTGAAACACACTTTTAGGCAAGAAATCATAAATTTGGGAAAAAATGGCTAAAATGGTACCAAGTTTCCTTCAATCACATCTAAGCCTATAATATTGAACTTAAATAAGTAAAAAATCAAATCCTAGCTAAAACTTACAAAAATTACCAAAAATTTACATGATATGCAATGCATGGCAAAAAAGAGCATTTTTTTTTAAAATTATGCAAAAACAGCAAGAAAATAAACTACATGACATGCATGTATGCAAAGCAAGTAAATTCTAAACTAAGGCAAGAAAAAGAAAACAAATAAGAGTAAATGGCAGGTGAAATGCAAAATAAGAGTGCAAATGATATAGGGCACACCGCCCTACCACACCAAACATTTGAATCATGTTGTCCTCAGCACGATGATAAAGTCTAGGAATGATAGGGTAGATCATCACTGTGGTGGTGGTGGTCCTCCCTACGATGGAGGATGCTAGTAGTAGGAACCTCAGTAGTCTGACTGTGGAGGTGGGTAGTTGTCCTGATATGCCAACAGTGAACTCCACCAATCTTCCCCCCACTGGGGGTTCCTATGTAATTGGGCATGCTGGAACTGGTATAGGTGGTTGACCTGATAATGCATCTGTTGATGGTCTAACCACAAGGCATCTTGAGTACGCTGAAAACCCTCATGTGCCCGCAAAATACCCTCCTGGGTGCTTAAAATGCGGTCTTAAGTGCTCTGAATACCCTCCAGCTTCGCATGTATGGTTGGCATGTCATATGCATTTTTTGTGGGTTGCTTCTCTTCTTGTGATGTTTCCCCCTCATGGCACCTCACCTTGTGGTTCCCTCACTCCTCAGCTATCCTCCTCCTCTCAACGACTACATGTGACTCACAAAGTTCCTCAGGTAGATCTCTGGGCTACTTCTCCCATGTGTCTCTAGGATGATCCTCTTTCCATATCCTCAAGATGTCTAGAAAGTTTGGAGATGGGCCACATCCCTCTAGGAGAGGTGTGGCATGGTAGGGGAGCTCAAGTAAAACCACAACGTAGGGAGGGTTGACCTGGTAGAAAATCTTCTGATCAACCACTAATATCATCAATGATCGGGTAAAGTAATGTAAGTGAACTAGCTTTCCTCCTTCTTCCTTTATGTAGCCAGATACATCATATCCTAGGGCCAAGGCAATGGAAGTAACAATCCCTCCCATGACAAATGGATTCTTGCTCTTAGAGGGGATTGTCTTCATATGATTAATGATAAGAGACCCCATATTTACAATTTTCCCTTGCACCATCCATCGTAACACAAAAAGGTCTTTCCTTGTGTAGCTACCTTGATTTTCATATAGGGAGAAGATGGTGTTCGCTAAGAGCTTCTAGATGTACCTCAAGATGGGATTGTGGATCAGACTAGTCTTTGATTTACCCACCATAAAATTTCTCTACCCAGTGAGTTTCTTCCACATAGCAGTGTAGTTTGCATTTGTTTCTCTATCCGTGCTCCCTTCATCAAGTGATGTTGTTGTCTCGGGAGTTGAAGTAAAGATACTATTCAGAAAAGATGCAGTAACAAGGTAGGTTCTACTCCCAAAGGTGACGCTGATGGTATCCGACGAGACTTCCTCTAATGTGGAAAAAAAATTGATGTGTAAGCTCCACATAAGTTTCCTACACAATAGTTAACACCTCAACTAGCCCAACGGGCTCCACAACATCCTGAAAAAAATCAAAGATGCCCAAACTCTTCATCGTCTCCTAGAACGTGTAGCGATTTGCAATCACTCGGCGTGTTAAGAACTCTAGATGCTTCAGTTTCTTTCCTTTCTTACTCTTACTGTCTAGTGTTGCCTCATGACTCACTTTAGGTGCATCTTGTAGATGTGCATCTAGCATTGCCTCATCTGTATCATATACCAGTAATCACCATCATGCTCTCGACTGTTGTTGTGGCTGCGGTGCTGTAGACGTCAAGGGGCATGCAACTGAAAATGACATTCGACTGCTGAAACTAAAGGATGGACTTCGAAGACTGATGTTCGAGCTACTACCCTACCTCTTCTAGGTAGCCAGAATGATTCCTCCATGATTCGATCCACTACTGCAGCCACATAGAGCGATTCCCCTTGTGAATCAGAGGCTGTTGAAGATGTCGGGAGGGTAAGAGGAGTCATCAGGACTGAAGACGATGTGTTCTTGGGCCAGCATCTATAGGAGATCACATCCTTGGTCTTTGCTACAACCTTCTTAGCCATTTGTTTCATTTTTGCTTAAAATTGGTGGAGGAAAATAGGATTTTAGGTTTTCTCCGAAGAACAAGGTTGTTGGGGTAGATTTGAGAGAAATGGGGTGTTTTGTGGATGGAAATGGGAGAAATCTAGATATTGAGGTAGTAGAAATGGTGGGGGATTGATTGAAGATGGGTTGGGGTGATTTGATGGAGATTCGAGGGTGGTAGGATGGTTGGAGAGTGTTGTACGTCCATCGTTTGCAAGGAACAGTCGTGGTACTCATGGAATGCCAAAATAGAACTGTTTTGTGATTTTGCAAATTGGTTGACTTAAGTGGTGAGTTAGGATGTAGCACGGCCGTGCTGTGTGGCACAACCATGGTGGCTCTCCTGCTGCACGATCGTGGTGGCCCACACAACCGTTCTGTGTAGATGGCTACATGGCTATGCTGCCTTGCATGGCCGTCGAGGCTCTGTTCTTCAATTTCGATTTTTCTTGATTCCCCTATTAATTATGAATGTTCCATCACGGTCGTTCTATGTCACCACAGCTGTGGTATGTATTATGGTTGTTGATTTCAACTTGAATCTCATCAAACATCAAATCTTAGGCCCAAAATTATTTTTCATGGATCACTTTGTCAAAATCTCATCTAATTTTCTTCATTTCACCCTATGTCACTTGCACATCTTAAAACTAAACAAAAATATTAAAAACAAGTGTATTTTTGTGTTTTCTTGGATTAGTTTAAAAAAAAGCAAAAGTATTAAAAATGGAAGGTTGGATGAAAAATTCCCAAACCTAGGTGGGTTACCTCCCACAAGTGCTAAGTTTCTTATCTTCATCTAGGCTTCTTGGAAATTCTCCAATTTTTCATTCATTTTCCATCCTCATGTGCCAATTTTTGCAATAGATACATCTCTCATTTGCATTCAACTTCTGTTCCTCATCCCTTTGATCACCAAGTTTGTCATCACATCCTTCATCTAGATCTCCTTCTCTCAAATAACCAATTGGACTCTTGAAGTGACCATAGCCAATATCCTCATTTTGAAGTCGTCGGTTTGAGGACTTGTATATGTTGATTTTTATCTTCATGTCCATGAAAGAGAATATCATTATGCGAATGGAAACATATATCTCAGCATCAGCTGTGGACAAGAATGGCATTCCCAAGATGATGGGAATCTTCCTATCCTCCAGCTCCATATCAAGTACAATGAAATCCGTTGGGAATACTGTGCCATTCTCTTTATCTATCGTCAGCAAGACATCATCCATTCTCCCCCTAGGCACTTTTATGGATCTATCTACCAATTAGAGAGTGCAATGTGTCAGCTTCAACTTGCCTAAGCCCAACTCAACATAGACATTGTATAGCATTGAATTCACACTAGATTCCAAATCAATTAAGGACCTATCTATGAGATGTCCCCCTATATAGCTAGGTATGAGTGCGACTCCTAGGTCTTTTCTCTTCACGGGAAGTGAATGTTGTATGATGGAGTGAACGTTTTTAGTCAACTTCACTTTCTTTGGTATCCTCTGTGTTGACCTCCTTTTCACAGTGCATAGGCTCTTAAGGAACTTGGCATGTGATGGAATTTGCTTGATAACATCCAAGAGTGGAATGTTCACCTTCAATTGGCAAAACACCTCAAGAATATCCACATTGTGCTTTCGCTGCCTCCTCATTTCTGGTGTCTCATCTAGTGCTTAAATGAATGAAGGATCATTGGCTTTTGCCTTGGTTGTATCAATGTGAGGTGGAATATTAGGGATGGTAGGACTTGCAAATGGAGCATGAAGTGGAGCACATGGTATCCCAAAATTAGCAGGATGTATCATTGAATCATCTTCGACAATTTCAATCACAGTATCACCACTTAGCTACCTTTGCTTTGCTTTGTCAACCTTTCTTTGACTTGTGGGCTTCTCAAGAGATTTCCCACTCCTTAGAATGGTCACAACACTTCCTTTCTCATGGTGGAGAGGAGAAGCTTGTTGTGGTTGTGAAGGAGGTGGAGGTAACACTTGGTGTTGAAATTGAGGTGTAGGGGAGAATTGCAGTTAAAAGGTGAATTATTGGGAAAATGTTGGTGATGAACGTGGTGGGGTGGAGTATAAGGTTTGGAATCACCTTGCAAATAGTAGATGGGTTGCACTTGCATGGGAGGCAGACTATAGAAAACTTGAGAACAGTGCATGGGTCCACTTTCTCCATGGTAGCTCATGATGGGTTTTGAAGACAACTTTTCTTCTTGGAGAGCAATTATGGAAGATAGATACTCTATTCTCTCTTCTAGCCTTGCCACATCTTTTTGAACATCATCAAATATCTTCAATCTAGAGAGAACCTCTTCCTCAAACATTGAGCTATTATTTGGACTTTGTGGCTCTTGGTAGCTATAGGAGTGAGGTGTCTTCTTTTCCTCACCATAGAACTCAATAGAATTGACTGGGTGGAAAGGAATATTGGTCACCTGGTTCTTCATGAAGTTCACCATGTAACAAAGAATCGTCATCACTTACAGGCTTGAGTCATTATGAGTAGGAGGTGTCCCACCAAAGGCATAGCCCCCATCATTCATCATGCTAGAAGCTCCAATTCTTGATCCTTCAAGCAACTACTCAAACAAAGGCCATATCTCCTCAGATGGCCTAGCCATGAAAACTCCCCCATAAGAAGAGTCTATTGTATATTGGTCCTTTAGAGATAAACTAGAGTAGAATGATTAAACTAGCTATCACAAAGGGATCTCATGGTGCGTGCACTCTCTCAAAATCTTCTTAAATCTCTTCCATGCATTGTGGAACTGCTCATTGCCCATTTGACTAAAACTTGTCACGGCATGCCGCATTTGTGTTAACCTTACTATAGAGTAGAATTGTCTCAAGAAGGCATTCTTTATTGCTTCCCAACTCATGATGTCCCTTCTTGAGACATACCAATCTTTGGCTCTATCTTTGAGGGAGAAGGAGAACAAGGTCAACCAGATTGTATCATCACTAGCTATCGACGTCCTGAAGGTGGAGCATACTTCAAGAAAGGAGTCCAAGAACTTGTTGGGGTTCTCACTCTCTAAGTCGTAGAATATGCGAAGGATCCCAATAAGACCTAGACGGATTGAGAATTTCTCCCCTGGCATTTGATCAACCCTACTAGTAATTGGTAATTTATAGTTTCTAGGCATGAAGTAGTCTTGAAGTGGTTTGTGGGGTGCATATTAGCCTTCCATCTTGTCTTCCTCGAATGGATTGCTACATGCACAAAGCACACCAAACAAAAGAGAACAAGTTAGTAAACCATTACAGACAAAGAATGCAAAGAATAATGAATAAAGAATAGCAATCATAAGGGTAGTTGGAAAAGTCAAAGCCAAACTAACTATCTAGGCTAAGCGCCTTTATCCTTGGAAATAATGCCAGAAAGCTTGGTGCGCCACCACCAATGGTGTTACACACCACAGACGGAGTCACATGGGTGGATTCACTTTCAAAATTTATATATACCTAATTTAACACACTGTCAAAAACCAAAACACTACACCCACAATTGCATGGGGTCGTGCCATAGTATAGGCGGGCGGCAAGTATAGGGTCAATCTACAGGGAGAAAATGGGGCACTAGAGCTAGGTTAGTTTTTGCTAGGTTCCTACTGCAGAGACTAGGGTTAAGGATTTGAAGGATGTTTTGATTGTTAAACTAAGGTGAGCAAGAAAGAAATTAAAGGAAAGAATGAAATCTAAGTTAACCCTAAACTAGATTAAGACTAATTGAGTAGGAAAAGACTAAACTAGGCATGACAAGGCAATTTCTGCTAAGGCATGAAAGAAGAGCAAGAGAGCAATTCAAGAGCTAAACTAGTAAGAACAAACCAAGAACAAGGCAAGAAGCTATCTAAGCAAGAAAAGAGATAATTAATCTAACACTAGCTCACTACTACATAAATGGCTTATAACATCACATTTATAGGCGTCGGTTGTATACAACAAATTGATGCCTAAAACACACAACGTCGGTTAAATACACAAACCGACATCTATCTGTGAAGAGTGGCCAGACACGAGTATCACTTTTTATTCAGCGTCGGTTCCTCAACTACCAACCAATGCCTAAAATCGACCGCCAAATCTAAATTTTAAAGTGAAAAAATTACCTCCAAAATTTAACATACGACGTTGGTTATTAACTTATTAACTGACGACAAAAGTTTTTTTGCGAGACAAAAATTGGGCCCATTTTTATCGTCGGTGTTCTTGAAACAACTAACACCAAAGTGTTTTCACGTGTTGTCCCCATGAAAATTTTCACCCGCTTTCGGCATCGGGTTGCTTCAGCAACCGACGACTATGTTCAAAATTCGAGAACATTTTTTTTGTCTTCATATGTACATAGACGTCAGTTTTTCTAGTTGAAACAAATGACTATCATTGAGCATAGGCATCGGTTTTTGGTGGTAACCGACGCCTGTTGTTATAAGCATCGGTTGTTTTAAACAATCGACACTAATTGTTAACTTAATAGCACCCACGTGAAGCAGACTCTTCTCCTTTCTTTGTTTCATTTTCTGATTATTCAAGTTAGGTCTCTGGCAATTTCTCTCCGCCGTCGATCTTTCTTCCGCCGTTGTGCCTGCCCTGCCGCTACTTCTGGAGCTCGTCGGCCGCCACTACTGGACCGCCACTTCTGGAGCTCACTAGTGATCTCTATTGGAGCTCTCACTGCCACTGCTGGAGGTCTGCGGCCCTTCTCCTTTCTCGCCGCCGCCGTCGCCCTTCTCCCTACTTTCCACCGTCGACACTATGCTCATTGTCTCCCTTCTCGCTACCACCCAAAATCCCAGTTGTGACCTGCTCGGTCCTCCTCCACCTACTCCCTGCCCTCCATCGCCTAAGGTCACCGCCGCCGCCTAAGGTCAGCCCCTCCATGACCTAGCTTTGTTTCTCCTTTAAACATGTACTCATACAAACTAATGGTCCGATGAAATGATCATTGCACATCATTGTTTTCTTCTCTTCCATCGTTTTGGACACAGTTGAGGTGATGCTAACTCAAATTAAAGGGACCATCACCACATGGCTTCACTTGCTAGCAACTTGGGCCTCCTTTCTTTTAATCATATTACTAGCATTAAGATTGATTTATTAGCTAGCAAGAATAATTCCTAGGTAACTGTTTTCCTAGAAATTCCTCAGTAACTTTCTTTTTTTTATTGCAGTAGCATCAGTGACCTTCTTCTTTGAAATTCCTAGATAACTTTTTAACATATACATTAGTTCATTACTTATCAATATGGTTTGCTCATGATTTAATTAATTATATGGCATGATGATACTGATATGAATCTATGATAAACGTTTTACAGATCATCATAAGACATTTTATATGAACACAATTTTACTTAATTTGACCAAAGTAATTAGGGTTGTCTCATGTTTGAACTAGGGGTTAGGGTTGCGAACCCTAATTCCATCATATCATTGTTTTTAAGATTACAACCTTTAGTTATGCATATTAGGTGAAACCTTATTCATCATCTTAAGCATATTAGGTTATCCTTCCATGATACCTAGATCACATTACTAGCATTAAGATCATAGAAAGATGTCCATGGTTTCAAAACACTAAATCAGTATGAATACTATTATTAATCTAAAAACTTCAATTATTCATCAAGAGTTTCGAATCATATAAGACAAGATCAGTTATAATTCTTAACCTAACCCTAATGAAAATAAGAGATGATGGTACATAGCCTCTTGTGTGATTATTATAATGATATATTCCTTTCTCTCTCTCTCTCTCTCTCTCTCTCTATATATATTATATATATATATATATATATATATATATATATATATATAAGAATGACAACATGTGTATTTGTTGGCCTAGAAACCCATCCAAGATTTACTCATTAGGAGTAAATCTTAGATAGTCCCCGGTTTGGGATTGTTCTTGAACACCTAATCTCACTTGGGATGTAAGTGTAAAATGTGTATGGGGTTTTCAAGAAAATTTCGGTACCATTTCCCTGTTTGTTCTCTAAGTACATATGTACTTGGATAACAGCGGGGAAATGCTGCCAAAATTTTCTTGAAAACCTAATACACATTATACACTTACTAGTGAGATTAGGTGTTCAAGAATTTGATAGGTGGTACACATTTATTATATATAAGAATAATGACTCCAATCCTATAGATGAAGAACAATACTATGATAATTATGATGACTCCAATCCATTCTCAGTTGGGTTGCCAACACTACCAAATATTTAAGCTAATGATGACTTGTTTGTGCGCAGAGATCACAATGAAGGATTGTTAATTGATAAAAGATCAGAATATTAGAGGCATGCATGTTTATATTTTTTATGTTTTATTTTTCTGAATGTGAACTTTATAATGTGAATGTGAACTTTACAATGTGAATTACTTTACAATGTGAATGCGAACTTTACAATGTGAATTACTTTACAATGTGAACTTTCAGATGACTGAGCATTCATATGATGACCGTGTTGATGATTACCGTGAGGGTGAGGACGTCAATGCGTCGCCTCACAATCTAAGTTTTAAAAATATATCCCGCCTCACATTTATAGTTATATCCTATAAGTGTGTTTTTTTGTCAAATTGTAGGTTGGTGATGTACCCCCTGAAGAAATTGGGGCACTTGATGAGCAGCAACAAAAATTGAGAAAGTGAGGGGCATCACAATGATGAACAAGTTACTACAGCAAAGGGGCAATGGACCCAAACTGGCTTTGGATTTTGATCATGCAGGAAATCCAGTTGGAGTGAACCACAACTCATTTATTTCATATCTTTGGGTTCTTACTTGCAGCCATTATAGTTCTATTTTTGAATCCTGGATAGAATTCCTAAGGGGAAAAATGACTTAATCTGGAAGGAACTATGCGTGAGTTATCATTATTTGCAATTCTATTTTTGTAGATTACTAATTTTTAGGATACTAGTTAATAGCAATTCTATTTTGTAGAGTATATTTGATCTGGATGAAAAGCTACATCATAAATGCGTGATGCAACGCTGTGGGAGGATCCTAAGGAACTATAGGACAAATCTCACTCGAGATTATAGATGTGATGCTGAGAAGAGGTTCTTTATTGATTTCCAATTCTAGACATTGATCACTTTTTGACTAACTCTACACTAATAATTTTTGTTTGTATTCTCTTTAAAAAATAAATTTAGGAAGAAGGCAGCCCCCGATCAATGGAACTACCTGGACCCCAAAGACTGGGAGGAGTTTGTTACCCAAAAAAAAGGATGAATTCAAGGTATTGAGCGCCACTCCCAATTTAATTAATATGCATTCACCTATTCAAGATTAACCTTTAGTGTTACTAACCAAATCAATGTGCTTACTAACAAGGCTATCATCGATTCTCAAAGAGCAAGGCATGCACTGAATGTGCATGACCACACAATGGGTCCAAGAGGCTATGTAGGCGTTCGTCAAAGACTACAGGCTGAGTATACTGCTCAGTCTGCTGCTACTCAGGAGTCCTCTACTATTGGTCCCACACCTCTTCCTCTCCATGCTATGTGGATAGCTGGGAGGCAAAACAAGAAGGGAGATATAACAAATCCCCAACTGCTGAGGCGGCTACAAAAATGGTAAAATCCAACTCTTAGAGAAATCAATCGATATTCATTATTGTTATGTTTACTTACCAATTTCTGTTGATGGTGATTAGTGGGAGTTGTACGAGTAGAGGAAGGAAGGCAAGCTCATCCCTAAGGGTATTTCATATTTTCTCTCTCTTTCACTTCTATTTCCTTTATTTGGATTTCCTCTTACCTTTATTATCCAAGTGGATTCAAAACCTAATCCATGAAGGTCACTCATACCACTTTCTAGAGAATTCCACATCATTCTCACAATCATCTTTATTCTTATTTACTTTTATCTATTATTAGATTTATTTTATCTTTTACTCCCCTTTTATCACATTGGACTCACTAAAATAGTAAGATCCATGAAAACATACAATCAAAGGAAATATCAGCAAAGAAATACGTTCATCACACATAAATCATACGATTTTTATACACATACACTTTATTAGAAAAATTGCATTTCAAACCATACACATGAAAATTGAGGTTATTACAATTAATCTCTAATTCATCTTATTATGCCCTGAGCCAAAATGAGGTGTACCGTGACATGTGAAAACATCATAGAAAGTCTGTATTCTCGAGTAAGACCCCATCTACAATGGGCCTCTCCATGTCTGTCTCTCAGAAACTAATGATAGCATCTGGATATCTGGACTCCTTCACTAAACCTGGGTGCTCAGGTAGACAGTTAACACACTCTGTCTTGTTCTGTACTAGTAGACCTAGCAAAGATATCCACTGATCAACACAAGTTTGCATTAATGGTCCCACAAGGGCCCTCCAAGTAACCAACAACACAGGTACCAATGTCATCCCCAATTGAAGTTGGATACCTCACATATTGTAAGGAGTGTGTCCTCACTAGCCTAGACCCCCACAACCAACTAGTATGCTCCATCTTACCTCAATTTAGATAAAATACCTCCAGTCAGGAAGCATGTTTCCTCCCCCACATTGCATGCCTCCTATGAAGGATTCTAAAGTGGTCATGGAATCTAATGTATAATTCACTTTTTAAATACACGGTTCAATCATCAAATCAATATATTTTAGTTTAACCTTTTAAATGATTCTTTTCATAAATATCAGCAATCTGTATTATAAACTAAGAAACTGATAGACACAACTCATCATATTGAAGAACATCAAATTGAAAATACTTGATTCACTTAATACCCTATACTTAGGGTTTCATTTGGCTCATTCATATATCACATGACTCACATAAGGATTTACTACATGTTAAACTTTCACTAATAGAAGATTTTTTTTCAATAGTTCACATAGAACAAAACATATATATGAAACCCAGTATGAACTGAACTAGGGTTTCCACATCATTCAGGAATATATAAGAATAAACTTGAATAAATAAATCTATAACATAAAAATGAATAACTTCTATTAGATTTCATGATGCCTATTCACATACTTACAACTTTCCACTCATATAGGGTTTCACCCTCTAACTATGATATCAAGAAAAGACTAATAAATGAAGACCAAGATAATATATGAAATATGTGTACTATTCAAATAAAATAATCATTTATAATAAGGAAATTCAAATACGCAATGTTCTTCATTCTGATATACAACAATTTCAGACATAACCGAAAATCCCAAATTTTATTATATTCTTATAACTGCTACAATAACTTTAGGAATTCTATTTTTTATATTTTGTATCAATTTCAAATATTATTTTATCATCTGAAATTCATCACAATAGGAAAATAGTCCATTTCTATATCATCTTGCAGAAATCTAGAAGTGAATGGAAGAATAGGGTTTTTTGTCGCATATAGGAAGAGCTAAAGATTATAGTGGATTTAATCCAAATTCATTCAATCAACTATTTAATGGAAGTACCCACTCACCTAAGGTGTGGAAAGAACTTAAAAGCGTAGCCCAAGATTTGAAATCCTAGAGTCCAAATCAAACTCCTAGAAATCCATCACTATCTTCTTCCTTCCAACTCAGAAACCCTAGGAATGAAGAACTATAGAGAACTAGTGAGAAAATAGGGAGATTTACTATCATTTTGAGCCAAATCATATGAGGAAAAATATCTTGACATGTGAGAGAAGAATAACCAAGAAAAGCTATCTAGAGACAATAAACTTACTTGATTTCATCACCTCTAGGAATAGCAAACCCTAGATCTCCATCTTCACCACTTTCTCCATCTTCACTACTTTCTCCATATTGGAGCTCCTAGTATGTTATGTTAATGATATAAAGCAATTAATGTGCTTGGGTTAATTCTGAGTTGACCATACTTGTGCTTTCTTTTATTTTGGAAATTTTTTATTTCATACAAATGTTACTAAATATCATTTACTAAATCGATCAAACCTCCTCCAAAAAATATAAAGAATTATCATGTTACCTAACACATAGTTTCATAGCTACAATAAAATGTTTAGATCATTAACAGTTATCAATAAATAAATAACAATCAAACATTCCACTGTTAAATAACAGTCTGTAGCATGGGCATTCAAATACAATTTGATCACAAAACACATTCATAAAAATCCAAATATTTGCAATTGTGCACTAAAATGCATGATTGAGTGATACATATCAAATACAAATTTCAAACAAATCCAAGTTATATAGAAAAATCAAAAAAGCATTTACCATATTTCTATACCTATCTTTTTTTAAGATACTCATGAGCTTAGTTATTTATCCTATGCTCTGGAATAGGCAAAATGTAAAGTCTACATTAACATTCATGTTGAACCTAGGTAGCTTTAAACTAAAATTTGAGATTAGCTAAAAAGTACCTATAAAAATTTCTATTTATATATACTATCAAAACCTAATTTTGACTGATTACAGTTTACACTTATCAAACCCTAATCCTTCACCAAAAAATCAATATTAGAGTTCCTGATTAGGTGTGAAACATCGCAATTGGTCTACCATCATTAATCAGGTTTAAGCAATGATCAATCTAATCAGCAATGTTATCATCTAGGTAAACCCTAATATACTAATTAGCCTTAGACTTGGTCATAATAGGATATCATGATCGTGATATCCACGTGAAGTGAATGCAAATGTATGCTTCCTCTCTATGTTGTCAATGTTTTACAAGTCAGGTGTGACTGTTGTCTTATTATTATTCTTCACTAGGGTAGCATTCATGGTTATGGAACTTTAACAATCTCTATCCTTCCATAAAGGGTTCTCTTAACAATGATTGGCCATGAGTATAGTTTAGTTCCTCATAATCCTTCTTTGGGACATAAGGATATACTAATTATCCAGTTCCATTTCCTTTGTCACCCTAAGGTA
Organism: Alisma plantago-aquatica; assembly: GCA_963693085.1. Taxonomy (NCBI): domain Eukaryota; kingdom Viridiplantae; phylum Streptophyta; class Magnoliopsida; order Alismatales; family Alismataceae; genus Alisma; species Alisma plantago-aquatica. The sequence continues at coordinate 1,673,335,079 of OY856409.1, forward strand.
TGCTCTGTTGCAGCGCAAAGTTATCAGCCTCACCACAAATGTGAGGTATTACAATTAGGACCAAGGGATTAAGGGTCATCTAGAAGAGGGTCTAGTAACTTTTTTTTTGTAAAAATGACTTCTTTAGAAATCAACACTTCATTAATTAGACTTCCATCTATTTTTCCTTGTGTCTAGGTTCATTTAGTTACCTACTATTTCTTTCTCATGTGATTGGGGCATATATGTGTACATGACTATTCCCTTGACCCCACTCAAGGTAGGATTGATAAGGATGTTCTCTTCAAGATGATTACTTTCTCACTAAAGTCTAGTTATTCCTTGTATCTTATAGATGGTACCTTTCACTTCCTTCTACTAAGACATGACAAGGATCACATGTATTCTAATGGTTCCTCCTTGGAAACAGAGATAATATACTCCTAAGTATAACATTTGTCTTCACTCATTGATACTTGCTCGTACTTTGATATTGCTTTCCATTATTCCTTTTATTTAGTTAGAATATGGTTTTTTAGTATGCGTTAAAAAGTCAACTTTCTTCTAGTGGGTTCTCTCTTTCTTTTATTTCTGCTCAAAATTTGCTCAACTATGGGCATTATTTTGTTTCATTTATCATATATGCCCAATATTAAGGCTTTTTATTAGGGTTAAGGAGTAATTGATACATATTAAGGTTTAATTTTTTACTATATTTAACTCAAGATTTTTAAAAATTGTTGGTTTCTCTCGACTTATCTATGTCCTTCAATGTTTCTAGGATTTATCCTTATAAAAGGAACATACATGATATGGAAACCTTTCATATTTATATCCTTAGTTATGTTACATGTTCTTTATTTAGAACAAGATGCCCTTACCCTAATCCTTTCTTGAAATACTTAATTGAAATGAAGATAGAGGTGGATTACATGGATTAATAGAAAAGGTGGAGGGTTAAGAAAGGCAATGGATGAGAAGAGGACAAAATTTTAGATGATAAGACCTAGAAGGGATATTACTTCGGTAAAATCCTTAGGATTTTCCAAGAATTAATCATAGTAGTCAAGGAGACCTTGTATACTACTTAAGAGGAGGAAACTCTTGACAACCCCCTAGTTGTTAATCATTCTAGACACCATTGTCTTTAGAATATGCCCTAATAATTCCCTTATAGTTTAGTGAATTTTTTGAAAGTGTGAATAATTAAAATTCCTTTGTTAGATATGGCCTCTAAACCAGTTATAACGACATCCTCCTCCTTTTATCCCTGATAATTTTAGACTAGATAGGGAAGGGTAGATGTTTGACATTTCTAAGATCTATATTAATATACAATGAATAATTTTTTATACATCTAAACAAAAGTGTTTTTAATAGAAATGGGAATATAAAATATACTCTATGAAGTTTTATAATTTTTCCAAAGGGGAAAGATATGAGTTGTAAGGAAATACTTGGAATTGAACTAGCTACTCCTTCAAGAGTCATTAAAATTATTTTCTTTTGATTATTCCTCTTGAAGTTTTGATTTACTCCTCTGAAAGTCCACTTCTTCAATATTCATATGTATTTAAGCTAAAACAATGAAAACCAAAAGGCAGTCAACATATTTCTATGTTGTGGCCTAGATGAAACCACAATGTGTGCATGAAGATATAACAACCTATATATAGTAGAACACTCAAATATTTGCAAGTAATGAAATCCCCATTTTCAATAATTTTTTCTAATCCATAATTAATCTATCTCCTTAGGTGTACCGATCTCTTGTTGAGAAATGGATTTTATTGAGATTATTATAATATGGTATAACATGGTGATTGTTCTAGAAATGACCTACTAAATCACCTTTGTTTGTAGTTAGTTTGTCTCAATGATCAACCCACATATTCTGGTATTCATTATCTCCCTAGCACACCTATACTAGATTCAATATTTAGTTCAACTATTCTTATCTACATATGTGATAATAGGTGTTTAAATATTAATGTAATTGAAATAAAAAAGAATTGTAAAATGAACAAACCAAACTCTATGAATAATTGGAAAGCATAATTATAAATGATTATGCCTAAATTAAACCGCATACCTTTCTAAATGACTATGAGGTATCAGAGCAATATCAATCCATTACAATATGAAATAAAATACATACCACTATTGTGCTACAAACATATCAAAAACATGTGATCTTGGGTTTATGCATGTTCCTAAGGGTCATGAATCAAGGTTGAGACAGAGTTTGGCATAGATCCTAAGCTTTCCACGATACTTGTGCCATACTTTGGTAAACCACAAATAATCATAATATTAACTTTAATTGTGATAATATAAAATAGAATTACTTATCTTAAATAATTCTTATTATTATATAAATGATGAGTTCTTTAGAAAATATCACACAAGTACATAACTATATGCTTTTGATAAGATTTGACATCGGAATTAGGGTTTTCATTTTAATTTTATCAATTATAAGAATCGAAATAATCTTTTTGAGTTAGAGACAAGTCAGGACATGAAATCATTTTATCAATTTCTAAATGTTTTTTTATGAATTTTACATATAATATAGCTATATGTGACACTACACTCTAGTTTCTACAATAATTACAATTTTATCATAAATTGGCCAATAGGAAAGTGGCACATCAGGAGAAAGCAGGGGGCAACTCCCAACATGGTCCCATTCATTGAGGATGGGCAAAAAGACTCTATTTACCACATGTTTTAAATTTTATTGTCATGCACTTAATGGGTATAGAAGTCCATTTTCCCCCATGGTATGCTTCTTCCTCATAGGATGCTTCATCCTACCATGGAGGAGTCAAATGAATGGTTGAATTTCTCCTTCCGGGTTTAGAAGAGACAAGAAAAGGTCTAGGAAAATCCACAAGCCATAACCTGACATCCAAGAACCTCCACAAGCCCTTGTCGGACCTTGGAAGTCCTTGGATATTGGTTGTAGTGGTTAGGATTGGAAGAACCCAAATTAAAGAGCACAAATTTAAAATAAGGCCATAGGGACTAGACAAAGGATTAGAGGCCCTACCTTGTCACTTTGAATGTGTGGTTGAGAATGACAAACCCATCAAGAAGCATGCAAGATCCTTGTGATAATTTGAGATTAGCCTATATGCTTGACCAATTGTCTCCTTCATGAATATAGGAGAGGAGATAAGGAGAGAAATGGTGTAGTCTTGTGATCACTCAAGTGCTACGTCCATTTGGGGGGGGGGGGTTGTGTAAGGTTTCTAGTTCCTTATATAGGCATGGGATATAGGGCAGTCGTGGTTGGTATCTAATGTAACTACCTCATTATCAGAGATTAGGATTATCTCAAATTCTAGGTTAGATGGAAATTTATCAACCTCATGGTTGATAAGGGAGTGAAATCAGAGAGGTAGGTGTCTGAGGGAGAGATGTTTCTTATTTTGTTTTGCAAAGGCTCCCCGGGAGAATATAGGTAGAAGTGATCGACCCACACTCAATTTTTTGCAAGACCCAAGGTCTAGGTCTAGGAAATATGGTGGCACTCTCCCTAAAGTGTTAAATATATTATTTAATTAAAATCCTAACGGAAGAACTATGTATGCCATTTCATAGATCTATTTAAACCCAAAACATAGGATTCTCTATATTTGGTCACTATATGGTACTAGGTAAAGTATCTATTCAAAACAACATCATTGTCCTTCCAAAACTTTGTTATGAAGAAAGATATAATTCAAAATTAATAACATACGTAACAAACAAACTTGGAATATTGTTGATTTTTGTCTATGAGATATAAATTCATTTATAAATAAAAAAGGTTATTAGTTTTATTGTGGTCATTAAATAAGAAATTCATAATTAATATCCCAAATACCTAATCATAAACTAAAATTAGTCCAACTTTAGAGTTTCTCGAATTCTAGAGACAATGATTCAAATCTAGGTCCAATAATGTATCCAATAACGTCATGATGTTCCAAAATATCACTTTGAAGGATCAAATTTAACATGACTACTCAAATGAAGTCTTATCGTAATATATTTTCAAACTAAGCATAACGTAATTCTATTTTCTTATATTTAAAGACACAACCAAAGTCATAAGCTTGAAATCATTACTCAATTGTATACTATTGCACTCATTATTCTAATACTTCTCAGATCGCCTTAATTTTGAAACATAGTTTTCTTGAATCCCAAATTATTAAAGTGAAAGAAAAAAAAGATTGAGGTCATGCATCATCCTTGTGTAGGGAAATATGAGATCCAAGTAGGAAGCAGAAAAAAAATTTATGCCCACATTTTCCTTAACGTCAGATTATGTCAACAATGATGTATCAAGGAAAGAGGGTGCTAGACAAACCTTATCTTGGAGCAAGTCCAATGACTATTCTAGTAGAGAGTTGTGATTCCTTCTCAAGTAGCACATAGACAACAACCGCCAACATCATTATGGTGTAGCACACATGGTGGTGGTTGATGACTTGCTTGTAGTGTGGCAAAAAAAGATTCCATGCATCTATTCAATCCATGTGAACCACGAGGAATCCATATTGCTCATCTAGAGCCTATGAGAAGGAGTTTTCCTTCTATTTTTCAATGTGATAGCATTGATATCCTTTCCCCTTATTATCTCTTGTTTTTGGGTAAGACTACTAGGCTCTCTCACATGTCAGCAGAACTGTGAGATTAGAAGTCCTGAGACAATCTCTTAACTTCCTCTTTAGACTTTATGTCTATTATGTGTATTGAGCCTTGGCCACCCCTTCTCCTTATATAGAATTGGAGGGGCTAGTATTTCTAAAACCCAGGGGATACAAAAGTTTGGATCTCATGGATTGACGGCTACCATGAACTATCCGTAGGTCGATTGGACAATCTAGTCAGTCAACTGGAACACCAATCAATTGATTTGGCTATCCAGTTAGTCAACATGTTTGTGCTCTGCATTAGGATAACATTGTCTATTAAAGTGATGATTAATGCACGTCATTACGCATATTATTAATTGTTTGACCCAGTCAAACTTGTCATGTTGCATCCATTCGGCCGACTAGACTTTCTTGTCTATAGACTCAATATTTTGACCATCCATTGGGAGCCGATTCAATTGTCTGGTTTGATAGTCCAATTAGTCAACTTGTTGGTTCCATCATCTAGGTCAATAAGAACCAATCGATTGACTAGTCACTCCATTTGGTCAACTGGCATAACCAGTGTTGTTTAATTTGATTAACTAAAGTTTATTAGTAACCAAGTTATTTATTATTCATGAGTGAGCTTCAACTCCAAGTGCCTATGCATGATACCCTATAGGTCCCTTATTACATTGGTAGTAAATTCCATAACTGTTATGACTACACAAGAAATGAGAAATATCTAGAAAGCAACACATCATTTCTACCCAAGTACTTGGAAAGTTGGAGAACAATTTCAACCTACAATCTATGATCATTGTCATAAATGATCCTATAACTCCTTTGTCTTTGATATGAGACTGATTCTAAGGCATGGAGTCATCACCCTCTTAGTAGTAAATCTATGTTTCTTGAATTAGAGTGGATTGTTGAGATACAATGAAGTTCACATATCATATATTGACTCACATCAGCATGGCCATATATTTCTCGATCTCTATTATCAACGTACAGAGATATACAAATTTTAATAGGAGGGACAAGATCCATCTACATTACTCACAGTCAAACCACATTTGGAATGACATACCCAATCATCACCTTTCTGGAAACCCTTATTTAGGAGCAAGTATATGATGGTGTAAAAGTTCATTGACCAACATGTCACAAGTGTAGTGACTTTAGGTCTAATAACCACAATCACCACTATCACTTTGACAACTTATTTTGACTACTATTTCATGGTTACATGTATCACTCTCTATGTGGTCATGTCTAGTACACTTTTCTCTAACATGTACCTATGTGTTTATCTTGATATTTGATAGCATGACTAATGAGACTCTATCATCAATCAACACACATTCCATCTTATGTATTATTGTCATCTATTTTGCTTCCACAATAATATCCAACCAGGGACATAATAATAATGTATGTACGCTTATCATACATATGTTCTCATTGTTCAGATCCATAACCTAAAGACATATGTCATCGAGTAACATCATTCTTTAGACATCTACTATGATTGTGTCATTATCACATAAATCATAAAAGTATAATAGAGGAAATTACCTTTATTAATATTATAAGGGGATATGATATTAATGCCTATTATGAATATGATCATAGAAAGGAACAAGACTAGACCTGTCAAATGGGTGGATGGTTAGGGTCATTTTGGTGTGGGTCACGCGGTTGCGGGTTAAAAACACCCAATATTGAATGGGTGAAGTAATAGGATACCCAAAATTGACCTAGAGGGTTGTCGATTGACTAGTGGGTGCCCATATGATGTGTAAAATAAAAAGTATGTTTCTATTTGATGTCCTACAACTAAAAGTTGAATAGTTCATTTATAATTTTTAGTGCAAACATTAGAAAATGAAAGTAACCATCCACTATGTTTAGTGTCACATATAAGTAACACCCAATTTTTTTTATAACATCAAAAAGTGTAAGGAGAAAAATAAAACATACAATCGTTGCAATGTAAAATTAGAAGAACAAATAATATTTAAGTTGCAAATATCATAATATATCACCATAAAAACACTATATTTTTCAGACGACGTTAGAAATTCCAAATATAGCATGCTCTTATGGTTTTCTACTAAACAAAGTTAACATAAATATAATATAATTGATGTGATTAATTATAGAACATGCATCATGCTATAAATTTACTAACACAAGGAACATTATTGAACATAGTACATTGTTTTCATTATCAAGAAAAATTTACAAAGCATATCTATCATGGAATTTAGACATTGTCTTTTTACATTTTATACATTACATATAAGGAATTTAGTTTCTTAATTAATGTGTGGTGTGGAATGTCATATGAGTCATATATGTATTATATTTAAATTAATAATTTCACTTTAGTTAATTGGGTTACTCGTGAGTGCCTGTGGGTCACCTGTGAAATCATCTTATCAAACATGTGGATATGGGTTTGAGTGATTTCTAGTGAGTGGAAAATTTCATCACCCAAACCCACCTTAAACAGGTAAACTCGCAGCTTCCTATAGAATTTGACCTAGTTTGACAAGTCAAGATAAACACATCTATGCCTCTCACACAATATGATCCACAACATCTAATAGTATCTAGAAAAGTTAAGATGGTAGGCTTGAAGAGTGACCATCATAATCCAATGTTGAAACAACCATAGCTATAGTTGAATATCCTAGATTCCATTTTCCCTTAAAAGACCCTTGAAAATTGGTGTCAAATTCTAGACATTACCACTACTATTCAAGATAAAAGGCCACTTATGAACTTGTACAAAGGCCATTCATCACACCAAGGGCATGAACGTGTCAAAGCCCTTGACTTATCAAGACACCTAAGAAGGTGTGAGCACCAAATAATGCTACACTTATCATCAAACCATGGCCATTCAAGTCCACGTAAACTACATTGGTGATGGTATTATAGAATCTTATAAAAGGAAAGGGATCATAGATCTACATCCCTTCACCAACATAAATCATTTCTTAGTCCACTATGATTGAGACTCCTTCAGCCCTAGATAAGAGGAAGATGAAATTTACCATATATGAAGGGGTTCCTACTAATTATGTAGAAGAACATATAGAAGAAAAGTTTAGGGATCATCACTCCCATCCCCAACCTAAATAAAGTATATCCTACTCTTAAACATTATACAAAGACCAAATCATGTGGAAATAGAGATTATTTAGTTCCTAAGTGAACTAGAAGATGAAATGTCACTCACTAAGGTGATAAATAATTATTTGAAAAACCAAGAATCTATAATGAAGACCCTTGAAGGAACCTTGGGTTCATTACCACCAAGTGTCTCATGACAACCCTTCATTTGACTTCATTCTCTAAGGAAACACTAGAATCATAACTCCACAATAGCATTTTGCTTATCACATCTATACATAGGGTCATTAAGGTCTTTGTGATATCCTAGATTTCATGAGTTTTGTAAATGATTGGACACAGACAAACAAAAGTATTAAAGTACACATAAAGTCCTACATTGCGACAATAGATATTGTTTTGAAGTTTTTAATTTATTGATATGTGTGTGTTGAGGTATATTTAACTTATTGACTCATAGTTAATGAAACATGTGATGAGGTGTGTATGTTACATAGTTGAGAAACTAATTTAATCTCTTAGGTACTAGACATATAACCAAGACTAATTTTGAGGATTAAATGAACTTTTAGAGAAAATATGAGTTTTTGGTAAAGTTTGGGAGTATTTTTTAGTACAATATATGTTTGAAATTCCCTCTAGAATGAACACAATTAAGAATTCAATTAGGATTCTAATCAATGTTTCTTTAAGAGCAAAAGCTTCCATAAGTTGTACCATATAGTATTGGAGCTAATGTTAAAATCTCATATGGTTTGAATAAATCAATCATGAGATATTAGGATTTGATACTAAGGTTTAGTTTGAGAAATAAACCATTAATTCAATTACTAGCCTCTTCTGTTCACATGAAACAACAAACCTTTTTTGGGGTGGAAAGGGTATGAGATGTGGCTTGAAACAAGGAGGTGTGTCCAAATGGAAACCCTCACGGGTGTTTGATGGCCTACCTTTTGTCTTATGCCTTTGACTTATTGAGAAGAAGAGATCTTGACCACCTCAATAGAAAACTCACATATATCGGATCAATGGATTTATTTCTAGATATCTCAGACTAGTCATTGTTTCTCATCCCTTTCCATCCACAGATGACCAATCATTCCATAAACACCACCGAAACTCACAGGTGACGAATGGAGGTCAAGACTCTCTCATAGAGAAGGTAGCCAATGGAGTATTTACTACACCTCTTGGTGCCTAGACAAGATTATACGTTAGTTATTTATGCCCATGGTTGTGGTCTTCATGACAGTCCAGGTCCTCCATCATCATTAATGAGGAGGAAGTTTGGAGGAGGCACTTGGAGATCTCTCCTGGGTTTTGTATGAGGCGATGTTCTTCTAGAGTCTGTGGGAGGTTGAGTCAAGAAAGGAGGAATAAACCCCCGATCTCCTGGCTTTCTCCACTTCATATATCACCAACATGGAGCTCAAGGAGTTGTATCAGCCTAGTTTTCACCCCGATCAACTCCAAACTCCTCCCAATTTTGAAGGAGTATGTGGACCTCTGTAATACCTTGGTAGAGCTTTCCATGTTGTTGGGCATTATCAAGACATAGAAGAGGTGTGCAATCCTATCTGTGCCACCCACTGCCCTCATGGCACAGGTCCGCACACTAACAAAGTGATCTATAGTTTATCCAAGCTCCAGAGTATGTCCAAGATGAAGAAACCACTAGATAGTCGACGGTGGAGGTAGCTCTTTCTCTTGCAGTGGTGTTGCATTATGGCATGAGGAATGAGGGACCACATCCATGAGGATCCAAGCTCAGGTCCATGACCCTTGTAAAGTCACGGATCCCTGAGAGGATCAAATTATTACTGAGCCAAACATGGTAATTATATATATTAATCCCAGAAATAGACTTGTTTATAGAAAATTGGTTATAAATAGGTCCCTTCACCATATGAATCCATAAAAATATTAGGAGATTGAGAAAAATGCATCCTATATTATGAAACCCCTAGATCTGACTTTTGATCCTTTATTAATTATAGTTTCTAGTTTATATGCTAATGCTTCTTATTACATTTAGTAAGTAAAGTAATTAGCACACAATGAAGATTAAATATGAGGAAACTACTTATGAACCCTAATGTCAGTTGGAGACCATACCTTGACCATGATTTTGAACTACATTTCCAAAATATATGTCTTTTCTCTTTAATGACTAATTAGATGCTTTTAGCCTCACAATAAATTCTAGAAAATAGACCAAGCTTAAAAAAATTATGAAAATAAAACTAGACGTAAATTATGAAATATAGGTTAGTAGTAAAATACCATAGACCAAACTAAGATCATCTTGATCCTAGGTTTGGCTAAACCCTAGTTTTGGACCAAAATAACTATACTAATAATGAACCATGTATAATTGATGATTAATTGTTACTAATCCAGTGATGACCAGATTATCTAGATGATCATGGATGTATAAGGAGACTTTAAACTCATGTATGTGGGCCTTATCTAAGTATATGACTAGTTTTCTTGTGTGAAATAGCTATGATGTATTGCTTGTTCTTATTTGAGAATATTGCTTGGATGTACTCTGGTTATAGTATTGATCTTATCTGTGTCATTAAAAAAACAAAGAATATGGATGGTTTGCAGCTGCTAAGTGTTTATATTCTCTCTCTCAATATAAAATCAACAAATCCCCATAGCCTAAGGGGTAGGGATCAACATAGTCTAAGGGGCGGGGAAATATGAAGTGCGGCACCATTTAGTAGTAGAATCACATCAAAAGACATCTAAAAATATGTGTTTACCTAATTTTCACATTTAATAATGTTTTCTTTTACTCTTTATTTCTTTCTCAAATTATTTCAATTATGCAAGAATACTAGTAGGTTACTTTTACCCATATACACAAAACCTAGTGTGTTTATCCATTATTTCATGCATGTTTTAGGTTCAGAGCTACCATGGGAGCAAAGACATGAAGTGAGCAGTTGTATAGGTTTTACCTATTGTGTAAGATACTATCATACATTTTCTGACTTATGTAAAATCTCCTTTCAATATGTAATTGTAATCCATGTTGTTAATTTATTTTGTAACATATATATCTTGAATGTTGATAATTATTGATGTAGGCTTATATAATTGTTTTTCCATGTATGTGCATGTTTCTTCCTCATCGCTCTCTGTTACATTTGGTTGATGTGTTCAAATTTTTTCCTCGTGTCCCCACAAGGTTTCAGGAAGGTAGAATCTAGGGACGCTATAGTTGGTATCAAAGCATGAACAATGATTTCACCAGACAATTCCTCACCATGAAGCATAAAACATAATCCTAACCATTCCCTAAAAAACCTTAAAACATAGTAAGATGTTTATATGATCTAGGCTTGACTTAGCCTCTAGGTTAGAACCTAGATGTTTAAGAACTAAGCTTAGATAAGTGTGTGAAATCCTTTCCATATAGAGCTCATATGTATTGGGTAGCCACACTAGTCAACACATTCTTCTCACCATTTCACTAGGTAACATGACACTAGACAATCTATTGAGTGTGGGACACTCAGTTTTGCTGATTTGATTTTGTTTTCCAATCGGCTTGAGCCTCAATAATTTTCTATGACATTTTCTTTCTCAGAGGAAAACTATAAATATATTATAATTACTATTATATATGTGTATATATACGTAAATATGAAAATGTGTCCCACACATGGGATATTAGTAGGTTTTCATGCGACCTACTTGAAAGGGAGTGACATCAGTATAGAAGAGAGAGTAGATCTAATTTAGATGTCTAGAGCCTTACCAAATATTTTATAGTTAGAGTAGAATTTTGATTTATGGATGATATAAGAATGGATAATTAATCCTATCTAAGTTCAAACTATGATGATATATGTTTCTTTATAAAGATCTAGGTTTTAAATGAGGTCTAGATCTAATTTTGACAATATGAGCTAAGTCTTGATGATAAAATTGCATAGGCTTTTCTTACCTTGGGCAATCTAAGATAAGACAAGATTGAAGATGCATGAACCTCAAGATCTTGTAAAATGGAGGAAATTTATCATTAGGACAAGATATTGGGTGAACTCCAAAAAGAGTGACACCCCCGCAGAGAAGGTCAAAGGACATAACCTCCAATATATGAGAGATATGAGATACATGGAAAATAATGTGTCCTAAGCTAGATTAATCCTAAGTTGTTGAGTTGAGTCCTTTAGTTGCTTTAATCCTAAAATGTGAGAGTTTGGTGATGCAACCCTATTTTAGGGCTCCATCTTGTGCCTTTTTGTGCTTTAATCACATCTAAACAAAGTAGATTGCAAGTTAATTTCCCCAATATGTTTATCATTGCTGAATGCGCTTATGGACGTTCTTTGCGTTATTTTCAGGTACTCGGACCATACTTTGGATGGAAGAGAGAGAAGGAAGGAGTCCTAGGTATCCCCCAATCATGGAGGGGTCCAAAGAAGGCCCCAAAAGCTCCCTCAACCTACCCCAATGGTCAAGATTTGACTCCAAGCAAAGAAGTCCTTTAATAATGAAGTTTGAGGCTATTTTAGCCCTTGAAGACCCCATCACGACCGTGGTGCCAAGGAACGGTCGTGCTGGCAATTACACAAAAGTTATAGGTTGATTGACAAATCTCGAAATCTCAGCAACTCAGCCATCATGATCGTGCTGCCTAGTACAGTTGTGCCTTCGTGCTACCCAGAATGGTCATGCTAGATGGATAGAATGTACATGCTCTGGGGAATGACCTCCTCGAAACTCCTCCACCATGGTTGTGCTTCCCAGTACGGCCGTGCTGCCTACCTACCACCACGGTTGTGCTACCCAGAACGGCCGTGCTACCAGCCTTCATTTTCACCCATCCAACATGTGATTTCACACTTCACCAAAATGGCCATTCTCCACCACCACTGTTGTTCTCACCTCTACCCACCACACTCGTTCTACCCAACATGACCGTGCTGCCACCTAAAACCTAACACTTTTCACATTGTTTTTCCCACAATACCCCTACTAACCCTAGTGCTTCCACCACCACCTATATATACATAGGTGGTGGCCACATCACGGGGTTAGACACCCTACAACTGCTCCTAGCCTCCATCACTCCTCCTTGAGCATTTAGTGCATCTCCTTTGCATTTGTGCTCTCCATCCACCATTTCCACCTCCATTTCACCTGGGAAACCCTGTTTTCTAGGTTTTCATCTTTAATCTCCAATATTTTCATGCTCACCTGCACCCTTGGAGGAGAGAGGTCATCCACAACATCAAGGGGTCCACATGCTCACCTGCACCCCATATTTTCATACCCGCCTCCACAGGAAGACTACTGGGGGCCATTACTACCAACAACCTCCTCTATAGGTTGGCCCATCATAGGAACCCACACCACCAGAGCCTTGACTTCTACCTTATCATCCCTATGCTTTAGCTTTATGCTGATGACATCATGGTTCAAAAGTTTGGGGTGGTAGGGCGGTAAGCCCTCAGTTTTCAGCTTATTTTGACAATTTGTTTGTTCCACGTGATCATGTTTGTTTGTTTTTTAACTCACTTAGTGTAGATTTTCTTTTTATTGCATTCATGCATACATGTAGTTTAATTTCATGCATTTTTGTGTATTTTTTTTTTAAATATCTTTTTTTCTTCCATATCATGCATTGCACTCTCTTGTAGTTTTTGGTAATTTCCTGTGCATTTTAACTAGGATTTGCTGCTTTATGTTTTAAATTTCCCTAGAGTAGGTTCGGATGTGATTTAATGCAAATTGGCACCATTTTGGCCAATTTTGCCCAAACTCGAATATTCTTGTCCTAAAAGTATGTTTTGACTTAATCTCCATTGTTTGAAATGAAATATTTTTAATCCTTTGACAAATGCATGCCACTTTCTTAGATCTTTTTGATATATGGTATTGTTTGTTGACTTTTTACATGCGCACCACCTCTCTTAAGTTTGTGAATGCTTTGGTTGAATCATGAATTGAGCAAACTACAAGCGCTTAAAACCTATGGAATCACTTGGTAGAAATGTGAATGTTATGTTGTTATATGATGTGGCATGATATCATATGGTGAAGTGTTGGATTAGTTTTCATTCAGGAAATCTTATGTTGGAAACTATAATAATGACCCCTCTTTGATCCGACTATTCTTTCACCACCTTCATACCTCTCCGCCTCATGAAAAGATGCTAAAGTGCACATAGCAGCCGTGGCCACCCCCAAAAGTTTGGGGTGGCCACATCTCAACCTCCCCGCTTCACTCTATCCACCATATGACCTATCTACACCAAGGGCAAGGAAAAAAAGCAAAAATAAAATAAAAGGATGCCCTTGTTTAAGAGCATTCAAATAAAGAAAAGATGAGTGTGTAAAAACACTCCAAAATCTTACCACAACCCTTTCTTCCTCTTTCACACCCTCTGAGCTAGAAAACATCAAATCTAGCTCACTTTACTCTTTCTACAACCAAGTGGGTCATCTAGTGTGGTTTGAAGCATAAGAGTGAATGCATGAAAGCAAAGCAATACTCCTAGTCATCTTTGATTAACACCAACATGAAACAGTTTACCCGGAATGACATGAAGGACATATGGACAACTTGTGTCTCTATGCTTTATATTTGAAGTTTGTATGCTCAGTGCTCGATTCATGAATGGTTTTCGAAAGAGGAGAGGAGAGAGGTGAAACACATGCACTTAGTCACTCCCAAGACCATGTATTCAATAATTATATGTTGCTATGCATTTGTCATTAATTTTTGTTGAAAAGAACCTGAAAAGAGAGATTGAGTTGGAGCATACTTGAGGACAAGTATGTTTTAAGTTTGGGGTGGTGATGCAACCCTATTTTAGGGCTCCATCTTGTGCCTTTTTGTGCTTTTATCACATCTAAACAAAGTAGATTGCAAGTTAATTTCCCCAATATGTTTATCATTTCTGACTGCACTTATGGATGTTCTTTGTGTTATTTTTAGGTACTTGGACCATACTTTGGATGGAAGAGAGAGAAGGAAGGAGTCCTAGGGTTCCCCCACTCATGGAGGGGTCCAAAGAAGGCCCCAAAAGCTCCCTCAGCCTACCCCAATGGTCAAGATTTGACTCCAAGCAAAGAAGTCCTTTGATAATGAAGTTTAAGGCTATTTTAGCCCTTGAAGACCCCAGCACGGCCGTGGTGCCAAGGAACGGTCGTGCTGGAAATTACACAAAAGTTACAGTTTGATTGACAAATCTTGAAGTCTCAGCAACTCAGTCACCACCGTCGTGCTGCCCAGCACGGCCGTGCCACAAAGACCCCACCACGACCGTGCTGCCCTGAACGTCTGTGCTAGATGAAGGATAGAACAGGCATGCTGTGGGGAATGACCTCCTCCAAACTCCTCCACCATGGTCATGCTGGCTAGCTACTACCACGGCTGTGCTGCCTAGAGCGGCTATGCTACCAACCTTCATTTTCACCCATCCAACCTATGATTTCACACTTCACTAGAACGTCTGTTCTCCACCTCAACGGCTGTTCTCACCTCTACCCACCACGGTTGTGCTGCCACCTAAAACCTAACACTTTTCACACTATTTTTCCCACAATACCCCTACTTACCCTAGTGCTTCGACCACCACCTATATATACATAGGTGGTAGACACAGTACGGGGTTAGCCACCCTACAGCTGCTCTAGCCTCCATCACTCCTCCTTGAGCATTTCGTGCATTTCCTTTGCATTTGTGCTCGCCATCCACCTTTTCCACCTCCATTTCACCTTGGAAACCTAGTTTTCTAGGTTTTCATCAATAATCCCCCATGTTTTCATGCTCATATGCACCCTTGGAGGAAAGAGATCATCTACAGAAACAAGGAGGTGAAGAAGAAGGATACTTCCCCGAGCTCCATGGCATTTCTTCCCCTTCTTCCCATCTCTTTTACTATTTCTTTGACTATGTGTAGCTAAACCCCTAGTGGTGGGCTATTTGGGGTTAAAATGTGACTTTGATACCATGTTGGGGAAAAATATCTTATAATGAACATAATTTCTATCTATGATGATTGCCTCTTACTTCTATCTCATTTCCTATTTTATTGCATGTGGTTTGTGCTTCTAACATGAATTGCTTGCTTTGAGATGTTTGATGACACTTAGCTTCTAGGAGGAATTGGAGTGTATGTGGCAATCTTAGTAATGGCTCCTAGGTCCAATTAGTAGATCCCTAGCTAGCCCCCTTTATTCCTACATACACATCACTCCTCCTACAAGTGAATGTGAGATCTAAGTAGCTAGTGTAAGTGTGATTAGTACAATTGCCTAGGGCTTTCTAAAGGCTAGAATGACTAGTGGCATGAGGTCAAATATCCTCATCTCTACTCCCATTTATACCCTTGCTCTTAATTGACCTAATACCACTTACCCTAGAAACCTAGACCTGACATGTCCTACTAGAATTACACCTAACCCTAGTTACCCAACTAGTAGTATAGGGTATATTCTATTAGCACTTGCCTTGTTGTTTTGTTTGGTAATCTAGATAGAATTGGGATGGTCGCTTACTATGTTGAGATCCCCCAACTAATATCAAACCACATCCCCAAACGGCCCACCTACCCTAATCATCTTGCTTTGCTTGCATGTTCATGCTAGTCTAGTTTAGTTTCTTTTGCTTAATCTAGTTAATTTCTTAGCTTTGTTCTTTAGTGTTAACTTAGATTCTTTCTCTAGCTAGTGGTTAGTTTATCTCTTAATTTCTTCTTGCCTTGATAGAGTAGTGTAGTTGACCTTGCTCTCATTTATTTAATTGCTTGGCCTAGTTGCTTAGATTCAACTTGCTTAGGATAATCTAGCTTTTTGATAACTTAGTTTCCATCTTGCCTTTCCTTTCTTGTTTGCTTAGTGTAATCATAAACAACCCTTTTACAACCCTCAAACCCTGATCTCTGCACTAGGAACATAGAAAACACTACCCTAGCTCTAGTGCCCCCTCTATTCCTAAGGACCAACCTCTTTTCTTGCCAATCACCTATACTACAACAGTACCCCGTGCGCTTGCGGGTGACCTGTTTAGTTTTGTGATTGACTTGGTTAGGGAAAATATAAATTTTGAAAGTTCTCACACATGTGTTCAATCTCGTGGGGCACATCTAGTCGAGTCAAATCGGCTAGAGTGTAGCACCTCTAGTGGACGCATCAAGCTTTCTGGCGCTGCTGCCTGGGATAGAAGCGCTCAGCCTAGCTAGATAGTGTAGTTTAGCCTTTCCTTTTGCCCTCACCATTTCTATTATTTATTCTTTGTGTTACTTTTGCATCTTGGTTTGCTAAATTGGTTTCTTGTTGTTTGTTTGTGTATTGTGCAGGTGACAGTTGTGCATGCACAGGATGCGTTCTACTTGTACCGACTTGGTGTTGTACGACCCTGAGATTGGTAGAAGGAGGCGCCAAGATTGCCACAACTAGCACTGAGAGGCCGAGATGGCTGAAAACAACCCACCCCCAGATGCTCAACCACTGCAACACTGCCCGCTCCATGAATACTTCACCCTGGGGAACTACAACTCCCCCATCACCACCTTAGTTGACCAGATGTCGGGTCAAAAGTTCTCCATTCTGCCTGCACTCCTAGGACTCCTCCCTACTTACTATGGGATGGAGAATGAGAATCCCTATCACCACATTGATGCTATCCTGGAGACCTGCTCCACTTTTTGCACTCCCGCCGCCACTGACAACTCCATCCACAGAACCCTCTTTCCTTTCTCCCTAAAAGAGAAAGCTAAGGAGTGGTATGTGTCAAAGCCAGATCTGGATACATGGAATGAAGTTAAAAATGAATTCCTCAAGAAGTTCTTTCCTATTGCAAAGTTGTCCTACATGAGGAGGTGTATCACTTCTTTTGCTCACAAGGAGAATGAACCCTTCCACGAGGTGTGGGAGAGGTTCCAAAAATTGCTACGCGACTGCCCTCACCATGAAGTGCCTTTGTGGCAACTCGTTTAAGCCTTCTACACTGGGCTTGAAGAGCAAAGCCAAAACAACATCGACTCCTCCTACGAAGGTACTTTCATGGAAAAGTCGCCCGAAGAATCGTGTCCCTTGTTCGAATATCTCACTGAAAATTCACGCCATCACGTTTCTACAAAAGGGGAGCATTACGGTAGAAGCTACATCCCTCCACCTTCCTCCGTGACTCCAACTCGCAATGCTACCGACCCCAATATGATGAAAATGATGGTGTACATGATGAGAATGATGAAGAATCAAGTTGGTGGCTCCCCTAGCCAACCCACCATGGCAATCGACTATGGGGATGAGGAAGTGAATGCTTTGCACTCCTTTGGCGGCCGCAACAATCAAGGCCCCATGTCCAGTGGCGGAACCAGGACCCATAGGTTGGGGGGGCCAAAAACTAAATGTTCATTGTAAGGTTTGAACCCAAGACCTTTGGTACATCAAATAACATACCAACCACTACACCATGTTCAGTTTTATATCTTTATATGTGAAACATTGTATTAATAGTAACTGTATTCTACATTTATTGCCAAAAAAATGTATAATGCCCACACCAAGAATTGAACTCAAGACCTTTGGTACATGAGTGCAGCTGCAAACCAAAACACTACTTTCACATTCTTACCTTTTATGCATCATACATGATATATATTATAAATATAAGTTACAAATATATGTATATATATGTATATGTATGTTTATTTTTTTATTTTTTTTTGGGGGGGGGGGGGCATGGCCCCTGCCCGCCCCCCCTTGGTTCCGCCCTTGCCCATGTCCTACACCTACACTCCTGAGTAGAGGAACCATCCAAATTTTTCTTTGAAACAACAGAATGAGGATGGACAAGTACAAGGACAAGGGCAGCCGAGGCCACATTACATCTTCAAGTTTGAGGAGGAGGTGCTTGGAAGCTTAAGAAGTTTAGATGATGTGAAGAAGGATGCGACATCACATGGGAAGTCCATCAACCACCTCGAGCAAAGATTGGATCAAATTTCTCTCTCTCTTGCAAGGAGGGAAGTAGAAAGACTTCCATCTCAACCGATGCCCAACCCAAATAATGATGGCACTTTCCTAGTAAACACTCCAAGTTCATATGATCCGCTGTCATACCAAGCACCGCCAAACCCCTATCCTCCACCACCTCCCCAGGCACCTCTTAACTACCAATAAGCTCCACCTCCACCTCATTCATACCAGCAGCCACCCCCGAAATACCACCCCCATCCGCAACAACAACAACCACTACAACAACCACAACTACAATTCATCCTTCAAAACCCAAATTCACCTCACCAAAGGCTACCACCACCCCAACAGCCACAACCGCCACCACAAGCCTCTTCTTCCACTACACATGAGCATGTGAAGGCCATGACTATTCTGAGGAGTGTCTCGATGTTAGAGCACCCCACTCATACCGTTGTAGTTGACAGAGGTGATAATGAGACTGAGCAGGTTGATACTGAGATGCAGCCTAAGGATACTGTGATGAGAGCCAGGGTTGATATCATGATACTGGGTGATGATATTGTGATTCCTGCGATACTTGTTGATGATACTGCTGATCCGCACCATATGGGGTCCCAACTTCCCCTGTTTCCTGAGGCTCTTAAGGAGCCTTTTACTGAGAGGAGAAGGAACAAGCACACTGAAAACATCCTTGAAACCTTCAAACAAGTGAAAATCAACATCCATTTGATTGATGCAGTCACGCAAATCCCTTCTTATGCTAAGTTCTTGAAAGATCTTTGCACCAACAAGAGAAGGACTACAGGAAGAACACCAAAGAAAGTAAAGCTCACCAAGCAAGTGAGCTTGATCTTACAGCACACCATGCCAAGGAAAAGAAAAGATCTCGGTGTTCCTATCATCTCATGCTACATTGGGGCACACTGCATAGCCCAAGCTCTCCTAGATTTGGGCTCTTGTGTCAACCTAATGTCGTATGATGTGTTTGCAGAGCTACAAATGGGGCAGTTGAGTCCAGCTCAGTGTACTTTATAGTTGGCCGACAGATCGGTAAAGACGCCTAGAGGGCGTGTGGATGACGTGCTTGTGAGACTTGATGATGAGACGTCTGCCTTCTTCCCAGCTAATTTCATTGTCATATACATGGAAAAGGACGCAAGGAGGGTTCCTATCATCTTGGGAAGACCTTTCCTAGCCACGACAAATGTGGTTATTCATGTGAGGATCGGAACGATGTATGTGACATTCATGCACATGGAGATCTGGTTGAACATCTTTAAATCATCAGCCACAACTGAGGTGATAGGGGCCACTAAAGAAGATTGCTATCTCATTGAGTGCCTAGATGAAATGGTGGAGGAATGCCTACCTACGTGGATTCAAACTGCCACTCAAGGTAGAGGTCTAGATCCGATAGTTGAGTTCCCCGATGATGATGAGGAAGATGATGAAGAGAATGAACTAGCCTTGGTGGCTGCAAGTGAAAACCTCCCATCTATCTCTGAAACATTAAAGAACTCTCTTGAAGAACCTCCCAATCTTGAGATGAAATCACTTCCAGAAGGATTGAAGTATGCTTTTCTAGGGGTAAATGACACCCTCCCAGTGATCATTTCTTCCATTCTTTCACCAGAACAAGAGGAGGCTTTGATGAAAGTCTTAAAGAAGAACATCCAAGCCATTGGATGGTCTATAGTTGACTTGAGGGGTATTGATCCCTCCATCTGTATACATAGGATCTATCTAGAGGATGATGCAAGGCCAACCTGCCAAATGAAAAGGCAGTTGAATCCAAAGTTGAAAGAGGTTGTGACCCAAGAAGTTGTGAAATTGCTTGATTCTAGGATAATCTACCCCATTTCTGATAGTACATGGGTGAGTCCCATCCAATTTGTACCCAAAAAGGGTGGGATCACTATTACAGAGAATTTGGATGGTGATCTAATGTTGGTAAGAGAACAATCCAAATGGAGAATGTGTGTTAACTATAGGAAGCTCATTGAAAAGATTAAGAAGGACCACTATCCTCTCCCATTTCTTGACCAGATTTTAGAGAGGCTAGCGGGACAAAGCTTCTATTGTTTCCTTGATGGATATTCTGGATATTTCCAAATTGTCATGCATCCTGCAGATCAAGAGAAGACAACATTCACTTGTCTGATTACAACCTTTGCCTACTGGAGAATGCCATTTGGCTTGTGTAATGCCCCTTCTACTTTTTAGAGATGTGTGACCTCGATCTTTGCAGATATGCTTGATTTGTCTTTGGAAGTGTTCATGGATGATTTTTCAGTTTTTGGTAAGATATTTGATGAGTACTTGCTACATTTGGATGTTGTTCTTGAGAGATGTGTGAAGGTTCACCTCATTCTATCTTGGGAAAAGAGTCACTTCATGGTACCTAAAGGCATAGTCTTGGGTCATCGAGTTTCAAAGGACGGGATTGAATTTGACAAGGCCAAAGTGGGCCTCATTTCTACTCTCACCATTCCTTCCACCGTATACATGTCTGGTCTTTCTTGGGACATGCCAGTTTCTATCGCCATTTCATCAAAGATTTCAGTAAAATCTCAAGACCTCTATGTCACTTACTTGAAAAGGATGTTGAATTTCATTTTGATGACAAGTGTATTGAAGATTTCAGTCACTTAAAGGAAAGACTCATTTCTGCTCTGATTATGTAGCCCCCATATTTCTCCTTGCCATTCGAGATTATGACTGATGCATATGACGTGGCAGTGGGGGTTGTGTTGGGCCAAAGAGTTGGCCGGGTTCCTCATGCTATCTACTATGCGAGCAAGACTTTAGATGAAGCCCAAAGAAATTACACGATGACCGAGAAAGAGTTGCTTATCGTCATCTTTGCTCTTGAAAAATTGTGATCATACCTTTTGCAAAACAAAGTAGTGATATACAGGGACCACGCTGCACTAAAGTACCTCATGTCAAAGAAAGACTCAAAGACAAGGTTGATCAGATGGATTCTATTGCTTCAAGAGTTCTATGTGGAGATTGTAGACAAGAAGGGAGTGGAAAATGGTGTTGTTGACCATCTCGCCCGAATTGATTACCCTTTGATGATACAAGTCGAATCAAGGAAACAATGCCACATGAACAACTCTTCCTTCTTTCATCCACTCAAAGGCCATGGTATCAAAACATGGCCAATTTCTTGGCTAGTGGGAGGATACCTAGCACATGGACAAGGGAGGAAAGCAAAAGGTTGTTTGCCATGGTCAAGAATTATTCTTGGGATGACCCACACCTCTTCAAATATTGCCCCGATTAGCTCATAAGGAGATGTGTTCCGGAAATAGAACAGTAAGAAATCATATCCATGTGCCATTCCAAAGTATGTGGAGGCCATTTTGGAGGGAAATGCACGACTACAAAGGTTCTTCAATGTGGGTTTTATTGGCCATCTTTGTACAAAGATTAACTTGAGTTTTGCAAAAGTTGCTTGAAATGCCAAAAAGTGGGCACTATCTCAAAAAGGAACATGATGCATCTGTCACCCATTCATGTGGTGGAGGTGTTTCATGTATAGAGGATTGACTTCATGGGTCCTTCCCCACCTTCCTTTGGGTATGTATACATTTTAGTCGTCGTCGACTACATGTCAAAGTGGATAGAATCTATTATAACCCGGACGAATGACCTCAAGGTGGTGTGTGACTTTGTGAAATAGAACATTTTTAGCCATTTTTGCATCCCAAGAGCCATGGTTAGTGATGAGGGAAGTCACTAGTGGCCAAGTTGAGTTGGCCAATCGGGAGATAAAGCTCATTTTAGAGAAAACAGTGAGACCAGACCGTAAGGATTGGTCAGTCCATCTCAATGAAGCTTTATGGGCATACCAGACTACATACAAAGTCCCGATTGGCACTACCCCATTCAAGCTCATCTAAGGAAAAGCTGCCATTTGCCGGTTGAAATGCAACACAAGGCATTATGGGCTTTGAAGACTATGGATCTTGATGGAGAACACATCATAATGAAGAGGAAGTTTCAACTCAATGAGCTGGAGGAAATGTGCCATGAGGTGTATGACATGTCCAAGAACTATAAGGAGAGAACCAAGTTCCTTCATGATAAGATGATTAAAAAGAAGGTGTTTGAGCCCAACAAATGGGTATGGCTGTACAATTAAAGAATGAAGTTCTTTCCCCGAAAACTCCAGTCTAGATGGGAAGGTCCCTATCTTATCAAGAAAGTATACCCATGCATGGCTGTTGTGATATGTGAGAAAGAAGGTGCAAAAGATTTTTCCGTCAATGGACAAAGATTGAAACCAGTTGTTGAAGTCGGCCCAGATAAGGCCAATCAAAGTTTTTATATTGTTATGCTTGTAGAAGAACAATCCGATGAAGAAATGTGCTTGGAAGCGGATGAGAAAGGAATCTACTACAAGGATGCCTTGAGGATCCCAAAGAAGTGAAAGAAGTAAAAGATCAATAAGCTTGGCTAAAGGCGTAAAATTTAGCGATAGTGGGAGGCAACCCACATGCTTTGAGATCCTCGAACCTTACTTTTGATACTTTTGTTTTATTTTACACAAAACACACACACACACACTTGTGCTTGATAGTTTTTGTTTTTAGTTTTGATGAAATGGAAGGTCGAACATGATCAACTCGAGGATTGAGGCACATTCAATCAGGGTGGTGGATATTCCACCAAGAAAAATCATTCAAGAGGATTAAATGTTGAGTTTCTAAAAGTGTTGATGAAATTGGCTGATTTTGAACCGATAGAGGGTAGCACAGCCGTGCTGACCAGAAAGGCCATATCGGCTCCCCACCATCATGGCCTTGCTGGCCAGAACGGTCGTGCTGGCCCAGAAAAACCACATAAATAACTCGACCCAAAACGACACTTATTTCATTTTTGCATCCCAGAACGGCTGTTCCGCGACTCCATGCGGCTACGATGAGTTCCCAACACCCCCAAATCACCTTGTCTTGCTCCCAAACTCTGGATTTGAGTTTCCTTTGGTCCCTAATCACTTTCCCTAACCTCTAGCTTTGATTTCCACCATCCATCACTACCGATTTCTCCACCTTCAAGCAGATTTTGCCCCTACAACCCAGAGTTGCATTTTTCTAGTTCTAACTTTATTTTTCACCAAAGAGCCTTGCAAGAATGAAGGGCATGGGCAAGGACATCAAGAGGGGAGTAGAGAAGACTACAAACATCCTCATTGGAAGCAAAAGATGATCTGAATGGGTGCCTGGTTCACAATAGTCCGATAGCGCCTCCTTGCCATCCAACTCAATATCAAGTTCCTTTAGACGATCGGCGTCGATGAGCGCCTCTCGACTCCACTCTTCCTCCAGCGAGCAGATCTTGGATCCCAACTACAGCAACCCCGGGGAAGAGGAGGACGAAGAAGAAGAAGAGTTGGAAAACATTGTAGATTCTATTGAAGTCAATGCACCGGCTCGTGAGTGAAGAACTAAGAAACTTAATGAGGCATCTTCCTCACACTTTCCACCATGACCAACTCTAGCAAGGCATTCAACATCATCAGCCCGACCCAGTGGAAGTAATGAAAGAGTGCCCTTGAACTTGGGCACAAGTTCGGGGTCACACACCTATGAATAAGAAGAGGTGGATGACACTGAGAGTGAGGAATTGGAGGATGAACCGGTGGACATCGTGTCAAGGCTAGAGGAGGACAAACTGACATGGGTGGGAGAGAAACAATAAGGAACCACTTATGGTAGAGGAATAGCAAGAAAGGAGGCAATGAGACCTCTCCACCCCTAGTGCATGACAAGAAGGGTGATTCCCACCAGATATGCATGTGTGCCCACAATGGAAGCCATAGTGGTCAACTTTGCATTTGACAGTCATTTACAACGTTGTGGACTGTACAAGATTTTAACTAAGGTTGAAGAAACATACTTGGAGATTACTCATTATTTCTTCGCAACCTTAGAGAAGGTTAAGTACCAAGGAGAGGATGTTATTAGGTTCAAGTTAAACTGCTCAACACATGTCCTCAAGGCTTCTCATATCAATGCAATCTTTGCCCCCAATCCAGAAATGACAAAAAAATTCGACGAGGGAAGATTTGACAAGAACAGTAGAGCGGATTACTCCCAAGATGTGGAAGATGATCATGGGCCAATCTACTTTTTCCGTGGGGAAAACCAAAACGAGTAAGATCTATAACCCTTTCTTGAAATACTTGCAAAAGGTGCTAGCAAACACCTTGTTTGGCCGCTATGATAATCAAGGATCAAGTTCCCAGAAAGACTTATTTCTTATGGCCACAGTTGTAAGTCAGGGGTTTGTGACCGTTGGTTCCATGGTGATTGATCACTTGAAGACAATCCCATCCAAGAGTAATAATCCATTCATCATGGGAGGGATTGTCACCACTTTGGCAAGGGCAATGGGATGCACTCTAGAGGAACTTACCAAAGTCGATGGAAACAAATATGTGGATCGAAACTATCTTACGAGGTCCCAAATGATATCCTTAAAGATGATAAAATTTTCTATGTTCTGAACCCCAGCTACCTTGGGTCACCCTGGAACTCCCATACCACACTACCCTTCTTCTCAGGGATGCAGGGCCTGTGGATGACTTTTTAGATTTGTTATCACGCTATGAGGAAAGGACCCCTAGAGAGGGGTACAGAGAACCAAGTGTAGCCTTACCTAAAGAAGAGGGGGAGACAAATGTGCCAGAGCAGCAGCAATCACTTGAGCAGTCACGCCGCACTAGACTGAGAATGGAATATTTTGATGCGCAGCCACCTCTGATAAATGCATATGACATGTCATCTATCAATGCACATTTGGAGGGGATTTAGAAGATGCAACAGGACATGTGGTTGGATCAGCAGTAGATGAATCATCAAATCAACCACATGTACCACTACCATCATGCGCAGACACAAAGAAACCCCCAATGGGGGGAGGATTTCTGGGGTTCAATTTCTGGCTACCAGGAAACATACCAGCCTCCATAGGTAGACTACTGGGGCCAATACTACCAGCAACCTCCTCCACAGTCTGGCCCATCATAGGACCCCACACCACCAGAGCCTTGACTTCTACCCTATCATCCCTGCACTTAATTTCATGCTGAGGACATGGTTCAAAAGTTTGGGGTGGTAGGGCGGTAAGCCCTAAGTTTTTATCTTATTTGACAAGTTTCCTGTTCCACCTGATCATGTTTGTTTGATTTTTAACTCACTTAGTGTAGATTTTCTTTTTCTTGCATACATGTAGTTTAATTTCATGCATTTTTGTGTATTTTTTCAAATATGTTGCTCTTTTTTCTCTTCCATATCATGCATTGCACTATCATGTAGATTTTTGTAATTTCTTGTGCATTTTAACTAGGATTTTTTTTCTTTATGTTTTAAATTTCCCTAGAGTAGGTTTAGATGTGATTTAATGCAAATTGGCACCATTTTGTCCAATTTTTCCCAAACTTGAATGTTCTTGCCCTAAAAGTATGTTTTGGCTTAATCTCCACTATTTGAAATGAAATGTTTTTAATCCTTTAACAAATGCATGCCACTTTATTAGATCTTTTTAATATATGGTCTTGTTTGTTGACTTTTTACATGCGCACCACCTCTCTTAAGTTTGTGAATGTTTTGGTTGAATCATGAATTGAGCAAGCTACAAGCGCATGGAATCGCTTGGTAGAAATGTGAATGTTATGTTGTTCTTTCATGTGGCATGATATCATTTGGTGAAGTGTTGGATTAGCTTTCATGCAGGAAATCTTGTGTTGGAAACCACACTAATGACCCCTCTTTGATCTGACTATTCTTTCACCACCTTCATACCTATCCGCCTCATGAAAAGATGCCAAAGTGCATATAGCAGAAGTGGCCACCCCCAAAAGTTTGGGGTGGCCACATCTCAACCTCCCCGCTTCACTCTATCCACCATATGCCCTATCTACACCAAGGGCAAAGAAAACAAAAAGCAAAAAAAAAAACGGATGCCCCTATTTAAGAGCATTCAAATAAAGAAAAGATGAGTGTGTAAAACCACTCCAAAATCTTACCGCAACCCTTTCTTCCTCTTTCACATCCATTGAGCTAGAAAACATCAAATCTAGCTCACTTTACCCTTTCTACAGCCAAGTGGGTCATCTAGTGTGGTTTGAAGCATAAGAATGAATGCATGAAAGTGAAACAATACTCCTAGTCATCTTTGATTAACACCAACATGAAATGGTTTACCCATAATGATATGAAGGACATATGGACAACTTGTGTCTCTATGCTTTATATTTGAAGTTGGTATGCTCAGTGCTTGGTTCATGAATGGTTTGCGAAAGAGGAGACGAGAGAGGTGAAGAACATGCACTTAGTCACTCCCAAGACCATGTATTCAATAATTATCTATTGATATGCATTTGTCATTCGTTTTTATTGAAAAGAACCTGAAAAGAGAGATTGAGTTGGAGCATACTTGAGGACAAGTATGTTTTAAGTCTGGGTTGGTGATGCAGCCCTATTTTAGAGCTCCATCTTGTGCCTTTTTGTGCTTTTATCACATCTAAACAAAGTAGATTGCAAGTTAATTTCCCCAATATATTTATCATTGTCGAATGTGCTTATGGACATTCTTTGTGTTATTTTCAGGTACTTGGACCATACTTTGGATGGAAGAGAGAGAAGGAAGGAGTCCTAGGGTTCCCCCACTCATGGAGGGGTCTAAGGAAGGCCCCAAAATCTCCCTCAATCTACCCCAATGGGCAAGACTCGACTCCAAGCAAAGAAGTCTTTTGATAATGAAGTTTAAGGTTATTTTAGCCATTGAAGACCCCAGTACGGTCGTGGTGCCAAGGAATGGTCGTGCTTGCAATTACATAAAAGTTACAATTTGATTGGTAAATCTTGAATTCTCAACAACTCAGCCACCACGGCCATGCTGCCCAGCACGGTCGAGCCACAAAAACCCCTCCACGGCTGTGCTACCCAGAACGTCCGTGCTAGATGAAGAATAGAACGGGCATGCTCTAGGGAATGACCTCCTTGAAACTCCTCCACCACGGTCATGCTACCCAACACGGTCGTGCTGCCTAGCTACCACCACGGGCGTGCTTCCCAGAACGGCCATGCTACCAGCCTTCATTTTCACCCATCCAATCTGTGATTTCACACTTCACCAGATCGACTGTTCTCCACCTCCACGGTTGTTCTCACCTCTACCCACCACGGCTGTGCTGCCACCTAAAACCTAACACTTTTCACACTATTTTTCCCACAATACCCCTACTTACCCTAGTGCTTCCACCACCACCTATATATACATAGGTGGTAGACACAGTACAGGGTTAGCTACCCTATAGCTGCTCCTAGCCTCCATCACTCCTCCTTGAGCATTTAGTGCATTTCTTTTGCATTTGTGCTCTCCATCCACCATTTCCACCTCCAATTCACCTTGGGAACCTAGTTTTCTTAGTTTTCATCCATAATCCCCCATATTTTCATGCTCACCTGCACCCTTGGAGGAGAGAGGTCGTCAACAACAGCAAGGAGGTGAAGAAGAAGGCTACTTCCCCGAGCTGCATGGCGTTTCTTCTCCTTCTTCCCATGTCTTTTACTATTTCTTTGACTATGTGTAGCTAAGCCCCTAGTGGTGGGCTATTTGGGGTTTAAATGTGACTTTGATACCATGTTGGGGAAAAATAGCTTGTAATGAACATAATTTCTATCTATGATGATTGCCTATTGCTTCTATCTCATTTCCTATTTTATTGCATGTGGTTTGTGCTTCTAACATGAATTGCTTCCTTTGAGATGTTTTATGACATTTAGCTTCTACGAGGAATTGGAGTGTATGTGGAAAACTTCGGAATGGCTACTAGGTCCAATTAGTGGATCCCTAGCTAGCCCCCTTTGTTCCTACATACACATCCCTCCTCCTACAAGTGAATGTGACATCTAAGTAGCTAGTGTAAGTGTGATTAGTGGAATTTCCTAGGGCTTTCTAAAGGCTAGAATGGCTAGTAGCATGAGGTCAGATATCTACATTTCTACTCCCATCTCTACCCTTGGCTCTCAATTGACCTAATACCACTTACCCAAGAAACCTAGACCTGCAAGTCCTACTATAATTACAGCTAACCCTAGTTACCCAACTAGTAGAATAGGGTATATTACATTAGCACTTGCCTTGTTGTTTGGTTTGGTAATCTAGATAGAATGATGATGGTTGCTTGCTACATTTGTTGACCTAGAGGTTATACATTACCTATATTTTGATAATGACTTAACCATTCCATTCATATGTATCTAATATGTGCTTTTAAGATTGTTTGCAGGCATTAGGTACATGAAAAGGATTATATATACAAAGCCCTAGAATGGGCCAAGTTCAAGTCAAAATGGCTACAAGTGTGCATTTTAGGATTTCTATGTAAACGACCTTAGAACATCCATTTAATCACTTGTAATGATGAATTGGCTTTTAACTTAGAAGAGAAAAATGTTTGGGACAAAATTCACCAAGTGATAATCACTTTAATTGCCAATTAGAAAATGGATTACAGGCACTTGGTCGGTCGAGTTTCCCTGGCTTGAAACTCGACCGATCAACCTTGGTTGATTTTTTGAAGATTGCATCGGTCGAGTTGTGCACTCATAGAACTCGACCGATCAGGTAACAGGCCATTTCCAGTTGAAATGGTCGGTCGAGTTTTGTCAGGACAAACTCGACCGATCATTTGAATATCGGTTTGTCTCTAATTTGATCGGTCGAGTTACCCCCATTGAAACTCGACCGATTGCACTGTACGGAATTTGCAGAAAAAGTAATATGACCGTTGGTGAATTGTTTTGGGCAAAAATAGAGCTGTTTTCTTGAACAAAAAATGACTACTTTTGCATCCAATTGTCCCACAACTTAAAGGGCCACCCTCAACTATAAATAGAACCCCTTGGAGTTTATTCCAAGCTGCTCTTCCATTGCAAACTTGGTTCTAGCTTAGTTGAGAGTGTTCCAAGCCCTTGAGCCCCTTTCTCTCTCTACCTTCAAGATAAATTTGTGAGTTATGAGTGAGTTAGGTCCCTGTGTATGAGAGCTATCCCTTGTATGATGTACAGCTCTCCTTTCTCTCTTCCTACCTCAAAATCCCTTTGAAGATTGATTGAAGTTGCTTCTCCAAGTGAAAGAGAGGTTGCTACTGTTCTTCTCCAAGTGAAGGTGAAGATGATTTCTGATCTTTAAGAGTGAAGATAGCTTGCTGCTCCAGATCCCTTGGTGAAGGTGAAACGTGGAGAAGCTCTCCAAGAGAAGGAAAGGTGCAAGGCAAAGCTCAAGTGAGATAGGTAAAACCTACAAGGCTGAAGACAAAGGTAAGATTGGGTAAGTCCTTTGAAGAAGGCTGAAGAATCTTGCTTTGTGGGTAAGTCCTTGGATAGGTAGAAGATCTTAGGTTGAGAAATTAAGTCCATGGTTGTGTGGTTTATGTATCTTGTAATCTTATTGTGATATATAAGGGAACCAAGTTGCAAATCCTAGAGTGTAACCAACTCTAGGTAGTGGACTAACATTGCTCCTATGTTTAGGATGTGGAACCAATCTAACCACCTTTCCAAGTGCTTGCTGATCATTGTCTCTTATCCTTGCTTTGAATGCTAAATTAGGACATCAAATTGTTATTTGTTTTAGTTTCTGCACTAAGTTTAAATTCGTGGTCTAATTGATTTTGTGAAGTGTGTGTAGCTTATTCACCCCCCCCCCTCTAGAGCCCTTTGATCCAACAAGTGGTATCAGAGCAGGTCTTCTCCAAGCTACTTCAACAAGTAGGAGAAGATGGGCGATTCGGCTCTTGGGTCACTCAACCTTGAAGGAAGCTTCTCCATGAGACCTCCAGTCTTCGACGGCACAAACTTTATATATTGGAAGAGGAGAATGCAATTCTACCTCCAAGGTGTGAGCTACGAAATGTGGAAGATTGTCCATCTCAAATATGAAGATCCAAAAGGGGACATCACCACATGGACTGAAGTCGAGATGAAGTGGGCACAACTCAACGCCAAGGCAGTGAGCATCATCTACGCCGCTCTTACTCCATCTGAGTTCAACCGGATCTCTTCTTGGGACACAGCGCATGAGATATGGCACAAGTTGTGTGTCACCTATGAAGGAACCGATCAAGTAAAGGAGGCCAAAGTCTACATGCTTGGTGATCTTCTAGAGAACTTCAAGATGGGCAAGAATGAGAGAGTTGCAGATATGTACACAAGGCTAAATGTCATCTTGAATAGCTTAGCAGCCCTTGGGAGTGTGATGGATAGAGGCACCATCAATGCCAAGATCTTGAGATCTCTTCCTAAGAGATGGGAGCCAAAGGTTACTTCAATTGAAGAAGTTTACAAGCTAAGCGAGTTGTCAACTGAGGAGCTGGTTGGTAACCTTCAAAGCTCAAGTTGAAGATAATGAGTCAAAGAAGATAAAGGATACAACCTTCAAAGCTCAAGTTGAAGAAATGGTCCAGCAACAACAACTTGCCTTGAAGTCTCCCTGCCCTTCCTCAAGTGAAGATGAAGGTTTCAATGATCATGAAGCAAACTACTCAAAGGGGAAACACTTCAAGAGCAAGCCCTCCTCCTCAACTCCTAGATGCTACTAGTGTGGTCAAAAAGGCCACTACAAGAGTGACTGCCCAAAGGCCAAGAAGAGCCATCACAAAAGTAGCCACAAGAAAGATGAAAAGTACAAAAGAGAAGCCAAGTACAAGAGGAAAGACAAGAAGGAGAGAAGATCCAAAGATGCAGCTCATGCAGCGTGGGAGGAGTCTTCTTCAAGCTCCTCAAGCTCCGAAGATGGAGAATGTCATCTTTCCCTCATGGCATCAACTAGTGAAGATGTAATTGAGGTAAGTGAGATAGGCAAGGTAAGCAACGATAATTTACATGAGCTATCTAAGGAAACTCTCATTGATATGCTTAATGAATGCCAATCATCTTTTGCTAAATGTAATTCTAGGAGGAAAAGATTAGGAAAGATAGTTGATGATCTTTATGCAAAAATTGATATTCTTGAAAATAATGAAAAATTGCATCTTGATAGCATATATTCCTTGCAAGGGCAATTTCTTGACCTTGAACTTCGATATAATGGAGTAGAGGTTGAGAATGGTGTATATCTTAAAAATATTGAAAATCTTAAGATAGAAAACCAAAAATGCCTAGATGAGATTGATGTTCTTAAAACTGAAAATGTGGAACTCAAACTTATTGATGATGCTAGGAGAGATGAAGTCTATGCTTATCAAAAAGAAATTGTTGTGCTTAAATCTAAAAATGCAAAATTGCTTGCTCAAATTAGTGATCTATCCTCTATACATGTTTTTCCTAGAAATGAAGTTGCTAGCTTAACTCTAGAAAAAGATTCTCTTCTTACTAAATCCCTCTTTATTGAGGCCGACCTTTTACATACTAGAGAAGATCTTGCTCGTCTTTCTACTACTGTTATAAATCTTAGTGATGATAATGCTAAGTTAAGATCTACTTTGCAAATGTTTCTCTCAAGAAAGAAATCCCTCAATGATGTCCTAGAACACTCTACCAAATATGTTGGTACTAGTGGTTTGGGATATGATGGGACTACTCCCAAAAGTAAGAAAAAGAGAAAGAACAAAGGTAAGAAGAAGAGTGTGGAACCTCCAATTTTCAATGGAGAGACTTCCGGCTCTAAGAACCCTATGGTTTGTATTCATTGCAAATGTGATGACCATTATTCCACCTATTGTCCTTACAAGCCCAAGGGGACCAACCCAAAGATGAAATGGGTCCCCAAGCTAACCCCGGATCCCAAAGTTTGAAGTTGGGTTCTGACATCCTCTTTTCTTGCAGGTTAAAAAGAAATGGATTGTTGATAGTGGCTGCTCTAAGCATATGACCGGAGAAATCAGCCATTTCAACAAATTTGTGAAAAAGAAAGGAGGATCGGTAACCTTCGGGAACAACAAGAAGGGTAAGGTTATAGGTGAGGGTGATGTAGGCAATGAACTATGCATTAAAAATGTGTTGCTTATTGATGGCCTACATCACAATTTAATTAGTGTTAGTCAATTATGTGACAATGGTTATCTTGTATTATTTACTTCTTTAGAATGCTTGCTTCTAGATTCCCTCTCCTACAATGTTATATATAAGGGAACTAGAAATGGTAATCTTTATGTTATTGTTCTCGATGCTCTTAAGCCCATACTAAATAGATGCTTAGTTGTGGATAAAAACGATCTTTCTCTTTGGCATCGTCGTTGGGTCATGTGAATTTGCATCAAATGAAGAAATTGAACAAAAAGGACTTGGTTCGAGGACTTCCTAAATTGGATTTTGATAAGGATGAGGAATGCCAACCCTGTACACAAGGGAAATAAACCAAATCCTCCTTCAAATCCAAAGGAGTCATGAGTACCAAGAGAGCTCTTGAACTTCTTCATATTGATCTATTCAGACCAATGAGAACACAAACGCTTTGTGGTTCCAAGTATTGTCTTGTTATTGTTGATGATTTCTCTCGATATACTTGGACCTTCTTTCTCATTTCTAAAAGCGATACTCTTGATGTTTTCTCGAGCTTTTGTAAACGGGTTGAAAATGAAGCTTATTGTCAAATTGTTTCTATCCGTAGTGATCATGGGGGAGAGTTTGAAAATGATCTTTTTGAGCATTTTTGTAAAAAATCGGGTTATTCGCACAATTTCTCTTCTCCTCACACACCTCAACAAAATGGGATTGTTGAGAGGAAGAATAGGTTGCTACAAGAGATGGCTAGGACCATGCTTCTTGAGTATGACACTCCTAAGAAGTTTTGGGTTGAAGCTATTAGCACGTCATACTTTGTGCAAAACTGAGTTTTCACACATCCTTCTTTCAAAAAAAAACCCTATGAACTATGGCGTGGTAGGAAGCTGTCTATTGATTTCTTTCATTTTTCGGATGTCCTTGTTTTGTTTTAAACATGAAGGATTCTCTCGATAAGTTTGATCCGAAATCTTATAAGGCTTTCTTCCAAGGCTATAACACTACTAGCAGGGCATATAGAGTATTCAACATTGAATTGTCTAAAATTGAAGAATCTATCAATGTTAAGTTTATTGAAACTAGCCCTATTGTTGGCAAGCATATTGGTGATGATGATGTTGCAGATGAATTAATTCCTATCTTAAAAGACCTCAACATCAAAGACAAAGGAAAGCATGTGATAGAAGAAGAAAACGAAGAAGAAAAGAAGGATCCTACTCCCCGCTTTGCAAAGAATCACCCCAAGGAGTTGATCATTTGCAACCTGTTTGAGAGAGTAAGGACACGAGCTGCTCACAACAAAGAACAAGCAGATAGTGCCTTCATCTCCCAACTAGAGCCAAAGAACATCAAAGAAGCCCTTGGTGATGATGAGTGGATCCTTTCCATGCAAGAAGAGCTAGAGAAATTTGAGAAGAATTGTGTGTGGACCCTAGTGCCAAGACCAAGTGATAGAAAAATCATTGGCACCAAATGGGTCTACCACAACAAGCTAGATGAGCAAGGAAAAGTGGTAAGGAACAAAGCAAGGTTAGTGGCACAAGGTTACAACCAACAGGAAGGTATTGATTTTGATGAAACTTATGCTCCTGTTGCTAGATTAGAATCTATTCGTATGCTACTTGCCTTTGCTAGTTATAAAAATTTCTTGTTATATCAAATGGATGTTAAAAGTGTGTTTTTGAATGGTAAAATCGAGGAGGAAGTATTTGTTGCTCAACCTCCGGGCTTTGAAAATGACAAATTACCCAATCATGTTTATTTGTTACAAAAAGCTCTCTATGGACTCAAACAAGCACCTCGAGCTTGGTATGAGAAATTAAAGAACTTTTTGTTAGATAATGGGTATGTCATGGGCAAAGTTGATTCTACCTTGTTTCTAAAACACACTTCTAACCATTTTCTTATAATTCAAATATATGTTGATGATATCATTTTTGGTGGGATTGATCTTGATCTTTGCAAGGAGTTTAGTTCTCTTATGCAGAGTGAGTTTGAAATGAGCATGATGGGTGAGTTGACCTTCTTCCTCGGCTTTCAAATCAAGCAAACAAAGGAAGGAAACTTCATCAACAAAGGCAAGTACACAAGTGAACTACTCAAATGCTTTGGGATGGAGAACATGAAGCCGATGGATACACCCATGTCAAACACCGCCAAACTTGACAAAGATGAAGAAGGTGAAAAGGTAGATGAGAAGCTATATATAGGTATGATTGGAAGTTTACTTTATTTAACTGCCTCTAGATCTGATATTATGTTTAGTGTTGGCTTGTACGCTCGCTTTCAATCTAACCCTAAGAAGTCGCATTTCACTTCTGTTAAGAGGATTTTGAGGTACTTAACCAAAACCCAAAATTTTGGACTATGGTATCCTAAATCAAGGGATTTTACTCTTAGAGCATATAGTGATGCGGATTACGCAGGGTGTTTGGTTGATAGAAAGTGCACAAGTGGCGCTTGCTTCCTTCTAGGACCATGCTTAGTGTCTTGGTTTTCTATGAAACAAAGTACAGTGGCATTATCAACTACCAAAGCTGAATACATTGCAGCCGGGAGTTGTTGTGCACAGGTCCTATGGATGAAGCAAATGCTCCAAGACTTTAACATATTTTTTGATGCTTCTCCTATCTTTTGTGACAATACTAGTGCAATTAATCTATCTTACAATCCTATATTGCATAGTATAGCCAAGAATATAGAGGTTCACCATCATTTTCTTCGTGACCACATTGCCAAGAAAGATATCTATATCACACATGTGGACACAAAAAATCAGTTGGCGGACATCTTTACAAAACCTCTAGCTAGAGATCAATTTAATTTTATTCGATCTAAACTGCTCATTGTCGACTTAAATGATATTTCTATGTGATCTAGCTAGTTGTCCCTTTCCTATATGCTTGCTCATGTCTATCTTCACCTTGCTTTGCCTATATATATGCTTGTTTGTGCTTCAATTGCCTATCAACATGCTTAGTTTTTGCTTGTTTTTGGATTTTATCGAATTTTGTGTTTTATCGCTAAATAGTGCCCAATGATGAGCTAAATGTGCCTAGGTATGTTAATTATGCATAATAGAATGGAAAAATGAATTTAATCGGCATGTATATGGCTAAAATCTAAGAATGAGACTGTTAGGTCAGGTTGACCTTCGGTCGAGTTTCCACCCTGGAAAACTCGACCGATCAGGAGCTGAGAGGCATCTTCAGTGGACCGTTCGGTCGAGTTTGTCACCCTCAGAACTCGATCGATCGACGAGTTGCGCCAACTTAAAAGTTAGGATCGGCCGACTATTTTCCCTTGCAACTAGAAAATAGCCGACCGATTCCTCATCTCTAAGCCCCATGCTCTCAACCCAAGCCCTAACCCCCCCCCCCGTTCCTAACCCTAGGGCGACCTAGAAACCCGTTCTTGACCTTCCCGGGTGCTCGTGGTGTGTTTTCTTCGGCGTTTGAGGTTTGATCTTGCTTGTGTGCATGTTTTTCTTCTTGTTTTTGTTTCCATGGCTTCCCATAGACGAAAATGTGCTGCTCCTAGCAATGCTCCAGCCTCCATCTCGACAAATCACTTCATTTCGTTTGATAACACCTCCTTTGTGTCTATTGAGGCGGTAAATTAATATAAGGATCTTCTTCCCCGATCTCCTTTTCCATCTCGCCCCTTGGTTGACGCAAATCATTTTCAAGCGATCATTACCTCTGTTTCGAGGCTTCTCGCCGGCCACCATTTGTCTGCCCTTGCGATCGAACATGACTGCTTTAACAATCAGTTGTCTAGCACAAAGGCAGTTCACGAGTTCTACACAAACCTGCGTTGGAACTACGATACGCTCGTTCCCCCGCCGAATACCGAAATAGTTCTTACATCGATGATCGCCGGTCGTCGTTTTCAAATTTCTGAGGAAACTTTCAATTTCTATCTTGCCGGAGACGAGGACAACACCACTTGGCGTAAGGACTATGGAGAGTATTTCGATCTTCTTGACCCGGAAGGTTTTTATAAACACCATGAATTGACGTTATCGGACATTCATCGGTTTTTAAAGAAACCTGACGTGGCCTACAAGAAGCGGTCAACCCTGCCCTCATCCTCTCTTGACCTTCAGAGGCGCATCTTGTCCCTGGTGATTAACTATAATGTCCATCCCAAGCGAAATCAAACGGACATTGCGGAAAACACCGTGGTCATTATGTATTGTCTGCTTAACAACATAGGTGTCAAATGGGCTAGATATATCCTACACCACATGACCTGTTTCGACACCGGCAAGAACACCAAGGGCACCCACCCCCCTACCCAGCTCTAATTTGTGGTCTTTTCCAGTTCGCCACTGATAAATCCCTCTTTTCTGACTTCCACTACCTGGTTGCTAGAAAAGGAGTTTGTATTAGTGAAACTACCCTTCAGAAGGTTGTCCCTGTCTTTTCCCCTTCCACTGGTGCTTCTGCCTCCACATCTACCTTTGTTGTCCCTCCCTCCACCCGTGCTCCACCTCCGCAGCCACATCCCCAACCTAGTCGTGCGTCCTTCCGTGCATCAAATGAAACCCTTCTGGGATATATGATGCATGAACAGGCATACAACTGTCAGGTTCAGGAACACCTCCACCAGGATTTGTGTTCGATCATGTCCACCATGAACCTATCCTATGCTTCACCCTACCCCGTCTACCAGCCATACCCAGGTAGTGCTT
This sequence comes from Alisma plantago-aquatica, assembly GCA_963693085.1. Lineage (NCBI taxonomy): Eukaryota > Viridiplantae > Streptophyta > Magnoliopsida > Alismatales > Alismataceae > Alisma > Alisma plantago-aquatica. Next base: position 1,673,372,509 of record OY856409.1, read on the forward strand.
ATGCTTCTTATGCATACGAGCATTACTTCCCTGCTCCTGAGCCTTCTGCTGCCGCTCTGCCATAGTATGCTGCTGGTAGTTCTGCTCCTGCATACTTGTCGTTACCTGCTGGCCCCCTGACCACTCTGCTCGCCTCCTTGGGTGACTCTGCTCCGTCCTTCCCGCAGGCCAAAGAGCTTCTTGCTCTTGGTATGTCATGGTCCGAGCAGAATGCCTGTTGGCCCGGTCGCTCCTTTGGTCCTGATGACGAGGAGATGCCTGACCAGGCTGAGGATGCAGATGAGGATGTTGATGTTGAAGATGGTGATGGTGAGGATGCTTCCGGCGACGATGGTGGTGATGGTACTGGATCTGATGCTGACACAGCTGCTCTGCCTTCAGACAGAGATGAGGACTACCACCCTGGCGAGGACGATGAGGATACAGTTGATATAGATAACTTAGATGTCTAGGTGGTGTCTTAGCTTATAGTCTAGCATGTCTATCATATACATCTTTCTATACTCTTTTGTATAAGCAACATCCTGACACATTATTCTGAGCTATACTATTTTCTTATTTTTTGTTTTCACGCTTTCTGGTTGTAGTTGTTGTTCATGAGGACATCTTTCTAAGTTGAAATATCATCGATATCTCTTTGGCTACTTATTCTGTGTTATCTTATGCTTGGTGCTTTTTGTGCTACATTTTGATTCTGACTTGGATTGTGTGTTCTCCTCCGTGGTTGTGTGCTATATGCTTTTCACTACTGTTTACTACTTTGCATATATGTTTGGTTGAGTCTTGGAGAAGACCTAGTTTTTGCTCTTCTACCCCCCTACCTTTTTTATAATGTCAAAAGGGGGAGAAATATCTCATGGTTTGAGACTCAATCATATTGTTTCTTGTTGTTATACTATTGCTTTCTTGCTTAGGTGATCCTTTTCTTGTTAATTTGTTGTTGATCATGTGACATGCAAAGGATTACATATTACACGGATATTGGTATTTCCATGTATAGAAAAACTAACATGCAGGTGAGAGGGAGCATAGTTTGAGGGGGAGCAATTCAAATTGTTCTTATCATGAATCCCCCTAATTCACAAGGCAAAGGTATAACTTTCTTATCCTTTTCAATATGTTTGAGGAATGGTTTGTCATTGACAAAAAGGGGGAGAATGTTGACCTAGAGGTTATACATTACCTATATTTTGATAATGACTTAACCATTCCATTCATATGTATCTAATATGTGTGTTTAAGATTGTTTGCAGGCATTAGGTACATGAAAAGGATCATATATACAAAGCCCTAGAATGGGCCAAGTTCAAGTCAAAATGGCTACAAGTGTGTGTTTTAGGATTTCTATGTAAACGACCTTAGAACATCCATGTAATCACTTGTAATGATGAATTGGCTTGTAACTTAGAAGAGAAAAATGTTTGGGACAAAATTCACGAAGTGGTAATCACTTTAATTGCAAATTAGAAAATGGAATACAGGCACTTGGTCGGTCGAGTTTCCCTGGCTTGAAACTCGACCAATCAACCTTGGTTGATTTTCTGAAGATTGCATCGGTCGAGTTGTGCACTCACAGAACTCGACCGATCAGGTAACAGGCCATTTCCAGTTGAAATGGTCGGTCGAGTTTTGTCAGGACAAACTCGACCGATCATTTGAATATCGGTTTGTCTCTTACTTGATCGGTCAAGTTACCCCCATTGAAACTCGACCGATTGCACTGTACAAAATTTGTAGAAAACGTAATATGACCATTGGTGAATTGTTTTGGGCAAAAATAGAGTTGCTTTCTTGAACAAAAAATGACTACTTTTGCGTCCAAGTATCCCACAACTTAAAGGGCCACCCTCAACTATAAATAGAACCCCTTGGAGTTCATTCCAAGCTGCTCTTCCATTGCAAACTTGGTTCTAGCTTAGTTGAGAGTGTTCCAAGCCCTTGAGCCCCTTTCTCTCTCTACCTTCAAGATAAATTTGTGAGTTATGAGTGAGTTAGGTCCCTGTGTATGAGAGCTATCCCTTGTATGATGTACAGCTCTCCTTTCTCTCTTCCTACCTCAAAATCCCTTTGAAGATTGATTGAAGTTGCTTCTCCAAGTGAAAGAGAGGTTGCTACTGTTCTTCTCCAAGTGAAGGTGAAGATGATTGCTGATCTTTAAGAGTGAAGATAGCTTGCTGCTCCAGATCCCTTGGTGAAGGTGAAACGTGGAGAAGCTCTCCAAGAGAAGGAAAGGTGCAAGGCAAAGCTCAAGTGAGATAGGTAAAACCTACAAGGCTGAAGACAAAGGTAAGATTGGGTAAGTCCTTTGAAGAAGGCTGAAGAATCTTGCTTTGTGGGTAAGTCCTTGGATAGGTAGAAGATCTTAGGTTGAGAAATTAAGTCCATGGTTGTGTGGTTTATGTATCTTGTAATCTTATTGTGATATATAAGGGAACCAAGTTGCAAATCCTAGAGTGTAACCAACTCTAGGTAGTGGACTGACATTGCTCCTATGTTTAGGATGTGGAACCACTCTAACCACCTTTCCAAGTGCTTGCTATTCATTGTCTCTTATCCTTGCTTTGAATGCTAAATTAGGACATCAAATTGTTATTTGTTTTAGTTTCTGCACTAAGTTTAAATTCGTGGTCTAATTGATTTTGTGAAGTGTGTGAAGCTCTATTCACCCCCCCTCTAGAGCCCTTTGATCCAACAACATTGAGATCCCCCAACTAATTGTTGGTATGTATGCCCATAGAGCAAGTCATGTGATGAATGTAATGGGATACTTTGTAAATGATTTGAATAATAATAAAGGCAATTTTCGATCTATATGTTTTAACTATTTCTGTGATGACAGTGTAACATGATAGATGTCTAAAGAAATTTTTTACCCGATGACGTATGCTTTTGGGTTGAGGACCTAAATGATGAGATCATACAGATATTAAGAGTATACATTCTTGTTTAGTCCCTAGTTGGTTGTTATTGTGGAAATAACCACAGACATCAATAACACTAAAGACTAGATTGTGTGTTGGTTGATGATAGAATCTCATTAGTCATGATATAGTGATATCAAACCAAGCACATAGGTACTTGTTAGAGAACAAGTGTATCGGACAGACCCACCGTGAGAGTGACACATGGAACCATGATTTGGTAGTGACAGTCAGCTCTCATAGTGATGGTGGTGAATGTGATTCTTTGACCTAAAATCACTATACTAAACACATGCCGTTGGGTACACTTTGGCATCATCAAACGCAATCATGAAACATGGGTTGTTATAAAGGTGATGATTGGGTGACTTTGACACATGGAGCTTTTGAGGGGTGAGTGATAGATATGGGATTTTTCCCTCCTAAGGGAGTTTGATGTCCATGGCCACTTGATGAGTAGGATTGAGAAAGTCATGCACATGCATGTGTAAATTAATATGAGATATTGATGTCACACACATCTCACCCAGACTGCTCTGAGATCAAGGAAATGGATGAATGTTGAAAGGATGATTGTACCATGCCATGAGTTCATTCAGGACATCAGTGACAAAGGAATTATACATTCAATGTAACACCATTCACAGATTGTAGGATTGAAAGTTGTTCTCCAACTTTCTATTTCACTTGGGTAGCACGGATGTGCGATTAGGTACCTCTCTTCGCTTATGAAGTCATAAGTGTTATGGACTTTCACTGCCAACGTGAAATGGACCTGCAGGGTCACACACATAGGATTTAACCTGGAAGAGGAGTTTATCCACAAACGATGTTTAGATTGAGTACTAAAGGAGTTTAGTAGTTCAATAAAACTCTCAGTTGATTGATAGCTCAAAATCATAGTGTTCAAGGTGTTGGACCAATTGATTAAAGTATCTGATTGATTGAAACTGCAATTGACTAATTTTGCAAAAGTCTGCACCCCAACCGATCAGCTCATGTGATGAACCGATCGGCTTAGGATGGTGAATCGATCGGCTCTGATGGTGAGTCTATCGGCTCATGTGTCATGAAACGATCGACTCAATTGTTGAACCGGTCAATTCGTGGACCAACTGGGATCATTTTGCAAATACAATTTGTTCCACTTGTACAAATTCAATTTGGACAAGGATTAATATTTAATTAATAAAAAACAAATATGAAAGTCAATTTGAGTTGGACCAGGACCACGAACCGATCGGCTCAGGAGTGAATCGATCGACTCAGGGGTCCCAAATGATTGGTTCAGGTGTGACCCAATCGGTTGAGATCATCAAATGACCGTTTCAGGGTTGAAATGATCAGTTTAGCTGGCACAGTTGGTTGTTTTGTGGAAACTTTTGAACCCTTCTACTCCTACCTTAATCATGCATTTCCCGGGATAGAGAACCCTATCCCATGACCCTCCCATATATAGGGGTATTGGGGGCTTCTCAAAGCATAACTCATAACATCAGTTGCTCTGCAATGTTGTCGTTCTCTCTAGTTTTGGTAACCGAGAGAGCCCGAGCAAGTGCTACCTAATAAGGGAGGCACAACAAGGGAAAGACAAATATACAAAAACAATTGGTGGTAGGAGAGTGTGTTGGTGACTAGTACGCTGACAGGAGGGTACGACTCCTTATGATTCCTTATGGGACACGGAGATCGGAGTTCCAGGCAGTCCGTGTGGATGACTGTAGAGGTGGGAGACTTTTGCCGCTCGGAGGACTGATGTCAATCTTGACAATCCCGGTGAGACCAGGAGCTGCACAGACACCATCCATGATCGGAGGTGAAGACCGCAGAAGTCGCGAGGTAACGTCGCTGAGAAAGCCTCGGGACAAGGTACGCCTCTACAAACCATCCTTCCTATTGTATAGATGTTGATGCGATTTTTTAATTTTGGGTTTGGGAGAAGAAATGTTTTATTTCTACTGCCTTCTCTGTCTCCCCTAAAACCCAACAGTGGTATCAGAGTCATGTCAAATGCTCTGTACTTTAGGATTATCGATATGATTGATTTTGGTTTGTCTCCTTTATTTATTGCATACGATGTGAACAAAATTGGTTTTATGCATGTCCAATCCTAAATCCACAAATCCCAATGTACATATATGATATGTAATATAAATGCACTCGATGTGCGTCACCCTTAAATGAGTTTTATGGTGGATGTATAGCATGGTTATGACCAATAAACCCTATGTATATGTGCTTGGTTGAATGTGGTTTCTCACATCTCGGTCTGCGCACCGATTCCCTATCTCTTATTCCTGATGTAACTCGAGATAACTCAAGATTTCTTTCCTACCTTTGCTCCCCCTGAATGTAACTCAGGGTTTCCTTTTACAAATGTAAAATATGATAGATTTTTTTTCCTGTTATGTCAAAGAACGGTGGACCTTTTGATGACCGGTTCGAGAAGCGAGATGAGTGGGTGGCAACTTGAGGAGATGTAGGATGACCAGTGAACCAATCGGCTGGAGGTGCCAGTCGATCGGATGGTGGCACCCAAATGACCAGCCTGATGGCGAGTCGATCAATCATGGAGATGAGTTGATCAAGAACCCAGAAAGGTAAAGCACAAAGTTCATCTTATACTGGTTGCATGTGATGTGGACCTAGATGACCGTGATTCCTCTTGGCTGGAGGAATCACATTAGGATGACCATAATCATTGATTTTATCGTTTCACATGTTTTCTGTGGGATAAAGCATGTATATGATACTTACTATATTATGGTGATTGGATATGTATATGTACCTATAAAAACCAAATCCCTCATTAAATATTAAAGTTTTAGATGCCTTCCAAATGTGACCACTACTACAGAAATGGCTTAGAACGTCACTTTTAAAGGTGTCGGTTGTAATAATACATCGACACCTAAACAATAAAGTGTCAATTTATAAAATAAACTGACATCAATCTGTGAAGGGCGACCAGACATGGGTATCACTTTTATTCGGTGTCGGTTACTTAATAACACACCGACGTCGAAAATAACCACCAAATCCAAAATTTCTAGTGAAAAAATTACCTCCAAAAATTTAACATATGGCGTCGGTCATTACCTAAAAAATTGACGATGAAAGGTTATTCGCGAAACAGAAATTGGGTACATTTTGATCATCGGTTTTACATCAATGACCGACACTTATGGTTTTTTCCACGCTCTTCGCAGGAAATTTTTCACACCCTTTGAGCGTCATATTTTTAAAACAACTGACGACTATGGTTATTAATCGAGAACCAATTTTTTAATCGGCGTATGTAGATAGACATCGGTTTATTTCTAATTAAAACTGACAATTATCATTTGGAATAGGTGTCGGTTTGTGTTGTTAACCGACACTGTTAGTTTTATGTGTCGGATGTGTTGAATAACTGACACCGAATGTTAACTTAATATCACGCGAGCGAGCCCGACTCCTCCCCTTTCTCTCTGTGATTGCAATCGGCTATTAGGGTATGGCGATTCCGGCGTTCTCCTTGCTCGCCACCACCAATCTCCTTGCTCGTCGACACCGTTCTACTGCTACTGCCATCTCCTCCGTTCGTGGAGCTCGCCGCCTCCGTGGAGCTTGTCACCGCCGTGAAGCGCCGTCGTGGAGCTTGCCATTTGTGGAGCTCACTGCCGTTCGTGGAGCTCGCCACCTCTGTGGAGCTCGTCGTTCGTGGAGCCTCCACCGTCGTTGGTCCTCTCCTCCAACCAGTCCTCCTCTCGCCAGTGCTAGTAGTCCTACTGCCGGAGCCAAAGCCAGTGCCAGTAGCCACTGTGCTAGCAGTCCTACTACCAGAGCCAAAGCCAGTCCCAGTGGCCAGCGCCAACAGCAGCAGTCGGAACCAGAGCTTGCCATTATCATCACCACTGCCACCGCTAGAGGTAAAGCCTCCAATTGACTAGGTTTGCATCCTCAATTCATCCTTAACATATGTTAATAAATAATCCCTATAAACAAGTAATGTTTTTTGGTCAGTATAAACAAGTAATGTTTATTGAACAGAATTGATGATTGGCGTGATTATTAATAATATATGACAAAAATAAAATGCTTAATTTTAACATATATCCTGGATAAACCTTGTATATATGTGTCTTCCCTAGAAACCTTATATTGGATCCCACATATATATAATAATGTCCACTATAGCAAAATCTCCCAATAGTGGCATTTATTCTAGTGGCTTTTATAAAAAAAAACCACTATCTTTCTAATATACAGGCATTTTTATTAAAATGCCTCTAAACCACCTATTATAGAGTTTCTAAAAAGGACATAACATTAAAGGCATTTTTATTTTTAATTAGTGGCAATTTGAAATTGCCATACCAAATTAGAAAACTAATTGGTAACACAATTTTTACTTCCCATGGAGCGTCGACCTATTTTTTGATCCTTGGCTTAACCTATTTTTTAATGTGTGTTGTTAATGTGTGTTGACCTTGGCTTAACCTATTTTTTAAACAAGTAGATGTCAATGATAATTTAGTTAACCAATCCCTATGATTGATCCTAATTTAGTTCAGTATTGTTTTGCATTCATACACGATCGTGCTAAAATTTGTAGTGTGCATTTCCAGTTTTAGGTTTGACTTTTTTGATGTTACTAGCGGATAGGACCCAGGCTCCTATTCATTTTCTGATTCACTTCAAAATGATTAGAATGTGCCTGGGTCCTTATTATAAGTATGTTCTTTTATCCTTTTAAAAAGTATTTCAAACATAGTGTCATGTACTCATAAAACTAAATATGAGTTTTGATTAAACAAATAGATAATAAGTGTCACCTCATTTTATGAAATACCAAGATACATCAAATTATAGAAAATACTAGTCTGGAAATTTATAACATCGTTATATGTACTTACACTTTTTATGAAAATATATAACATCGTTATATGTACTTACACTTTGTTAATACTAATATTATGCAGTCTTTGTCCACCCACAACAGTCACTATGAACTGGGCCTCTATGTCAATGTTAACGTTCCCTATTGAAGAACAATTGGACATCATCCTAGATGATCGTTCCTTAAACCAATTGGCCATACCCAAACATTGGCATTTTATAAAAGGAAGACACTACAGGCTTGGTGAAGTGACCCTAAATTTTGGCAATTTTTCACATGTTATCGAGGTTGAGTATGATTTGGCGGGAAATCTTGTATCAAAATCCAATTGGCGTGATTGGATTAGAAAGATTCTAGTGGGCCGTAGCGACAGGCTTTTTCTCCATCCATTTGGCCATAATACCATCAACATTTGGATAACCAACATCAACTGCGAGACCCCCGATCATCTACAGAGGTATGAGCGCACGGCGGATGATATCAGCTCGAGTTTGGACAAATCTGATTATGAGGCCCATGTTAGTTCAGATTTGTCTAAATACAGTGAGGAGCTCTGCGACACAACACAATCATCAAAAAGGCCACAGTAGGTCCAATTAACAAATATAATTGTCAAGACAAAAATTTGTGTTTACACTTTTTGTCTGAAAGCAATCAATACTCATAGCTGCTTTCTTTTCTGACTTCAGGAGAAGATCGCCGCAATGATAAGTCCTCGAAGTTACTGATGCGGGACCATGTTGGTGTAGTATTTATTTGTCTATCTATCTAGACTTGTCTGTATTAATAGTTATTTTAATTATGCGCATGTTTAGGGGTACACCAACCCCTTTGTTTAGTTATTGTTTAGGGGTACACCCCTGTGTGTGGATGTAAAAAGAGATTAATGAATGGAACTGAAAGTTTCTACATGAATGCTTCTAACTAAAGTGTGTGTTCCCATGAATGTTCTAAAATCACTAATCCATCCTATCTAATGACACATTCGAAACCAAACAACAAAAAGAAATATGCATATCCTATTATGTTACAAATTACTAATAAATTTCATTATAAATGTTCTTTTATCCTTATTATAACTATATTAACAAATAATCCCTATAAACATGTAATGTTTATTTAATAGAATTGATGATTGGTGATAAATTTCATTATAAATGTTCTTTTATCCTTATTATAACTATATTAACAAATAATCCCTATAAACATGTAATGTTTATTTAATAGAATTGATGATTGGCTTGGTTATTAATAATATATGACAAAAATAAACTGCTTAATTTTAACATATGATTGTCTAGTATTTTTTCAATGATCGCTTCCATTACGGTTCAGGAGCTTGCCGGCCTTCTGCCTGCCCATTCGGCTTCCACGTGCACCCATCTGTCTCGCCTCTCTCCCTACTCTAGAGAAAGATGCCTGACTAGACTCAAACAGAGGTAAACATCCCCAAAAACCCTCTGTCTCTCCCTCCGGTTTGTATTTACTTAAATACTGACTTGTATTTCCATATCTACTCGTTCATCTAATGATTTTTTATTCATCACATTATTTAAATTTAGGGCTTTATATTTAAATGCATCTAAACATTCATAATCTATTAATGTTGATTAATTTAGGAAGCATTGATATGTTGTTATGGCTGTCCACAAATGTTTTTATAAGAAATTGTGTGTTGAATGGGGTTGTGAACAAGGAATTGGTGTTGTATTTGTTGGCCTAGAAACCCGTCCAAGATTTACTCATTAGGAGTAAATCTTGGATAGTCCCCAGTTTGGGACTATTCTTGAAAACCTAATCTCACTTAGGATGTAAGTGTATAATGTGTATTGGGTTTTCAAGAAAATTTCAACAGCATTTCCCCGTTTGATCTCTAAGTACATATGTACTTGGAGAACAGCGGGGAAATGCTGCTGAAATTTTCTTGAAAACACAATACACATTATACACTTACTAGTGAGATTAGGTGTTCAAGAATGGGATAGGTGGTACACATTTAAGAATGACATCACATGTATAAACCCTAAAGTTTTAACCATAAACTCTAATATGTTTACCCTAGACCATAATCTTGTTGTAATATATACTTATTTTCTATTTGATCATAGAATGGATAGATCATGGATGTCCATTCGCAATCGCTGCACCCCAGAGTTTATTTCTGGTCTTGATCAGTTTGTTAGATTTGCTGAGGAACATAGGAAACAACCTGGAGATAGGTTCTACTGTCCATGTAGGCATTGCGGTAACAACTTGAAAGTCAGTACTGGTGACGAAATCAGAAGTCATGTCATGTGCAACGGGATTTTACAAGGCTATACAGAATGGCACTGGCATGGAGAGATTTCAAACCTAAAACCAGTGGACGTGATAGCAGTGCTTGTATGGAAGAAGAAATTGCCTCTGATGACGTAGATGTGAATGAACCAGTTCCAGTAGACATCGTTGATGTGATGTTGGATAGTTGTCGGGTAGAGCACACTGATCCACCTCCCATGTTTAGAAACATTGTGCATGATGATGAGATACCATTATACATGGGTTGTAAGTTTACGAAGCTTAGCATTGTGTTGAGATTGTATAAACTAAAAGCTAACAATCGATGGAGCGACAAAAGCTTCACGTCATTGTTGTCTTTGTTGAAAGAAATTCTTCCTGAAGGAAATGAGCTACCAATCTCAACATATCGGTTAAAGAAATTGTTGTGCCCAATGGGAATGGAGGCCAAGAAGATACACGCATGCCCGAATGATTGTGTATTATTTCAAAAGGACTATGTGAATTTGAAAGATTGTCTGAAATGTGGTGCGTCAAGGTATAAATTGAGGACTTTGGGGGAGTCCAAAACTGGTTCTCCCGCCAAGGTGATGTGGTATCTACCTATAATACCACGGTTTCAACGCTTGTTTTCCAATCATATAGATGCAAAGAATTTGAGGTGGCATGCAGATGTTAAGAAAAATAATGATGGGATCCTACGACATGCGTCTGATTCCCCACAGTGGAATAAGATTGATCTATTGTACCCTAAATTCGGTGAAGAGGATAGGAATCTAAGACTTGGGCTTTGTACAGATGGGATGAATCTGTACGGGACATTGAGCACCCAACATAGCACTTTCCCAGTCATGCTTGTTATATATAATCTTCCTCCCTCGTTGTGTATTAAAAATAAGTACGTTATGTTGTCGTTGTTGATATCGGACCCTAAACAACCTGGAAATGATATTGATGTTTATCTTAAACCTTTGATTGATGACTTAAAGAAACTCTGAGGTGAAGGTGTGATGACCTATGATGCTTCACGAAGAGAGACATTTTGTTTGCACGCTATGTTGTTTTGCACTATGAATGACTTTCCAGCATATGGGAATTTGTCTGGATATAGTGTCAAAGGATCTAAAGTGTGTCCTATATATGAAGAGAACACTGATTCAATACGACTAAAACACGGTGGCAAGACTGTATATCTTGCTCATCGAAGGTTTCTTCTAAAATTTCATCTGTATCTTAGGTTGCGCAAAGCATTCAATGGACCGAATGAGGAACATAGTACACCTAAACCTATATCAGGGGAGGATGTTTATGAAAGTGTGAAAGACATTGCCAATGAATTTGGTAAGAGATCACAATGTACGATGGCCACAAGGAGTGACAAGTCTTTATTCAAGAAGAAGTCAATATTTTGGGATCTTCCTTATTGGAGTTCTTTGACAGTCAGGCATTGTATCGATGTCATGTACGTTGAGAAAAATGTATGTAATAGTGTCATCAGTACTCTGTTGAATATACCAGGTAAGACTAAAGATGGGATAAAATCCAGAATGGACCTACGTGAAATGGGAATAAGGTCAGAATTTACAGAATTATGTGAAATGGGTAATAAAAGAACATACTTACCTCCCGCTTGTTACACGTTGTCTAGAAAGGAGAAGAAAGCATTTTGTGAATGCTTGGTAAATGTTAAGGTGCCACAGGGTTACTCATCCAACATCCGTACATTGGTATCAATGAAAGATCTAAAATTGATAGGTCTTAAATCTCATGATTGTCACATTCTAATGCAACAAATATTGTCTGTGGAAATTAGATATATATTGTCGAAGCATGTAAGGTTTGCAATCACCAGACTTTGTTTCTTTTTCGACAGTCTGTGCAAAAAATTTATTGACCCTGATACTCTCGATAATTTACAAAGAGAAGTGGTTGTTACCCTATGTCAGCTTGAGATGTATTTTCCTCCGTCGTTCTTTGATATCATGGTACATCTTGTTGTCCACTTGACTTGGGAAGTAAAAATGTTGGGACCAGTTTTGTTGCATTGGATGTATCCCTTTGAACGATACATGAGCATTTTTAAAGGTGATGTTCGAAACTGTTATCGGCATGAAGGGAGTATTATTGAGGGTTATGTGGCGAGAGAGGTTATGGATTTTTGCAATGACTTTCTAAGTGGTAATGATGCTCCCGTGAATGACAAGAATATTGAGGAGCATTTTGGCAAAGGAGTTTTGGGAGCACAGGTGAAAGTAATCAGCCGTGAGCAGTTGGAGCAAGGTCACTTGTATATTTTACACAACATCGACGAAGTGAGTGTTTATATCGAGGAACATACCAATTTCATCAAGAGACAATATCCTCGATCCAATTCAATGTGGCTTGCTAGAGAGCATAACAAGACATTTATTAAGTGGTTTGAAGATAAAGTCTTACATCAACTATCTCAAACACCAATGTTACTGAAACCGTCAAATGACTCACCTTTAAACCAAAATTGAATGTTATGTCTTATGAAGGGTTTGACATAAATGGTTTCTCATATTACACAAAGCGTCAAGATGATATGAGTGTCGTCCAAAATAGCGGGGTCACCCTTCAAGCGTCTTCATTATTTTTTGCAAGTGCAAAGGATAAAAGTCTACGTGAAGCTAAAATGTCATATTACGGTGTCATTGAAGACAGATGGGAGTTTGACTATGTAGATTTCACAATTCCGCTCTTTAAATGTAATTGGGTTGACAACAAAAAAGGAGTTATAGTGGATGAATTGGGTTTCACGTTAGTGAAATTTGAAAAGATTGGTGAGAAGGGCGAACCATTCATATTGGCATCACAGGAAAAACAAGTATTTTATATCGATGATCTTGCAAATGATAAATGGTCAGTTTTTCTTCATGGTAAAAGATAGTTCATTGAAGATCCTATAGATGAAGAAGAGTACTATGATAAGTATGATGACTCCAATCCATTCTCAGTTGGGTTGCCAACACCACCAAACATTGAAGTTGGGGATCACAATGACGTGTATGTTCACGGGGATCATAATGAAGGATTGTTAATTGATAAAAGATCACAATATTAGAGGCATGGATGTTTATATTTTTATTATGTTCCCATGATGACCGTGCTGATGATCACCGTGAGGGTGAGGACGTGCTTGCACCGCCCGACAATGTAAGTTTTAAGAATATATCCCTGAGGTTTCTATCTATATGTTCATTTATAAATATATTATGTAAGTGTGTGTTTTTTCAAATTTTTAGGATACTAGTTAATAGCTATTCTATTTAATTTGCAGGCGTTCACCAAAGACTACAGGCTATGCAGGACGACCATGACATAGCTATGCAGGCCATCGACATTGCTTTGTAAATCCAAAGCGCAACAGTCAGAGAGAAAGCAAGCATCCCACACTAAGGTTATATAGATATATAGTGGGACTAAGGTGACGATCCCACCTGCTAAAACAGGTTACCGAAAACTACATGTTACGACTAGAAGATCGTGATTCAGCAACCGTATGCATTAGCAGGAGGACAAACAGATTTCACCACGAGTTAACATTGAAGAAGGTCTACTAACCTACACTGAGCTAAACAAGTTTATCAATATACTGACGACATAGGATAGCAGTGTCGGTTGCCCTACTAGTAACCGACGTCGATTTTCCTAGAGGCCAGACAACACGGCCGTCCTGGTCAGCACGGCCGTGGCAACGGGTGAGATGGTGTCAGTTATCACTAAGAAACTGACGTCGATAGTGCCCCAGATAGCGCCCTTTCTGTGGCACGAAGGTATGTGACGTCGGTTATCACTAAGAAATCGACACTGATAATGCCCCAGATGGCACCCTTTCTATGGTGCGAAGGTATGTGGCGTCGGTTTCGAACCTAATAATCGACGCCTATACCCCCTGCTAGCGCATTTTCGGCGCGTCTTCGGTGGCGCGCAAAGGGTTTTGGCATCGGTTTGAGAACTGACGCGTAACGGTTGGGCTTTTAACGGCGCCCACATAGGTGTCGCTTAAGAACCGACACTAAAGGCCTTAAAAAATTAACACTAAAGGTCGGTTATGTACTAGTGGACACACGTGAAAAGCTTGATCGGCCAAGTTTGGGCATACCTTAGCGTGGTACACCATCTATCTCATGGAAGTGTGAAGGATCAATATGTGGGTCTGCCCTAGTAGGGTGCATATTCATCGTGTTGGCTTTGGGTCAGACTTAACAAGGTGACCTAGATAGGATCTAGCACCTTGAGGCATGGAGGTGATCATGGCAAGGAGTTGCGCATGACATCTTTCAAGAGTTGCATATGATGTAATTGGCAAAAGTTGCCACCTGGAAGATCTGAGTTGTGGGTGACAGACCTAGCTGGTCCATGACTTGGAGGATTTCAGGATCTTGACCCACTAGGAGATTGTACGTTATAATCTTCTGAATTGATGGTGAGGGCTGTCAATTTGAATCAAAATAGTGGGAGCGGTAATTAATTAAAGGCCTAATTAACTACTATCAAAATTTATTCAAATCAAATCAAATCAAAAGGAGTTTTGATAAATGCAATTTTCTCTTGTAGAATGGCAAAAGAATAATCTTTTAAAATGGGAAAATTAATTGAGAATAAATTCCATAACTGGTTAAGGATTGTGAGAAGTGTTCTACACAATCCAGATATATCGGTAGCCTTTGAATCCACTCTATGTGTGCTTGAGAACATGGATAGTTCATTGATGGAGATCAATGGAACAAATACTAAGGACAAAGGTGAGAGAGAGAAGGGTTCTCTCGCCAAACCAATGTCAGAATCTTTTGTGCTCAAAACATGGAGAGGATGGAAGGAACGATGGAAGAAGAAGCGAGAGATAGAGTTCTCTACTTATGGTGTATACATAATAGAGATTAACTTTACTACTTCTTTGTCATGGGTACTTGATACCAGATGTGGATCTCACATTTGTTCAAATGTGAAGGATCTTAAAAGGAGTAGGCCTTTGGGGAAATGTGAGGTTGAACTACGTGTTTCCAATGGGGCAAGAGTTGCTGCCAGTTCCGTAGGAACCTATGAGTTAACTCTACCTAGTGGGCTAATAATAGAGTTAAAGAACTGCTATTATGTACCTACCATAAATAGAAATATCATTTACGTTTCTTTTTTGGACAAGGATGGTTTTGAATTTCTTATTAAGAATGGAAAGTGTTCCATTTCAAAAGATGGGATCTTTTATGGAAGTTTCCCAATATCTTATGGTCTATACTTGATAGATCTAGAGACAAGTGTATAAAACATAAATACCAAAAGGAAAAAACTCAACAACTCAAACAAAATGTATCTTTGGCATTGTCGTCTAGGGCACATAAATGAGAAATGCATTTCTAGACTCCATAAAGATGGTTATCTAGACTCTTTTGATTATGAATCAATAGAGACATGTGAATCTTGTTTGTTGGACAAGATGACCAAGACTCCCTTTTCAGGTATAGGTGAGAGACTCATAAAAGCGTGACCTATTTTATATTCCCATCCCATATCATACATGTAATGTTCAAGTTTGAAATCATGATAAGCTTGACTTAGTATATTCTCTTTCCCTTCATATCATACATGAAAGATATACGTTTGAAATCATGGAATTCAATGAAGATATTTTTGGATCATAAACTACGTGATCACGTAATATGGTCCTAACTTCAATCCTTCAAAATCTAAGCTTCTTGTTGATGATAACTCTAGTAATGGGGTTGAACCCTAATATTTAAGCATGTCCAATAAGCCCTTCTCAAGTATTGAGCAACTAATATGATGTTGGTTATAATAAAAATTATGATCGTAAGTTTGGATACATGAAAAATTGACATCACCTTGCTTGGGTAAAAGGGGTGAAATGTAAACTTTGAGCAAAATCTTTTCAACCTCATATATAAAATAAAACCCTAATTGTTATGTAGACAATGAAAAGGATTAAAGTACACATCAAATACTACACTACGACAAAATATATTGTTTTGAAGTTTTTTATTCATTGATATGTGTGTCTTGAGGTAAATTTAACTGATTGACTCATACTTAATGAAATATGTGATGAGGTGTGTATGCTACACAGTTGAGAAACTAATTTCTTTCACCTCCTAGGTAGAAGAAATATAAACAAGACTTATTTTGAGGATTGCATGAACTTCTAGAGACAGTATGAGTTTTTGGTGAAGTTTGGAAATTTTTTTAGTACCATGTATGATTGGAATATCCTTTAGAAAGAACACAATTAAGAATTCAATTAGGATGATAATCAATCTTTCTTGGAAAGCATAATCAATCTTTCTTTGAAAGCATAAGCATCAATAAATTGTACCGAGTAATATTGGAGCTAAAGATAAAATATCATGTGATTTGAATAAATGAATCAGGAGATATTAGGATTTTAAAATTAAGTTTTAGTTTAAGAAATAGACCATTAGTTCAGGTACCAGCCTCTTTTGTTCACATGAAACAACTCACTTTTTTTGTGGAAGGGTGTAAGGTGTGGCTTGAAACAAGGAGGTGTGGCCAAACGGCAACCCTTGTGGGTGTTCGACGGACTACCTGTTGTTTATGTTGGTTATTGTCGTTCATGCAACAGCGACAGATGCAATTTAATTAACAATTCAGGCAGATCCAAAATAAGAATCAAAGAACAAACGAAGCAGGAGAATAGAAAACAGGAGTTAGATTCGCAAACCAGATCGTTCGTTGAGAAACGAACATGTTACTTAAAGAAATCAGTGCCCGGCAATCCTCGCGGATAGGCACCGTTCTCCCAGTCTTGATCCGGCACGAACCTGGATTGTTGCACGTCTACCAGTGCAACACAGCAACTGCAGGTACCACCGCCTGACAGCTACGTCTCGGAGACAGGAAGGATGAGTCGCGCTTCGCACCGGAGGACAACTCCGTCCCTAATCCTATTCCCAATAAGACGTAACACTCGGTTGCTCTTGTACACAATACAGAATAAACCGTAAAAGAGAAACACTTTCTAATTAGGATCTAAGAAATCTGAATAAGAAAGCAACAATTAATTACACGAGTAATTAATTACAAGTCCGAGCCCGAGCCAGGTGTGGCGTGGCGCGCGCGCGTGCGTGCGTTGTGATGTGACAATCCCACCCACCAAGGAGGTGAGCATACCTCCTTCCTAGGACTCCTTTGGACACTAGTGCCTAATGTGATCCTACATATGAGGACTACAAAAGTTCTAGGAGTGAGCAATATGGGATAAAACTTCTTTGCCATTTGCACTAGAACCAACACAACATTCTCACATGTATTTGCTGCACTACATTGGGCTTAACCCATGCTAAATAAATGCTTTGCTACAGTAATGACACTATAGTAATTACTTGTTACAGTAATTACGTGTTGCTACAGTAACAGCAAAAGTCATTTATCTAACACTACCTTTTGTCTTCAACCTCTGACTTACTCGGAAGAAGAGATCTTGACCACCTCGAAAACAAATGCACATATCTCGGATCAATGAACCGATTGCAAGATATTTCGGACTAGCCATTGTTTCTCAGCCTTTTCTAGCCACGGAAGACCAGTCAGGCCATAAACACCACTGAAACTCACAGGTTATAGATAGAATTCGAGCCTCTACTGCAGAGCAGGTTGCCACTCGAGTATTTAGTACACCTCTCGGTGCCTAACTAAGATTATAGGCTAGTTGTTTTTGCCTCCAGTTGTGGTCTTCATGACAGTCCAGGTCCCCTGTCATCACTGATGAGAAGGCTCGGGGTGGTGCTTAAAGATCTATCCTAGGTTCTGTATGAGGCCACAATATCCTAGAGGCCGTAGGAGGTTGATTCAAGAAAGGAGGACGAAATCGTTGATCTTCCGACCTGCTACTATGTTGCTATCACAAGCATGGAGGTCCAGGGTCTCCCTCACCCTGTTTTCACCCGATGAACTCCAAACTCCCCCCTCCCCGATTCTGGAAGAGTATGTGGACCTCTGTAAGACCCTGGCGGAGCTTTCCTTGTTGTCAGGCATGATAAGGACGCAGCAGATGTGTGGAGACCTATTTGCGCCACCCATCACCATCATGGCTTGGTCCGGACATTGCCAAAGCGATCCAGAGTTTCTCCTACCTCAGGGTGCGCCAAAGACGAGGGAACTACTAGACAGCGATAGTGGAGGTAGGGCTTTCTCTAGCTGTGGTGTTGTGTTCCAGCATGAGGAAGGAGGGATCACGTCATCA
Organism: Alisma plantago-aquatica; assembly: GCA_963693085.1. NCBI lineage: Eukaryota > Viridiplantae > Streptophyta > Magnoliopsida > Alismatales > Alismataceae > Alisma > Alisma plantago-aquatica. Next base: position 1,673,390,828 of record OY856409.1, read on the forward strand.
GGGTTCCCAACTCGGCTCCACAACCCCCCTAAAGTCACGGATCCCTGAGAGGATCGGATTACTGCTGAGCCAAACCTGGCAATGATATCTTTTAATCCCAGAAATAGACTTGTTTATAGAAAATTGGTTATAATTAGGTACCTTCACCATATGGTTCCATTAAAATATTAGGAGATTCAGAAAAATACCTGCTATATTAGAAAACATGTAAAGAGTGGGACCCGATAGTGGGCTCACTCAAATGGTATATCATTATGAGCCATGAAATATTAAGAAGTTGAAAACATAACCAGTTACAAGTTGTTCCAAATACATAAGTTTCTCACCCTAAGAGTGTTAAATAAAAAATAAAAATACTACATCTACTTTCACAAGAGCCCCAGTTGCAGAGGAAAACTCATCCATTCCAAGATATCCTCAAACCAACTTCATGTATACAGTCTTCATGTATCCATGTCCTTCAAAGCACCTATACCTGGGTGGTTTTAGGAATAACCCAGAAAGTGAATAAAAGGGTATGCGTCAATAACAACTGGTATATGTGTGCAATATAGAATGTTTTAGGAATTTTAGGACATGAAGTGAAAAATAGGGATTTTCAGTAATATAGGGAAAATTGAATTTAGGTAAGTTCAAGAGAATGAGGCATTTACATGTTAGAGTACAATATTTTAGATGAAAAGGTTTGTCATTATTCACAATATCACAACAATAAGATATATTCACATGTAGATATTTTTAGACTAAATAGATATGATATGACTAAGACACCATTGGATCTTTGACCTAAGTGAAATGGGTAGAATATCACACCCTGGGTAGAATAGCATGCCCCTATATAAAAAGAGGTGTAATAGTGCAACCCAAGCGGAATAGCATGACCTAGTGGTTGTGCCCATGAACCATACAATAAATATATAGATAAATTATCAATCTTGCGTAAATAGAGGGGAAAGATATGGTATAAGTCATCAATCACATTTTCAATTCCAAACAACAATTTTGGTGGGGTCATACACCCAAGGCAACAAGATATTTTTCAATTTCAGAGAATACAAAATTTTCATCATGGGAAAAAACGTCAATTAACAAGCATGGCTCATTATAAGAATATTTTATTCAGGTTAATACCCAAAATTAAATAGGAAAGAGCACATACCTTGGCTTCATAACTAATGATTTACTCAACAATTACACTTGGTCCTCAAATTTGAGTATTCTTCCTAGGAAAAAAATATGCATGTTAGTCAAACTGTAGTGTAAATATCTATACACTCATAGTATAGTTATATATATATATATATATATATATATATATATATATATATATATATATATATATCTTATCCCAGTTCTAATCACTAAATGCATTGTTAGGGTAATAAACATATTAACTGATAATATGATCATTGGACATCTAATATTTATCTCTAATAACATAGGTCCAATTTTGTCTAGGGTTTGTATATGTGTGTGGTTTTTAATATGCATTCTTTCAACTTAAGTTTTATGATAACATTATCTCCCTATGTCATATGAATCAAAATTATACCTAACACTATACTTAGCATGTATATTGGTGTGTATGTACAATTTATCATCTAATTCTTGAATATGCCATTAATACAAATGTGTAGTATATAGGTATTTGAAGTACATTCCAATGTAACCAACGTCAGACATACTAATCCTTATAATAATGCATGTGTATACATATGTTTATATTTCCTTTGGTAGAGGAAATGATCAATATAGATAAGTTTGTACCTTAGATCCATATGTATTTCTAATTCCCAACTCATACTTATATATATTGATGTGTGTATGTATGGAATGTGTAAAGGGATGAGATCATAATATGTTCTATTATCAACAACCACTGAAATTGTGAGCTACAACTTAAAATTTATTAACACAAATACATATATGTAAACACATGTTCATATGCAAGATACTAAGTTAATACATCAATCAGTATGCTTACTTTCTAATCACAATGTATATGGCTTACTAGTTATCTATATGCATCTCAACTACGATATGATTATTCATCAAGGTTCTCTATATAATTAGTTTCTTTAGGTTTAAGACCACAATCCCCATATAGTTACATGATTAATAGATTTAATGTACATGAATCTTAGATGAAGACTTTGAATATGAAAATTTTGTACTAGAACTAACTTTAGGATGTAGGCAATGATCATTCATCATCACGGGGCTCCTATTGTTGCAAGGTTGCCAAAGATGGTGTTAGGCCTGGCTGGGTGGGAGGCTAGTGCTCTTTTGATAAAAGAATGGCGGTGGAAGTGTTGGTCTAGGTGTTGGGTTGTGATCTGGGATGGACTAACATCCACTAGCTATTGTAATACTACAAGATCCATGGTGGTCGAGATCTATCTTATAAGAAAGAGACTAGGGTGGTTGGCAAGGAGGAGGGAGAAGTGTCGTAGATATCTCTGTTGATGGAGGCAACTTGAGTAGTCTCTTCCCCCTGTGGTTAGATGTTCTGAACATGCCAAGATTAAAGGTGAAGTTGGGTTGCACATGATTTGTCTTGGGATCTGCAAGAGGCACTACCATCCATAGACCTTAATATTTGTTGGGTTGTTTCATATCATGTTAGCTACATATAGAGGGATGATGAGGCACTACATCCTAGCTTTCAATACTATCTGATGCATGGGCAACCTTGGCGATAGCCAAAAGTAGTTTGTTTGCTACCACCACTACTAGGCACCAGGGGGGAGGGTAGTACGACTATTAGATTTACAGGTGGTTGGAGGCAGCCACAACTCGTCAGCCTGGTTGCTGGGCACCAGGGTGGAATGTTGCAATGTTGGGTAGCAAAATAAAGGGAAAGGAGGAAGATATGCAGTATGGGGGTGTCGTAGTTAGGGCTAGTGGAACTATCATTGGATGTCTCATCTGTCAGGGTAGTTGATCACAAGGTATCTTGTGGTTTGACTACCAACTGAAGAGGGGGACACCATATCTTTGGTGGCTGCTAAGAAGGAAAGGAGATGACGATGCATAAGCGACATGGAAAAGAAGGGTGTCATTGGGTTCTCTCTATCAGACACTGAACGTGAGGGCACTTGTTGTTGGAGTCAGTGGTGATTCACGTCTGTGTGATAGACATATTTGTGGGACCTCGCCTCAAGGTGGCAGCCAAAACTGTAGGTGGCTAGAAGAGGCACCAACATACGTGATTGCCATCAGGAGTTGCTTGATCTATTACCGAACACGGATGATGGTCGTTTCCTTGTTTTCACTGCCATTGGGAACAAGGAGAAGTTGTCTAGGGTTCTGAGGTGATGGGAAGGAAGGGATAGAAGAAATAGAGGAGGAAAAGAATGATCATCGATTTACAAGTGGCACCTACCATTTACCATATGGAAGGCTATGTGTGTGCAAGGAGGAGTAGACAGGCGTTACTGAGAGAAATAAGCAGACTATTGGGATTTGACTATATTATAATGACTAAATTAATTACAACTGAATTAATTAGTTCTTATCTTTCCTAAATATAATTGAGTGGGCAAACAATATTTGATGTACATGAAAATTGAATTGTTGGTTAATTATGACATGATAAATTTGATTTTAATACTAGTTTCACCTTCTGAGATAATTTTGTGTACCATTTTATTACTTGCATGTTATTTTTTCATTTAAGGCATTTATTTTACCAAATTAACCAATTGTGACACCATATTAACTGAACTCTTTATTCTTATACTTATGGAAATATTCTACACTGTTAAATTAGGCACAATCCTATCATTTGGTATATGTGTACATCAAGTTATGTTATCAAGTGTACTATGGTATTTTTTATCTTTGAAATCCATATTTTAAAGGTATTCATGAAACATACTATTATTTGACTCTGATTAAATTTATTATAATCTATATCAAAAGAAAAAGGCAATAATTGCATAAATTAAAGGGTCCTAGAAAAAGAGGGTTTAAGATTTGGCCCTAGAATCGAGTATGTTACAACACTCTACCCCTTAAAGAGAATTTCAATCTTGAAATCCACCAAGTTATAGGCCAAAGAACTAAGCTATAATTTTTTAAATAATTATAGTTGTTAATTCACTAGATAGAGTTAATGTACTAGATAGAGTTAATATAGTGAGTCCTAGCATAACCCACCCACACACTTATATACAAAACCCAATGTGAATGTTTATTACTCCATCAATCAAGTCTCTATTATCTTCTCATATCGTGTATTGGTCTAGGAAATACACATTGATATTGAGGATTATCTAGAAATTTTAATTCTTTATGGTAACCTATAATGATAAGGAGGCCTCTTCATCCTACTATTATGATGTTCAATATCCCTTCCATGACTAGTTTCATATAATGATGACTAAGTCGGTAGACTAAATAATAACCTCAACATATCACATCATGATTATTGTCAAAACCATTATCTCTTTTTTGGAGATTATGGCATAATATGTATACAGTATTTTGTTCTCTCGGTACTTGGGTAATGTCTTTGGGTTATTATATTATGTATTTTACCATTGAGTATTAATTATTTAATGTCAAATGACTAACCACTTTATGCAAATAGTTATATAGATTAGGGTTAATGTATAACATTATGGTTTTTTCTTAGATCCCTAGTTACCATACACATTCATCACTATAGGGTGTCATATCCAACTTATTGAACTAGTCATCCATGATTTGTGTGGGTACTTTACATCAGCCATGTTTTGACATGTATGTAATATATTTTCACTTTTTTTTGCGATGAATTTATGGAAATATTGTAAGTTCAATTTTTTTTACATTCCTAGTATACTCAGTTGTGCTTCTAGCATAGAATCATGCTTGACAATACATTCTGAGAAAAGTAGGGGTATTGACCATTCTCTTCCATTATAACTTAGTACATGAGCTAAATTATGTTCATTCTTTAGGGATTAGTGATGATTATTTTTTTAACAAAGTATCATTTATGATGGAAATGCTTACTCAATACCCTATTTCAGTGGCACTTATAGTGTTTCGACATTATTATGTAAATCTACCTAATAGTTTCTTATTCTAATAACTATTGATTTCAAATGTTTGCTAAATTAAGTTACAACCCTAAGACTACAAAGCTCTACCCCTGTAAAGGATTTACCTATAGCCTAACTAACCATATAGAGTCAACAAGGATAGACAAACTGGATGATAGATACCTATATGTCTGAACTTCTTTTTCTTAAATGCTACATCAACTATAGGCATAGGGTCTCAAGATTGAATATGAAAGTCAAAGGTTTCATCACTAAATGGCTTTTTCGAATACTATGACTTCCTTTTGGTTGTGAGTTGTTCCCAAAAACCATCAATAACACCAGAAAACCTTTTTTTTGTACATATAATTTTATTTAAAAAATAAGTTTTATAAGGAAACTTCACGGTGAAAATCCAAAAAATGGTGCCAAAATCAACCAAAGAACCAAGTAAACCACCTTTCTTACACTGCACACAGGCTATTATCCTAACATACATGCAATCCATATAAAGGTTTTGATACTTCAAGCATCTAGAAGGTCATACCAACAACATCTTTAACATATACCACAGTAATAGATAATTTAAGGTTATGCCTAAATATAAGTGTTTGAGGCATCTTTCATCCTATATTTTTTGAACAGATTACTCATAAAGGAGGAAATAGTAGTTGTATACTAGAAGAGTCTATTCCTACAATGTCATTTCCACCTTCAAAGAGAGGCTAGGGGGAACTAGGGTTACTTAAAAGTGGCAATTGTAAGTAACCATTTTCACTGGAATTAGAACCCTAATTGGTATTCCAAACCATAGGATTACATATATATATATATATATATATATATATATATATATATATATATATATATATATATATATATATATATATATATATATATATATTCATACAATAATGGTTACTTAACTACCCAACTAAGGAGCAAGTAGAAGATAACTTGAAATAATCAAGTTGCATACTGCTTTGGTTTTGTTGCCATGTTGCAATGAGTGGGGCTAGATAGAGGGTCCACTCAAATGGTATATCATTATGAGCCATGAAATATTAACTAATGGAAAACATAACTATTTACAAAATTACAAATTATTCCAAATACATAAGTTTCTCACCCTAAGGGTGGTACATTAAAAATGAAAGTACTACATTTACATTCACAAGAGCCCTAGTTGCAGAAGGAAACCCATCCATTCCAATATATCCTCAAGAACACTTCATGTACACAATATTCATATGTCCATGTCCTTCAAACCACCTATACCTGGGTGGTTTTGGGAACAACCCAGAAAATGGATAAAAGAATATGCATCAGTAACAACAGGTATATGTGCATAATATAAAATATTTTGGGAATTTTATGACATGAAGTGCAAAAGAGGGAGTTCCCACAAGAGAATGAGGCATGTGGCATTTAAATGTTAGAGTACAACATTTGAGATGAAAATTATTTCCAATATTCACAATATTACAAAATAAGATGTATTTGCATGCATATAAGTATTTAGACTAAATATCTATGGTACAAACAAGACACCGTTGGATTTTTTTCCTAAGTAAAATGGGTGTATTATCACACTATGGGAGGATAACACGACCATATATAGAAAGAGGTGGAATATCACACCTTGGGCAAATTAGCACGCCCTAATGGTTTTGATCATGCACCATACAATAGATATCTAGCTAAATTATCAATCATGCATAAATAGAGTGGAAAGATATGGTATAAGTCATCAATCACATTTTCGATTCAAAACAACAATGCAGGTGGGATTATAGACCCAAGGCAACAAGATATTTGTCAATTTTGGATAATAAGGAATTTTCATCATGGAACAAAAAAGTCCAACTAACAAGAGTGCCTCATTATAGAAATATTTTAGTCAAGTTAATTCCCAAAATTAAATAGGAAAAAGCACATATTATGTCTTTACAACTAATGATTTATTTAATAATTACACTTGGTCCCCATAGTTGAGTATTCATCCTACGAGCAAATAATGTATGTTAGTCAAACCATAGTATACATATGTATGCACTCCTAGTATATACATGTATCTCTTATCCCAGTTCTAATCACCCAAGTGATTGCTAAGGTTTTAAACATATTAAGTGAGATATGATCATTGGACATCCAATATTCATCTCTGGTAACATAGGTCTAATTTTGTATTGGGTGTATATACGTGTGTGGTTTTTAATATGCATTCTTTCAACTGGGGTTTTGTAATGACAATCTCTCCCTATGTCATGTGAATCAAAATTATACCTAACACTATACTTAGCATGTATATTGGTGTGTATATACAATTTATCATCAAATTCTTGAATATACCATTAATACAAATGTGTAGTATACAAGTACTTGAAGTAGATTCCAACGTAACCACATGTCACCCATGCTTATGCTTATAATAATGCATGCCTACACATATGTTTATATTTCCTTTGGTAAAAAATGATCAATATAGATAAGTTTGTACCCTAGATCCATATGTATTTCTAATTCCCAACTCATAGTTATATATGTTGATGTGTGTATCTAGGGAATGTATAATGGAATGAGATCATATTATGTTTTGTAATTAACAACCAGTGAAATTGTGAGCAACAACTTAAAATTTATTAAATCATATACACACATATATAAACACATATTCACATGCAAGATACTAAGTTAATAGATCAATCAATATGGTTAATTTTTAATCACAAGTAATATGACTTACTAGTTATCTATATGCATCTCAACTTCGATATGATTATTCATCAAGGAGATCCATATAATTAGTTTCTCTAGGTTTAAGATCACAATCCCCATATGTGTGTCATGATTAATAGATTTAATGTGCATGAATCCTACATGAAGAGTTTGAATATCCAAATATTATACCAAAAATAATATTAAGATGTAGGCAATGATTATTCATCATCATAGGGCTCCTATTATTGCAAGGTTGCAAATGATGGTGTCAAGTTCGACCAAGAAGGAGGCTAGTTCTTTGTTGAGAAGAACATGGTGGCGGCCGTGTTGGTCCAGGTGTTGGGTTATGATCAGGGATGGACTAACATTCTGTAATTTGTTGCAATACTACTTGATCCATGGTGGTCAAGATCTGTGTTATAAGCAAGAGACCAGGCCAATTGGTGAGGAAGAGGGAGAAGAGCACCAGATCTATCTACCGATGGTGGTCACTAGAGTAGTTTCTTCCCCCTTTGGTTAGATGTCCTAATCATGCCAAGATGAAAGGTGTAGTTGGGTTGTAAGTTCTTGATTTGGCATGGGTTCTAATAGAGCTACCTCCATTCATAGACCTTGATAGTTATTGGATTGTTTCATATCTGGTATCTATAGATAGAGTCACTGAGGCTTGGCTTTCAACATGATATGATGCATGGACAACCTTATGAATAGACAAAAGTAATTTGTTTGTTGCCATGACTCCAAGGAACCAGGGGGAGGGTAGCAGTATTGTTGGATCAGTAGGTGGCTAGTGGTGGTCACAACTAGTCGACCTGGTTGCTGGGTACCAGGGTGGAGCGTTATAGTGTTGGGTGGTAGCATATGGAGGAGGGAGGAAGCCATGCAGTCTAGGGGCATCATAGTTAGGTCTGTTGGAACTATCATTTGGTGTCTCATCTGCCAGGGCAGTTGATCGCAAGGTATCTAGCGGTTTTGACTACCAAATGAAGAGGGAGACACCATATCTTTAGTGGAAACTAGGAAGGAAAGGAGATGAGGATACAGAGGTGATGTGGAGAGGAAGGATGCCATAAGGTTGTCAATGTCAGACACTAAGTGTAGGGGTGTTGGTTGTTTGAGTCAGTGTCGATTCATGACCATGTGATAGACAGATGCACAACACTTGGTGGTGGTGATTTGTTGTTTTCAAGGACGTTGGGTGCCTGATTAGTGGCGTCTCTCTTGGAGTTGGATTGTCAGTTAATTATGACATGATAAATTAGATGTTCATATTAGTTTCACCCTTTGAGATAATTTTGTGTATCATTTTATTAATTGAATGATATGTTTTCATTTAAGGCATTTATTCTATCAAATTAACCAATTGTGCACCATATTAATTTAACTCCTTTCATCTTATTCTTATGGAAATATTCTAGACTTTTAAATTGGGAACAATCCTATTATTTGGTAAATGTGTACATCAAATTATGTTATCGATGGTACTATGGTATTTTTATATTTAAAATCCATCTGATAATGGTATTCATGAATTATGCTATTGTTTGAATCTAATTAAATTTATTATGATCTATATCAAAGAAGAAGGAAAAAATAATATAATCGAAAGGGGACTAGAAAAAGTGGGGTTTAAGATTTGGTCCTAGATTCGAGTATATTACAAGATCCTTAGGTCAGACTTTTGATCCTTTATTTCTTACAATTTCTAATTTAAATGCTAATGCTTATTATTTTGGTTAGTAAATAAAATAATTAGCAAACAATGAAGATTAAATCTGAGGAAACTACTAATGAACCCTAATTTCAATTGGATAGAATATGTTGACCCCAATTCAAAATATATTGCCAAAATATATGTCTTTCCTCATAATGACTAATTAGATACTTTTAGCCTTATATTAAATTCTAGAAAATAGACCAGTCATAAAAAAATTATGAAAATCATACCAGACCTAAATTGTGACATATATGTCAATAGAAAATTACCAAAAACCAGATTGAGGTCACCTTGATCCTTGGTTTGATTAAACCCCAATTTTGGACCTAAATAACTATACTAATAACAGACCATGTATTAATGATGATTAATTGTTATTAATCATGTGATGAGAAGATTGTCTAGATGATCATGGATGTAGAAGGAATATGTGAATTCAGTTATGTGGGCCTTATGTATGTATATGACTAGTTTTCTTATGTGAAATAGCTAGGATGTATTGCTTGTTCTTATTTGAGAACATTTCTTGGATGTACTATGATTATAGTATTGATCTTTTCCATGTCACTAAAAACAACTAAGAATATGGATGGTTTGTAGCTACTAAGTGTTTATATTCTCTCTCTCTAAATATAAGGTAGGCACAACCCCATAGCCCAAGGGTGGGGAAATATGAAGTTTGAAACCACTTAGTAGTACAATTGCATAAAAAGACATCTAAAATATGTGATTACCTAATTTTCTTAATAAATAATGTTTTCTTTTACTCTTTCTTTTCTTTGTCAAATTATTTCAATTATTCAAGCATGTTAGTAGGTATCTTTTACCCTCATACATAACACCTTGTGTATTGTGCCGATGTTTCACGTGTGTTTTAGGTTCAAAGCTAGCATGGGAGAAAAGACAGGAAGTGAGCAGTTGTACATGTTGTACCTATTATGTAATATCCTAGCATACATGTTCAGACTTATAAAAATATCCTTCCAATATGTAATTGTAATCCATGTTGTTTAATTCATTTTGTAACATATACATGTTGAATGATGAGAATGTTGAGACCTCCTAATATCCATAAGTCCACGAGGAAAGCTCACCTTCATGAATGGTGCACTTAAATATGCTTTGAGAGGAATCACACTTGAACTCCATATTGGTCCACATATGTTCTTAGTATTACTTCTACTCATGAAACTAAGATCAACTTTCAAAATTCACATGGGAAGGCCATGGATTCATAAGAACCAAGTGGTCTTCTCATTGCTAAATCATAAAGTAGTATACATGATGGGAAACACTATGGTTCCCATACATGATGATAGCAAAGTGGCAGCATAGCATGTCTGAAGAGGATGACCTTCAAATCATATTTGACACAATTCATATAGAAACTATCAGCTTTGTACTGCCTCGAAGACATAGACCGTGCCACCTATTGTACAATTTGGTGTAGTTTACTCAAAAATTATGAGATATGGACATCCACCAATATTGAGGTCTAGGATTAATAAGATAAGGGCGCACATATATCATAAAAATCCAACAATATCCAAGATATTTGGGCCTTGGGTTCAAAGTTGTTGGTATGTATGCCCTGAGAGCCAATCATGGGATGATTGGTGGGATACATTAAGATTGATTTGATAAAAATCAAAGGAAAGCTTCCAATTTTTTTTGGTTCAGTCATATGAGATAATAATAGAATAGATTGAATGTCTAGAGAATGACAGTACTCAATGATGTATGCTTTCAGGTTGAGGACCTGAATGATGAGATCTTATGGATGCTAAGAGTTTGTACATTCTTATTATGTCCCTAGTCGGATGTCATTGTGGAAGGTAGATAGACAACAATGACACACAAGACTAGATTGTGGTGTTGGTTGATGACAGAATCTCATTAGTCATGATATGGAGATATCAAACCAAACACATAGGTACTTGTTAGAGAACAAGTGTACCGGACAGACCCACTGTGAGTTTGACACATGGAACCATGACATGGTAGTCACAATCAGTTCTCACAGTGATGGTGGTGAGTGTGATTCTTTGACCTGAAATCACCACACTCAACACATGTCATTGGGTACACTTTGACATCATCAAACATAGTCCTAAAACATGGGTTGTTATAAAGGTGATGATTGGGTGGCTTTGACACATGGGGCTTTTGAGGGGTGAGTGATAGATATGGGATTTATCCCTCGTGAGGGAGTCTGATATCCATGGCCACTTGATGAGTAGGATTGAGATAGGTGTGCACACGCATGTGTGAATTAGTATGTTATATTGATGTCATACATCTCTCTTCCAATCTACTCTGAGATCAAGAAAGTGAATGAACGTTGACAGGATGACTGTTCCATGCCTTGAGTTCATTCAGGATATCAGAGACAAAGTAATTATACATTCGCTGTAACACCATTCACAAATTGTAGGATTGAAAGTTGTTCTCCAACTTTCCTTTTCACTTGGGTAGCATTGATGTGAGACTAGGCACTGCTCTTTGCTTGTGAAGTCATAAGTGTTATGGACTTTCACTGCCAACATGAAATGGGCCTGCAGGGTCACACACATAGGATTTAATCTGGAAGAGGATTTTATCCAAAAATGATGTTTAGATTGATTGCTAAAGGATTTTAGTATTTCAATTAAACACTCAATCAATTGATAGCTCAGTATCATAGTGTTCAAGGTGTCAGACCGATTGATTAGAGTATCAGATTGATTGAAACTGCAATTGACTAATTTTGCACATTCTGCACTCCCAACCGATCGGCTCATATGATGAATCGATCGACTCAGCTTAGTGAACCGATCAGCTCAGATTGGTGAGTCGATTGGCTCAGGACAGGCTGAATCGACCGGTTCAAGGGTTGAACCGATCGGCTCAACTGGTCCAAATGAGAGAGTTGTGAAAGTCAAGTTGGTGAGAAATTTCTCTTCGTTTCACTTGTCCAATTTGATTGGAACAAGGATTGGTATTTGGTTCAATTCGAAACAAAAGAGGAAAAGTCAATCGGGAACTGACCAGCGCAGTGAACCGACTGGTTCAGAAGTGAACCGATCGTCTCAAGTGTCCCAACCGATCAGTTCAGGTGTGAACTGATTGGCTCAGGTATGCATGAAATGATCGGTTCAACTGGTGTAGTTTTTCAGATTTTGTGGAAAATCTCGAACCCTTCTACTCCTTCTTTAATCCCGCATTGCCCAGGGTAGAGAACCCTATCCCATGACCCTCCTATATATAGGGGTATTGGGGGCTTCTAAAGTACAACTCAGAACACCAGTTGCTCTGCAAAGTTGTTGTTCTCTCTGGTTGTGGTAACCAGGAGAGCTCGAGCAAGTGCTACCAGATAAGGGAGACACATCAAGAGAAAGACAGTTGTAGAAAGGCGACTGGTGAAAGGAGAGTGTGTCGGTGACAAGTACGCCGACAAGAGGGTACGAGTCCTTCTGGTGCCTTGTGTGACAAGGCGATCAGAGTTGCAGGTGGTCCATGTAGACTACTACAGAGGTGGGAGACTTTTGCCGCTCAGAAGACAGTTGTCATTCCCAACAGTCTCGGTGTGACTAGGAGTTGCACAGACACTGTCCAAGACCAAAAGTGAAGACCGCGCAAGTTGTGAGGTAATGTCGTCGAGCAAGCCTTGGGACAAGGTATGTCTCGGCAAACCATCCTTCCAACTATATATACGTTGATGTGATTCCTTTATACTGGGTTTGGGGAGAAGAAAATTTTTGTTTCTATTGCCTTCTCTGTCTCCCCTAAAACCCAAAAAAAGCCCCACCTTACTATTATCGCTGCTTCATAAGATTGGCATCACATTGAAGTGTAGTTTCGCTCTATCTCAATCTAGAGGATATGAAGAACCAATCCTACCTCATCTACCAACTACCTTCCTGATATATGCATGATGAAGAGCATCAGCTCAGGGTGTTGTATAGGTGGGACCTAGGCTTCGAGCACAAGGGTCCCTAACCCTATTTCCCCTTGCAATTCTGCCACACTTGATGATGCTTTAGACTCAAAGGCATCACCAATGTGATGTTACCCTACCTCCGCCAAGAGGTCGATAATGAAGAATAGGATATATGCCCAACATTAGATCCAACACTGGGGAAATCACCTCCAAATGGAGATTTCGATTGGCATCTAGACCGCCTAGCACAACCCATTAGATAAGAGCATGATCATCTCATAGGATGAGAATGCTATAAAATAAATGTATGAAGACATTTATTTGGCTTTCAAATCAAATGGGGTGTCATTCAATTCATCCTATTTTATAGAATCTACACTCGCACTCATAGTCTGCTCACTAGAAACCAAAGAGTGGAGATGTGAGTGCATGAAGGAGGATCAAGAAGGCTCATATGATGATTTTGACATAAAAAACACCATTGCTACATGGAAGAGACCAACAATATGACTCATGAGGAGATGGATAGATTGTTCAATATAGCTTACTTTAGAACACTTGCATCCATTATCAACTTACCACACTTAGTAGACCCCAACAAGTGGAGAAACAAGTGCATTAATTATGACTATTCACTCCTTGTTATGAATACAATGATGCATAAAATGATTTAAAGGATGGGACATTATTGGCATCTTTAAAGTAGTCATCATGGGAAATTAACAACAACTCATCTATTCTACGTAAATCCCAAAAAGACTCTAAATTAGCACAAGGAGGGGTGAGATTTCCTGAGAAGGAATCCACCTTCACTGCCAAAAAACCCTAACACATTGACACACTTAAAATTTAGAGTTTTTATTTTTACATTCTCCATAATGCCCTCATCTTACACACAAAAATAACAAAATGTCATAGTATGAGTAATACAAAAAATAATTGAAGCTTCTCTTCTCAGATAGGATCTTGTTTAATATTTTCCATTAGTAGTGCAACTCTACAATGACAATGATGTAGATTTGAGGACATTCCATCCTGGACTACATGTTGAAAAAACACTAGTCATTTCACATTGAAGATGAGATAGAGACAATTAGTTTCAAGTTTGGACCCAACCCATCTAAAGAAAAAAATTGGGCTTGCCTACCTAAATTCATCAAAGATCATCTCAAATAGATCCTACACATATAGAATGATGTATTTTCTTGAACCTACTTAGACAAGCCAGGATGGGTTGAGTAGAGCATGGTTCATCACCTAACACTTATACCTAGACTATGTTCAACCAAGAATAAATATAGACGAATTCAACCAGAATAGATCCTCAACATCAATGAAGATCTTTAAAAGTAGTACAAATGCTAGTTCTTGAAGCAATAAACTACCCAACATGGATTGACAACATTTTACATATATAAATAAAATATGGTAAAGAAAATATGTGCATGGGCTACTAAGATATCAACAAGTCATCTTTCAAATATGTCTTCCTGCTACTGTACATAGATATCCTAGTTGACAACATAGTTTTTCATGCCCTCCATAACTTCATGGATGGCTATTACTGATACAATAAAGGGGAAAGTTGGTGGGGAAACTTTACTGTAACCACTACCATGAGGGTGAAGAAGACCTTGATGTCCTTGGATCCATCTTGGATATGCAACACACCGATCCAATGGTTGGAAAATGGTCCTGGGTGGAAGAACTGATAGACAAGGAGAAGAAGGGGCCCACGTGTCATTTTGTGCCTCAAATGGCCGACCTACAAAAAAAACAAGGATAAAAGACTATAATGTAGCATTTTGAATGTCTATATTTAGAAGAGGCAAAATTCTCTCATCAGACCTAAGATTTGGTGAAATTTGCATCACGTAGATCACTTCACTCACCTAGAGAAATTGTCTCAACAACAATTGATATTCTATGTGTGTGTCAATTTATACAAATATCCCTTTTGATTTATATATTCTAGTATCCAAGGATACATCATTATTCAAATAGGAATTGAAGTCATCCTTGGGAAGGATCCAACAATCTAGGAGATGCATTCAATAAAGATAAAAAGGAGATCTAAGGCCTACTCCACCGTATTCAATATCTTAGCCACTTCATTGTTGACTTCAATCCTATATGTAAGACTTATTTTAAACTACTAAAGAAGAGTTATATCCATGGGTGGAACAAATAGTACAAATATGCACTCCAAAATATTAATGAATACTTCATCATACAATGAGTTTTGATATTTATAATCCAAGACATTTTCTCACCCTTAGACAACATGTCTAAGAAACAATGATGGGAGGCACTATGTTTCAATATACAATCAATGACGACACATGTTGTACTACCTTACAAAGAGGTTAAATCAAACCAAGGCATGATACACTATCATCGTATTACTGACCTTGGTGTATGACAGAAGGAAGCTACATCACTAGCTAATGATATATTCATTGCATCTCACTATGAGACATGACCCATTCTATTACTTCTGTGAATGACCCACCCATACTAGGTGATGCACACAAATGGAAAGTGTTGTTAAAATTTAACATTAGTTATATATCAATAAAGTCCATAAAAGCATGAGCCTTTGTTGATTATATAGTGGCCATCCTATTTCCTGGAGAAGAAATGCATGAGTACGAGTCCCTGAAAAAGACATAAGAATGATCAACACACCAAAAATCATAACCCCTTATATCTAGGCTTCTATATTATCTTCATCGATGGAGCGCTCAATCATAAGAGAGTCAAGATTCTAATGGCCATTCAAGACTCACACAACAAACAATTTCTTGTGGGTAGATGACTTGAGTTGAGGGCGACTAAATATGTGGCTGAATACGATCATGCATCATGGGACTTCAACTTGATCGACAACAATGTGTCACATCACCTTCAAGTTTATGATGATTATCTTCTTATGATATCTCATGTCAAAACTTATTGGAGACCCACCATCATAACAACATCCCCTACTAAGAGTATTCGTACTCTCTCTCCTAGGATTGTTGACAAATTTCCCTTCAACTTCATGTGATGAAAACACCATAACTTTGTTGATGTTTTCCACACTAGCCTGATAGATCGATAACCAAGGTGACCAAAGTTTCTCCTTTGAAGTTAAAACAATTTCTCAACCAGCCTATTGCATGGTCATAGACATTATATCCAACAATGAAGGAAAGACTTGGTCTCGTGACATTAAAGCATACCTAGAGAATCTAGTCATCCTTGAAAGTCTATCTAGAAGAGAAAAACATGAGAAAAAATGAGAATACATGAAATATGTCCTAAGAGAAACATCTTTATCACATATCATACAATCAATTTCTCATTAGGTGCCTTGAAAAGATCGAGGATGAAGATCTCATGAACGAGGTTCATTAATTATTAAGTGTCGCACACATGAGTGGAGTCATTTTTGCAAACAAGATACATCTTTTAGGGTTCTACTAGAAAACCATGGAGTTATATTTGATGGTTATAGGTCCCTAAATGTTGAGTCTTTCATATCCATGATCACTCCATTCATGTACAAGCTAACCAAGTATACAAAATATATATGTCTTATCGCATCTCTTCTTGGGGAATTGACATGATTAGAATATACATCCTAACACTTGAAATGTGAATTTTTTCATTCTAGTCACAATTGACTACATCACCTAATGGTCCAAAGTTGTCTCTATCACCAATGCTTCATCTCATTAAGTGATCAAGTTCCTCAGGACAACACCATGAGAAAACATGGAATACCTCACAGAGTTGTCTTTTAAAATAGTATGAACTTTGTATTGAAAACTAATAAGGTGTAACCGAGCTCCTTGGTTATGAAACACCATTGAATGTTTCCATAGTTTCCTAGATGAATGGATCTATGGAGATACAAACAAGAACCTAATAATGATACTCTAGAGGACAAACATATCATATCCCAACTAGTACGAACATCTTCCAGAGACTTTGATGGTATATCAAACGTCTATCACAACTTCCACAGGAGCCACACCCTAATCTCTTATGTAGGATATGGTCTACAAATCGAGGTTGATATTACATCCCTTCACATACTATAGGATATCCATATCCCTGTAGAATAATGGGTCGAATACTAAATATATTTCTCGAAAAAAAGGTAAAGAAAGGTGAAAGAAAGAGTAGAATTACATATAATGCTATCAAACTTAGCTATTTTAGCATTCAACTAGAGTGTCCATCCATAGATCGTTATCAAGGGAGATCTGGTACTCCACATTTTTTAAAATGATAATGATAAAGGAAAGTTCCATACTAGATGGGAGGTAAACTACATCACACACAATATCTATGACTAGGGAATCTGACACCTAAAACAAATGGATGGGAATATTGATCTTCACACACAAATGTCGGTCTCATCAAATGCTACTTCTATTTCATAGGTGAGTTGCATCAATATCAATCATATGATGGCACAATGTACGTAATAAAACTCCCACATATAAATACATTTAATCTACATAAATAGACCCCTATGTATTATGTGTATGCCTGATCTAGTGAGGGTCAAACACCATAACTATAGGGTCCATGAAGACATCGTCGTGATATGCCCCAAAAATTTACCTATATAAGATTACCCTCAAAATACACAAACTTCAACTTAAAAAGTCATGGGTGTGAGTTGGGCATAGAAAAACCCCAAGTTTACATTTTCATTTTCCCTAAAGATACGACAATGATAATAGCACCCATTTGTGGTCATCACATGTTTGTTGAGAAAAGAGGTGTACTAAAGCTATAAGTTCTCTGAGTAGAGTTATGATTTATCTACAAGTCCATGGTATCTTAACACCTTTACAAGAATGAAACTCCCCTAAATTTTCATATTGAGATGTGCCATCTTCCTAGGTCATGGGACATAGGAACGACCACTGGACTGGAGTAGAGGTCAAGATCCATCATTATTGTCTATTTCTCACCCTGTTATGGAATTGAATGACTCATAGACTAACATAGGATCCATAGATTAGGAAACTCTTTACCAGGAAAAAACCCTTCATTCCATCCTCGTGGAATCTAAATTACCTTACAGAGGCTCTAAACATCAATGCCAACTCAATGTCCTAGAAAAATACCAAACTTGTAGGCACCTTACAACGTCTTTATTAAAGAATTACCCTCTTTGGGAAAATATTAAAACATCCCCAATCAAATTTAAAAATTTCACTCTAAAATTAGATATATGCTTGTGATCAACTACAACACTGATGCATGTTAGGAGTATATCTAAATGGGATGTCTCTGACATCTAGAGATTAAACCTTATTGGGTGTAGAGTTCTTGATTACATAAAAACTACATGTCATAGACATAGTACCAAGAGAAACAACCATAGTTAGTAGAGGCCCCAGTCCATATTCTCCCCTAGATGAAGAATCCTCATGTAGAAGAACAATTTGCAAGAATCTAAAGGGAGGAACAAACTATGAGTAGCAGGGTGAAACATGAGACAAGCTTAAATATGCTTGGGATTGTAACCCTCAAACTCTAGTGACAAAATATGACAGGGGGTCATTCATACAGATGTCATTCTTTCTACACTACATAACTTACACAACCACCCTTTTCACCTCAAATGAGTAGTTCAAGAAATCTCGACCAACCTAACACCCCTAACTCCCAAAAGGGACTATAGAAGCTAAAACCTCGATAGTGACTAGTTTTGAGCTATTATCCTTAGGGATACAATGATGTTCATCATGCCAAAAGTTTTAGATTATGTTTTTTGCATGGCCTCAACCTCCTAACTAGGTTTAAGCATAGTCTTAGAGTTGAATATCAAATAAAAAGCATCTAGTGTCTATAAAAGCATGAATGTGTCCCATTAAGAAACATTCATTCTATATTTTTTCCTAACCATTTAGATGCTAAATGTGTCCAGTTTTTCTACTCATTTCATTTCCAGATGAGACTCTGGCACATTCACAACAAAAGTGTTGTAGTTTGGGTTTTATTTTGAGTGGTTTCTACTTTAAGCATTATTCATAGAATATATTTTTTGGATAATTTCCTTACATGTTAGCCTTGGTTAGACTCCTAACATTTTGTATACAATATTTATACTGAGAAACATTCATGATTTAACTATCATGTTACAAAAGTGCATCATGGCATATTTTTATAATACTTATAAAATACAATACATTAAGTTTGACTAATGAGTGATAGAATTATCAATATATTGTCTTTTGATCCATAAGCATCTTTATAAAACATTATGAAGACATTATTAAATTGAAACTTATTGGTTGAGGATGATAATGTACAAAAAACATGTATTTACTTTATAACGTGATGTGTTCATAGTTTTCATTTTTTATTAGATAGTACGTTTTCTTTAAATATGATATGTGAATTCATTTAATTTTAAGGGAACATGTGTAGTTACTAGCATTACAAGATCAACAAAAAGTTAAAAAATGAGGATATTGAAAATAGTTATGGTATACTTAACATAAATCAATTAGTTTTAGAACCTCCATTTCACTAAATGAACTTCAAGGATGGCATATGATTCTCATGTTGTTCTTATGTAGAGTGTGATGTCCAAGAACATGATCAGGAAAGTAAGGAGAGGATAATTATTATTTTCTTACTAAACCAATGTGTTATTATAAGGATAAAGCCTATTGTGAAGCCCCAGAAGGCATCACCAAAGAACAGAATTGGAAGTCCATGAAAGAATGTATACTGAAAGAGAAGAATAAGTTTGGATTGAATTCCATTATTAGATACAACATTCTACCCTTGTTTATGTTGTATCATCTCATCGTCTTATTTTTACAAGCATGGGGTCCAAAATTATAGACAACCAGCAGAATGGATGATTTTGCAATGCTCGAACCATGACTAGCATTATAAAATACACTAATAGTACCAAGATTCTTATAATTTTTTTAATATGGTATTGGCATCAGCTTGAATTGGTTGCAAGGTTCTTATATATAGGCTTTATGGTTGGTATATTTACTAACCATGAAAGGATGAGGAAACCGATAGAACTTAAGTAGATGAAAGAAACACAAAATATATGTATGAATAGAACAATTTACGTGAACCTTAGTTAATATAGATATTAGTGTGAGGCCTTTTGTGATGCATTTGATGACATAGAGATATAGATAATGTAAATTGCAATTACCATCCATAAATTATGAAAATATAAATGTAAATTCCATTCACACAAAAGCTTTTTTTCCTTGCAAAAATAATTTCACCACCACACCAAGTGACTAGAAAATATGATCAACATGCCTAGAAATCAATGCACTCACATATCGTCCAAGAGTTACCACCAACCCTATTGGGAAATAGAAAGTGAACAAATAGAAATGTATCGATTAATTTCATCAATGGAAGAAGTAAAGGCAATAAGATTGCATAGTTTCTTAATTTACGCACAACAACATATAAAACCATGTCATTCTAACTAGATGTGTCCTCATCATTCCTGTCTCAACTCAAATGATTGTCAAGACAAAGGGGGAAAGTATTTGACTACTAACATGGTTTTGATGGATCAAGAAGGTTCATCTATAGTCAGTTACCGATGCAATTTCTACATATTTTTGTCCTATAAATAGAAATGTAAAATTAATATCCAAGTACTAGGGTAAGAATGTATGATCGACAAAGAATATCCAAATAATATTTGATTTAAAGTTGTGGCTATAATCAATTAAACTTGTGGTGTAGATCATATTCATTTAGGACTCCACCGCTAATCCTAGCAACTAGAAAAATCAGATTGGCCTTCACAAAAGCTAAAGCACTCTTAGATCAACCAAATGTTATCCCTACCTAAAGGCCCAAGTCCTAACATCTGCATATACTCTTTTAGTGTAAGCACCTTGAAACTAGCAACTCGTGGTATCCAAATGGGTTCACAATACCACAAGACAACAAGACCTAAACTCCACACTCTCCACAAGGAGAAACTTATATGACCTTAGGGTTAGGACGGAGTCATTCAGGCAAATGATGTGATCCTAGTAGGTAGGTGAACGAACGCAAAACTAGCTATGTCTATCATAATGATCATTGGAAGAACTAAAGCCACAAAGAATAAGACTTCTTCTTTAAGCTACATACAACAATATGTGAAATGATGTCTTACATGCTGCCTCAATGATACTCTAGACAAAGATAAATTGTTTAACTTAGCTGCGAGGTTACCTCTTCAATTGTGAGAGATGTTCTATCCTTAATGTGAAACTCTTTGAGCATTACTCAAGGCGGACACAAAATTCTCCAAGAAATATATATGCCTTAAGGTTGGGACAGAGATCTCAGATGACTTGATAATCTATTAAGCAACTGAAATCTTCTCATAAATTCTATTCAAAATTTCATGACTAGGTGCTCATAGTTCCCCTAATTAACATGGTCCTATAAGGTGACAGACACATACATCTGATTGGCCTCAGTACTTGTGCCGGTCTTCATAGCTTCCTCTCCCAGCCCCAGGGACTTTGTTCTTCTTCTTCTTGAATTTGAATTGTGCTTTAAGTGATCGGTGAACTAGTGTAACTTGTGTTTTGGCCTGCAAAGATACAGCGGGATGAATAAAATAACTTTCTTTTGAAACAAAAACAGAAAGTTAAAAACAGAGAATCACATCTCACATAAATTAATTATTTTAAGGTGATGTTAGGTATAGCACAAACATAAACGTCAATAAATAATCCAACTAAACATAAACAGAAACAAATCTAAATTTCTGAATGAGATAACAATTTAAGAAAGAATGTTCCCTGGATCTCATGAAGGGTGCAATGTCTCGAGCAGTGAGCTCTGGAGTGACGGTTTCAGATGTGCAGACTCTTTGCTGCTATGACTTCTCCTGCGTCTCCTCGCTACTGGGGGTGGTGTGGGATTAGGTTGCAAACGTAATTTAAACAATCCTCCGTGGGGTAGTTTGGACGTAGGTAGACAAGGAATTTGAAGAAGTATTTGATGCACTTGGGGACTCGGTTGCACTGGTGTTTTAGGTAGGGTTATTAAATCTACAAACTTTTCGAGCCCAATGTCATGGGGAGATGTCGTCGATTGCTTGATGCGATCTTTGTGCCCGTTCATATGGCCTCCCAAGGCCTGGAAGGTTCGGAACTTTTGCTGGCATGTTCTGCACCCGAACTGGTGCTCATCCAGGAATTCCTTCGCGCCTGCGTGGTTGTCAACAATCATTCCTTGCTGTTCCGCCCTGCTACGGTGGCCACGGCCGCGTCTATCGTGGACCTTGCTGATTAGTGGGAACATGCCGAAGTTGTTACGGCGTTGTTGCAGTTTCTTTGGAACGTGAATGCTATTCCATGCCTCGTCTCGGGGATGAAGATCGGTTGAACCAGGCAGCCGCACCGGCAGCTTTCGTTTCGTCTCCTCATCATTACGGACATCCGTTGCATCGCGGGCCATGTCTGCTTGCCATCCTTCAGTTTCTACGACGGGTTTACAATGATGCAAGCTCCAATCCAGCACTCGGTCGTCATCCGCCGCATCCCAATGCGGCGTCGAGATTGCCATGCTGCGACTCGTGCGCCGCATTGTGTCTGTTCCGGCAATATATATGTAATGCCTACATAGTTAGTCTCCGGAAAGAGATGGGAAAGAATGTCAACAACATTATTACTTAAGTTAAATTATCTTTTACTAATCCAGGAGGAGGTTGGACTAGATGATGGAATCTATTGAAAATGATAAAAGTGGATGTTAACTGAAAGCAGAAACTCATATAATCGAGGACTTGTGATTGCAAACGAGCCTTTATAAGACCATGAAGCAACCGGGACTAAGAATTAAAATGTTGAAAGTTAACGCGGGGTAGGCCGTGGGGAAAAGTCAGTCGTGCCCGTCTAGTAGTACCCAATGCCCGGTTCAAATCTTTGGCCCCGACTTAAGGTGATGTGTGTGCACCTTACAATTCCAACCGTACACAAACCTCATTATTATATTTTGGAGGTGGGTTTTTGGTAGAAGTATGATTGAGATTGACTAGGATATATTTTGCAACATAGAGTAGGGGATAATCTGTTTGGCCGAGCCACGGTTACTCTCACTCCAATGGGTCCCTGTTCTAGAGTTCTCTCTTGGCTCCCACATGGCTGTTTTGGGGGATTTTTTTTTTTAATATGCATCGCTTTGTTGTTTTCTTTTAAAAGTAAGTCTTATGAGAGTATTTGTCCCATTATAATTGGGTTATTCTATCTCTTTGTGAGTGTTAACTCTAATCATGTATGATATGTTGTCATGGTGTAGTGTAAGACAATATTCCCTCTACATTTTGGTCAAAAATATCTCTTCCATCTACAATCAATCTTTCCCTTGAGATTCAAACACAAAGTATCATGTGCATGTATATATGAGATACCAATATATGCTATACCCACTTGATAGTAGGGAGAACCTCTATCTAAAACAAATATAAAGGTCTACTACCCCAACTCCCACTACGCTCAAACTAGACAATTTTATAAGTCTTATCACCTATCATCTCGAATGAAATAGTGAAAAGATCTAAAGGGGGTGAATATAATTTTTGGTTAATTTTAAGCAAATAAAAATACTTAGCTCACAGAAATTTAAGAGAATTAAGCAACCACAAGAGGACAAAGAGATTTAGAGTGGCTCTGTCAAAAGATGTCAGTCCACTACCTAGTTGTTTCCAACCAAGATTTCTAAATCATGTATTTTATTCTTTTTTATATGTCGATACACAATACAGAAAATTATCGGTGTCTTTTGTGGCGCAAGACTAATCCTCCTTTTCAGCTAAAGGAGAAACTACATCTTCTTTGATGGGCCGTGGAAAGTCACCCTTTTTACCTCTTCCTTGACAAATGCGGAAGAGCATCGTTGCTTCACTTTTTCTTTAACTGCCAGTAAAAGAGCACCAAGTTGAGAAGAATCCTTCTTCTCACAGGTTCCTAGACAACCTTCACTCTAAGAAGTAGCCTAAGAATAATACAATTCATCATCATCGTCATCATCATCATCATCTAAGCCTTAGTCCCAACTTTGTTGGGGTCGGCTACATGGATCCTTTGTTTCCATTCATCTCTATCATGGGCCATATTGTGGTTGAGATGTAGAGATTCAAAATATCTCTTTATAAGTTCATCCCATGTTAATTTAGGTCTTCCTCTTTTTCTATTTATTGTGCTTGACTCAATAGCATTGCTTCGTATAGGCACATTTGTCAGTCTGCACTACACGTCCATACCGTCTGTGTGGGCCCTCTCACAACTTGGCATCAATGCTCGCCACCCCCACTTTATTCCTGATATAGTCATTTCTCGAGTGATCTTTTCTTGTCCTTCCAACATCCATCTCAGCATACGCATTTCAGCCATGTTTATCTTGTTGAGATCTTGTTTCTTCATCGCCCAATATTCACTCCCATATAGCATGGTTGGTTGTATAAATGTTCTATAAAACTTCCTTTTTAACCTGAGAGGGATCTTCCGATCACATAAAACTCCAGTTGCACTCCTCCATTTCAACCATCCTATAGTAATCCTGTGACAAACGTCATTTTGGACATCCTCGTCTATTTGAATAATAGAACCCAAGTAATGAAATTTATCACATTTTTTCCAACTTGGCTCCATCATTCACACTGCGAGATTGGCTAAAATTGCAATGCATATACTTAGTTTTGCTCTTGCTAATCATCAATCCATTTGATTCCATTGCTTTCTCTAACGTTCAACTTTATCATTCAATCCATCTTTAGTTTCTTCAATCAAAACAATATCATCAGCAAATAACATACACCAAGAAATATCATCCTGAATATTCTTTGTCAACTCATACATAACAAGAACGAACAGATATCGACTGAGTTTGGATCCTTGGTGTACCCCAATTATGATAGGAAAGGTTGGTGTCTCTCCTCCAGGAGTCCTGACACTTGCGGTAGAGCTATCATACATGTCTTTGATCAAGTCATTATATTGGATTGGAACACTTTTTTTCTTCAAAACCATCCACAATACCTCTTTGGATACTCGATCATAAGTCTTTTCCAAATCAATAAACACCATATGAAGATCTCTTTTGCCTCCTCTATACTTCTCCATTAGCCATTAGAGTCATTTGTTAGGTCTAGAGTGTTTTTAGTGGTCAATTAGCCATTTGATTGAAATTAATTATCTTGCAATGGCTAATTTGATCATTAATCAAAAGAGATTTTAGAAACTTTTTTGGTCCACAATATTGTCGTCCGGAAGAGTCTCAGTTTAAAATATTGTTGATCGGATAAGGTCCTTGGGTCAAATTGCTCTAAAGGCTATGTTTCGATCCATCTGCTCGGTCAAATGACTCTAATTCAGTCAAATTTTCTTTGACTGAATTTCTCAATCGAAAATATTGTCGACCGATATTGACTCAGAACTCTAGATATGCAAGGCTATTTCTTGATTTTCTAAGTCTTCAATTGAGTATGTCTCGGTCCACAAAATAGTCGACCAAGAAGGACTTTGTGCCAAGATTTGCAATGTATGTGAGGTCATATTAATGACTCATATGAAAACTATCAACCTTAAAGTTTTCATGTGAGTCTAGGATAGGGTTTTGGTAGGTTTTGGAGGATCATCACTTGTCCTTACATCATTTCTATCAAGTTATATGAAGAAAAAAAATGTAAAAACAAATACATAAATATATAGTAAAACTTGATCCAAACTTATGATTGCAAGGTCTTTGTAGTTGGATCTTGACTTAGTTCCTTGATTACCTAAAATACTTAATACACATGTTAGTAATACAATTTGGAAAATATTTGTACCATCAAAATATGAGTGTGTGGCATATCCCAATAGCCAACAAATAGATCTTCTAGTAAATTTACATTGCCTCTTGAGATAATCTCCTAAGACCCTATAGAATTTGCATTATGTGATACCCTAATCTTGAGTTTTTTATAAACCCTACACTAGTTTAATTGAGTACATGTAAACTCATTTATTTGTACTTTATACGCTTTAGTGCAGTAAAATAAGAAGTATGAGTTTAGCACTTGGTTGTGTAATTGATTTTATTTACAAATTTTAGTTTAATTTTTGACAAATTGGTAGTCTTTCCATCTACTTACGCTCTTATTTTATGTTTCATTTTCCTAATAGATAAGATTGCATCAATGATTATATAATTCAAATCTAATACTAAAAATGAGCAAGATGTCTCGTTCTCAACTTTCATATCAATGAAGCAAGTTGAATGTGTAAGAATCCTAGGTTTTCATATAGTTTTTTTTGTCAGCGAAAACTCATTTGAAGTTTGATATATACAATAATAAATGTAGTCAAATGGGATCATGAGGAGGATGAATTGAGCTAAAACTCTTGACAATATTCGTTAGACCTAAAAAATATGTCACACGATAATGTTGTAAGTATGAAAAGTAAGGGAGAGAGAGATTGAACAATCCACAAGTGAAGGTACAGTTTATAGTGGTTCCATTATGTAACTCCACTATCTGGAGGGTTTCACTCGAGTTTTCAACCTTGTGTCACTCCTTATATTTCATTATTTGAGTTATAACAAATGACCACCTTTTTCTAGATTTACAGATAACTAGATTCCCATTTACATCAAGGGGCTCAATAATCTTACAAAGGACTTACCTATCCATGACCAAGAGTTTTAACTTAACATGGACTTACACACTTTTTCAATGATTTGTTGGCCTTCACAAAGGACTTACCCACTCTTACAATGAGTCTTTATCCTTCAAGGACTTACCTACACTTGATTTGGATCTTCACCCTTTGACTTCACATTCACTAAGGAGAAGCTTTTTACTAAGGGCATCCTAAACTTCTTCTTCATCTCATCTCTTATACAAGGGAGAGAATCTTCACCTTCATGAGAGAAAGAGAGTCTGGGAGGTAGAGGAATGAGAACCTCACAAGATATACATGAAATATTAGCTCTCTTATAGATTTCCTACTCACTCTAATCGATCTAGCAAGTGATTAAGCTCATGAGTGTAGATGGGGGCTCAGGACACTTCCTCTCTCAACTACAATATAGAGGCATTTGTAATACTTGTCCAACCATGGGATGAAGCCCAAGCGATCATATTTATAGTTAAGTATGCCTCCTTGTTGCTAAAATAATTTAGGATGAATTGTAGCCATTTTAGAGGAAGTCCAACATATATATTTCATTTTTTTTCACCCCTATGTTGACTATATTCTACTGCAACGAAATGCCTATTGTAGTGCAATGGACCGAGTTGGTAACGCGTCTGACATGCCTTGTTGTCTAGGCCTTTTTGTGGTCATCCAAGTTGCCTACTGGTCAGAAACTTAGTTCATAGGAGATCCTTGAAAGCCCATGAACAATGTTGAGCTATACCAAGATGAAAATTGACCTATTTCACTTGATATTTTAGGTATTCCAAGACCCTACAAAACAAGGAGCATGTTTGAGTTTGTATGAAACAAGATACAAGCATAACACAAGATATATACTATTTGATGAACATACTAGAACTACATATATAAAGACTACTGGTAGATGATATCACAAGTTAGAACTACTTATACACTCTAGGTCATATCAAATTATGCTTAAGCTTAAAAAGCTATGGGTAGATGCAGAGAAATGTTCATACAAAGGAATATTTAAATTTAGTAAGCATGAATGGATATTACTCATTTGCAAATATCTCTCACTACCAAAAGATGATGACCACTAATAATGTCAAGGTTGCATTTAAATAAGATATACATCTTGAAAGATGTAATGAAAATGGTGCAAGGGAAAAATTGAGCAGGTGTGGGTAAGGAAGCTAGTCCTACTGCATTATTTCCCAGATGTAGTGGAAAATGTGCAAGTGCAGTCTTTTTGAAGGAGACATGTAAAAAATGAGTTCAGCAAAAAAAGATCAGAGTGGGATCTTGGAATGTTGTCTCTTTGATAGGAAAGCCATCAGAGATAGTTGATACCATGAATAGAAGAAAATTTAACATTATTTGCTTACAAGAAACCAAGTGGATAGGGGAACGATGCAGAGAGATCGGAGGCACAGGGTATAAATTTTGGTATACCTGCAAACATAGAAATGGCATTGAAATTATTATTGATAAGATGTTGAAGGATAATGTCATCAAGATCATACAGATGGGGGATTGAATCAGAGATATCAAATTTGTTCTTGGGGAAAAGGTTTTCAATATTATTAGCACTTATGCCCCCCAAATTTGCTTTATTGAGGAGCCAAAGAAAGATTTTTGAGATAAAATGGACGAACAGATGCAAGAAATACCGATAGAGGAGAAGATCATTATTAGGAGTGACTTAAATGGCCATATGGGGAGTGCAATGTTTTATATGAGAGATTCGTTGAGGTTTTGGATATGGAAGTAGAAATGGAGGAGAGAGGATTTTAGATTTCATAGTTGTTTTTTATTTGATCTTGACAAATACACATTTCAAGAAAAGGGATCCTCATATTATTACATTTAAGAGTGGGCACATCATAACCAAATTGATTACTTCCTTACAAAATGACTGGATAGAAAAGTATGCAAGGATTAATTAGTAATTACTGGAGAAGAACTCACCACCCAACATAGTATGGTGGTTTTGGATGTGAACATGAAGATCAGCAGAGGTAAGCATAACATAAGCCAAGATAGAATGATTAAGTGGTGGATCCTTAAAGGAGAAATGAATTTGACATTTTATGATAAACTTATCAAGGAGAAAACTTGGAACTTGGAATATCCTGTTAACTCCCTGGAAAAGTATGAGTGCATGCATAACAACAATTGCCAAAGAGGTTTTGGGAGAGTCCAAAGGGTGGGCCTCCATGGAAAGAGACATGGTGGTGGAATGATGAAGTAAAAAAGATTGTTAAACTCAAAAGGGAGATCTGTAGGAGCTTGCCTTGATCTAAAGATTATGCAACTTTTTAGAGATACAAACAAGCAAAGAAAGATGCTAAGATAGCAGTTCAAGAGGCGAGTTCTTGAGATTTTGATGAGATATACAAAAGTTTGGACACTAGAGAAGGCGAAAAAGATATTTATAAAATGGCTCATATAAGAGAAAGGAAAGGAAGAGACTTGAGTTAAGTAAAATTCATCAAGAATGAAGATGGAAGAATGTTGTTAAAGGATGATGATATAAAGAACCAATGGAGAAACTACTTTGATAAGATTTTTTATGGAGATATTGTGTACAATGTAAGAGACTCGTGTGCATGAATGTAAGAAATATTACTTGCACATGATGATTTTCACTATCCGAGGTCAATAATGCTTTAAAAAATATGAAAATAAAAAAGGCATGTGGTCTAGACGGTAATCACTTTGATGTTTGGAAGAATATGGTGGGTGAAGGAGCTATGTGGTTAAAAATTTTATTGAGTAAGATTATGAATACAAAGAATATGTCAGATGAATGTAAAAATAGCACTACACAATTTATTACAAGTATAAAAGAGATGTTCAAATAGCACAAACTATAAAGGTATAAAGTTGATGACTCACACTATGAAGCTTTGGGAGAGATCTCTTAGAAAAGGCTAAGATTAATTAACCAGATATCACACAACCAGTTTTATGTCAAGAAGATAAACAACTGATGTTATTTTTCTAATAGAGGTCTATGGAGAAGTACAAAGAAAAGAAAGAGATTGCCATATGGTGTATATTGATCTGGAAAAAGCCTATAGTCGAGTACTTAAGGAAGTATTACCGATTGTTTTGCATAAAAAGGGTGTGGCTATCCAATATATTGACCTACTTAAAGACATGTATGATGGATCAACTTCCAGTGTTAGGAGTCCTATAGGAGAGACACAAACTTCTCCAATCACAGTTGAGGTACATCAAGGATCAACACTCAACCCTTATCTATTTGTTCTTGTAATGGATAAGTTGACAAAGCATGTTCAAGATAATATCCCTTGGTCTATGTTATTTGCTGATGATATTGTGTAATTGATGAAACAAAGGAAATATTGAATGATAAAGTTTAACTTTGGAGAAATGCATTTGAATTTATTGGATCTATGATCAATAGAAACAAAATGGAATATATACATTGCAATTTTATCCAATCCTGAATTTTGCATGGTAGGGTTAAGTTGGATGGAATGGGTGTACCAATATGTGATAAGTTTCCTTACTTGGGATCTACTACTAAAAGGGAGGGTGAGGTTCAAGATGACGTTTTTTATGGGATCACTGTAGGATGGTTGAATTGGAGGAGTGCAGCCGGAGTAGTTTGTGATTGGAAGATCCCTCTCAGATTGAAAACTAAGTTTTACATAACAAATATACAGCCAGCCATGCTATATGGGAGTGAATGTTAAGTAGTGAAGAAATAATGCCTCAACAAGATGAATGTGGCCGAAATGCATATGCTTAGATGGATGTGTGTGAAATATGAGAAAAGAATGTTTGAGGAATGACGATATCAGAAACAAAGTGAGGGTGGTGAGCATCGAGGACAAGTTGTGTGAATGTCGTCTAAGATGGTATGGACATGTGCAACATAGACCGACAAAATCACCTACTTGAAACAATGTTATTGAGTCAAGAACAGCTAAAAGAAATAGAGGCATACCTAAATTAACTTGGGAAGAGCTTATAAAGAGATATTTTGAATATTTACTTCTTGATCAAAGTATGATCCATAACATAGCTGATTGGAAAGAAAGGATCCATGTAGTCGACCCTAGCATGGTTGGAATTAAGGCTTAGATGATGAGACTATGATGCAACAAGAAAGATGTAGCAAGTTGAGCAGGATAGAAGCAATTTTCATTGCTACCAAGAGTTCCAAAGATATTATCATTAAAACATGCATAAAAAATCAAGAAAAGTAATGATAAAATATAGAGATATATCAATTGTAGTTGAATACGAAGATAGAGTTGTATGTGTGATAGGCAATTTGAATCATGGAAATATGCATATCAAGTAAAAGTAACAAGGGGATATCCAATAAAATAAGGTTATTGTTTGATAAGATATAGTTGAGATGGAAATTATCATCCAATAAACCATCTAAATATTATGTGCATAGTGCTATTATCTGAGTTTTGGGGTGGAAATTTTCAGCTGATAACAGTTGGTGGTGAGTCCTTAAGGTTGCCCATCGGTCAAGTTTTCTAAGGACAAACTCGGTCGATAGAAATTGTTGTCCAAACTCAAACATATGCATAAAATCAATACTAAAGGTTATTGAAAAAATATACAACATCCAAGCATGTATAAACAAATTAGTATTGCACTTTGAAAGCATGAAGGGTAGTTTTGAGCAAGAATATGATGAGAATCAAAATTTGTAAAAAATCTTTTAAACTAAATGTAAATTTCATGCATGCTTGGTAAATCAAGTAATATTTACATATGAGCATGTATACCTTACCTCAATTATTACCATTTCTTTTCCATTTGTTGCCAACCCATATACATATCCATTTCTTCTTTTATGTGGATTTAGAGACCAAATTCCAAATCAATGACTCATGTCTATCTATTTGCATGTGACCTATTAGAAGAAATATGAAATGGTACCTAATTATATTTTTGGGTCCAGCAAGTATCTTGACCACCCAAATCGTGTCACATTTGAGTACATTTCTAAAAGGGAAGTATATAGAATAGTGACTATTTATTGGCAATAGTTGTGAGTTCTCTTATACTTGGAATTGGAGATTTCTCCATTGGGAATTGAAGTTACTTTTCCTTTCTTGTTCTTTTGGATAGAATCAAATTCCATCCCATGTTTACCATCTTGATTAGCAGCATGATCAAGGAATTCATCAAGATTTTTTTTCCATTTGAGAATATTTGCATAAAGGATCTCAACATAAGATTATAATGCATAAAACAAGTAGTCGTATAAGATAATTGATTTATATCATCTCTAGAATGCAAAACATCAGTCTCTAAGAAAAGAGCTTTAGTCATGTAAAAATCTTTTTGAATATGAAGAGAAACAGCATCATTCTCTCTACTAGTCAGACTATAACAAGATTCAAGAAGATTGATTTTTTTAAGTAAGGAATCATTTTCATTTTCAATCATAGTAATCTTATAAAGATAAATATTGTTGTCACATTATGTTCCTTGAAAAACAAATACTTTGTCCTCATTTTTATTTTTAAGAGCACCAACATCAAACATGAGAAAATTAGTAGTCTTACCATGCTCTTGATTCAAACTTGGCATAAAAAGTTAGATTCTAGAAACTTAATCTAATCAATTAAGCTAGAAATTTTAACATTATGTACTTATTTGAGACTAACATTGTTCTATACCTAAAATCCATTTGATTTCATTTCAAAATCTAGACAAAGGTTTTTGAGCTTTTCAACATCTTGCAAGTAAATATTAATATGTTTAAGCTCATCCTTTTATTTATGTAAGGTATCCACAATCTTACCAAGCTTTTTATTTTTCTATTTAGTAGAATTAAAAGAGGTGTGAGTAAAATGAATAATTTCAATTAAAGATTATTTAGACAAATAGTTTAGATCTAATTCATTTTAATCTTCAGTAGAGATTTCCATAAGAGCAAAGTGTCATTTTCCAACTTCTCTTTCACTGAATCTTTCACTTGACCTAGATTTTGAAGAGTCAATAGAAATTTTATGGCCTTTATTTTTCATCGTTTGCTTCTCATCTTATTTATTGTCTCCCCTGTGTTGATGGGTCTTTTTTCCATGAAAGAAATCATCCATGTAGTGATCATTCTTTCTACATGTGAAGCACCAAGAAGGGTAAGAGGTAAGAAGATTTACATTTATAGGATATATCTTTAAAGTACATTGCATCTTCTTGACACCAAAGGATTTATCACTTGATGAAGCATGAAAGGAGATCACATTTTCCTTCTTCTTTTGATTATGATCTTGATTTCCTCTTCTTTTTGTAAATCGGGCCCTACCTCATAGGCTTGCATATTAACAATGAGTTCTTCTATAAGGAGAAGGGAAAGTAACTTGGTTTCTTATATAGATGTCACCTTCTTGTCCCATCAGAGAGAAGAGAGAAAAGAATATTTGAGAATACATTTCCATTGTCAATTGGTTGACCAAGCATTCTTAAACCATCGACAATGAGATTAAGTCTAGAATACATCTAGAAAATAGACTCCGTCTTTCTCATGTGAAAATTTTTCAAGTTCTTGAGTGAGCATGTAGACATTGCTTTCCTTCACTTGTTTTATCCCCTCATAAGTGACACATATCTTTTTATATATATCATAGGTGGTGTCACAAGAAGATATTTTGTTGAACTCACTAGAGGAGAGAGAGGAATAGTGTATGCATTTTCCTTTGGCATTCAAGGTTGATTTTATCAAGATAGTTACATCCCATTCTTCTAGCTTTCCCTCAGGTTGCTTGTATGGAAGATACATCATCTTCCATTACTCAAAACATTATCCTTGAATATGGAATTTCACTGTTCT
This sequence comes from Alisma plantago-aquatica, assembly GCA_963693085.1. Lineage (NCBI taxonomy): Eukaryota > Viridiplantae > Streptophyta > Magnoliopsida > Alismatales > Alismataceae > Alisma > Alisma plantago-aquatica. The sequence continues at coordinate 1,673,424,705 of OY856409.1, forward strand.
CTCCCAATATTGAAAGTTTCTCCCATCAAATACTAGAATGTTGGATATGAATTTCCCCTCTTATTAATTCCAATCTTCTCCTACTTGTACAAATATTTTCTTGGAGAAACCTTGGCTTTGTTACCACTATTGGGTCTAAATGGGCTCAAGACGGGGTGAGTCAAATAAACCCACTTAAAAATTTCATTATACCTTCATAATATTTTGCAAGATAATATTTTTAGTATGAAAAGCAAGAGAGGGATGGAGATTCAACAATCCATAAGTGAAGGCACAATTTATAGTAGCTTAGTCTCAAAGGATGTAGTTCTACTACCTAGAGGGGTCAATCTCTATTGGTTACAAGCTTGTGTTGCTCCCATATTATATTATAAGAGTTACACCATATGACCACTTTTTTTAGATCAAGTGACAACTAGATTCCCTTTTAGGCTAAGGGAGCCAACGAACTTTCAAGGGACTTACCTATCCATGACCAAGAGTCACTAGCCATACCAAAGACTTACCCACTCTTGCAATGAATCTTTGGCCGTCACCAAGGACTTACCCACACTTTCAACAAGTTTTTTTCCTTCAAGGACTTACCCACTCTTGACTTGCATCGTCATCCTTTGACTTTTTGTTCACCATGAAAAAAAAATTCACCAAGGGCGTCTTACACTTCTTGTAAGTGTACTTTCTTATCCAACTTAGAGAATATTCATCTTTACAAGAGAAAGAGATATTGGGAGGTAGATAAATGAGAGTCTCACAATATGTATGAAAATATCTCTCTTATAGATTTACTACTCACCCTAGTAGGTGTAGCAAGTAATTAACTTCATCAAAGTGGACGGGGGGTTAATTGGGGCACTTTCTCTCTCAATTACAGTATATGATCATTTGTACTGCTTGGATAACCATGGAAGGAAACTCATAGGTTCCTACTTATAGTTGAGGATTCCTCCTAGATGTTAGAATCCTTTAGTAATTTGCATTCTATGGGAAGTCTAACAGATATATATCTCTATTTTTCACCCCTTCAAAGACAATATTACACTATAGAAATGCATGATAAAATTAAGTTGGACGAGTTGGTATCTAAATTGACATAGCTTTTTCCAGGACCTTTTTCTAGTCGGCCAAGTTTCCTACTAGTGAGAAACTTGGTTTCATTGAGGTTTTGAAAAGACCATTAGTGTTTCCAGCTAAGTTATACCCAAGGGAAAGTTGTCCAATTGCACTTATTGTTTTGGGTATTGCAAGACCATTCAGGTGCAATGTTAATCCATCATAATTCATTATCATACACATATCAGCTTAATTACAATCTGGACAATCGTTTTAAGGGATTTATATCAAATATACAAGCATTAAATTATCAATTATTAAAATCTAGATCTATGTGCATGTATGACTTGCTTTTTCCAAACTAGGGTTTGCATGTTTAGACATTTGGAGTGTGTTTGTATAATCTAAAATTACTCAAGTAAAGTCATTAGAAACAAATAGGTGGAATGATTTAGTGGTCATAAAAACAAGGGATTAGTCAATTTAGACTTTGAGTCAATAGTCAATACTTTTAATATTCCCTAGTTTTGATTTTTGAGTTTTGAGTTCCAAATTATGAATTCAAATTTAGGTAAATTTGATTCTGTTAGATGCATAGTAGGCATCCATGCTAGTAGGAGTGGCATGATAGTGACCTACAACAACACATATGATGTTAGGGTTTACTCTACTGGTTAAGTACATCTAGTCTTACATGGAAAGGTTCATCAATACCAAACTAGATAGATGCAAACCAAAAAGAGAAGAAGTTAAAAAAGATGAAGGAATATTTACATTGATTTATACAAGGTAGAGGGTATATATAATTGGATTAAAATGATGGAGAAGGTCACACTATGTTTATTGGGTAAGGAAACCAAGATATGACCTCCCACTTGGGTGAGTGGGGGAATCACTCGAGTTATTGATTGAACCAATAGCAAGAGAAATTTGAATGTGTGATCATATTTTTGGTTGAATTGTAGGTCATATCTAGAGAATGACATGTCAAGGGTTTTTTGAAAGATGGGCATCATTGATTATAACACTACAATATCCATCTAAAAACATTACAACAAATAACCTTCTCTCATTTTTATCCAACCATGAAGCCAAACTCAAGGACTCAACGTGAGGAGGCTGCATGTGAATTTGAAGATAAAACCTGATTATACATAAATGGTGGATATAAAGAAGAAAATTTGAAAAACAAATTTCTTTATATTTTGTTTTTTAGTTTTTTCTTCTTTGCTTATTAATATCCACCCTTTACCACTATATTTTTTATAATTTCCCTCTTCTTTATCTATTTCCACATCCACGCATAAACTTTGTTCAAACATGTTCTAAATGGGAAGGAGAGATTTTCTAGGAAAGAATTTGTATACTAAAAATTGTTGCTTCCTAGTATGGTTTTATATTATGCCATAAATTCATGAGGTTTATGTTGGGTATCTCTAACCTTTTATACCATAGAAGAGCTTGAGAGAAACATGACATATAGGAAACATGCATTTTTATAATGTTTCACCCGATTATTTCCAAAAAATACAAATAATATTATTTATTTTGGAACTTGTATTTTACGATTCATTTCTAATTTATTATGAACCAAATTCATTTATGGTACTTACATTCTTATTATTATTGTTACTTATGGAAGTATAAACATTTGGTATTAGTAAAATAGTGTATACTTGAGGGAGTGGATTTATTTGGTTGTTGAAAATAATTATATATAGAAATGACAGTGAAATTATATGGAACATGCTTTGATTCTATGCACTCTTAGTTTTCATAGTTGAAATAAATTCATGTATTATGTACATCTCTACGTAAGTAATGACATAAGACTTGAATGTATACTTAGTAGAATTTATATATTCCACCTTCATTAGAGCTATCAGTTCTAACTATGAATCAAGGAAAAAGGTTTGATTGTCACAGGAGATTTATGGCGATCACGTGTAGATTGATAAATAATAAACATACTTCTTTTACACCACGAATAAGTAATACAAGATGTGGAATTATTGTGTCATTTCATGTTTGGTAAAATTGAGCTCTATATACATGAAGACTTTTTCATAACATAGTAGTGTTATTAGTTTTACTTTGTCGTTATTTATGCAATGTTATAATTTAGTATCCAGAAATAAAGTAACTAGAATATATGCATTCCTTTTATTTTTTATTTGTTACATTTATATTTTACCAAAAAAAATCTTCAAAATTAATGACATTTTAAATAAGAATTCAATGATATAAGAGGAATGTTGTCTAAATAGGGAATCATCCATTATGGAAATAATATTCTTAGTTTGAAATATGAGAACATCATTTTTGGGAAATAAAAATATTTCATGGCCTCTATAAAATGTCAATAAATTTTAAATATCAATATTCTTATTTATTGAAAGGATTTAGGATTTTTTTACCATTAACTTTTTCATAATAACTATAATCAACAATGAATGAGATTGATGTCCTAGATGGATTGAGATATCTAAATCATATGGCATGGATAAGTTCAATGGTAATTATATAATATAAATTTCATATTTCTTTGAACATATATGGATTCTCCCTTAGGGTTTTCACATCGGGGACTAAACATGTGAGATTAAAAATAGAAATTGAGAGAATATAACACAAGTGCACAAGGGTAGTAACCACTTCTACATTATGGGTAGGTCAAAATCATGGAAAATGGAAATATTTATTTAGGTTTTGGGTATCATGACCAGTATGGCTAGTAAGATTACAATTATAACATAAGGGGGTCTTGACCATCTAGGCAAGTTTTGAAAATTCTTCTAGGATTTTTAACATAAGGGACCTCCCCCAGTTATGAAGTAAATAGGGATTAATTTATATGACTAGAGTCATTGACGATGCAAAAATACATGTTATATTGAGGGACATATTAGTATTAATGTTGAGGTTCAACATATGACTAGTATGGTGACTCATATAATCTATCTAAGTGACTTTTCACTTGATTGATACAACCTCGCATATTTGAAGGCAAAAGAGAAAATAAAATGTATAAATTTAAATCAAACTAAGTATAGATATGGTATTATGAAAACATGTTGGTAAATTTGCTACATTTATTGAGATATGGAACACTATTATTTTTATGAATATATTGGTTTTTATATTACAAATAATGAGAATTTGTTGGTGGTATTCATTTATCTTGACAAATACTTATGTTATCTGATATTTGAATATGTATTATGTTGTTTCTTTAAAACTTAAATTTTCAATTTAATTTCTTAAATTTTACTTTAGTTCATCCACAAAGATGGTAAAGCAATGGATTACTCATCTACTAAGTAACTTTTAGTAACTCTTAGGAACCAGATGAGAATCTAAAGGAAGTCACTCTTCAAAAGTTGACCTTGCACAAAACATACCCTTATGGTTAATTTTGGTTAGTTAGTGGGTATTAGTTACTAAATTGTGTAACATGGATTATTTAGTCACTCCATATTTTAGAAATGTTTTGAAATTCTTTCATTTTCTTTAAATGATTGTATTGTGTAAACTCTAAATCATCTTTTTTATGTTCTTAATAAGTCTTATGATGTTATAGGTAAGACAAATATGTAAGTGTGTGTGTAATTTTAATGTCTTGAATGAAAGTTGCTTGATCCTAGTAAAAATAAATTCTTTGTGATTTTTATATAGTTAGGGTAGGTTATTGGGCCTTAGTATACCACCCTTAAAAAGTATTGAAAAAAATGCTCCACTCATTGTTTGAATGATTGATCTTATTTGACCATAAAATACATCTATAAGGCCCTTCTTTGGAAAGTTTACCTTAATATCCTCATTCTATGTATAAGAAATGTCAAAACATATTGCCTCATTTTATTTTATTCTATGTTTTTATGAGGAACATCATGATCCCAACTTGTGTATGGTTTCAAAAAATGCTTAATAAACATTTTAGGCCTCATAAATTTGAAGATTTACTTTGTATTACCCCCATAATGTCATCAAATAGATCCTAGAGGTTTTTATTACAAACCTTATAAAGTAACAAAAAATTATTATTCTATTGTTTTGAATTTCTATTTATATCATGAGTTGGTTCTTTACTAGTAAGTAACCTTAGTGATAACATAAACCCCATTTTCTTCATGAAATTTCTATGGAAGATGTCCACTTTGATACGAATTATCTTTATTAGTTGTTGTTTTTCGATGTGTTTAATGTGAGTTCCTAAACCTTGTTACTTTTCTTAGAAAAATCAAATGTCAATTGGAAATCTATGCTCCTAACAAATTTGAGACTATGACATTATGTCTTTATGTATTGTTTGTATATTATGTTTATATTTATATTTCTCTTCTTGGTATTCTCATTTTCCCAAAATAATACGGTGGTGGATCATAATTTTCTAATTGTATTTCAACATGATATCTAATATCTTCATGTGATGGTCCCACCATCATAGATATTTGCAATTTTAGCAACCATACTAGTATGAAGCAAAATAGTTTTCATTATTCCCATATTAATTCCCTTATCAATTTCTTTATCTTCCTTTTAGGATTAGACAATATGTTGTATCCCCTATACTCCACTACAACATGGTTTCCTTTATGTTTAACATGATTTTTTTGACAAGCTCAATTCATTATGTAATATTTCACTTAAAATATTAATATACACACTAATGCATACACACACATATATATGACCATATATTCATTACTAGAGTCGAGTAACTAAGTTTAGTTACACGTGATCTAGTCTTGTAATAGAGAGGCACCAAATTATAATGAAAGGATCAAACATTTAATACAAAGACTCATTTTTTAAAAAGAATGTCAATTTCATATTTTCTTCTATGAAATCAGTATAAATGATATTTGGAAGAAATAAATATATGCCCAAACTATAACCAGGAGTGAAATTTTGTAATTGAATTTTGAATTTGTAACCCAAACACTTAAATTGTAACCAGACTCATTGGATAACTAATTTATGTTACCTAGCTGAGTAACAAATAAATCCTTATAAATATACATACATACATACATACATACATACATAAATATATATACATACATACATGCACACCTGCAGTTAGTGTATGGACGAAAACCCTAAAATTTTATTTTTTTCATGCAACTAAATCCTGATTCAATATTCTAGGATAAAATACACATTAAATTGATCATATGGGCTTCTCAAATAGATGGATCCTTATTATGAAAGAGTGGTGAGTACTGAGAAGGAAGCATAACATAATGCACTGGAGGTGGTTGTGGTTATGTCTAAGACAGGTGAGCAGGCCAACGCTGCTAAGCAATCCAACACATAGATGGTGGATGAGTGTGCCTAGTAGAAGACGGGAGGGATGGAGGATGACAACCCCTTTTCTCTCTTGCAGGAGCTTGATGGAGATGTAGAGGTGTCGACAGAAGTGGTTGGGGGAAGAATGCAGAACTCCCAAGTAAGAACTAGGAGAGGTGGCGGAGCCCCTGAAAGGGGGGCCAAAATAATAGAGTCTGACGTGTATCCTCGAATGGAACCTATGAGGAGCTTCCCGCCCAGGGAAGTAACACACGCTGAGGGAAATCATTGAGCAGACTGAGGCTTCCTTAGTAGTTTTCCTAGATACGAGAATAAGAAGAGACTCTGAAGAAAGGCTGAAGGACCTTTTCCCCACAAACTGGGAGTTTGATTTGAACCTAGAGCAGATTGAGGGTGGTAGAATTGCGTTGGGATGGAGTTCGTGGCAGTGGGATATCCAGGTCATTGTTTCTATGGATCACCTTGTCACGGAAAGTTATATTAATCGACGAGGTCTACATATTATGGTCTCTGTTGTCTATGGCCATAATTTAGAACTTTGTAGAAGAAGGTTTTGGGAAGTTATGGGGAATACCAACCAAAAAGAACTTCTGCAAGTGTTCATTGGAGACTACAACCACATCAAGCTAGTTCATGAGAAGAAGGGGGATTATCAGTATCAGATTCCTATATTGCAAGATTCAATGAAGCATTGGGCAGATCCAACTTGATAGAATTGAATATGAATGGAGGAATTGCCACTTGGCAGAACAAAAGCAAGGTGAAGAGAAGAATTTCTAGTCAACTAGATCGTGCGGTGGTAAATGAAGTGTGGCTCGACATATTTCTATTTTCCAATGTCAAGCTTGGTGCTCATCCCAATAGCGACCATGCTTTGTTGGTTCTGGAACTCACCCAGCTACATGAGAGGAAAAAACCTTTCAGATTCATTATGGGGTGGTTGGAATGGCCTAGCTATAGGGAGCTCATCAAAAGAATATGGAACACTAAAGTGGAAGGAAATTTTTTGTTCATCCTTACTGAGAAGACTGAGAACATTAAAGATGTGCTTAGAGCTTGGTCCAAGGACTTTTCTTATCTCAAGATGTAATTATTGAAGCCAAGGAAAGACATGCTAGGGCAGTGGAGGCAGTGAACTCAACCCTCTCCATAAACAAAGCATAAAGGAGGAAACTACTACTGAGAAGAGACTGTTACATCTAGAAAAAGCTGAAGAGTTGTGCTACTGGAAGCTTAGAAGAATCAAGTGGATTAGGGATGGTGATAGGAACACAAGAACATACCATGTCATTGTTAAGAAGAATAAGATGAAGGATGACATACATGCCTTGCTCAAACCCGATGGGTCAGTGGTGAATAATCCAATTGATGTGGGCAGAGAAGTGATGGAGTTCATTACTCACATATATAACAAGCATATCTCTATTCCTATACATGTCCATGACTTACCGTCTAGGAGGATCACTAGTACATAACCGACCTTTAGTGTTAGTTATTTAAGGCATTTAGTGTCGGTTTCTAAGTGACACCTATGTGGGCGACGCTAAAAGCCCAACTGTTACGCATCGGTTCAAAAATCGATGACAAAACCCTTCGTGCGCCACCAAAAACATGCCAGCAAGGGACTATAGGCGTCGGTTATTAGATAAGAAATCGACGCCATATACCTTCGCACCACAGAAAGGGCGCCATCTGGGGCACTATCAGCGTCGGCTATTAGATAAGAAACTGATACCATATACCTTCGCGCCACAGAAAGGGTGCCATCTGGGGCACTATCAGCGTTGATTTATTAGAAATAACCGACGCCATCTCACCCGCTGCCACGGTCGTGCTGGCCAGCATGGCCGTGTTGTCTGGCCCACTACCACGGTCGTGCTGGCCAGCACGGCCGTGGTGTCTGGTCTCATTAGGGAAATCGACGTCAGTTACTAGTAGGACAACCGACGCCAGAACCATCAGCGTCGGTTTATTAGCTACGAAATTGACGCCACATACCCCAGTACGGCCGTGGTGTTAAGGAAATAGACGTCAGTTACGAGTAGGTAAACTGACACTGTAACTATGTGGCATCAGTTTTATACAAATAACTGACGCCTATTATTTTGTTTTGTTTTTCTGTCAGTCTGCAGACCTACTGTGGCTGGTCGTAGGATGAAAAACCTGCAGTTCAGTTATAAATTGTAGGCTTTACGACATCCATTGATATCAGCCAACAACAGGCCACAAACCTGTAAAATTAACAACAAAAATATTCACACATTTAGCAACATGTAGTTCCATTTGATTTTCACACATTTAGAAACATTCATGTAGCTAGAAATCTGTAGTTCCATTCATTTTTACATTCACACATGTAGAAACATTCATATAGCAACCAATAGTTTCATTCATTTTCACTCAGACACATGTAGAAACATCCAGACATGTAGAAACATTCACACATATATTATAATTCAGAAATTCATTTACAAAATATCATTCTTTAGTCATTATTCTCTATCAACATCCCAATTATATGTTAAAACCCCCACTACTTGTATGGTTGTTGCTCATTCTTCTCTTACTTCATTTAATTCTCCCTTCGTATAGGGAGCATGTACATCTGGTAAGGCCTTTCCTGTAGTGTAGTTAGTTTTAAACACCTGTAAAGAGAATGATGTATATATATAATTAATGAGCTATAAATAAGATTGATATATTTCATATTATCTAATGAGACTATATAATACCTCAGGAATAGTATCGATGTTCACTACGGCATATTTGATAATCATGTCCATAAATCACATCACATAGTATGCACATGTCCATCCGTTGTCTTGTGTAGCGCACTATAAATTCAAACATACAAAATATTAAAAAATACAACTAATTAAGCACTATTCACATAAATAATATATACATTGCAGTCGGGAACTTACTTCCACGTTCTTCCAAGTTATTTGTTGGTTCTTTTCTTGGGGACCTTTCCTCTCGCCTTTTTGAACTCATCTAAACCCCTACATGTTAATGTAACACAGTACATTGCATAATTAAATAGTAATGTAATAACATATGTTAACGGATATGAAAATGAAATATTTCTCACCGGAATAATGCCATTTTCATTATGTGTCCATATTTTGAATTCAATTTACTTCCCTTAGGATCTAGATAATAGACAGTAAACGTCTAGGGGACAATAACTAGTAATTCCCAATGCATACCACTAGAGGTAAAAAAAGTTAAAAAATAATAACTCAAAATCCACAATAAAAATGTAATTTTCTTATGTCCAAATTATAATAAGCAAAGTAAACTTACTCTAAATTGAATGAAGCTATTATCACCGTCTTCTTATTTTGAGAAAAATTTGTAAAAGCCTCACAGCAGTATTGTTGAACTGACGGAGGGTCTTTAGCTACTAGACTAATCAAAGATGGAATCAAAAATCCTACATGTTCGAATGCAAAATCTGCACATATCTTGTCTAAGTAGCTGAAAAATATGTATTAATTATGCATGCATTAATAAATAAGAAACCAAATCACCAGATCCTACACAAGGTATATGGATGTATAAAGAAGATCTCACCTTATCTATAGCTCTATCACAGATGTATTTATCCAATCATATCGAAACAACTCCAAAATATCTTGAATAAATTGGTTGCTTTCATATGATTGATCTACAACATCTGAATCTATAGAAACAGTTATAGGGCAATTTATATCATGTTCGCCTAACCATATTGTCATACCCCTACAATTAGGACCTGACGGGACAGGTAGGTCCTGTGGAACCCAACTAGGTAATGTAGGAGGTGGAGGTGGAGGCCTAGATGTTGTGGGTGTCTTCTTTTTAACATGTATATATATAATTTCAGATCAACTGACATCATATACACACACTAACAATTTAACGTAATGTAAATTTACCATACAGTTTCAGTAAAGAGGACATCCGCTTTTAGCCATAATATCTCTCCGCCTTCTGCCTCACCAAGCGTTTCACAATCTGGGTGGGCATATGGCAATGGAAGATCCATCCACTTGGAGAATATATGTATCGGGCTCACATGAATCCAAATAGCTGGTAATGGAGACCCGTGAAACATTTCCCCTGGTAGGGATGGGTAAGTCGACGCCTCTGCAAAGACATATTATTTACTTTTTATACGGCATGGCTTCAACCCCTACAAATTTTTGTGTAAAGAATGTTATATACATATATACATATCATCTTTTTTTGAAACGACTACAATTTCATATATACATATCATCTTGAAAACATATCATCTTGAATTAAAAAAACTAGTTACTATGTCATAAAAATACTTACATCGGATGTGCTAGGTGGTGGGTCTACAGGATTACTGTATGAAACTGTATGGTAAGTGTATGGTACTGTATGGTAAGTGGCAGTCTGAGATGCATGTCACTTTTTCAGTGCTTCTTCGAGTTTCCTATCAACTAGCTTATCTACATATACATGGATAAAATAAACGTTATCTTCTAATTATTGAATTCTCTTTTACAGTAACATTATAAAGAAAGAATATGTTACCTCTTCTTGTGAAAGTCCCACTTTTGGGACATGTTTGCGCTGGGATGGCCCAAAAAAAGCTTTGATGCCCACACCAGCGCCTGCAGCCCTAACACGTCCAGGATGCTCTGGGTTACCCAGAGCAACTGTCAATTCATCCCTTATGCCCTCAGGGATGAACTTTCCTTATTTCCTTAGCTCGTGCAGCTCTCGCTAATCGCCAAAACAAAAATTTGTAATTAAGTAAACACCACAAATAATCAATATTCGAACGATTGTTGTAAGAGTTGTATTTTACCATTTTTGCAGCCGCCTCAGCAGTTGCGGGCTTCTTTATTTCTCCCTTCTTATTTTGCCGCCCAGCTATCCAGACATCATGGTGAGGCAGAGGTGTGCTACCTATAGTAGAGGACTCCTGAGTAGTAGCAGAGTGAGCAGTAGCCTCAGACTATAGTCTTTGGTGAATGCCTGCATACCCCTTTGGACCCATTGTGTGGTCATGCACATTCAGTGCACGCCTTGATTTTTGTGCCTCACTGAGGGCCTAGTTAGTATTCACATTAATGATTTGGTTAGTAACACTAAATGTTAATCTTTAATATGTTAATACAACATATATTAATGAGATTGGGACTGACGCCTAATACCTTGAATTCATCAGTTTGCCTTGAAGCAACAAACGCGTCCCATTCTTCTTGGTCCAGGAAGTTCCATTGTTCAGTGGTTGTCTTCTTCCTCTTGTCACCTTCTTTTATGTATTCTCGGGTGTTATTTGTCCTATAGTTCCTTAGGACTCCCCCACAGCGTTGCATCACGCATTTACGATGCAGCTTTTCATCCAATTCAAATATACTCTGCAAAATAGAATTGCTATTAACTAGTATCCAAAAAATTAGTAATCTACAAAATAGAATTACAAGTTAATAATAATTCACACATAAATCCTTCCATATTACATCTTTCTTCTCCTTAGGAATTGTATGCCAAGAATCTATCTTACAACCGTAATGGCTACGAGTAACATACCCAAGATATGAAACAAACAAATTGTGATTCCATCGGATGCATTTCCTGCATTATCAAAATCCACAACAAGTTTGGGTCCATTGCCCTTTTGCACTATTAACTTCTTCATCATAGTGATGCCCCTTCTCTTGTCAACTTTTTGGTGTTGTTGATCAAGTGCCTCAAGTTCTTCACATGGTACATGTGCATCATCAACCTAAAATTTGACAAAATAAACACATTTACAAGATATAACTATAAATGGACATATAGATATAAATATATGATATATTTTTAAAACTTACATTGTGAAGTGGCGCATTGATGTCCTCACCCTCACGGTAATCATCAGCACGGTCATCAGGAGAATGCTCATCCATCTGAAAATTCACATTCACATTGTAAAGTTCACATTGTAAAGTAATTCAAATTGTAAAGCTCACATTGTAAAGTTCACATTCACATTGTAAAGTTCACATTGTAAAGTAATTCACATTGTAAAGTTCACATTCAAAAAAATAAAACATATAAAAAAATATAAGCATGCCTCTAATATTGCGATTTTTTATCAATTAACAATCCTTCATTGTGATCTCCGCGCACATACAAGTCATCATTAGTTTCAATATTTGTTGGTGTTGGCAACCCAACTGAGAATGGACTGGAGTCATCATACTTATCATAGTATTGTTCTTCATCTATAGGATCTTCAATGAACGGTCTTTTACCATGAAGAACAACCGACCATTTATCATTTGCAGGATCATCGATATAAAATACTTGTTTCGCCTGTGATGCCAATATGAATGGTTCACCCTTCTCGCCAATCTTTTCAAAGTTCACTAAAGTGAAACCCAATTCATCCACTATAACTCCTTTGGTGTTATCAACCCAATTACATTTGAAGAGTAGAATTCTGAAATCTATGTAGTCAAACTCCCATATGTCTTCAATGACACCGTAATATGACATTTTAGCTTCACGTGGACTCTTATCCTTTGCACTTGCAAAAAACATAGTCGATGCTTGAAGGGTGACCCCACTATTTTAGACGACACTCTTATAATCTTGGCGCTTTGTGTAATATGTGAATCCATTAATTTCATACCCTTCATAAGACATAACAGTCAATTTTGGTTTAAAGGCGAGGCATTTGATAATGATATTAGGTGTTCAAGAACAATCCCAAACCAGGGACTATCCAAGATTTACTCCTATTATCTAGACCCATCTGGTTTTCTATTTGTTTGTCTTATTTGCAATTAGGGGTAGACACTGGATTTTGATGGTAATCGTCCCAGCCACGCTAACTGTATATTATCTAGACCCATCTGATGTTGAAGTAGACAGTGTGGGACATGAAATGAAAGTGCCTTTATTAAGCATTTCTATGGTGGTAACATTTGATAGTGTCCAATACAAAATAACGATTGGGCCTGCGGCTAGAATGTGATGCGCTACATGCAAAATATTGTCAGATTAAGAGGTAAAATGAATCCGGACTCCATACAAACAGTATATAACTTAGTGATTGTTCATTCTAATTTATACCAATGTACAAGTAATATAAAGAACAATGATTGTTCACTTTCTAGGCCAAAAAACACATGTGATGTCATTCTTATATATAATAAATGTGTACCACCTATCCCATCCTTGAACACCTAATCTCACTAGTAAGTGTATAATGTGTATTGGGTTTTCAAAAAAAATTCGGCAGCATTTCCCCGCTGTTCACTAAGTACATATGTACTTAGAGAACAAACGGGGAAATGCTACTGAAATTTTCTCAAAAACTCAATACACATTATACACTTACATCCTAAGTGAGATTAGGTGTTCAAGAACAGTCCCAAACTGGGGACTATCAAAGATTTACTCCTAATGACTAAATTTTGGACGGGTTTCTAGGCCAACAAACACAATAATAGATATGTCCATGTTAGGGTTTCATCACAATTGATGTTAGGGTTTCATCAATGTTAGGGTTTAATCAAATCAAATTAGGATGCTAGAATGGACAAGTTTAAATCTTATTTCAACATGCATCAAAATTTACTGAATTAGGTCAATCATTAGGATTAGAAGCACAAATATATGCAAGAAAAAGATTTGTTTGTATCCTAGAATTTACATAAAGCATTACATAAAGATTTGTTCATATCCTTACCAACAGAAAATACGGCCATGGCTGTGTTGGCCTACCACGGCCGTGCTAGGCAGCACGGCCGTGGTGGGCCAACACAGCCACGGCCGTGTTTGTTGTAGGTAAGGAGCTAGGGAGAAGAAAGAACAGAGGCTACGGCTACCTGGAGGCTACGGTGGGCAGCAGGCAGGCAGGCGGCACGGCAGGGAGGACGGCGGCGAGCACGGAGCAGGAAGCGACGACGGCAAGGAGGACGGTGGGCAGCGGCAAAGAGGACGGTGGCGGCGACACAGAGCAGCAGCAGCGGCATCCGGCGTCGATGGTGAGAAAGCAGCAGACAGCGTCGGCGGCGAGCGAGAAGCAGCAGGTGGCGAGCAGCAGCGGGTGGGCGGGTGGTGACGCAACAAGAGCAGAGAAAGGGGAACAGTTTCTTCGTGATGAAACAGAAGAAAGGGGAACAATTGTTGTTCATGGGTATATTAAGTTGGTAAACGGCGTCGGTTATCTAAAACAAACGACACCTAAACGCTTCGGCGTCGGGTGTTCTTTAAAAACCGACGTCCAATTAGACAAATTTTTCCCTAAAAAATTTGGCGGGAACCATTATCGGCGTTGGTTATCAAAGGATAGCCGACACCTAAGTTGGACTTTTTCGCACAAATTTTCATCTTATATAGGTGTCGGTTAGATGTTAAAAAACCGACGATGTATGTGACACTTTGGGGCCAATTTTTTTCACTCGAAAATTGGATTTTGCGGGCGATATTAGGCGTTGATTTTCTGTTACCAAGCCGACGTTGAATACAAAGCGGTACACGTATCTTGACTATAGACGTCAGTTTACCTACATCACCGACGTTGAATGTTATAGGCGTCAGATTTTCTAAATAATCGACGCCCAGAAAAGTGACATTGAATGTTGTTTCTGTACTAGTGGATTGACAATACTGAATTGGATGTTATGTGGTCCTACATCTACTGAGGAGATTAAGAGTGCTCTTTTCTCCATAGGGGCTATGAAAGCCCTGGGCCTGGATGGCTTCAATGCTAGGTTCTATCAAGACAATTGGGACCTAATCAAAGAAGATGTTTGTAGAGCAGTTAGATGGTTCCTGGTTGGTGGAAAGATGATGAGGAAAATGAACAATGCCTTTATTAGACTCTTACCCAAGAAGAACGTAGTAGAGTATACGAATGATGTGAGACTGATTTCCTATTTCTCAGTCATTTATAAAACTATTGCTAAGTTATTAGCAAGCAGATTGAAGAAAGTTATGTCATACTTTAATACTCCCTCCCAAACTACCTTCATTAAAGGTAGAAATATCTCTGACAACACTCTCCTTGCTGCAGAGTTTCTTCTAAACTTTGGTGTGAAGAATAGCAGTTAGAAGGTATGCTTAAAGCTGAATCTAAACAAAGTGTATGATAGTGTTAAGTGGGAGATCCTTTGGTTGATTATGCAGTCTTTGTGCTTCTCAAATAGATGGATCCTTCTGATGAAAGAGTGTGTTACTACAACCTCATTTTCTATCTTGGTGAATGGCATTCCCTATGGCATGTTTACTACGACCAATGGTCTAAGACAAGGTGACCTTTATCTCCCATGTTGTTTGCTATTGTGATGGAACCTCTTTCTAATTTAATGGACATAGAAGTTGATGAGAAGAGGATAAGGTCCTTCAAGCAAGGAGGTGTGAAATTTATGCCACATCTTATCTTTGCGGACGACATTCTTTTCTTTCTAGCAGGTAATGTCTAGATCCTAAAGAACTTATGGAAAATGATGACGAAGATGGGTGATCTTACGTGCATCTTGATGAGTGATATTAAATCCAAAATTTATCTTTCTAGATCATGTGACACCAGGAGAGGTAAACTCAAAGCAGCGGTCGGCATGGAGGAAGGGGTATTTCCCACCCGATACATGGGCATACCAATATGTGGAGGCAGAGTTAAGGGCAAGGATTTTAGTGCTTCTATTGATAATATTAGAGAGAAAGTCGATAGTTGGTCTGGTGTGAGGATGAAGGAGATGTATTTTTTTTTTAGTGCCCACAAGAGGAGGGTGGGGTGAATAGAGTACCTCCTGGCTTCTTAAAAAAAAGGATGTCCATGGGCCGAAAGATTAGTTCTTGCTAGAACAGTGTTGACAGGAAAAATTCACTACTAGTGTATGCAGGTTGATATCCCTATGTTCATGTTAGAGAAGTTTTAGAGTGTCATTGTTGCCTTTATTTGAGGAGGCAAGTTCCACACAGTGGCATGGGACACAGTGGCCAAAAAGTACACATAAGGGGGGTTGAATCTTATTGACCCTACTGATCTAGCGGTTGTTGCAATAGGTAAAACACTTGACATCTTCCTCACAAATGATAATTCATGCTGGAGTGTGTGGATGGCTAGAAGGTATGGCGATAACCTAGAGATTTTTGGTCACAATACTAGATGTAGAGTTTGGCGCTTGATGTGTAGCAAATGGAGGGAGTTCAGGGGTGATTACTGCAGGGTGAATGGGAAGTGGGGTTGCGCAATGCAACTGTCCTTCCTTAGAGAATTGCCCACTTTTTCACGTCGTAGGTTCCTTGGTTCCAACTTCTTTGAAACACATACCACATTCCCAAATAGAGTAGTTGTTCTTATAAATGCATTCTGAGTAAACTCCCAACCTGGGACTGATTGAGGAGATGGGGACTTAACTGTAATCAGATATGTGTTCTTTGCAAAAATGAGGTGGAAACACAAGAACACCTATTTTTCGGTTGCAACTACTCTAAGTATATGTGGTGTAGGTTGTGCCTAAAAGTGGGTTGGGGTGGTGATCTACCCACCTGGCTCTATGCAACCATTTTTTGGATGATGGAGAGAATAAAGTAGAGCCAGGGCATAGGCACTTTTACTGGAATCGCTATCACAAGAGTTTGTTACTACATATGGAAAGAACAAAATGGGAGAGTCTATGGGAAAGGGGGAAATGATGGTTTGTTGTTATTTGATAAGTTTGTAAATAACATGAATTGGGTTTTTATAGAAAAACTAGGTATGGGGAGGAATGTAAATAGCTTGATTCTCAATCAGTGGGATTTTGTAGTGTAAGCCCACTTGTATAGTATACGACGGCCATACCCTCTATACTTTTTATCATTTGATCTATCAGTAATATTTTACCTTCTCCAAAAAAAAGTGAATTTGTATTCATAAACAATCTAAAAGCAAAGTTAACTAGACTTTTTAGGTGAAATTATTTTCTCAATTGTTTGCACTTGATAGATGAAATCTACTTGATTTTTATTTTCTTGTTGATTGCCAAAGGCAAGCGAGTTTTAAATATTACTTGCCTCAACTCGTCAATCACTTGTAAGTATACAGGATCAATTGTATTCAAGGTCGTACCACAGGGACCTAGGCTATCTAGCCACAAAATTGCTAACTTCCAACAATCTAAGTTGGTTTCAATTAAAAGGTTGGTTGGATCAAATCAATTTTAAATTTTAAATAAGAAAATTAAGAACACTAATCACTTGGAGAATGATTAAAGATCAGATCAAGAGGATATTGGATATGAGATTTCACTTCCACATTATAGCTCAAATAAAAACCACAAATTCACTTATATTGGTCAATCTCCATAGGGTAGGTTGATTTCATCTAATACATTTCCCAATGATAAAACATAGTCTTAATCATGTATAACATTCCCATGAATATACACAATTTTGGTCTACAACCTAGAATGCTCAACATGATCCTAGCCATTCTCATGATCAATGGCATATTGTCAAAATGATTATACCCTACCTCTTAATAAATCTTTCTAGAAATAATAAAAGGCATAAAGCATGTAAATATGGTGGCCAATCATGCATACAAGAAGACAAACACTGTAACTTGTTTTGAAATAGAAGATTAACCAATACTTACACATGAAATTTGGATCACATGAGTTATGAGATGGGAGCTACTCTCCCATGTCCAAGAAAATGAGTTTACTCACTCGTGGTGAGGAAAAAACATGCATAAATGATATGTAAATGAAAGGGACATGAGTAGAGAGAGGAATTACAAATAGATCCATAGGAATGAAGAACATATGGAGATCTCTGACCAAAGATGGAGATCCTAGTCTGAAAATGTTGCTTGCTCTAGAAAACTCCTCTCTATAGCTTTGCAAAGGGAAAGAGAAGAGAAACTGATGTGAGAATGGGTTCTCTCCTGAGAAATGCTAGCTTTCTCTCTTAGGTTGCCCCTCTAAATCTCTACTCTTATCTCTAGCCTCTAACTGCTCCAAATGGTATGTGGTTCGCTTCCCAAAGGAAGTGACTCATTATACCTAATGAAAATGAGAAATTGTTCTTTTAAAAAATTGTAGAAAGTAAACATGACACACTGTGTTTGCAAGTCACACACTGTGCCAAATCTGGTTCTCTGAAGAAGTCGTACCATGATTACAAGTAACACATAGTGTGAGTGGATCACATGGCGTAAGAACACTTTTTTGTCAAATTTTGACTTCTTTGCTTCACGCCATATTGTCAGGTGACACACCATGACTGTAGATGATTCAATGGTCAACTGACTGATAGTCACACACTACGTCTGTGATCCATGCTGTGTTGTAGCTTTTCTCTTGAGTTTTGAGCTCGAAGCCTTGGGGTAACTCTGGAAATGTCAAAAGGTCAGAATTTAGGCATTATTCTTTCATTGTGAATCGAATGTGATGTACATGGAGTTCAAATCATGGCATGAGTGAGCTCAATAAGAAACAAACATCTTAGCATGAATTGAAGTACAAATGTGATTAAATTGAGTGAAATGTATAACTAAAATGGCATGATAATATGATATGATTTGTGCATATCAAATCCCCCTAATCTTGAACCCTTGCTTGTCCTCAAGTAAAAAGAACTGGATAAAATGGCTAGAATAGACAGATCAGCAAAAATCATATCTTGTTGAATGTGAATTGATAGATCTTGGAATGGAAATTTTCATCATTTAAATTTGTGACTAAAAATGAACTCAATTATAACTCTTAAGATAAGATTTTAAATTCAAATAGGTATTCCCTTTTCCTTGAAAGAAAAAATTAGAGAGAAATGAGTAAAAACAATATGACATAGCCAAAAATATAATGATTTGCCACATTGCTCAATTAAATTAAATATTTATCTTCCTACAGTGACATTGTTATTCAAGAAAAAAAATTCAATCAAATTTCAGTGTACGGTACTCAACTGCTAATATAGGATTATGTGCACATGGAATACCATTTGGGGATTAATTTCCCTCTTCTAAACATTATCTCCAATCTTCATTGGGTTGGTGGAAATGTGGGCGACTTAGCCATCTTTTGTGAGGTTTGGATTTTTAATTAAAGATCAGAATTCCCCCTTTTATGTTATTTTGGCTCTGCTTTGGAACCAAGCAGCCTTATCTATTCACCCTTCATTATTTTAATCATGCAGGAAGAGTTTCATTTTGTTATACTTTTCAATTAGAGCAGTGAAAAATGCATTATAAGATTGATAAAGTCATTTTTATCATGACTGAAAGCTCTGAAGTTGAAAATTTCAAAGCATTTGAATTATTACATGGTTTAAGAACATGAGTGAGATAATTGAAGATCATGTTTAACCAAACACATAAATATGGAGATGAATAGCCCAAATTTTCAAAACAAAATCAATTAGGATGATTTATGCCCAATATATTATCATATAGCCATGTTCTTTGCAAACTAATGATTCAAGAAGTAAGGCACATTGATCAACATTATTCACACAATATTATTGCAATGATGTGAGAAGAAATACCATACATGCAAGCAACAACTAAACGACTAAAAGAAAATGACATGGAAAGTAAAACTAAAGCTACCAGTCTATTTTACCTCCCTCCCCTCAACTTGAAATTTACATGGTCCTCACTGTTGTTGAATGTGAGAGATGTGGGCATCCTGTTCATCAAATTTGTGCTAAACATAACCATATAGTTGCCTCATGTCTGGGTATGTTTAAGTGTAATTCATTTGTGTTCTCGTGGAAGGAGGCAGTGGAATGTCATTCATGGTGAAGGAAGACTCAGCCTGTGCACCTGTAGAAAGTCCCTCATTTTGAAAATATTTCCAATTTGCCTTATCCTTGAGAGTTGTCGGTGTAGGATTGGGAAACTGCATGACAGATGACTTCTTGTGAACCTTGTGGAAGACTTTTCCATTCTTACCCTTGCCTAATAGCTCAGTAGAAATGAAACAATCACAATCAACATATTCCCCTCCATCTAGGGTATCAATAGTAGATAGATCAACATCTAAAGCAATAGCAAGTTTAGTGTTAATTCCTCCTATCATGATATTGCCTTTTGTTTCCTTTAGAATTTTTACAGCTCTCAACATGAAATGGCACTCGATGTTCACAAAATAATTATTCACCATGTCCCACAGGAAAAACATATCAAGTTTACCTACTACACCTTGTGGTTCTTTTCTTGCAAAAATACATGTGCTGAGAACATGGTGAACATATTAAAACATCATGTTGTGACCATGAGACAGTCTAGCTTTTGCAACATCATAGGAGGTCTCCTAAGTGATTTGGATCCAAAAGTTGATAGGTTCAAATTATCTGTCATGGTAATTTTTCCATCATAATCAAATTTAGAAAATCGCAAAATCATTTGAATTTTAGTTTAAAAGGTTTGTTCATAAAATGAAAAGAAATCATTCCAAAGGGTTCATGTTTGTTAGACGGGTCTTCTGCTACTTTGAGAATTGTGAGTAATTCATAAGTCAGGCGAGCATAAGTAGAAATGCAATTGAAACAATAGAAACCCAGACCAAGAACAAGCATATAATATTTATCCTCATTCTAAATGCCTAGCCTTTCCATGTCGTTATCACATCCAAACCTGATCGGGGCCATTCTACAGGAGTCAAGGTGGTGGTAGATATCGTCTTCCTCTGTGTTTAGTGTAAAATGTGCCAAGGAGATGTAGGGGACACCAGAGAATGATGCCTCAGGGTCTGGATGGAGGCTCTTTGAAAAAACCTTCATTCTAGGCATATTTCAACTTATGGATAGACCAACATGGCATAATGAAGTGGTCACACAGTTTGTTGATGTCGTTCTTCTTCAATGTTGTGCTAAGAATGACACAGTGTAGAAGACCATAGGGACTGTCAATGATTCTTGACATAGACTGAGAAGAACATGTCATAAAGGCGGTAGCTATGGCATGTCGTGACTATAGAATCGTGGATCTGGTATCCCTATTGTAGCAGGGCGGCGGCGGTTGTTGCTTGTATTTCCCTTCGTTGATCTCGATGGATGGAGCTATGATCTGGAAGTGAGTGAGGGGAGGGTAGTGATTGATTGTCCTTCATTAGAGGATGAGGGTGGATAGTGATCGGCAACGATGGGGGTGTTCGCCTCCTTGATGCTTCCGGAGTTGCAGCAATAATGGTGCACAGTGGTGGTTGGTGAATGGTGCGCCACATCATGAAATTCAGGAGCAAGGGTGTAGTAAGGAGGCAGCTGCATGGCATGAGGATTGGAATAGAACAAAGTAAAGTTTAGGGTTTGGTCTCTTAAGTTGAATTGTGACACAACATAATGCAGGACCACACGACATAACACCTGATCGAATTTCCCCAATCCGCATCGAGTCACACACTGTAAGGACTTGCTACATGGTGTAAGGCCAATTTACTGAGGACTTCAATGATTTTGGTCTCAAAAATCACACATCATGGACAATATTGTAAGCCGAGTCTTTGTGAAAGTTGGCCATTTTTCTTATGAAATTCACACATCATAAATGAAGTCGACATGTTGTAAGATGGGTTTTCTTTGAAACTGTGATCTCCATCAAATAAATTCAAAATATCGCATATGTGGTTGATATGGCATGTCGTTGACATTCCTATAGATTGAAATTGTCTTTGATATTGTGCACATTGTGTTTTCTTTGAGCGTGATGTAAGGAGCGATTTCTGTGAAATTTCATGAATTTGTGATATTGTCTACATGTCATGTGGGGTGGCCCACACGTCGTGTGGTAGAAAACCTTTTGCATATCTCTGTCTCCTTGTTCAATCTGATAGAAACAGACTTCACCTACAAAAATATTGATTATTACTTGATGTTCACACACAAATGCACTACTCTAGTACCATGAGGTCTTATTCAGAAATTCATGACTAACTAAGTAAAACTAAGAAAAATAAAACAAAAGAAACTATCTAGATGTGGGGATGTCTCCCACAAAGGCCTTCCATTTAGAGTTTCAAAATAGACTTCATTATTCTTTAGCATGGTTCAGTAAGGGAGCACGAAGCTCCTAGTTCCATCTTTCCTCCTTCAGTGGCAAGCAATGAACACAAAGGTTTTCCTATCTTGGAAAAATCCTTGATAAATCGTCTATAGAAACATGCATGGCCAAGAAAGCAGTGAATGTCATTGAAATTTTATGGGGTAGACATCTTCTCTATTGCTTCCACTTTCACCATGTCAACTTCAATACCTTCATTAAAAATCACATGGCCTAGTACTTTGCCAGATTGTACCATAAAATGACACTTTTTCCACTTCAGTACTAGGATGACATTTTTACAATGCTCAAGCACTTTAGATAAATTAAATAGGCAATCATCAAAAGAATTTTCATAGATGTTGAAATTGTCCATAATAACTTCCATTGTTCGTTCAATAAAATCAGAGAAAATAGCCATCATGCAACACAGAAAAGTCATGGGTGGGTTGCAAAGACCGAACAACATGTGTCTATAGGTGTATGTGCTATAGGTGCATGTAAAAGTCATCTTTTCCTAATCTGGCAGAAAAATTGTATTTTGAAAACCAGTGAATAATTGTCAAGATAGCAGAAATAAGAATGATTGGCTAACCTCTCAAGCATTAAATCAGTAAAAGTCAATGGGAATTGGTCTTTACAGGTTGCCCTGTTCAACCTCCTATAATCTATGCACATGTATAGTCATGTGGATACACGGGTTTGAAGCAATTCATCATTATCACATTTGATAAAAGTTGCACCCCCCCCCACTTTTTGGGTACTACATGAATAGCACTCACCTAGGGGCTTTCACTTATGGGGTAAATGATACTTGCATCTTTCAACTTAAAATTTTCCTTTATAACAACCTCAAGAATATTTTGTAATAAATGCCTATTAGGTTCTTCACAAGGCTTAACATCTTCCTCTAGATTAATTCTATGCATGAAAATGGAGGTTGATGCCTTTCAAATTGTCGATCAAATAATTGATTACTTTTTTATGCAAACACATTTCATTTAGAAATTGATTTGTTTTCCATCTACTAAATCAACATTTATGATGACAGGAGATGTAGAATTATGGTTAAGAAAAGCATATCTTAGCCCCGGAGGAAGGGGTTTTTGTTCTACCTTTTTCTCCTTGGCGGGCTTGCTAGAGTCATCTTTCAATGATGAATCATCTTCATGAGATGGATGTGGTCTAGTACTGGAAACAATGTATAAATTTTATGTATCCATGGAAGTGTTCAATTCGTTCTCCTCACAATCATCAACAAAATCTAAAAGTTCTTCGTCTTCCTCCACAAACTTGTCAATACAATCAACTAGGCACGTATTCTTCATCTTGTTCAGAGCTTTCATTACATTTTAGAAGAGAGAATTCCATTACCACCCCTCCTACTTAAGAGTAATCTTGCCTTCTTGATCAAAAACTATGCAATCATCTTGTAGAGGAAGGGTCTTCCAAAGAGAATAGGATTGGATGGAACTTCATTCATATCTGTCATAATGAAGTTAGAAGGAATAAAGAACTTTCCCACTTTGAAATGCACATCCTCAACAATTCCTCTTGGATACTTGATGGTGTGATTTTCCAATTGAATGGCCATTTTTGTTGTCTTCAAGTCTCTAATGTCAAGTTGTTCCCCCAATGCAAAAGGAATAAGGCTTATGTTGGACCAAAGGTCAACTAAACTATTATCAAAAGTTGTATCACCAATCTTGCATCACATTTTGAAGGAACCTTGTTTGTCGAGTTTCTCTGGTGATCTATTTTGAATGATGGAACTCGTCCTTTAAGATAGAATGATAGTGTCTAATTAATATGTCCTCCTCCTCTTGGTTAAGAGATCTTACAGGAACTTTGCATAGGTCGGCATTTCAACAATGACTTCTTTTAATGGAAGTTTGACATACAGTTTGTTGAGGATGTCCATAAACCTGTGAAATTGTTCATCTTCTTTATGGCATGCAAACCTTTTCAGAAATGGGGCAGGTCGGCTTGTAAGATGGTTTCTCTTCAACTGTTTGATCTTTCTTAGCATCATCTTCTTTGTCATCTTCAACTTTCTTCTCATCTACCGACGAGGGTCTTTCAATAATATTTCCACTCCTTAAAGTAATGGACTTACATTCACATGGATACAACTCTGGCTGACTTGGCAATGAACTAGAAGAGGCTCTTTGATTTTCTAGGGCCTACTGAGCAATCTCATTTTCTATAATCTTCTCATGAGTATCAATGTCATTTACTTTAGAAGAAAGTTGATTGATAGCACCCTTTCAAGGGTAACCCATGTTCACAAAACTCATCATTTTTTTGAATCTGTGTTGACCCAAAAGTCTCAAGCATGGTGTCTAAGTTGACTTAGGTTTAGGTTGATTGTAGTTCCTACTGTTGTTGAATCTCAGGAGTTGGTCATTGTTCATGGGATGGTGGATGCCCACTTATTGTTGATGATTCTGGCCTTGGTTCTACTGATGTTGATTTAATTGTTGGTTCTAAGGATTTTTGTTCTTGTAATAGAAATTTAGGTGATCTCTCCATCTTGGATTATAGGTGTTGGAGTAGGGGTTGTAGAGTTGCTTGTTCAAAAAACTCCCTATTGTAATATTTCGCTCTGATGCCTCTCCAACATTCATGTGGGGAAAAACAAGAAGAAGAGTCATTCCCTGGGGCTCCACATGCTTCACACACTTGCTCTGCTGCTTGGATGGAGTATGTAGTTAACTTTTCAAACTTCTCTGATAATGCATCAAGCTTGGCTGCAATAAGATCAATTGCATCAAAGATGTGTTTCCCACTTGATTTCTCAGTTGTGCCACTTGATGAGTGGGGTTGGCTGGTTCTTTCTAAGCTCAGCTAGAAATGGTTGAGTGACATATCCTCTATGATTTCATATGCTTCTCTATAGGATTTGTTCATCAGTACCCTGTTTGCAGTGGCATCCACAGTCGTCCGGGTGTTGTATAATAGTGTGTTGTATAAAGTTTGTAGCACCATCTAGTTGGTCAATCCATGGTAACAACAAAGGTGTTTTAGATCCTTAAATCTATCCCAAGTATCATAAAGTGGTTCACCCTCCTGTTGCTTGAAATTGGTGATCTAACTCCATAGTTGAGCAGTCTATCAAGGAGGAAAATACTTAGTGAGAAAAGCATTTAGTATTTCATCCCAACTCTTGATGGATCACTTGGGCAAAGAGGAGAGCCGCACCTTGGCTCAGGCTCATAGGGTATAAGGGAACAAGAGTAGAAATACTCCTTCAGATGGAATACCATTAATCTTGAAGGTGTTCATGTACTGTAAAAACTTGGCTTTGTGAAGACTCGGATCTCCATAGGATTTCCTCCAAGCTCGATTTGCTGGATCATCTTCATAATGGTGGGGCTGATAGATATGTTTTTAGCCTCGATAGTTGGAGGATTAATGGCTCCACAAATGTTGATGGAAGTCGGTACAATAAATTCCTTTAGAGGGTGATAATCCCCCATTTCTGGTTCTTCATGATGATTGGGCGAAGGAGGTGGTGAAGATGTTGAATGGCATGATGATGGTTGTGATCCCTCCAAGCTTGAAGAGTTATCACTCTTCCTCGCTCTCCTTTAGCTGAAAAAAGTTCACTCAAATTTCTGGGTCTAAGAAAATGGACGTCTCAAGACCCCTCTTAGAATGACACATGCAACCTACAAAAGCAATATGTAAGTGAGAATCATAATACTTAAAAGGTATCACAATATGAAAATTGGAAAATGGTGACTTACTATCAAATACTAATTAGCACTTTTACTCTAATAAAAAGTTACCATAGTTCCCCGACAACGGTGCCAAAAACTTGTTGATTGCCAAAGGCAAGTGATTTTTATATATTTCTTGTCTCAACTCATCAATTACCCACAACTAAATGAGATCAATTGTAGTCGAGGTCCAACCATAGGGAGCTAGGTGCAAAATTTCTAACGTTCAACAATCTAAGTCAGTTTCAATTAAAAAGGTTGGTTGGATTAAATCAATTCAAATTTTAAACAAGAAAATTTAGAACACTAATCACTTAGAGAATGATTAAAGATCATATCAAGAGGATCTTGGATATGGGAATTCACTTCCACATAATAACTCAAATAGAAACCATCAATTCACATATATTAGTCAATCCTCATAGAGTAGGTTGATTTCATCTAGAATATATTTCCCAATGATAAAAGATAGTCCTAATCATGTATAACATTCCCATGCATATGCATGATTTCATACTACAACCTAGAACCCTCAACATGATCCTAGCCATTCCCATGATCAAGGACATGTTGTAAAAACAATTATTCCCTACCTCTTAATAAATATTTCCAAAAATAATAAAAGGCATAAAACATGTAAATATGGTGGCTAACCATGCATACAAGAAGATAACACCATAACTCATTTTGAAACAGAAGATTAACTAATACTTGAATATGAAATTCGAATCACATGAGTTATGACATGTGAGCTACTCTCCCATGTCTGAGAAAATGAGTTTATTCACTCATGGTGAGGAAATACATGTATAAATGATATGTAAATGAAAGAAACACGAGTAGAGAGAGGAATAATAAATAGATCCATATGAATGAAGAACTGATGGAGATATCTAGCCAAAGGTGGATATCCTTCTTTGAAAATGCTCCTTGCTCCAACAACCTCCTCTCTACAGTTTTGCAAAGAGTAAGAGAAGAGAAAATGAGATGAGAATGTATTCTATCCTAAGAAACCCTAGCTTTCTCTCTTAGGTCACCCCTCCAAAGCTCTGCTCTTAACTCTAGACTCTAGCTGCTCCAAATGGTATGTGGTTCGCTTCCCAAGGAAAGTAGCTCATTATATCATTTGGAAATGAGAAATTATTCTTTTAAAAATTTGTAGAAAAATAAACATGACACGTCGTGTTTGAAAATAACACGCCATGTCAGATGTAATCATCCAAACAATTCGATCCATGATCACAAGTAACACGCCGTGTGATGGATCACACAGCGTAAAAACAATTTTCTGTCAAATTCTGGCTTCTCTGCTTCACACCATGTCATCAAGTCACACATTGTGACTACAGATGATTCAATGGTCAGCTGACTGAGAGTCACACGCCATGTCTACAATCCACATGTTGTGTTACAGATAATTATTGAGGTTTGAGCTCCAAGCCTTGGGGTAACTTCAAAAATGCCAAAAGGTCATATTTTGGGCATTATTATTTAATTTTGAATGGAATGTGATGTACCAACAATTCAAATCATGACATGAGTAAGCTCAACAAGAAACAAACATCTTAGCATGAATTCGAGTAGAAATGTGCCTAAATTGAGTGAAATGTGCAACTAAAATGCCAAGAAAATATCATATGAATTGTGCACATCATTTCTCCCAATGTGATAGTAAATTTTGGGTTTCCATTTTAAGTGATATGTTATAGAGAAAATTATATTTTATATAAAAATTGATCTAACAATAACTAAATAATGAAATAAATATAGGTACACATGTATATCTCTAGTTTTAGAGAATCTAGAGAATTATTTTGATTTTTCTTTAAGAATGTTGAATTCTAGGAGTATATTTTTTTTAACTATGGTATTTTTATAATCTTAAGAAGCATTAATTTGGTTTTCATATGTGTAAAACATCTAAGTTAGTCTTAATATTCTTGCATAGAGTGTCATATATTGTGAATTTAGGGTATCTAGATTTTAATTGTTCAAATTACTTAGAATTGAGAATACAATTCTGAAACCCTTGTTCTATTTTATAAATGAACACAATTAGTATTTTTCAAAACATAGTGAATCGTGAATTGAGTTTGTTCCATATGTGAATCACTAGTTAGTCAATATTTAGTTGCATAAAAGTAATAACAAGTAAATAAATTAAAATTAAATCCATGAACAACATTTAAGTCTTTCTAGGAGGTTTGTACCTAGAAGGGTGAAATCAATGATTGACTATCATCTCAATCTAGAATAGTGTCAACATGAGAGAAGACATAGTTGGGGGGGGGGGGGAATTGGTTATATAGGTGAGTGACTGGAGGCTCATGCCAGGAGAATATCACCTATAATATGATTGACTTTACATGAATCAAAGCAATACATGCTTTTGAGTGGTGTATTAATATAAAAAAATGTCATATGTATGTGAGGATTTCAAACTAGTGGCACCCCTCCTGATTATTCATAATATTGGGTAACTATTGTACATATTTTGTTTAGTAGTCATTAGGCTAACATGGAATCCTCATTGCATACGAGGTAATTGTAGTTGGCATTCTTCCTATCCCTCATTTTACCTTAAGTCTTGTTTGGTAAGTCATGTGGTATTGGTATTCACTTGTTTAGTACAATCCAAGTGTATTCAGGGTAAATTCTAAAAGTGAGTTAAATAGTTGTCAATCAGATTTTGTGGATAGTTCCACATATATTCATCCAAGTATTTAATAAGCTTAGCTGTGAGAAGTTTTCATTTTCTTCTTTTATCTAAAATACTCATAAT
Source organism: Alisma plantago-aquatica (assembly GCA_963693085.1). Classification (NCBI taxonomy): domain Eukaryota; kingdom Viridiplantae; phylum Streptophyta; class Magnoliopsida; order Alismatales; family Alismataceae; genus Alisma; species Alisma plantago-aquatica. The sequence continues at coordinate 1,673,453,557 of OY856409.1, forward strand.
ATGTCTTATAGTATCTACCCATAAATTATTAAGGTTCATTATCTAATTGATAAGTAATTAATATGCCTTAAGTACCAAGTATTATAAGTTATCTAATTTATATTTTGTTGAATTACTGATTAACTGGGTATCTAAATGGGTTTTCTTAGTAATAAATAGTTGTCAGAGTCATTCTATTAATGTTACTTATGGTTCTTGCCTAATATATAAACTCTAAAATAAACGTAAACTTGAAGTAATATTAAGTAGACAAGAACTTATTAGAGTTCAATATTCATGCATGGTGTTATTTATGTTGGTATTTTGTAATATACTTTAGCTTTAGAAGAAACTTGTAGATATTAAATGTTTAAATAAAGTTTGATCATAATAATACTTGCATAATACAAGACTAAAAGTTTCTTGTGTTCTAAAATGGAAGGATTTATGTTTTTTATTTGGATTTAGTCTAATGTGCCGCATGTGGTAGGTCTAGTGTTGAGGTTTATAGGAAACTTAGGGTTAATTAGGTCATCGTGTTTGTTGGTATAAGAACATTAAATTATTGATCGAGTTGCTAAGTGACCACTGAGAGTAGGATGGGTCTAATTTCCTCTAGTACGTTTGTTTTGTTACAAATAACCAATGTTATTATTGTTCATATGGAAGAAAATAATAAGTGATCGTTGAAGATCTTTTATACCAGTGAAGAGAAAATCTATAGGGGGAATACTAGATAAGAATCAGGAATAAACAGAAGTCTATATGACTAAGTACATGGTTATAAGAATAAATCCAAGTGGTGCTAAGGTGAGTCTAGTCACACCAAGGTAAGAATGAGATGTTATAATATGTTCTAGAAATCTGGAAACAAAGAAATGTTGGGCACTACAGACCTTATAGTGGAAGACGCTAGGATGTGATAAATAGAATATGTATTTTGTCTTCATAAAATTTCTAAAAGAGAAGTGGGGTAATCATGTAGTTGACTTTGTCAAAGTTGATGCAGAGTTAGGTGGCAGCAGGTGGAGGTTAACAGGTCAGATGAGGACCTTACTTGGACTATCTTCTGGAATAATCCTGTATCACATACTATCACCCACCACCCATGTTCCCTAGTTAGAGAAAACACCATCTAGAAAATTTAAGGTAGTGTAATCATATGTATCCAATAATGAGTATATATTTATTTAGTTGGCAAATTTATGTCCCTAGATGGTTCCAACTAAGATGAAGAAAGGCAAATGCCTTGAGGTTGGTCTTATGCCTAATATTAGGGATAATATGTATGTGATCAACAACGTATGTGGAGAGAGTTTCATGTCTATGTGAGGAATAAAATATAATTGAGAAATCCATTCATGTAGAGAAACAAACTAATGAAAAGAGAATTGATTTTGAATTCTCTAAATCTATTTGTATTGGTGCCTTCTTTGAGTAGTTCACTACATGATTTTGTGTCCTGTGGGTTATGGGTAGCCCTAGGCTACTGAATCAAATTGGCAGAGGCATGTCAAGAGATCGAATATGGTCATCTCCACTGACTGAACACCACCTCAGAGATCGACTAGTAAAGATTTTGTCACAATACCTCAAAGAGGAGGTACACTGCAATATTTATGGAACGACACATACAAGTGAATGTTCAGGTTCTCCATGTCAAGTTTGTTATAATTGTGTTTAAGTGAGATATTACAAGAAAGAAAGTTCACAATTGAGGAATAGACAATCACAGTATTCTCATTGGCATTGTCACAACTATTTTACCTAGGAAAACTAGTACAATGATTTGTTAAATGTAGAAGATGTCACAAAATCCAAATTTCTAAGTAACCTATTAGATGTTATCTTTACTTTACAAGGCCCAAAATATATTTACAAAGTCTTAGGCTCAGATAGATTTTTGTCAAACTCAATCTTTTGGACCATTTTTTTCAACAAGATTCAAATCAGAATACATACACAAATATGTGCATATTCATGCTTTACATAGTAGTATATGGAATAATATACATATGGACTATAATTAAATACTCGTGAACAAAGTACATCTCCTATATGTATCTTTTAGATCTTCCATTGATCACCTAACCATGTAATTCCACAAAGATAAATAATTTGTGACATGTACCAAAGATTAGAGTTGGATCTTGGAATATTAGCTCTTTGATGTGAAAGTCTTGGAGATAGTGGATACCATGATTAGAAGAAAAGTCAATGTAGATTTCTTGTAATAAACCAAGGGGATAGGAGAATGATGTAGAGAGATTGGAGACACAGGGTGTAATATTTGGTATATAGGTATTGGAAAATATAGAAATGGTGTAGGCATTATTGTTGATCAGATGTATAAGGATGATGTTGTCAAGATTGTATGGTGGGAAGTAGAATCATATATATCAAGTTTGTTCTTGGGGGGAAGATTCTTAGCATCATTAGTGCTTATGCCTCCCAAGTTGGCCTTAGAGAGGAGGCCAAGAAGGATTTTTGGGATGCCATGGATGAACTGATGTAGGGAATACATATAGGGGAGAAGAACTATTATTAGGAGTGATTTACATGTCCATTTGGGGAGTAGGAATGCTAAATATAAGAGAGCTCATGGTGGTTTTGGATATAGTAGAAGAAAAGGAGGAGAGAGGATATTATATTTTTTAGTTGCATATGATATGATTTTGGAAAACACCCATTTCAAGAAAGGTGAATCTTATAGGATTATTTTCAAGAGTGGGAGAATTGTAGCCCAATGGATGACTTCCTTATGAGGAGGGTGGATTGTAAAGTATGTAAGGATTGTAATGTGATTTGTGTCAAAGAACTAACCACCCAACATAGGTTGGTGGTTTTGGTTATTAACATGATGATCAATAAAGGAATGCATAACCAAACTAAGATAGCAGGATCATGTGGTGGAATCATAAAAGAGAAAAGAAATTTACTTTTTGTGATAAACTCATCAAGAAGGCCACTTGGAACTTGGAGTCTTATGTTAACACTATGTGGTATAGTATGAGCTTATGCATAACAAACATTGCCAAAGAGGTTTCGGGGGAGTTAAAAGGTTGTGGGCCTCAATAGAAAGAGACTTGGTGGTGGAATGATCAACTATAAAAGGATATTAAATAGAAAAGGAAATATATAGGAGCTTGTCAAAATCTCAATATGATGCAACTTTTTAGAGATACAAGCAAGCAAAGAAAGAAGATAAAAAGGTTGTTCAGGAGTCAATGTCTACATCTTTTGATGATATTTATAAGAAGTTGGACACAAGAGAAGGGTAAAAAGATATATACAAAATGAATCATATAATACACAAAAAAGGAATAGACTTGAGTCAAGTAAAATGCATCAAAATACATAAGAAAATATGTGCACATTCCTGCTTTATATTAGAGTTCACAACAGGATATACATAGGGACCACAATTAATACATAGATGAGTCCTATTACTCTTGAATGAAGTACATCTCCTGTATGTCTCTTTTAGATCTTCCATTGATCACTTGTCCATGTAATCCCAAAGGGATAAATAATCTATGCCATGTATCAAAGATTAGATTTGGATGCTAGAATATTTTCTCTTTGACATGAAAGTCACTGGAGATAGTGGATACCATTGTTAGAAAGAAAATTCAATATGACATGCTTGCAGGAAACCAAGTCGACAAGGGAATGATGGACAGATATTGGAGACACCACATAAAAAATTTGGTAAATAGGTATTGACAAACATAGAAATGGCATAGGCATTGTTGTTGAGAGATGATGAAAGATGATGTTGTCAAGATCAGAAGGATGGGTGATAGAACCATAGCTATAAAGGTTATTCTTGGGGGAAAGATTCTTAACATCATTAGTGCTTATTCTACCCAACTTGGCCTTAGAAAGGAGGCTAAGAAGGATTTTTGGGATGACATGGATGAATTGATGTAGGAAATACTAATAGAGGAGAAGAATTATTATGAAGAGTGTTTTAAATATCCATGTGGTGACTAGCAATGTTGGATGTAATAGAGTTCATGGTAGTATTGGGTATGAAGTAGAAATGAAGAACTAGAGTGGATATTAGATTTTACAGTTGCATATGATATGATTTTGACAAACATCCATTTCAAGAGAAGAGAATCTTACAAGATTACTTTCAAGAGTGGAAGTAATTGTAGTCAAATTAATTACCTCCTTGAGAGATAGGTTGATTATAAAATATGCAAGGATTGTAAAGTGATTCATGGAGAAGAATTCACCACCTAACATATGTTGCTGGTTTTGGATGTTAACATGAACATCAATTAAGGCAAGATTAATAGAGAGAAAGATAGCAGGATAACATTGTAAAATATTAAAGGAGAAAAGAAATTGACTTTTCAAGTTAAACTCATCAAGCAGGGCACTTGGAACTTGGAGCATGATGCTAAAACTATGTGGTATAATATGAGATTTTGGATGATAAACATTAACAAAGAGGTTTTGGGGGAGTCTAAAGGTTGTGGGACTCCATAGAAAGAGACTTGGTGGTGGAATGATGAAGTATAGAAAGCTATTAAACTCAAAAGAGAGATCTGCAAGATCTTGGACAAATTGAGGGATGATGCAACTTTTCAGAGCTAGAAACAAGCAAATAAATAAGCTAAAATGGTTCCTCCAGACGCGAGGTCTAGATATTTTGAAGATATTTATAATAAGTTGAACATAAGAGAAGAGGATATATATGTATATATATATGTATGTATATGTATATATATATATATATGTATATATATATATGTGTGTGTGTGTCTGTGTGTGTGTGTAAAGAGGTGGGATCACCCCCTTACTAAAATTTTGAAGAATAAAACATCCATTCCAAAAAAACTTAAAGGTATGCTGGAATAGGTGCAAAATTTTCAAACTCCAATAAATGGTATTCAAAACAACCAAAGTATTGCAGCGGAATAAAATTTTTGACTATATTCAATTTATCACAAGATTACAAAAGAACATCATAATATCCCACAAAGGGTTTACAAGTATCACTCAACATAAGGATCTAGTAGAGGGAAATCTAAACCATAACAACTTTGTCTCCAAGCTTTAACTCCTTAAGCTAGTCTAAAACTTCATGCCTTATCATCCAAGTCCTTCACCTAGGATTGGAAGCATACCCCAATAAGAAGAGAAAATATATGACATCAACAAAGTCCAGTATGTGCATACTAAATAGGAAGTTGAGCAATATATGGAATAAATTACATCAAAGTGTAAAGGCTTTCCAAGAAAAAGATAAGGACAACCCAAGTGGGTATCAAGAGAAATGATTTGCAATAACAAAAGAGATACTTGACATAATTAAAACAACAAAGTTGTTCCATACTAGCACATGTAAAGAAAGTAGGGCACACACCCCTACAATCATAATCAACTTGCATGCATATGAGATAAGCATAGCCCTGAACAATATAAAGACAAAGGCAGCCAAGAATCACACATCTTGAACCTGGTGAGACATGGGCCAAGAATCACACATCATTCCCTGGCATGGGGAATCACACATCCACCATTCAAATATATATAACATGGTCTAGGAATCACACATCCTGCCCTGGCATGGGAAATCACACATCCACCATCCAAAATATCACAATGTTGCCATAAATCACAATGAGACAAAACCAATGCAATTATACTACTCTAGTGCTACTGAATCACACAACAGGTAAATGTTGAGGCAAGTACAAAGTATAGTCGGAAATTATACAATGTCGCCATCACAAAATGGACAGCCCATACATCCACATGTAAGTAGGAAAAAGATATCACATATCCACAAATAAACATCCACATCACAGTGGGCAGATACCATCAACAAGTTTATCATACAACATAGCACAAGATAAGATATCAAGAGAATATCCAAGACCACAATAAGCAAGATAGTTCACATGAACTATGATATCAAGAGATAAGAGTAATGTGTATAGGCTATTGTCCATAGGAACATGAGAATGAATAAGAATATGTGAATTGCTCAACATAAAAGAATAGGGGATACATCATACCTCAACTTCAGAGTATAAGCAATCCAAGTCAGTCCTAGATCCAATCCTAAGCCTCCAAAGAACCTCTAGTGAAGGTGGATAGGTCCAATAAGTAAGGTTCCCAAGCTTAGAGAGGTTGGTTTCTCCAAAAAAGCTCCTATTTTGAGCAAGAAGAACCTTCTCCACTTTAGAGGTGAAATATCCTAACAAAAAAATAGAGATGGGGTGTTTAAGGGCTCTAGGTGGGGTTTAACCATGTAAGACTAAGGTTCTGACCTGGAGGAAGGTGGAAGAAAGACTAACATCAAGAAAATAGGGAAGGGAAGGAGGATACTTACTAGTTTTGGTCAAAATCACCAAGGAGGAGCTTTAGAAACCCTAAATAGAGAAAATTTGGAACCCTAGGAGCCTTCTTCACCAAGGTAAGCACTCTCCTTTACCTTGGTATAGAACCTTCATGGACAAATAGAGTAGGAACGTTTCTCTAAGCTGGGGGAAAGAGAAGGAGAGAAAGAGTTTTCTAATTGGGAGTTGGGAAGGCATAGACATGGCTTTATAAAGAAGGGGGCACGCATGAGGTGTCTATGAGAATTTTCCATGTGTCATGTATAAGGGTGTCCATGGACATGCAAACCTTAATGGATAAGGAATAATTCAAGCACGAGGTGTCAAGTTACTTTCCATATGTCTAATGCTAAGGGTGCCCATGGACATGCAAACCTTTATGGATAAGAAAGAAGTCAAGCATGAGGTGTCCATGGTAGTAGTGTAAACGGTGCGGGTCTGGTCATACCCATACCCATCTAATTTAGCGGGTCAAGTTCCATTTATAGACCCGCATAATACAAAACTTAGACCCGCACCATACTCGTACCTGCAATAATAGCAGGTATGCGGTGCGGGTATGCGGGTAAGCAGTTCTATACAACATCATATTATTTATGTAAGAAAAATGACTATGTTATATATATTTAACACAATAAGATATCATTATCATATAGTATGTTAACATGTAATAGTTATATTAGACAATGATATATTCTATACAATAAAATTAATTGAGTAATTGTTTACATATTTATAGTCATGATCATAACATTTAATTTATGTAGAAAGTAATGTAGATTAGTAGACATTTTGATTTTAAGTTTACATATGATGTTTGTTATTGTAACTAGATTAGTTAATTCTTAGTTATATGACTAGTCTCAACCTTAGAGTACGATATAATCTCAATAATTATATTAATTAGATTAGTAAAGTATGATATATATAACATATTATTTTAGTAGTTACTTATGTATAGCGAGTACACGGGTCTAGAGGGTCTGGGTCCAAGCATACCCATTATTGGACCCGCTTATATGTGGGTCCAAGGGTATACGGATCCAAGGGTATGCGGGTATAAAAAATTAGACCCGTGATGGGTTTTTTAAGGGTCTGGATTTGTGGGTCTGTGGCTTTACTCGTACCCATTTACAACCCTAGTCCATGGGACTTTCCATGTGTCCTTAGCCTAGGAATTTCATGGTCATGCAAGACGACGGCTCATATAGGCTTCTTGAATATAAAATGTCAGTTTATGGACACTTATAGGCCATCCCAACCGACCTGCAATAGCTAAAGATAAGCTCATTTATAAAGAGGAAACCCCTAAAATGTCCTTGGAAAGAAACACCTTCAGACCAAGGTGCAACTAGGCTCCCTATGGTTTAAAAGCTAGAGAATGGTAAGGGAATATCTAAAGATTATAATGCATGTGACAATTTGCAAAGAAAACATCCCGATTGGGTAAATTGCATAAAAGTCCAGAATATACCTAAAATTGCATAACTTACACAAACAACATCCAAATTGGACCAAACTTCATCCACAAGTTAACTTTGATGTGTTGAATATAAATTTGACATTATTTACATATTTTGAAGTTATATAATCACATTATTCATTATGTATGTCTTTTTCTCATTTTCTCTCCTAAACTTATCATAATATTTCAAGGTTGTCCAAATTAGATGAAATTTGACACGTAGGCTAATTTTGATATTTAGATTATGAATTTGAAGTTTGTTTCCACTTTTGAGACTTTTTTTGTGAGATATGTCATAAGGCCCATTAACATCCCATTATCTAAATTATTCATCCAATTATGTTCCTTATCTTCATATTACTACCAAAATGAGTTATGTTGCATATTTTATGTATCTATTATTAACCAAAGATTAATGTGAAAACATTAGGCTACATTAAGGTGATAAATTCATGTATTAGCTTATTAGGATCATACTAAACATCTATTTAGGTCTAACCTTCAACCTTGTTTAGCTAAGTCCAAAATGTCAACTTCCAGGGTAGGGTCTGAGATCTAGTATGTTACAATATATATATATATATATATATATAGAGAGAGAGAGAGAGAGAGAGAGAGAGAGTCAGGCTAGAATACACTCGAGTGTATTCAGAGCGGAATACACTCAAGTAGTTTTTCATGATGCAATATTTTTTTTAAATCTAATCTGTTGATCTTCTTAAACATATCATGAACAACACATACGCAAAATTTGAGCACATTTGGATATGTATAGCTCATGTTATGAAAACCACAAAAATTATGCATTTCAAATTAGTTTCGCACGTCGATTTTGTTGCCCTTGGATGAGTGACTTACACTCATCTAAATGGGCTCAAAATTTGTATGTAGCCTATTTATAGTATGACAGTGAAGATCAATGGTTTACATTTTGCAAAAAATAGTCTTGATATACAAACACACTTGAGTGTATTCATGCGATCCGTATACTCGAGTGTATTCTAGCCTGACTATATATATATATATATATATATATATATATATAATGGCCTATATAAGAGAAAGGAAAGCAAGAGACTTGAGTCAAGTAAAATGCATCATGAATGAAGAAGGTAGAATGTTGGTGAAGGATGATGAAATCAAGAACCAATGGTGAAATTACTTCCATAAGCTTTTCAATGCAGATACTATGAATAATGTATGAGACTTGTGTGACATGAATACATGAGATATAATTTACACACAATGATTTTCAATACTTGAGGTCAATAATGATTTGAAAAAGATAAAAATCAGAAAGGCATGTGGACCAGACAATATTTCCATTGATTATGGAAGAGTATGGGGGATGAAGGAGATATGTTGTTAAGAATTTATTTAATATGATTATAAAGAGAAAGAATATGTTGGATAAGTGGAGAGATAGTAATATAGTCCCCATCAACAAGAATAAAGGGGATGTTCAGAGTTGCAAAAAATATAGAGTTATCAAGATGATTAGTCACACTATGTAGATTTAGGAGAGGATTATTAAGAAGGGGCTAAGACCTGTAATGAATATATCAAACAACAAATTTGGATTCATGTCTATAAGATCAACATAGATGCTATTTTTTTGATAAGTAGGCTTATGAAGGAGTATAGAGAAAGCAAAAGAGATCTTTGTATGGTTTTTGTTGATTTGGAAAAGACTTATGATCGAGTACTCAGGGAAATGTTTTTGATAGTGTAACGTCCCAACATTTTAGGCCTCGAATAGAATGATCTTAAAAGGAATGATTTGACTACCCATATCACCAAGGTGCATCTCATTTACCGGGAGCCCAACACTAAAGATCTCCATAGTTAAGTGTGCTTAGCTTGGAGTAGTACTAGGATGGGTGACCAGTTTGGAAGTTGAGCCCGACCTGCGCATGAGTGAGAATAAAGCGTGCAGTTAAGGCTAGTGGTGGTCTCTGGGGCCAGTCATCATTCCTGAAACTCTACTAGAGCCTAGGGCAGTGGGCTTGGGCGTTACAAATGGTATCATAGCCATAACCCCACCAGTAAGTGGGGCCCACATGGGCATGTGACATGTCAGTCTTGAGTTGTGCGGTCCTAGCATGTTGGAAAGGGATGTCCATGGTTGACATAGCCACCCTTGCACTGGTATTCTGTGATTGAGAGTTGGGTGGGTCATTATGGGTTACACTGAAATGGGAAAATATTATGAGGCCATATGGTTGAACCTTGACGAGGACGTCAAGAGTCTAAGTGGGGAAGATTGTAACATCCCAGGATTTAAGGCCTTAGATAGAATGATGTTAAAATGAATGATTTGACTACCCACATCACCAAGGTGCACCTCCTTTTTTGGGAGCCCATCACTAAAGAACTCAATAGTTAAGTGTGCTCATCTTGGAGTAGTACTAGGATGGGTGACCAGTCGGGAAGTTGACCCCAGTTTGTGCATGAGTGAGAACAAAGCGTGCAGTTAAGGCTAGTGGTGGTCTGTGGGGCCAGTCATCATTCTTGAAACTCTACTAGAGCCAAGGTGCATATTATCTATTGATGACATTGTGTTGATTGATGAAATTAATAATGAATCGAATGATAAAGTTGAACTTTGGAGGAAGGCATTGGAATCAAAGTGATTTTTTATTATTAGGATAAAAATTGAATATATGCATTGCAATTTTAGATAATCTCACAGTGTGAATGGTGGAGCATAGTTGGACAGAGTAGATATACCAAAATATGATAAATTTTATCACTTGGATTAGTATTTCGAATAGATGGAGATGACCTAGATGACATTTGTCACATGATCACTGTAGGATAGTTGAAATGGACGAGTGCAACTAGAGTATTACATAATCAGAAGATCCCACTAGGAATATAAAGTAAGTTTTATAGAATAATTATACGGCCAGCCATGCTCTATTTGAGTGAAGTTGGATGGTGAAGAAACAAAGCATCAACAACATGAACGTGCTAAAATGTGTATCCTGAAATGGATGTGTAGAATGACAAGAAAATATTTTTTTTGAATGACCATATCACAAATAAAGTGGGGTAGAGGGCATTAAGGATAAGTTGTGCAAGGGCCGACTCAAATGGTGTGGACATGTGCAACACAGACTAACTAATGTCCCTATACGAAGCAACGATATCGAGTCAAGAACAATTAATAGAAGAAGAAGAAGAAGAAGAAAACCTAAATTAACATGGGAAGGGCTAATAAAGAGAGATTTTGAATCTTTACATCTCAATCAGAATATGACCCATGATAGAGTTGAATGGGAACAAAGGATCCATGTAGCTGAACCCAACATGTTTGGGACTGAGGCTTAGATGATGATGATGATGATGATGATGATGATGATGATGATGATGATGATGATGATGATGATGATGATGATGATGATGATGATGATGATGATGATGATGATGATGATGATGATGATGATGATGATGATGATGATGATGATGATGATGATGATGATGATGATGATGATGATGATGATGATGATGATGATGATGATGATGATGATGATGATGATGATGATGATGATGATGATGATGATGATGATGATGATGATGATGATGATGATGATGATGATGATGATGATGATGATGATGATGATGATGATGATGATGATGATGATGATGATGATGACGACGACGACGACGACGATGACGATGATGATGATGATGATGATGATGATGATGATGATGATGATGATGATGATGATGATGATGATGATGATGATGATGATGTACCAAAGAGGAGAAGGTCCAATTGTTGGTACTATTCTCTTATAATAAGTTATTTTAAAAGTAGGCACACAATATTTTTAAAATGTGAGATCAATTCTAGGAAGGGACTATAAGGTGGACTTAGTTCCGAAATATAAGGATCACAAGTATTAATATTTTCAATGTTCATAATTCAAGATGGTAATCTCACAAGATTATGCAGTAATCAGCCATGCAAGATTGTCCATACTCAAGATATCAAAATATTCAAAATTATTTGTAATAAGATGAACAACTTTAAATATCAAAATAAGCATTGTCATATCATTTCTTTCAAGAGTTAAGTGCCTAGTATTAACTCGTCTGTGAGAGAATGACACTTTAACTTAATTGTTATTTCAACAAGTATACTACCTATATGCCAAATTTGTGCCCATTTAGTAACATTGTTCATGGTTGGAACACAGTGCTAAGTTGATTATCCATATATTTAATTAACTTCCCACAAAATATTATATGCTCAATATGATGGAGAACACACTAGGATCAAGTTTGAGAATTTAATGAGCTTCCAACAAAAAGTTACAAATTAATTATCCAAAAAGAATTAAGGCTGGTTTTATTTACTAAGTGCATTTACTTTACAGAATTGGAGTGTTGATTTATGTTCCTCAAATAAATATACACCAATGGACGAATTTCAATAAGATTTGGATATCATTTGAGTAGGCAATAAATTCAAAAAAGCTAAGGCTGCCTCTTCTTAGTGGTTAGATGAATTAAATAATTGGAAAGATGGTAAATGAATCGTGTCTCGAGCTTGGAAGATAATTATATAATGGAGTTTAGTTTCATGGTCTAACATGATAATATGCAGGTCTCTGAATTTTAGTAAAGTTTTTCAAAAAATATTTGATAATTCGTTTTAAGATACACTATATTGTTCAAAAAACTTGTAGTTTTAGTTTTTATTTGGAAACCTCGTCTGCCTCACTTCCTTCTAATTGAAATAGAAATAGAGGAATAAGCCGAAAACATTTTTCTATTTTTGGTTAACCATTTTGAGGTCAAATAATTAGCAAAACATAGACGATCAAGGAAAGTAAATATATAAAGAACTGGAGAAAGACCCTGGCACATTTCCTTCTACTATGACGGTAGGGCCTTCTCCTTAAAAAATCTCATTAAGACCGGAGGGTCCTCTACGACTCTTGGAGTCCTGAGGACCTGAATGGACTAGAACATCTGCCCCAGGATCTGTTGGTCCCGTTTCAGCAACGTGTAGGCTACTACACCCTATAGGAGATGATGCCGCGCATCTAATAAATGTTATCTTAACTGATTGTTTCGTTTGAAACGCCATCTACATATAGATTGAGTCCAGTGTGTACTCCCATCCAAGACAGGAGTAGCAAATCGCCTTCCGATGATCTGAGGACTTCTTCGTCCTCTCTGAGGTAGTGGTGAAAATCCTAGAGAAACTAGATTTTCAGTCATTCTCGAGTCTGACCAAGGGAGAAAACAGGGGAGATATTGGGAAGGGGCTAAAAGAAGTTGGTTTAGAGTGTACATAGGTGAGCATCTTTGAGGGGATATCAAAGTCAAGATGGTGTCACGTTTCAACTTCCCCACCTCTCGTGGAGTTCCATCCTTGCGACCTCCGAGAAGTCAATGAAGGGCAACCAGAGCGCCGCCCTGTTCGCTGCTCGAGGAAACACGGCAAGGAAATGAGGGCAGCCGGGCCTGGATTGCGCATGCTAGGCTGCTGTTTGGGCCGCGGGCGGGTGGCGTAAGGTCCAACTGGCTTGGAAGGAAAGAAAGAAATAGATTAGTTAAATCTTTTAAATTTCGGAATGATCAGTTTTCCGTTTATCCAAAAAATATGTTTAGGGCCTGTTAAAAAGATTAGTTAAATCTTTTAGATTCTGGAATGATCCTAGTCCTCGATAGGATTCATAAACCTAGTTTAATTGAAGAAAAGACTACATATATAATTATATGCTTATACCTTGATGACTGGATGATATCGTTGATTAAGGTGACGTTGCACTTCAAGAATCAACACATTACATGTGTTGAAGGCAGCATTAACAAATATCTTTTTCTTTTGCATGATTGAGTAAGTTTGCAGGGTTTCTATTCTGATTTTGGAGGTTTAGATACAAAATTGAGTAATATTTTAGTAACTCGAGATTAGTTATAAATTGGATATTATCGTTATCATCTAATATGGGACACCGAGATGGTTGGATCCTTGATTCGTAACCAAGTGATCTCAGGTTCAAGCCACTATGATTACATAAATTGATTTGCCAATTTTAAGTAATAAAAAAAGATGTTTTCATTGTCCAGATCGATTAGTAAACTAAATATTATACTGATCTTATTAATTAACATCTACTATTTATATCATCATCATATTTGATTAAATTTGAAGTTACTTGTATTAATTTGTCAGATAGGTCAGTAAGGGTGTTTATCGTCGTATGCAAACACACGGCTAAGAACATGCTTACTAAGTATGATATTAAGATCAATAGAAAATAATATTTAGAAATAAATAATAATAAGTGAAACATAATCGACCTAGAGGCATATAAGTTGAGGTTGGTAACGTTTGAGTACCTAATAATAAGCTTGTAACATGATGATTTGGGTATATGTGTGTATATGTCATAATATTATTATTATGTAAGAGTTGGTTATGAGACCAAGATAACATTAGGGTGGCATCCAAGTGTAAGAATGGGATAAGGAAAACCCTAAAAGAGATCTATTTCCTGATTGGGGGATTAGTAATGAAAAAGTGATTTAGATAGGTTCTAAAGATAAGCAATGTCCTTTCATATTCACACATAACAAGAGGAACCCAAGACAAAGGTTCTGGTCTCTCCTTACTAGGTAAGTGGTCTATGCCCTTTAAGAAACTTCATATTTACTATCCTTATGGATATATATATATATATATATATATATATATATATATATATCCATGAGAAGCTTATGATATAATTTTGTGTATGGTAGTAAAACATTGGTATCATGAGAAAGATATGATTTCTTTCATTAGTATTTTGCATAATATTCATATAAGATATATATGAGGAGATTTTAGTAGTACTCTTAAAGCTATTCCATATTTAGATGCTTCACCATATTTTAATTGTTATGATATCATATTTACAGTCAACTAGATTATTAGTTAAGTCAACATTTTCTAGTTAATATTCTTGTATGTCATGAATATACAAAGTTTAGAACTAAAATATCAAATTTTAGTTTCAATGTTCCACCTTGTTATTATAATAAATCACATTTATCTCAAATATCTGATCCATATTTAAAAAATCATAATTAATATTGATTACTTAAAATTTGATATTCTAATTCATACATAGATGCAAGATATATAAGAAAATAAGATAGTATGGACATACCAATATATTCGACAGATTTTAGGGAGGCATAGTTGTTCCATAGAGGCACATAGCACCACATAAGAGGTCATCTTGCATATTGTTGGATGTTTAGGTTCAACCACATACATTCAATATTATGACACTTTGATGTCACCTTATTGACTTTTGTCAACTAGAGACACATCATGCAAATAGAGAGGACTTATCATATAATGATGGCTACATTTAGATAAAAATCTTAAGCAATAAGATTCCATTAATATCACTGTGTTTCTTCTACACATTTTTCTCTTTTAGCAAATAAGAAGTTGATTTTATGAACCATGTTAGTAATGTTGAATGAAAAAAATTAAATATGTGTCATAAAGATTCAAGTTTCTCCTATTTTTAAGAATAGAAAAAGTTGTATTAGGATTTTCTAGTTTTAAAATTGTGCTTGCATAAGTGTTATATGATCTAGATCCAAAGGGGGTACAACTAGTAGTAGTAGTAGTAGTACAAAGTTAGAAGTTCTTACAGGTGGAAAGTTAGGATCTTTGCCCTTACTTGATGACCATTGCCCTGGTGCATAAGGGGTTTGTTGTACTGGTGGCACTATAACTTGAGCTTTTTTCAGTTATTAGATGATTGTCCCTGAGATTGTGCAGACTTTTCCTTGATACTCAGTTTAGTGTCCCTTCCTGAGCATTGCCACCTCAGATATCCTATCTATCTACACTTGTGGAAGACTCTATTTTCTTTCCATGTTTTAGTTTTTCCCACATTTTCATTATTTTATCATGATGTGGCTGTTTAGAGGGCTTACCATAACTCAAAAATTTTGTATTAGGAACTGGTGCCTTGGGTGGTGTCGCTAGTGTCCTGTCCACTATATGTAGAACTGTCATCATAACCTGCCCAACAAGAGCATGAAAATATGGTTTTCTAACATAGACCGGTCCAGCTGGGGATTCTCGGGCACTCATTCTCCTCTTGCCTGATCTTTTACACCTCCTCTTGGTGCAGTGGTACTACTTTCAATAGCATGTTCCTCATGTTCTCCAGACATCCTCAGACTTTATCCTTTCTTCTACATTAGCAGAAGCCACTATTAGACATGATGGAGGACACTTAGAATAGACTCAACAACTTTAATCCTATGTCTCTATAGACTTAGAGAATCGATAGCTCTGATACCAAAACTTGTGACAACCGCTATCCAACTAATAATGATATCACACCAAACCACACAAAAACAACCATTAAGAACCAATTACCAAAAATCACTAAAAATTAAAATCATTTTCCATCATGATCCACTACCAGAAACTTTTTTTCAGAAGGCCCAAGTCCATATATACATTCTGGTTTACTTTACACATACATTGTTCCCTCATATTCAAAGATATGAGACATCAGTTGCTTTACTAAAACATATACAAAAGCAACATTACACATCGAAACGGTCTTAACCAAAATCTCAGATCAATTGTGAAACCAGATATTAAAACTATCTTGTAAGGACCTGAGAGTATAGGGATGACACATAGGACTCTATTTCTAACAGACACATAACAGCAGACTCAACTTGAGTGGTTACTGCCATCTTTGCTGTTGTTGATGCCCATTCTCAGCTACATGGTCACTACCTTCTTGCGCACATCCACCTAAAAAGTTGTGAAACCCACAAGGTGAGACAACAAGTCTCAGCAAGAGATATAACTCTCTACCAACATTATTATTATCGCAGTTAAACTTTTATGAATGAGAGCAGAAGAAACCTTTATTGAATTAAATATGTATAACTATTGATCATATGCATGGTAGAGTAGTCTCAACCTCTCATTTTATCAAATTTAAAAGGAATATAAAGAACATGTATAACTATTATAAACTAACAATATAAAAGCAAACCAAGCCTTCAACCAATGTTTTCATATTTGATCCTTAAACAAATACACTATACAATAGATTACATCTTTCAACAATCAATATCATGCCTTACGGAGATGGGAATATAACTTTCATCTCCAAATGACCACTGCGAAGTAAGGCATTAGTGCCATAAAGGTCTATGGAAGAGTCAGACTCCATGACCTTTGCTTCTCTCGGTCAGTACGAGTGTGGCAGTGACATATGAGTCAATCTGCATTATAGCTAGCCTGGCGTATAGAGGCTCTTCGCTATAGAGATACAGTGTGTAGCATGTTCTCTTATCAGGGTATGGTCTATAACCAACCTTGATTATTTATTGAGTCATGGTACAACCACACTCTTGTTAGGGTATGACCTGAAGTCAATCCTAATATTCAGGGTATGGCCCATAGACAATCCTGTGAATTCAGGATACAACTTGTACCCCACATATTCAACAATATGCACTCCGAGTTAAACTCCTTTCACCATTCAGCAGGTCCAGACACTGAACGGATCTATGGCCAGGGCAACTACATTTTTAGTTCACTTGATAGATTAAGTGCACTACAACATCTTTTAGAATCAATCAAGTTACAGGCATGAACTGTCGATAAATACTACCAAGGAAAGCATAATACATGTTTCAAGAAATCTTGTAACAATTGGAATATATCTTGTTATACCCTTCATGGGATCTCAATCCCTTGAACATATTACTGGGAATCTCATCCCTCTAATATTTTCATCATCATGATCACATATTTTGGGTATCAAACCCTCAATTCATCTTTGAACAGTGTCACCTCTTACCAGGAAACAATCATCTCTAGGTCATCATGCCCATATACTTGATTATCACATACTCTGAAGTTCCAATATTCTTAGTTAATTTTTGAACAATGTCACCTCTCATTAGGCAACAACCCACTCTAGATCATAAGATCCATAAGAACATCATACATGTTATATAAGTATTTCACATGGCTCACAAGGCCCATGCAATCTATATAATGTCACATCACCATAGCCCATAGTTGGTTGTGCTTATTATCTCAAAACACTTGCATGATTAGGGTCTCATGATAAAATAGATATCAATTTAAATATCATCACCATGCCATAGAAGAAAATTCCTTAAACTCACCATTGAGTGCCACATCACCTTCTAGGAAATTATGGCTTTTCCAAGGTCATCAAACCTATATACATTCTTTTTGTGAATCATTTATTCCATATGCCTCATAAGTCATAATCAAGGTGGTAATAAATTATAACCACTATATCCCTCATTTGGTTATATCCATAAAACATTCATGGTTAAGATTTTATTATTGTAACCATCGATTATTATCATCATGCCATTTAAAGTTGCATTCCCTCTTATGATTAGGGTTAGGGTTTCTCTTTTCAACTGGTTAGGGTTTCTAGTGTTATATTCAATCACCAACCCTAGACCGTAACACCTCATCCCTAGCATTGTATATTATTATCTTTACATTTAATTGTATCATAGATAACCACTCAATCAAGTTACAACCCTCTCATATTTAGGGTTAGGACTTCTATTGTAACTGATTAGGGTTTTTAGGGTTTTATACAACAACAGAACCCTAATTCATAACTCCTTACATCTAGGGGCTTATTTAACTGCCATAAGTGTAAGGACCCTGACCTTCGTTTCGGGCTTACCCTATTTGTTTTGCCTAAACATTGTGCTTGGTTGCTTGCTAATCATCTTTGGAGGTGATTAGGGTTTGCTTATGCTTAGTCGAAAGCTGGAGGTGCTACTTGCAAAATAACCTGAGTTAAGGTTGAAGAGAAAGTTTGTCACCTTGAGAGACGTCTTTCTCTCTCCTTTCTTCCTCTAGGGTTGAGAGGAAGGTTTGGGCTCGTGCCTTGGGTTGTCTTGGGCTTGGTTGGGCTCTTTTAGGCCTTGTTCTCCCATGTTTGGGCCTTGCTTGCTTGGTTGAGCCCTGTATCGGGCAAGGGTGCCTTGTGTCGCCCATGGGGTATCGCCCATGAGGGTGTGTCGCCCATGGAGGAGTGGCGTGTCAGCCTTTGACCTTTGTTGACCATCTTGCCTTGGTTGTGTCACCCTAGCTTGGACATGTAGCCGATCCTTGGTTGAGTTGTGGCATGGCATGGCATGTGCATGTGTTTTGCAAGGTGGTGGAATGTGTGGACAAGTGTCCCTTGGTAAGGTGACACCTTGCCTTGGTCTAACCTTGACCCCCATCTATATATACCTTGCCTTTCTCTTCCTTAGGAACCCTTTAGCTCTGTGTTACTCCTCTCTTCCTTGGTGCACGATACACCTACCCTTTGGAGCAAGTGGTGGTCGATCCCCTTGAAGGAGTTCTTCTTCTTCCCTTAGCTTGGTGGTCGAACCCTAGGTGGGTCTTGTTCTTTGGTAAGCATCTTCCCTCTCTCCTTAGCATCTTCTTCTCCATCTTGCCTACTCTTCGGCCATGGTGGTTATGCTTCTTGTTCCTTTTCTTGAGGTGGCCGAAGTAGTATGCTTGGATCTAGGAGCTTGAAGCTTGGAGCTTTGGAGCTTGAGGAGTTTGCTTAAGGAGGGTTACATAACTTCTAACCCTAGCTATACTACTTTCCCTATGTTGCCTATTTCATATATGTTGACAATCGGCCATGCATGTATGTTTCTTGTTCTAGAACATGTTGTTGATCTATGAGCATGATGTTGGTGTTGTTGTTGTTGTTGTTGTTGATGGGCTATATACCTTTACACCTAGTTGGCTGAACCATAGTTGAGGTTTTATTTGGTAGCAACACTCCTTTCTCTCTTTGTTCTAGAGAAGTGAGTTTGAGCTCTAGTAATGTGGGCAACACCCCTCTCTCGTTTAAGTTGAGAGGTGAGCTTATATTCTAGTTGCTTGGGAAATACCCTCCTCTCACCATGGATTTGAGAGGTGAGCTTTTGATGACCTATGTTGAGGTTGGATCCTTGTGGTTGCCTGATTTGTGAAAGAGGTGGTGCAACACCCCTCTCTCTTGGTTGTTGAGAGGTGAGCTGACCTTCTTGATCAACTAGGGTTTGGTGCCCTTGTGTTTGAGGTTGAAGACGACCTTGTTGGGTTGTGTCTTGCACGATATGACTTTGGGTTAGTGTTTCCCGATACCTTTATTGTCTTGGGTTATACCTTTGGCCGATACCCATGTGTGCTTGGACGTTAGTGTTTCTCTAGGCGACATGAGTTGTTTACCCTTCATGCACGATATGTCTTTGAGGTGTAAACCTTGGTAGATAAGCTGGCTTGGGTGATCCTTGTATCCATGGCCGATATGCCTAGTTGAAGCTTAGTTGGTGCCCGTCATGGTCCCTTGGGCGATACCCTTGGGGGAGTTGTTGGGTGGGCGATATACCCTTGATAAGTTGTTGCCCGATATCCTCCTTAGGGTTAAGTCTTATACAACACACCATGTAAAGAGGGTGCTCGATGCACTCCCTTGTCTTTAGGTGGCCTTGGTTGTTATCCTTGATGAGCTCGGACGATATGGTATGGTACCAGGATGTCTTTGGACGATACCACCATGTCCTAGTTGAGCCTTGAAGGGTTGGGCGATATGGTTTCATGCCCGACATGCCAACCCTAGGGTGTTGACTGTTATGCTGCTAGCCATGCACGACACCTTCCTTGGGCGTCATGGTTGCCCTGGCTGATAGGGTTAAACTTCAAATGATGCTTGAAGGTTACATAATAGGGGCGCCTTGGGAGACACCCCTTTGGCCGCTATGGCTCGTGTGGGAGGTTAGTCCAATAGTGGAACCTAACCCTAACCCTATCTTGGTGCACGTTAGACTCTTAGATGATAGCCATGGTAGTGCTGCACGTTATGGCCTTGTGGGTGACTGCCTGACACCATGAGAGTTAGTGGAACCTTGATTCTTTGAAGGAGATGCAGTGTTTGGTTTATATGGTGGTGAGTTGCTTTAGGGTTTGGAACCCTAGATGGTACACCCTTTGGTGAGGATATGGCGCTGCTCACCATACCTGTAGTGAGGGTTGTAGGAGTTTTGGTGAGGGTTTTGATAACCCGATATGTATATAGTAGATGGTTCTCTTTTAAATAATGATAGTACAAGTGAATTGATGTAATCTTCTTGAATCCTACAATTATGTTGAAAAGTTAAAAGATAGATTGTGAACCAAGAAACTTGGAAGCTTGTGATGTTGGTCACAAGTATAAGGCATAACATATGCCCATGTTTGATAATAATACTATGAATGATAAAGGTTGTGTAATATATTCATGATAGCATGATCATTCTGTAATCTCTGTGAATGTATATACTGACCATGCAGGTATTTCATGTGGATTCATAGCCTGGTAAGATCTATGAGATATATGTGTGTTGATTAGCACAATTTGATGATAATCCTTGTTAATAAAGTAACAAGTTGATAGGTCTAAGGACCTGATATAAGGTTGAGTGCCTAGTTGAGGTGTTATCCTCTGATGATGAGATAAGGGATGTGTTCCCAGGATGCTGATGCATGATTGTGATGCCTTGAGAGGAAATGGTTGATATCATGAGGGATTGAGGTCCCAAGACAGTATGTTGATGGCAATAATGATGTAATTCTATAAGGCTATGTTTATAAACCTTGTTTTGCCTCAACAATTGGCTTAAAATATACTAATCAATGATAGATGAACATATCATGTAGTTTCCCTAGCCATAGATCCATTACCATCGATATTTGGTGATGGTGAAACAGGTTTATCCTACGGGATTACCTGGAGCGCATATTGTTGAATATGTGAGGTTTCCCCTAGCCTAAAATAGGAGGGTTGAGTGCAACTGTGGTTGCAGACTCGGGATGTATGGAGCATGGTGAACAGACCCATGGCTCAGGATATGTGATGATGAGCATGATGTATTCATGGCTCGGATGTATATACTAGTACCTATGATGAGGTGAGCTAGAGATGGGTAGCTTGTGGAGCTAACCCAGAGGCTGAGGCCTATAATCATAAGACTGCGGTCTTGCTTGATGTTTTGTGTACTGACCACGAGAAGGTGAGGCCATGGAGTCTAGATCTCCTTAGACCCTGTATGGCACCGGATTGGGCTTTGCAGCCAAAGGTTGGACTTGAGCAGGGAAGGCTCACTTCCTCAGGGCATAATAAAATGTAATCTAGCTGAATAAATACATCCTGCTTAGAGCAAAGCATGGAACATTGATTGAGGCCTTGCTTGCATAGTTGATCTAATTACACCTTGCAGATATGTGTATGATCCTTATATCTTGTGATAAGTTCTTATAAAGATTATCTTGTCAATCATGTTCCATAAAGAAATACTTGGTAATATGCCTCCCGGATATCTTGGTAAGCTTGATGGTAATAATAGCTTTGCTCAGTATGCTGCTCTTGTTATACACTTATTCAATTATTTGTTGTTAACTACTTTAACCTTTGAGGTTTTATAGTTGCGGTGGGGAGTTATGTTTCTCACTGGGACTGTGTGTCTCACCCCACTGGTTCACACCCTTTTTAGGTGATCGCTCTAGATGTGGTGGTGGTCGTGAGGTTGCGGCCGAGCAGCAAGAAGAGCAGTAGAAGGCAAGAGATGGACATGTTGTTGTTTTGGTGGTTTTGTAGTAGAGTCCTAGAGTCATCCCTGTACTCTCAGGTCCTTGGAAGTGTTTTTACGACATTTCATTATGTTTAACTGATGTAATGTTTGTATACCCTGCTGCTGGCCGTACGTGGCCTATTATGTATGTATAAATAGGTGATGAACTAAAATGCGCTGTTGCGATAGTGGGTGACTTTTAGTTTGTGAACTTATCTGGTAGGTGATCTTGAATATATATATATATATATATATATATATATATATATATATATATATATATATATATATATATATATGTGTGTGTGTGTGTGTGTGTGTGTGTGTGTGTGTGTGTTTGTGACATGATCTTCTTGCAGGGCCTGGTTGCAAATGTTCTGTACGTATGTTCCATAATCAGTTTTAATTAACCCGTGTTTTCGGTAATATATATGGTTTTGCACATTTTCGTGTGTCATCTCATTGCCTATGTGATGGCAGGGTGTCACATTTGGTTTGGTATCAGAGCGCTAGGTTCACTGAGTCTACAGTGATCTAGGACTAGGTTGCATCTGTTCTTGTGAGTTTTCCAGATTTTCTTACAATAACCTTCTGCTCTCAACAGAAGATAAAGCTTAAAGATGTTTGGAAACCATGAAGAACATGTTTCCGAGAGCAGTGATGTTGCATCAGTTGATGCAGTAGAAGGGCAGGTACATGGAGATTGGATGCCTGAGGTTCCCCAACTTGACCCAGCCATTCTCGAAAACCATGCCTACCAACAGCTTATGGGGCAGATGATGGCTATGATGAATCACATGGTGGAAAGGTTGCCAGTGCCTCATCCAAGAGCACAGGCTCCCCACGGTGAAGCATCAGGTATTGGGAAGACCTTTGAGTGGCTTCACCGAGTCGGAGCTTCAGATTATGATGGGACGGCTGATCCAGCAGATGCAGATCTGTGGCTGACAGGTCTTGAGAAGGCCTTCTGGATCCTTGACATCCTCGAAGCAGACAAAGTCAAGCACGCTATCTACCTTCTAAAGGGCAGTGTTGGCCACTGGTGGGCCATCGAGGAGGAGAAGCGACCCGGTGAGGAAATCGGTTGGGAGATCTTTCGGCAAGAGTTCATCAGTAGATACTTTCCGAAGATGTATCTAGATGAGAAGATCAACCTGTTTGAGCGTCTACGCCAAGGATCGATGAGCATCACCGAGTATGAAGCCAAGTTCATGCACTTGCTGAGGTTTTGTCCTCACATGGCACCGACAGATGATGAGCGGATCAGGCAGTTTGAGATAGTTTTGAGTGATGAGTTGTCGACACCTACTGCTACTTTAGAAAATCAGGAGCGGTTTTCCACATTCGTGGAGTCCGTCCATAGGATTGAACAGTCTGTTAGGGAGAAAAGAGATTCCATGACCAGTAAAAGGCATGCTCAGTTCCAGGGACAGAGATCTAATGGCTTCAAGAAATCAAGGTTTTCAGCACCCACTATGATAAGAGGTTCTAGTGCACCGTCACAATGGTCCCCGAGTAAGGGAAGAGGTTATGTTTCTTCACCGTTGAAGGCGCATAGTACAACTTCTGTGGCAGGAACAAAGCTATCTAGACCGCAGACAGAAGGCAGGTCATGTTATCACTGTGGACAGATGGGGCATTTAAAGTCAAATTGCCCAAGAAGAGACGTTGAGGTGACACAACAGCTGAGACAGAATCAACAAGGACCAAATAGAAAGCTGCCCAGTGGAAGTAGAGGGTGAGGACGCGGTCAAGCGTCGCAAGCGGGATCATCTGCTCAAGGAAGCAAAGGACATGGACAAAAAGCAACGGCTCAATTCTATGCTATGAGTCAGTCGGAGGCGATAGTCAACCCGCGAGTGGTGACATGTCAGATGGAGTTATTTCTTTCTGATTTTTCTTCTTCTTGCTTTATATCTGTTTTGGTTGACCCGGGTGCTACGCACTCTTTTATCGCACATAGTCTGCTTGATAGCTGTCCTTTACCTGTTAGTTGTAAGAAAGATATCATGTTGTTAGAAACCCCTCTTGATGGTTCCTCGATGCTTTGAGAAGAGTGTCCATCCTGTGATCTATCTTTTTCGGGATATCGTATACAAGTGGATCTTATACCACTTGATATGCATGGATTCAATGTGATCCTTGGGATGAATAACTTATAGAAGTATAAGGTCATGTTGGACTGTAGTTCCAAGCATGAAGTGTTTGATGAAGATGGAGAGAAGTGGATCTTCTAAGGAGATAGGAAGATTCTTCCGACATATCTAGTGTCAGCGATGGTGGCAGAGAAGTTGTTACGGAAAGGATGTAAGGTGTTCTTAGCTCACGTTGTCGATACCAAGGCAAAGGGTCCTAGCCTTAAGGAGGTGACGGTTGTCCGAGAGTTCGTGGATGTGTTTCCTGATTAGTTTCCCGATGTTCCCCCACCTCAAGAGATTGATTTTGAGATCAATCTAGTATCAGGAACACAGCCAGTTGCACAGACACCGTATAGGATGGCTCCCGCAGAGATGGAAGAGTTGAAGAAGTAGCTACAGGAGTTGTTGGAGAAAGGTTTCATCCGACCGAGCACGTCACCTTGGGGTGCTCCAGTGTTGTTCGTTAAGAAGAAGAACGGATCGATGTGGCTATGCATAGATTATCGGCAGTTGAATAAAGTCACGATCAAGAATAAGTACATGTTGCTGAGGATAGATGATATGTTTGATCAGTTGTGTGGTGCTACAATGTTCTCAAAGATTGATCTACAGTTTGGATATCATCAGTTGAGGATTAAGGCGGATGACATACCGAAGTCAGCGTTTAGGACGAGGTATGGTCACTATGAGTTCGTTGTTATGTCGTTTGGGCTAACCAATGCACTTGCTGCTTTCATGGACCTGATGAACTGAGTGTTCTGTCCGTTCCTAAGTCAGTTTGTTGTAGTCTGTATAGATGACATCTTGATCTACAGTCAGGACAATCAAGAGCATGAACAACATCTTCGAAAAGCATTGACATTTCTTCACCAAATCAGTTGTATGCCAAGTTCAGCAAATGTGAGTTCTGGTTGAAGGAAGTGACCTTCTTAGGTCATGTGATATCTGCAGAAGGAGTCCAGGGGGACCCTAAAAAGGTGGAGTCAGTTGCAGAATGGGAGAAACCAAAGACGCCGATAGAAGTTCGTAGTTTTCTAGGTTTGGCCGGATACTACTGGAGGTTTATCAAGGACTTCAGTGCAATCCCATTTCCGATGACAAATCTGACTAGGAAGGATGTACCTTTTTTTGGGATAATCATTGTTAGCAAGCATTCCAAAGTTTGAAGGAGAAGTTGACTAATGCTCCAGTGCTAGTGCTGCCAGAGCCTGGGAAGGGCTATGTTGTTTTCTGTGATGCTTCCAAGAAAGGCTTAGGTTGTGTGCTGATGCAGGAAGATCCTGTGGTTTCTTTTGCTTCACGATAGCTTAAGAAACATGAGGAGAACTATCTGACACATGATTTGGAGTTGGCAGCAGTGGTCCATGCACTAAAGATTTGGAGACACTATCTTTATGGGGAAGTGTGTCAGATCTTTACAGATCATAAGAACTTGAAGTACATCTTTTCGCATAATGAGATGAATATGCGACAACATCGTTGGATGGAGCTAATCAATGATTATGATTGCACCATTGAGTATCATCCTGGTAAGGCCAATGTGGTAGCTGATGCGCTTAGCAGAAAGTCTTCTTCTCTTCCCATGAAGAAAGCACAGTTGAGTTCCTTGGTATGCCATAGGCGAGATATGTTTGTCTCCTTGTGGCAGATGAATGTGCAGATTGAAGTTTCCTTGTTGGCAGGACTGTTGGCACAGATTCAAGTCAAGCCTATGCTGAGACAGCAGATTAAAGATGCACAGCAGGCAGATGATACAGTGCAGTTGATCAGGTCAGAGCTTGGCAGTGAAAAGTGTGATGCGTTCCATGAGTCTGAGGATGGACTAGTTTGCTATCATTGTAGGATGGTGGTTCCCGATGGTGATAATTTAAGAAAGCTAGTGCTCGAGGAAGAACACACATCAATGTATGCTATGCATCCAGGAGTCACCAAGATGTATCATAACCTGAAGGACTTGTATTGGTGATCTGGATTGAAGAAGGATGTAGTTGAGTTTGTGGCTAAATGCGCAGTATGTCAGCAAGTTAAAGCTGAGCATTAGAAGTCGGTAGGTACGTTGCAACCTATGCCGATACCACAATGGAAATGGGATCATATAACCATGGATTTCGTAGTTGGTCTACCAAAGACAGATAGGAATCATGATTCCATTTGGGTGATAGTGGAAAGATTGATGAAGTCTTCCCATTTTATACCGGTAAAAACAACATATACAGCAGAGAAGCTTGCTCAGGTGTATGTAGATGAGATAGTGTGTTTGCACGGTATACCAGCAACAATAGTTTCTGACAGAGGTCCCTAGTTCACAAGTCGTTTTTGGGAACAGTTGCATAAAGCATTGGGAACACAGTTGAGGTTCAGTACTGCTTTCCACCCCCAGACGGATGGACAGTCTGAAAGGACTATTCAGACTTTGGAGGATCTTCTCTGAGCTTGTGTTTTGCAGTTCCTAGGTAGTTGGGATATGCATCTCAGTTTGATAGAGTTCTCTTATAACAATAGTTACCAGCGGAGCATTGACATGGCTCCTTATGACGCTCTGTAAGGAAGGAAGTGCAGATCCCCTTTATGCTGCTATGAGTCCGGTGAGTATCAGCTTTTGGGTCCTGAGTTAGTATAGCAGACAACAGAAAAGATTAGAGTGATACAACAAAAGTTGAAAATAGCACAGGATAGACAGAAGTCTTATGCATACAATCGTCGATGACCTCTAGAGTTCCAAGTGGGAGACAAAGTGTATCTCAAGGTCTCACCTTGGAAAGGCATTGCTAAGGTTTGGTCGGAAGGGAAAACTGGAACCCAGGTATATGGGGCCATACCCGGTAATAGCACGTGTTGCCAAGGTAGCTTACAGGTTAGAACTACTACCAGAGTTGCAAAAGTTGCATCCAGTGTTCCATGTCAGTATGCTGAAGAAAAGACATCCAGACATAGGGACAGTTTTACATCCAGTTGAGGTTGAGCTTGATGAAGACGTGACCTACGAGGAGGGTCTGATGGTGATCCTTGATAGAAGAGTAAAGAAGTTGAAGAGGAAGGACCTGGTTCTTGTAAAGGTTCTTTGGCATCATCGTGGTGTTGAGGAAGCCACGTGGGAGCTTGAGGAAGAGATGAGGAGGAAGTATCCCTCATTTTTCTCTTCGGATTTTGGGGACGAAATCCTTTTGTAGAGGTTTATGGCTTGTAAGGACCCTGACCTTCGTTTCGGGCTTACCCTGTTTGTTTTGCCTAAACCTTGTGCTTGGTTGGTTGCTAATCATCTTTGGAGGTGATTAGGGTTTGCTTATGCTTAGTCGAGAGTTGGAGGTGCTACTTGAAAAATAACCTGAGTTTAGGTTGAAGAGCAAGCTTATCACCTTGAGAGACGTCTTTCTCTCTCCTTGCTTCCTCTAGGGTTGAGAGGAAGGTTTGGGCTCGTGCCTTGGGTTGTCTTGGGCTTGATTTGGATCTTTTGGTCCTTTTTCTCCCTTGTTTGGTCCTTGCTTGCTTGGTTGAGCTCTGTATCGGGCAAGGGTGCCTTGTGTCGCCCATGGGGTATCGCCCATGAGGGTGTGTCGGCCATGGAGGAGTGGTGTGTCAGCCTTTGACATTTGTTGACCATCTTGCCTTGGTTGTGTCACCCTAGCTTGGACATGTGGCCGATCCTTGGTTGAGTTGTGGCATGGCATGTGCATGTGTTTTGCAAGGTGGTGGAACATGTGGACAAGTGTCCCTTGGTAAGGTGACACCTTGCCTTGGTCTAACCTTGACCCCCATCCATATATACCTTGCCTTTCTCTTCCTTAGGAACCCTTTCGCTCTTTGTTGCTCCTCTCTTCCTTGGTGCACGATACACCTACCCTTTGGAGCAAGTGGTGGTCGATCCCCTTGAAGGAGTTCTTCTTCTTCTTCCCTTAGCTTGGTGGTCGAACCCTAGGTGGGTCTTGTTCTTTGGTAATCATGTTCCCTCTCGCCTTAGCATCTTCTTCTCCATCTTGCCTACTCTTCAGCCATGGTGGTTATGCTTCTTGTTCATTTTCTTGAGGTGGCCGAAGTAGTGTGCTTGGAGCTAGGAGCTTGAAGCTTGGAGCTTTGGAGCTTGAGGAGTTTGCTTAAGGTGGGTTACATAACTTCTAACCCTAGGTATACTACTTTCCCTATGTTGCCTATTTCATATATGTTGACAATCGGCCATGCATGTATGTTTCTTGTTCTAGAACATGTTGTTGATCTATGAGCATGATGTTGGTGTCGTTGTTGTTGTTGCTGATCGGTTATATGACTTTACACCTAGTTGACCGAACCATAGTTGAGGTTTTCTTTGGTAGAAACACTCCTTTCTCTCTTTGGTCTAGAGAAGTGAGTTTGATCTCTAGTAATGTGGGCAACACCCCTCTCTCATTTAAGTTGAGATGTGAGCTTATATTCTAGTTGCTTGGGCAATACCCTCCTATCACCATGGATTTGAGAGGTGAGCTTTTGATGACCTATGTTGAGGTTGGAACCTTGTGGTTGCCTGATTTGTGAAAGAGGTGGTGCAACACCCCTTTCTCTTGGTTGTTGAGAGATGAGTCGACCTTCTTAATCAACTAGGGTTTGGTGCCCTTGTGCTTGAGGTTGAAGATGACCTTGTTGGGTTGTGTCTTGCAAGATATGATTTTAGGGTTAGTGTTGCCCGATACCTTTCTTGTCTTGGGTTATACCTTTGGTAGATACCCATGTGTGCTCGGACGTTAGTGTTGCTCTAGGCGACATGAGTTGTTTACCCTTCATGCACGATATGTCTTTGAGGTGTAAACCTTGGTAGATAATCTGTCTTGGGTGATCCTTGTATCCATTGCCGATATGCCTAGTTGAAGCTTAGTTGATGCCTGTCATGGTCCCTTGGGTGAAACCCTTGGTGGATTTGTTGGGTGGGTGATATACCATTGATAAGGTGTTGCCCTATATCCTCCTTAGGGTTAAGTCTTGGACGACACACCATGTAAAGAGGGTGCTCGATGCACTCCCTTGTCATTAGGTGGCCTTGGTTGTTATCCTTGATGAGCTTGGACGATATGGTATGGTACCATGATGTCTTTGGATGATACCACAATGTCCTAGTTGAGCCTTGAAGGGTTGGGTGATATGGTTTCATGCCCGACATGCCAACCCAAGGGTGCTGACCGTTATGCTGCTGGGCATGCATGACACCTTCCTTGGGCGTCATGGTTACCCTGGCCAATAGGGTTAAACTTTGGACGATGCTTGAAGGTTGCACGATAGGGGCTCCTTGGGCGACACCCCTTTGGTCGGTAAGGCTCATGTGGGAGGTTAGTCTGATAGTAGAACCTAACCCTAACCCTAGCTTGGTTCACGTTAGACCCTTGGCCGATAGCCATGGTAGTGTTGCACGTTATGGCCTTGTGGGTGACTGTCCGACACCATGAGAGTTAGTGGAACCTTGATGCTTTGAAGGAGATGTAGTGTTTGGTTGATATGGTGGTGAGTTGCTTTAGGGTTTGGGACCCTATCCGGTACACCCTTTGGTGAGGATATGGATCTGCTCGCCATACCTGTAGTGAGGGCTTGTAGGAGTTTTGATGAGGGTTCTGATAACCCGATATGTATATAGTAGATGGTTCTCTTTTAAATAATGATAGTACAAGTGAATTGATGTAATCTTCTTGAATCCTGCAATTATGTTGAAAAGTAAAAAGATAGATTGTGAACCAAGAAGCTTAGATTCCTATGATGTTGGTCACAAGTATAAGGCATAACATATGCCCGTGT
The DNA here is from genome assembly GCA_963693085.1 of Alisma plantago-aquatica. NCBI lineage: Eukaryota > Viridiplantae > Streptophyta > Magnoliopsida > Alismatales > Alismataceae > Alisma > Alisma plantago-aquatica. Next base: position 1,673,483,904 of record OY856409.1, read on the forward strand.
TTGATAATAATACTATGAATAATAAAGCTTATGTAATATATTCATGATACCATGATCATTCTGTAATCTCTATGAATGTATATACTAACCATGCAGGTATTTCATGTGGATTCATAGCCATGTAAGAGCTATGAGATATATGTGTGTTGATTAGCACAATGTGATGATAATCCTTATTAATAAAGTAACAAGTTGATAGGTCTGAGGACCTGATATAAGGCTGAGTGCCTAGTTGAGGTGTTATCCTCTGATGATGAGATAAGGGATGTGTTCCCAGGATGCTGATGCATGATTGTGATACCTTGAGAGGCAATGGTTGATATCATAAGGGATTGAGGTCCCAGGACAGTATGTTGATGGCAATAATGATGTAATTCTATAAGGCTATGTTAATACCTTGTTTTGCCTCAATAATTGGCTTAATATATACTAATCAATTACATATGAACATATCATGTAGTTGCCCTGGCTATAGATCCATTACCGTCGGTATTTGGTGATGGTGAAATAGGTTTATCCTGTGGGATTACCTGGAGCACATATTGTTGAATATGCGAGGTTTTCCCTAGCCTAAAATAGGAGGGTTGAGTGCAATTGTGGTTGCAGACTCAGGATGTATGGAGCATGGTGAACAAACCCATGGCTCAGGATATGTGATGATGAGCATGATGCGTTCATGGCTCAGATGTATATACTAGTACCTATGATGAGGTGAGCTAGAGATGGGTAGCTTGCAGACCTAACCCAGAGGCTGAGGCCTATAAGCATAAGACTGCGGTCTTGCTTGATGATTCATGTACTGACCATGAGAAGGTGAGGTCATGGAGTCTGGATCTCCTTAGACCCTGTATGGCACTAGATTGGGCTTCACAGCCAATTGTTGGACTTGAGCAGGGAAGGCTCACTTCCTCAGGGCATAATAAAACGCAATCCAGCTGAATAAATACATCCTGCTTAGATCAAAACACAGAACATTGATTGAGGCCTTGTTTGCATAGCTGATCTAGTTACACCTTGCAGATACGTGTACGATCCTTATTTCTTGTGATAAGTTCTTATAAAGCTTATCTTGTCAATCATGCTCCATAAAGAAATACTTGGTAATATGCCTCCCAGATATCTTGGTAAGCTTGATGGTAATAATAGCTTTGCTCAGTATGATGCTCTTGTTATACACTTATTCAGTTATTTGTTGTTAACTACTTTAACCTTTGAGGTTTTATAGTTGTGGAAGGGAGTTATGTTTCTCGTTGGGACTGTGTGTCTCACCCCGCTGGTTCACACCCTTTTTAGGTGCTCACTCTAGATGTGGTGGTGGTCGTGAGGTTGCGGTCGAGAAGCAAGAAGAGCAGTAGAAGGCAAGAGATGGACATGTTGTTGTTTTGGTGGTTTTGTAGTAGAGTCCTAGAGTCATCCCTGTACTCTTAGGTCCTTGGAAGTGTTTTGATAATGTTTCACGATGTTTAACTACTGTAATGTTTGTAGACCCTGCTACTGGCCGTATATGGCCTATTATGTATGTATAAACAGGTGATGAACTAAAATGCGATGTTGCGGCAGTGGGTGACTTTTATTTTGTGAACATATCTGGCAGGTGATCTTGAATATATATATATATATATATATATATATATATATATATATATATATATATATATATATGTGTGTGTGTGTGTGTGTGTGTGTGTGTGTGTGTGTGTGTGTGTGTGTGTGTGTGTGACATGATCTTCTTGTAGGGCCTGGTTGCAAATGTTCTGTACGTATGTTCCACAATCGGTTTTAATTAACCCGTGTTTTCAGTAATATATATGATTCTACACGTTTTCGTGTGTCATCTCGTTGTCTATGTGATGGTGGGGTGTCATAGTTGGTTTGGTATCAGAGCGCTAGGTTTGCTGAGTCTACAGGGATCTAGGATTAGGTTGTGTCTGTTCCGGTGAGTTTTCTAGATTTTCTTACAATAACCTTCTGCTCTCAGTAGAAGATAAAGCTTAAAGACGTCTGGAAACTATGAATAACATGCTACCAAGAGCAGTGATGTTGCATCAGTTGATGGAGTAGAAGGGCAGACACATGGATATTGGGTGCCTGAGGTTCCCCAACTTGACCCAGCCATTCTCGAAAACCCTACCTACCAACAACTTATGGGGCAGATGATGGCTACGATGAATCACATGGTGGAAAGTTTGCTAGTGCCTCAGCCAAGAGCACAAGCTCCCCATGGTGAAGCATCGGGTATTGGGAAGACCTTTAAACGGCTTCGCCGAGTCGGAGCTTCGGATTATGCTGGGACAGTTGATCCAACGGGTGTAGATTTGTGGCTGATAGGTCTTGAGAAGGCCTTCTGGATCCTCGACATCCCCGAAGCAGACAAAGTTAAGCATGTTGTCTACCTTATGAACGGCAGTGCTGGCCACTGGTGGGCCATCGAGGAGGAGAAGCGACCCGGTGAGGAGATCGGTTGGGAGATCTTTCGACAAGAGTTTGTCAGTAGATACTTTCTGAAGATGTATCTGGACGAGAAGATCAACCAGTTTGAGCGTCCACGCCAAGGATCAATGAGCATCACCGAGTATGAAGACAAGTTCATGGACTTGCTGAGGTTTTGTCCTCACATGGCAGTGACAGATGATGAGCGGATCAGGCGGTTTGAGAAAGGTTTGAGTGATGAGATGTCGACACCTATTGTTGCTTTAGAAAATTGGGAGCAGTTTGCCACATTCGTGGAGTCCGTTCGTAGGATTGAACGGTCTGTTAGGGAGAAAAGGTAGTCCATTACCAAGAAAAGGCATGCTTAGTTCCAGGGACAGAGATCTAGGGGCTTCAAGAAATCAAGGTTTTCAACACCTTCTATGATGAGAGGTTCTAGTGCACCGTCACAATGGTCCCTGAGTAAGGGAAGAGGTTATGTTTCTTCACCGTCAAAGGCACATAGTACAACTTCTGTGGCAGGAACAAAGCCATCTAGACCGTAGACAAAAGGCAGGTCATGTTATCACTATGGACAGACGGGGCATTTAAAGTCAAATTGCCCAAGAAGAGATGCTGAGGTAACACAACAGCTGAGATAGAATCAACAAGGCCCAGATAGACAGCAGCCTAGTGGAAGCAGAGGGCGAGGACACGGTCAAGCATCGCAAACGGGATCGTCTTCTCAAGGAAGCAGAGGACGTGGACAACAAGCAACGACTCGATTCTATGCTATGAGTCAGCCGGAGGCGATAGTCAACCTACAAGTGGTGACATGTCAGATGGAGTTATTTCATTCTGATTTGTCTTATTCTTGCTTTATATCTATTTTGGTTGACCCGGGTGCTACACACTCTTTTATCGCACATAGTCTGCTTGATAGTTGTCCTTTACCTGTTAGTTGTAAGAAAGATAGCATGTTGTTAGAATCCCCTCTTGATGGTTCCTCGATGCTTTGAGAAGAGTGTCCATCCTGTGGTCTATTTTTTTCGGGATACCGTATACAAGTATATCTTATACCACTTGATATGCATGGATTCGATGTGATCCTTGGGATGGATACCTTATAGAAGTATAAGGTCGTGTCGGACTGTAGTTCCAAGAAGGCAGTGTTTGATGAAGATGGAGAGAAGTGGATCTTCCAAGGAGATAGGAAGATTCTTCTGACATGTCTAGTGTCAGTGATGGTGGCAGAGAAGTTGTTACGGAAAGGATGTAAGGCGTTCTTAGCTCATGTTATCGATACCAAGGCAAAGGGTCCTAGTCTTGAGGAGGTGACGGTTGTCCGAGAGTTTGCGGATGTGTTTCCTGATGAGTTTCCCGGTGTTCCCCCACCTCGAGAGATTGATTTTGAGATCATTCTGGTACCAGGAACACAGCCAGTTGCACAGACACCATATAGGATGGCTCCAGCAGAGATGGAAGAGTTGAAGAAGCAGTTATACGAGTTGTTGGAGAAATGTTTCATCCGACCAAGCACGTAACCTTGGGGTGCTCCAGTGTTGTTCATTAAGAAGAAGGATGGATTGATGCGGCTATGCATAGATTACCGGTAGTTGAACAAAGTCATGATCAAGAATAAGTACCCGTTGCCGAGGATAGATGATTTTTTCGATCAGTTGTGTGGTGCTACAATGTTCTCAAAGATCGATCTACGGTCTAGATATCATCAGTTGAGGATTAAGGCGGATGACATACCGAAGTTAGCGTTTAGGATGAGGTATGGTCACTATGAGTTTGTGGTTATGTCGTTTGGGCTAACCAATGCACCTGCTGCTTTCATGGACCTGATGAACTGAGTGTTCTGTCCGTTCCTAGATCGGTTTATTGTAGTCTTTATAGATGACATCTTGATCTACAGTCGGGACAATCAAGAGCATGAACATCATCTTTGACAAGCATTGACTCTTCTACACCAACATCAGTTGTATGCCAAGTTCAGCAAATGTGAGTTTTGGTTGAAGGAAGTGACCTTCTTAGGTCATGTGATATCTGCAGAAGGAGTCCAGGTGGACCCTAAAAAGGTGGAGTCAGTTGCAGATTGGGAGTAACCAAAGACACAGACAGAAGTTCGTAGTTTTCTGGGTTTGGCCGGATACTACCGGAGGTTTATCAAGGACTTAAGTGCAATCGCGTTGCCAATGACAAAGCTGACCAGGAAGGATGTACCTTTTATTTGGGATAATCGTTATCAGCAAGGTTTCCAAAGTTTGAAGGAGAAGCTGACTAGTGCTCCAGTGTTAGTGCTGCCAGAGCTTGGGAAGGGCTATGTTGTTTTCTGCGATGCTTCCAAGAAAGGCTTAGGTTGTGTGCTGATGCAGGAAGATCATGTGGTTTCTTTTGCTTCGTGACAACTTAAGAAACATGAGGAGAACTATCTGACACATGATTTGGAGTTGGAAGCGATGGTCCATGCACTAAAGATTTGGAGACACTATCTTTATGGGGAAGTGTATCAGATCTTTACAGATCATAAGAACTTGAAGTACATCTTTTCGTAGAATGAGCTGAATATACGACAATGTCATTGGATGGAGCTAATCAATGAATATGATTGCACCATTGAGTATCATCCTGGTAAGGCCAATGTGGTTGTTGATGCACTTAGCAGAAAGTCTTCTTCTCTTCCCACGAAGAAAGCACAGTTGAGTTCCTTGGTATGCCATAGGCGAGATATGTTTGTCTCCTTGCGGCAGATGAATGTGCAGATTGAAGTTTTCTTATTGGTAGGACTGTTGGCACAAATGCAAGTAAAGCCTACACTGAGACAGCAGATCAAAGACGCACAGCAGGAAAATGATACAGTGCAGTTGATCAGGTCAGAGCTTGGCAGTGAAAAGTGTGATGGGTTCCATGAGATCGAGGATGGACTAGTTTTCTATCATGGTAGGATGGTGGTTCCTGATGGTGATAATTTAAGAAATCTAGTGCTCGAGGAAGCACACACGTCAATGTATGCTATGCATCCAGGAGTCACCAAAATGTATCATAACCTGAAGGACCTGTATTGGTGGTCTGGCTTGAAAAAAGATGTAGCTGAGTTTGTGGCTAAATGTGCAGTATGTCAGCAAGTTAAAGATGAGCATCAGAAGTCGGCAAGTACGTTGCAACCTATGTCGATACCACAATGGAAATGGGATCATATAACCATGGATTTTGTAGTTGGTCTACCAAATATAGCTAGGAATCATGATTCCATTTGGGTGATAGTGGATAGATTGAAGAAGTCTGCCAATTTTATACCGGGAAAAATAACGTATACAATAGAGAAGCTTGGTTGGGTGTATGTAGATGAGATAGTGCATTTGCACGGTGTACCATCAACAATAGTTTCTGACAGAGGTCCCCAGTTCACAAGTCGTTTCTGGGAACAGTTGCACAAAGCGTTGGGAACACAGTTGAGGTTCAGTACTGCTTTCCACCCCCAGACAGATGGATAGTCTGAACGGACTATTCAGACTTTGGAGGATCTTCTCTGAGCTTGTGTTTTGCAGTTCCTAGGTAGCTGGGACATGCATCTCAGTTTGATAGAGTTCACTTATAACAATAGTTACCAGCGGAGCATTGACATGGCTCCTTATGAGGCTCTGTATGGAAGGAAGTGCAGATCCCCTTTATGTTGGTATGAGTCTGGTGAGTATCAGCTTTTGGGTCTTGAGTTAGTACAGCAGACAACAGAAAAGATCAGAGTGATACAACAAAAGTTGAAAACAACACAGGACAGACAGAAGTCTTATGCAGACAATCATCGATGACCTCTAGAGTTCCAAGTGGGAGACAAAGTGTATCTCAAGGTCTCACCTTATAATGGCGTGCTAAGGTTTGGCCGGAAGGGCAAACTGGCACCCAGGTATATGGGGCCATACCCGATAATAGCACGTGTTGGCAAGGTAGATTACAAGTTAGAACTACCGCCAGAGTTGCATAGGTTGCATCCAGTGTTCCATGTCAGTATGCTGAAGAGAAGCCATCCAAACACAGGGACAGTTTTACATCCAGTTGAGGTTGAGCTTGATAAAGATGTGACCTATGAGGAGGGTCCGGTGGCGATCCTTGACAGAAGAGTAAAGAAGCTGAAGAGGAAGGACCTGGTTCTTCTAAAGGTTATTTGGCATCATCATGGTGTTAAGGAAGCCACGTGGGAGCTTGAGGAAGAGATGAGGAGGAAGTATCCCGCACTTTTCTCTTCAGATTTTGGGGACAAAATCCTTTTGTAGAGATTTATGGCTTGTAAGGACCCTGACCTTCATTTTGGGATTACCCTGTTTGTTTTACCTAAACCTTGTTCTTGGTTTCTTGCTAATCATGTTTGGAGGTGATTAGGATTTGCTTATGCTTAGTCGAGAGATGGAGGTACTACTTGCAAAATAACATGAGTTAAGGTTGAAGAGCAAGTTTGTCACCTTGAGAGATGTCTTTCTCTCTCCTTGCTTCCTCTAGGGTTGAGAGAAAGGTTTGGGCTCGTGCCTTGGGTTGTCTTGGGCGTGGTTGGGCTCTTTTCGGCCTTCTTATCCCTTGTTTGGGCCTTGCTTGCTTGGTTGAGCCCTGTATCGGGCAAGGGTGCCTTGTGTCGCCCATGGGGTGTTGCCCATGAGGGTGTGTCGTCCATGGAGGAGTGGTGTGTCGGTCTTTGACATTTGTTGACCATCTTGCCTTGGTTGTGTCACCCTAGCTTGGACATGTGGCCGATCCTTGGTTGAGTTGTGGCATGGCATGTGCATGTGTTTTGCAAGGTGGTGGAACGTGTGGACAAGTGTCCCTTGGTAAGGTGACACCTTGCCTTGGTCTAACCTTGACCCCCATCTATATATACCTTGCCTTTCTCTTCCTTAGGAACCCTTTAGCTCTTTGGTGCTCCTCTCTTCCTTGGTTCATGATACACCTACCCTTTGGAGCAAGTGGTGGTCGATCCCCTTGAAGGAGTTCTTCTTCTTCTTCCCTTAGCTTGGTGGTCGAACCCTAGGTGGGTCTTGTTCTTGGGTAAGCATCTTCCCTCTCTCCTTAGCATCTTCTTCTCCATCTTGCCTACTCTTCGGCCATGGTGGTTATGCTTCTTGTTCCTTTTCTTGAGGTGGCCGAAGTAGTGTGCTTGGAGCTAGGAGCTTGAAGCTTAGAGCTTTAGAGCTTGAGGAGTTTGCTTAAGGTGGGTTACATAACTTCTAACCCTAGCTATACTACTTTCCTTATGTTGCCTGTTTCATATATGTTGACAATCGGCCATGCATGTATGTTTCTTGTTCTAGAACATGTTGATCTATGAGCATGATGTTGGTTTTGTTGTTGTTGTTGATGATGGGTTATATGCCTTTACACCTAGTTGGCCGAACCATAGTTGAGGTTTTCTTTGGTAGCAACACTCCTTTCTCTCTTTGGTCTAGAGAAGTGACCCCTCTCTCGTTTAAGTTGAGAGGTGAGCTTATATTCTAGTTGCTTGGGGAATACCCTCCTCTCACCGTGGATTTGAGAGGTGAGCTTTTGTTGACCTATGTTGAGGTTGGATCCTTGTGGTTTCTTGATTTGTGAAAGAGGTGGTGCAACACCCCTCTCTTGGTTGTTGAGAGGTGAGCCGACCTTCTTGATCAACTAGGGTTTGGTGCCCTTGTGCTTGAGGTTGAAGACGACCTTGTTGGGTTGTGTCTTGCACGATATGACTTTGGGGTTAGTGTTGCCCGATACCTTCCTTGTCTTGGGTTATACCTTTGGCTGATACCCATGTGTTCTTGGACGTTAGTGTTGCTCTAGGCGACATGAGTTGTTTACCCTTCATGCATGATATGTCTTTGAGGTGTTAACCTTGGTAGATAAGTTGGCTTGGGTGATCCTTGTATCCATGGCCGATATGCCTAGTTGAAGCTTAGTTGGTGCCCGTCATGGTCCCTTGGGCGATACCCTTGGTGGAGTTGTTGGGTGGGCGATATACCCTTGATAAGGTGTTCCCCGATATCCTCCTTAGGGTTAAGTCTTGGATGACACACCATGTAAATAGGGTGCTCGATGCACTCCTTTGTCTTTAGGTGGCCTTGGTTGTTATCCTTGATGAGCTTGGGCGATATGGTATGGTACCAGGATGTCTTTAGACGATACCACCATGTCCTAGTTGAGCCTTGAAGGGTTGGGCGATATGGTTTCATGCCCAACATGCCAACCCTAGGGTGCTGACCGTTATGCTGTTGGCCATGCACGACACCTTCCTTGGGCGTCATGGTTACCCTGGCCGATAGGGTTAAACTTCAGATGATGCTTGAAGGTTGCACGATAGGGGCACCTTGGGCAACACCCCTTTGGCTGGTATGGCTCATGTGCGAGGTTAGTCCGATAGTGGAACCTAACCCTAACCCTAGCTTGGTGCACGTTAGACCCTTGGCCGATAGCCATGGTAGTGTTGCACGTTATGGCCTTGTGGGTGACTGCCCGACACCATGAGAGTTAGTGGAACCTTGATGCTTTGAAGGAGATGCAGTGTTTGGTTGATATGGTGGTGAGTTGGTTTAGGGTTTGTAACCCTAGCCGATACACCCTTTGGTGAGGATATGGCGCTGCTCGCCATACCTGTAGTGAGGGTTGCAGGAGTTTTGGTGAGGGTTCTGATAACCCGGTATGTATATAGTAGATGGTTCTCTTTTAAATAATGATAGTACAAGTGAATTGATGTAATCTTCTTGAATCCTACAATTATGTTGAAAAGTTAAAAGATAGATTGTGAACCAAGAAGCTTGGAAGCCTATGATGTTGGTCACAAGTATAAGGCATAACATATGCCCATGTTTGATAATAATACTATGAATTATAAAGCTTGTGTAATATATTCATGATAGCATGATCATTCTGTAATCTCTGCGAATGTATACACTAACCATGCAAGTATTTCATGTGGATTCATATCCCGGTAAGAGCTATGAGATATATGTGCGTTGATTAGCACAATGTGATGATAATCCTTGTTAATAAAGTAACAAGTTGATAGGTTTGAGGACTTGATATAAGGCTGAGTGCCTAGTTGAGGTGTTATCCTCTGATGATGAGATAAGGGATGCGTTCCCAGGATGCTGATGCATGATTGTGATTCCTTGAGAGGAAATGGTTGATATCATGAGGGATTGAGGTCCCAGGACAATATTTTGATGGCAATAATGATGTGATTCTATAAGGCTATATTTCTATCGTGTTTTGCCTCAACAATTGGCTTAAAATATACTAATCAATTACAGATGAACATATCATGTAGTTTCTCTGGCCATAGATCCATTACCGTCGGTATTTGATGATGGTGAAACAGGTTTATCCTGTGGGATTACCTGGAGCGCATATTGTTGAATATGTGAGGTTTCCCCTAGCCTAAAATAGGAGGGTTGAGTGCAACTGTGGTTGTAGACTCAAGATGTATGGAGCATGGTGAACAGACCCATGGCTCAGGATATGTGATGATGAGCATGATGCGTTCATGGCTCAGATGTATATACTAGTACCTATGATGAGGTGAGCTAGAGATGGGTAGCTTGCGGAGCTAACCCCGAGACTGAGGCCTATAAGCATAAGACTGCGGTCTTGCTTGATGATTCGTAAACTGATCACGAGAAGGTGAGGTCATGGAGTCTGGATCTCCTTAGACCCTGTGTGGCATCGGACTGGGCTTTGCAGCCAATGGTTGGACTTGAGCAAGGAAGGCTCACTTCCTTAGGGAATAATAAAATGTAATCCAGCCGAATAAATACATCCTGCTTAGAGAAAAATACAGAACATTGATTGAGGCCTTGTTTGCATAGCTGATCTAGTTACCCCTTGCAGATACATGTATGATCCTTATATCTTGTGATAAGTTCTTATAAAGCTTATCTTGTCAATCATGTTCCATAAAGAAATACTTGGTAATATGCCTCCCGGATATCTTGGTAAGCTTGATGGTAATAATAGCTTTGCTCAGTATGCTGCTCTTGTTATACACTTATTCAGTTATTTGTTGTTAACTGCTTTAACCTTTGAGGTTTTATAGTTGCGGCGGGGAGTTATGTTTCTCGTTGGGACTGTGTGTCTCACCCCGTTGGTTCACACCCTTTTTAGGTGATCGCTCTAGACGTGGTGGTGGTCGTGAGGTTGCGGCCGAGTAGCAAGAAGAGCAGTAGAAGGCAAGAGATGGACATGCTGCTATTTTGGTGGTTTTGTAGTAGAGTCCTAGAGTCATACCTGTACTCTCAGGTCCTTGGAAGTGTTTTGATGATGTTTCACGATGTTTAACTGCTATAATGTTTGTATACCCTACTGCTGGCCATATGTGGCCTGTTATGTATGTATAAACAGGTGATGAACTAAAATGCACTGTTGCGACAGTGAGTGACTTTTAGTTTGTGAACATATCTGGCAGGTGATCTTGAATATATATATATCTATATGTGACATGATCTTCTTGCAGGGCCTGGTTGCAAATGTTATGTACATATGTTCTACAATCGGTTTTAATTAACCCGTGTTTTCGGTAATATATATGGTTCCGCACATTTTCGCGTGTCATCTCATTGTTTATGTGATGGTGGGGTGTCACAATAAGTATTAAATATTACTTGATTACTCTCATCAATTATCATTAATTGATTATCAACATGAGTAATATAAGTTTCTCTCTCATCCTCATTATGATACTAAATTCAACTTTAACTTGTTGTATTGACATAACCCTCTTTAGGGTATACTGGCCTACACTTATCAAAGTGTATCCATCTCATTACTTGATAGTGTGTCCATTGATTATATCCAAGGTGTATTGGCCTACACTCATCAAGGTGTATCGGCCTACATGTTAAACCTTATGTCAGCCTAAACACATGTGTTTGTGTCAGCCAAGGTACTATTACTTGTATTGGTCAAGGCATATCAAATGGTGGCAGTTTAGAGATGCTTGAGAAGGTATATCGTCTATAGTGTACTTTAGGGTATCGACCACCCTATTGATAACACCAAATTTTATGATGTTTTTTCCCTTTATTCTGTTATCAAAACTGCCCTTTTCTACTATTTTCCTCTCTTTTATAAGTACTTTTGCAATAATTGGCCAAGCAACGCTCTTAATCCAATATTTCCATCTTTTGTAGAGTTTTTCCTCATTTTGGTACGATAAGGCCGTCCCGGCCCACAAATAAGTTCAAGTCTACATCGGCCTTCCTGACGCCCGATACGACCTCTGCCCGACAGGGTGGACCGACACAACGACACACGACAAGGGGATGCCATGCAAGAAGACACTGACGAATGACACATCTTCTACCCGACAGGGAGCCGAATTCGCCACGACAACGCAAGCTTGTCGCGCGACACAACCACCCACCGGCAGGCGCCGCCTGTCACGTGACCGACAGCCGACACCCCTGTGTCGAGCGGTACCAGTATCGGCCGTCCACCGACCCACAAATAAGGAGGACACGTGGTGCTTCGAGCACCATAACTTCCCCCAACTGCTGCTTATAAATAGCAGCTACAGGAAGCCAAAAAGACAGTTCGGACAGTTGGGAACTTTGAGCGATCTTTGGAGGAAAACTGCGAGAGCAAGAGTATCGCGTCCCAGTTCTCGTGCCGGGCAACTCTAGGTGAGCTCTTCCTCATCCCGAGAGGGAGGGGATGGTTCACTTAGGATCGTCCCGGGCGACACTGTGGGCCGATATCGGCCAACGTAGACGAGCGACACAAGTGCCTGACAGTAGAACGCGTCACTCCATTCCCGACACGATATCGAACCCGATACGCTTCACCCGTCATGCGTGCCGCTCGAGAGGGTGCGCCACCCGACATGAGCGTATTGGCCAGGGTCCTTGAGTGATACAGTCGGCCATCATAGTGTGCCGCCTGAGAGGGTGTGCCACCCGACACTGCTGTATCGGGCTAGGCCCCTGACCGGTATCGGGCTGGAGAGCCGCTGTAGCCTGTCGTCCTTCTACATCAAGAAGGCGACATCTAACTTTAAATTCTATTATTTAATTCCTTACTTATGCAATGTATTAAGACCCTTAATGTTTATGGGAATGGAAAAGCTTAATTACTTGCTGCTCTATGCTTGGTGCAAATGTTGGATGACTGCTATGTTTGATATATGAGCTCTAGCTTGCATGTTTGGATCGCGTTTTGCTTAGCTATCGAATCGTGTTTTCCCTTCGCAACAACTTCGAGAGTTGTGTTGTGGCTTTAGTGTTTGGTTTGATTCTGGAGTACGAGAGTTCCTGGAACGGAGTTGTTTCAGTAACATTCCACTCTAACTTAAGTCCAGCAACCTCGAGAGGGGTGTTGATGCTTGGTTAGAGGTAATCGCTCTGAGAGGAGGGGTGCAGGATGTTACTGCTACCGCTTGTTTCACTAAAGTCTTATCCTTCATACCTCGCTCTAGCTCTAGTTTTATCTTTCTATTTCTATTGCATGAAAAACCCTAAAAACTGCTAAATGACTAAAACCTTAAATCTTTCTTATAGCTCCAGTTGGAAATAGTTTTCTTTGTTTTGTTTGTGACATCTTGTTGTTTCCCCTTGGGGAATTTACTATCTCTTCATACCTGCCGGAGTGTAGCGTGTCGATTCTGGGTTCTCAACACTACCACCCTTGTCCCTGTGTTCGACCCCGTATATCTACTTTGACCCCGTAAACAAATTTGTGGGGGCCTAGAAGGATTCGGGTTATAAATGTAAAAGTCCGACTAACTTCAAATCCGCCTCCATTTTTGGACGCGCGATTTAGGTTGGTCAACTTTTTGGCGCCGTTGCCGGGGACAAGGAAAAATGGTACTGTTGACGAATCTGAATCCACTAACTACACTCTTGTGCCTCAAGCTTAGAAATGAGCTTGACAACACTCTTTTCTTTTGTTATTTTATTATCACTACTCTTTGCACAAAATAAATAATTCTATTTTCTAAAGTTGATTTCTCGTGCCATTTCAGGAACTCTATAGAACGGTGATTTGTTCCGTCGAGCTCAGACACCATGTCTCGCTGTGAGCAATCTCTGTCTGAGGGTGAACGTTAAGGCCGAGAAGAGCTTTCGCACCAACCCATCTTGGTTGGTCAGTTGTTCACTTACATAAAAAGACAAGACACTATCATCAACCAGCTGGTACAGGGAGCGCTAGCCAGTCCTGGAGCTCTGAATTCCATGCAACACCAGATGGCGAGTCTGCAGATGCGACAACACAAGGTCGATCAACGTTTGGCCCAGATGGCCGCTCTGAGAAAGGACCCTACAGGAAAGACACTCTCTTACCCTGAAACTGCCAGAATGGCAGTGCTAAGGTCTGGGAAGATAGTGGAACACATTGATGAAGCTAGACCAGAACCTGAGCCAAGGCCTGGGAGAGCGATTTCGGCAGAGGACGAAGGTAGACAAGCAGAAGCTCAGGAGCCTGCACAGAAGCCTTCCGATGAGCTATCTGGTGGGAGGAATCCTTATGCTCCCAGGCTGCCATTTCCTTATAAGCTGATCAAGGCAAATCTGAATAAACGTCATGAAAAGTTCATTGACTCGATCAAGAAATTGCATCTTGAAGTCCCCTTCCTTGACGCCTTGGAGGAGATGCCGACCTATGCCAAGTTCCTCAAGGATCTTATCACGAAGAGAAGAAGGGGATGAAGGGTTGAGACCGTGCACCTAGCATCTGCTTCCTCGGCCTTCGTGAAGCATGACCTGCCAAACAAAATAAGGGACCCTGGAGCTTTTACGATTCTGTTTTCCATCGGGGACAATGTTGAGCGAAAAGGTCTTGCCGACTTAGGGGCAAGCATCAGCCTCATGCCCCTAAGCTTCGCACAAAGGTTGGGTTTAACTGACATGGTTCATACCAAAATGAGGATTGAACTGGAGGACCATACCTTCAAGAGACCAGTTGGCGTTGTTGAGGATGTACCGATCAGGGTCGGTAATTTCTTCATTCCTTGCGACATAGTAGTCGTTGACATCGCAGAAGACCCCCGCTGCCCGATCATCTTTGGACGTCCTTTCTTGGCAACAAGAAGGGCGTTGATTGATGTTTCTGAGGGGATTATCACGCTGAGGGTCGGAAACGACCACCTGGACTTCAAGTTGAAGGAAGTCATGAAAAGTCCTTCCCTGTCAGAATCTGCGTGTTTCACGGACAACAACGATAAATTCTGCGAGGAGATAGAGGAGGACATCCGGATAGTGGACCCCGTTGCGAGGGCTATAAGCTGTCAGGATTCTGACTTCAAAGATCCTGAAGTTATGGAGTATCTCGACCTTGTTGACCTGTCTGAAGAAAATCTGCACGAAGAGGATGAGGTGGTGGAGTCCGTGAAGTATGCCTCTCTCGAAGAGGAGCCTCAAGAAAAGGCATCCGGAGCAAAGCCTGAGTTGAAACCGGTGCCCGAAGGTCTGAAATACGAGTTCTTAGATGAAGAAGAGAGAAACCCTATCATCGTAAACACCAATCTTTTGAGAAACCCTCTGGACCGACTTCTTGAGGAGTTAAGACTCCACAGGGGGGCTATAGGATATTCTGTAGAGGACATCAAAGGTCTTAGCCTTGCCTTATGCATGCATCACATCAACTTGGAAGAATCTTCCAAGCCTCTGGCTCAACCCCAGAGGAAGCTGAACCAGATGCACAAGGAATTCGTCAAGAAAGAGGTAATAAAGCTTAGGGATGCGGGGATCATTTACCCAATCAACGATAGAAACTGGGTGAGTTCGATCCACGTAGTACCCAAAAAGGGTGGGATGACAGTGGTTAAGGGTGAGAAGGGTGACGAGGTGGCGGTTAGGACCGTCACCTGATGGAGGATGTGCATCGATTACCGAAAGCTAAATCAGGCTACTAAAAAAGATCATTTTCTGCTACCTTTTATTGATCAAGTTCTTAAAAGATTAGCGCATCACGATTTCTTTTGTTTCCTTGATGGCTTTTCAGGATTTTACCAGGTACCCATCTTGCCCGACGATCAGGAGAAAACAACATTCACCTACCTCTACGACACTTATGTCTTCAGAAGGATGCCCTTCAGACTCTGCAACACCCCCGCCACCTTTTAAAGATGCATGATATCAATGTTCTCAGATTTTCTAGAAGATATCATAGAAGTTTTCATGGATGACTTTTCAGTCTATGGAAAGGACTTCGATAGCTGTCTGAAGAATCTGTCATTGGTCCTTCAAAGGTGTGAGGAGAGCGGCCTGGTCCTGAACTGGGAAAAGTGCCATTTCATGGTAAGGGAGGACATCGTTCTGGGGCATAAGATCTCAAGGCATGGGATCGAGGTGGACGTAAGCAAAGTTGAAGCAATATCTAAGCTTCCTCCACCGAAATCCATGACGGGAGTGAGAAGCTTCCTCGGGCACGCCGGATATTACCGAAGATTCGTTAAAGACTTCTCGAAGATTTCCAAACCGTTGTCCAATCTTCTGGTAAAAGATGTTGAATTTGTTTTCTCTAACGATTGTCTCAGTGCTTTCCAGGCCCTGAAAAATGCTTTGATATCACCACCTATCCTTCAAGAACCAGAATGGGGTTTACCTTTTTGAGCTGATGTGCGACGCTAGCGACTACGCGGTTGGAGCAGTCCTGGGGCAAAAGAAAGATAAAAAGCACCATGTGATTTGCTACGCCATTCGCACGTTGGACAAGGCTCAGGTAAACTACACAACAACTGAAAAGGAGATGCTCGTGATCATCTCCGTGTTCGATAAGTTCAGGTCGTATCTCGTCGGAGCAAAGGTCAAGGTATACACAGATCACGGGGCCATAAAATTCTTAATGCAAAAGAAAGATGCAAAGCCCAGACTGTTGAGGTGGGCCTTGTTGCTCCAAGAGTTCAACTATGAAATTATCGACAAGAAGGGAGCAGAAAATGTGGTCGCCGACCACCTATCAAGGATCGTGGCTGAGATACAGGGAGGGCCACCAATCAACGACGACTATGCCGACGAGGCTCTTATGTTGGTAGAAGCTCAAGAAGAAAGCTTACCCTGGTTTGCAGACATCTGCAATTATCTTGCTTGCGGAGAACTGCCTCCTGATATTACGTACAATTAGAAAAAGAAGCTATTCGCGGATGCTAAAAACTACTATTGGGATGATCCTCTCCTTTTCAAGAGATGCGCTGACAATTTATACAGGAGGTGCATCCCAGAAGAAGAAACCGCGAACATCCTGAAAGAATGTCATGCCTCCCCCTACGGTGGACACCTGGGTAGCGGAAGAACAACTGCAAAAATGCTACAGTCAGGTTTCTACTGGCCCTCCTTATTTAACGATGTTGCACAATTCGTAAAAGTTTGCAAAGAATGCCAGTCTACAGGGAATATAAGGTGGAGGAATGAAATGTCGATGGCAAGTTGGATCGAAATAGAAATCTTCGACGTATGGGGGATTGACTACATGGGGTCGTTTCCTCCTTCCAGAGGGTATCAATACATACTAGTGGTAGTGGACTACGTACCGAAGTGGGTGGAAGTAGTAGCAACCCAAACATGTGACGCCAAGTCGGTAATCAAGCTATTCGAGAAGACAATCTTTCCTCGGTTCGTGTACCGCGCACTGTAATAAGCGACGGCGGGTCGCACTTTGGAGAGAGACAGTTTGAAGCACTCCTACGTAAGTACAGAGTGAAGCACAAGATTGCTACACCCTACCACCCGCAGACGTCAGGACAGGTAGAGGTTTCCAACAGGCAGATTAAGCAGATCCTTGAGAAAACGGTCAGCCGAATGAGGAAAGATTGGTCTATGAAGCTTGACGATGAACTATTGGCCTATAGGACCGCCTACAAAATGCCCATTGGAACCACCCCCTACAAACTTATCTATGGAAAATCTTGCCATCTACCCCAAGAACTCGAACACAAGGCCCTTTGGGCAATCAAATTCTTAAATATGGACCTCGAGAAAGTAAGAGAAAAGAGATTTTTGCAGCTTCAAGAGCTCGAAGAGCTGAGGATGAACGTCTATGAAAATGCAAAAATCTACAAACAGAGAACGAAGGTGTGGCATGATGCCCACCTCAGGAGGAAAGATGTAAGCGAAGGGGATAAAGTTTTACTATTCAAGTCCTCCATTCGTCTTTTCCCTGGGAAGCTGCAAATGAGATGGTCATGACCATTTACTATATCGAAGATATACCCATCAAGAATGATGGAGCTCTACAACAAGGACGATCCGACCAAAGTCTTCCAAGTCAATGGGCATAGAGTGAAAAGGTTCTATGAGGATGAAGCTTTTGTCAGGAGAGCAGATATCAACCTGTAAGATATGGGTACAATCGAGGGCTGAACAAGATGATCCTACACCGGTCGAGCTGGCAACACAAACTTCAGCGCTACTCTGGAGGCAACCCGAGTTTATCTTTCTTTCCTAGAGTAGGATGCATTTTTCTTATTTCTTGTAAAAACAAACTTTATGGATTGTAATAAGGCCCGAGTCAGCGCACGCGCCGAGCGTATCGACTCTTCTGTTTTATGGGCCATCGCTGCATTTTACAAAGCATTGAGGAGTAATTCTGTCTGAGGTCAGGGACTCTACCCTAAACCGATGATGTTTTGCCCGTCAATTACTTTTTCTCCGCCTTGCTTTAGTTTCAACCGCCTTCTTTTATGTTGTGTCGAGCAGCAGCTCAGCTGGCGCGCGGTCACGCTTGTATCAGGATGCAATTTCTTGGGCACCGCAAAGGCCGTGACGGATGGTATTCCCGAGCGACAACCGTATCATGCATGGGAATAAACGCCCTTAATTAGACTGATGGGACCGTCGTCTCGGGAACGGCATGTCTCAAACGGCCGATGCGTGCCCCAGAACTGACCGATTTACCCCCAACTGAGTTTGCTATATATAGTAAGGTGGATTTACCGTGTCGGGCTATCACGCTTATTATTTTTAGCCACCCGCATCTTTCAGTAATCCGCTTTTTCTCGCGTATCGACCAGCTTGCCTTCACCCTTGTATCGGGTGATGGCTCCAAAGAGCAGGGGTATAGCCCGACAAACTTATCGCCTGACACGGGTTTTCATATCACACGCTGCTTATCGGGTTTACGACCTTAGTCGATTTTTGTGTATCGCCCGACACAGTTAGGCACGGCACAACGACCGATAGTGTTTGCCTGATACGCCATATCGGGCGACACATTTTTCTTCTGAGACGTCCTATCGGGCGGATGCCTTTTGGCAACCTTATCGCCCGACATACCCGTGTCAGGCAGTGTGTTGTGCCATGCAGCTCTCTTCGTATCGTCCTATTATGTATCATTTTGAGCTTTCTTTTGATGGAAGATACCCGGATTTTGAAATAAGTCAAGTTTTATCGAGTTTCTTTTGTTTTTCCTACCTAACATGGTTAATGAACTTGACAACAGGTATGGATCATACAAGGCAAACCTCCGGCCGAGCTGACAAACGAGGCACAAGAATCACAATTGCGACCGCAGCTGAAGCAACAACTGTCGGACAGAAACGTCAGAACCCCGAAAAGGATCACTTCCTTAGCATAGTCTGTCTTCTGTGGTGGTTTAGTACCATCTCCAGAGACAGCACAAGTCTTGCCCCGATGGCCTCCAGATTAAGTCTGGGCATTCCGGTTCCATCCTCTTAAAAAGGGGGGAAGCATCCACAAGTGTTTTCAAGAGCTCTCTATCTACCATGCACAAGCTTCGAGCCTCCTTCTTGAGAGCTTTGCACTTGTTCCGGTTGCTTCCAACCGGGGAAATAAAATGGTTGCAGCAAAGAAACATATTGCAGCCTCTACAAGGCACAAGCGAACCAGATAGATAACCTTCACTGGGCTAACATGAACTCACCTTGTATTCTTCGCTACTCTGGGACAGAGCGCGGAGTAAGTTTGGGGGGGGGGTAACCATGTACCAGTGAAGGAGGTATAAACATTTTCTTCACCTCCACCCTTTGTGCCATTTTGTTCTTGCTCTTTATCATGTGTATGTACCCATGCTCATATAAAATGTCATGATCATATAAAAAAAATTTGAAAATTTTTGCTTTTATTCCCATGCATATGTACATAGTGAAAACCTATTGCGACTTCTTACAAAGTTTGTTTTCTACGTACTTAACGAGATACAAGTTCTGTTATATCTTTTTGATAATGCTGCCTCAAATGAATAAAAGATTATGTTTTGCCATGCCAAACATTTTGAAATATATATATATATATATAATAATCTCACAAACAACTAAGAGACGAGTATGGAGAAGGAAAAAGCTGCCCAAATAGCAGAAATCTCTTCGTTTCCCCTCACCCAATGAAAATCCCAAAAAGAGAAAGAAGCCTTATGAGTGTGAATAAAAGCATGAGAGTTGTTCCCAATAAAAGAAAAGAAAAAAATATATATACACACTTGTTTTCCAAAAGTACCCATCTTTAGGCATGGTAGATCTGGGGCAGTGGTACGTAGGATGTGAAATCACTACTCTAAAGCCAACTGGCTTGGACTGCAGGGACCACTTGCCCGCTAACGGACCCTTACCTCGATGGACTGATGGGTAACAAGAAAAACCCCAAAAAGCCTTAGCCTACCCTATACACAACTTTCTGCCCCAAAAATAAAGCTGTTTGGTGTGTAAGCTAACTTCGAAATCATACAACAAAGTCTCGCTGAAGCTGTAGAGAAAAATTTTACTTAAACAATAAGGTAGGAAAAACAAAGTCTTTTGTTCGTACTGAGACAATATTATCTCTAAGGCATTGCAATTCTTGTTTCACCTTTTGAACAGAAAGCTACTCCGAGCAGAAGAAGCATCACTAAATAAAGTTTAAATATTGATTGAGGATAATCAAAACGCTAAGTTTGGGGGAGTTGATAACACCAAAATTTGTGATATTTTTGCCCTTTATTCTGTTATCAAAACTGCCCTTTTCTGCTATTTTCCTCTCTTTTATAAGTACTTTTGCAATAATTGGCCAAGCAACGCTCTTAATCTAATATTTCCATCTTTTGCAGAGTTTTTCCTCATTTTGGTACGATAAGGCCGTCCCGGCCCACAAATAAGTTCAAGTCTACATCGGCCTTCCTTACGCCCGATACGACCTCTGCCCGACAGGGTAGAGCGACACAATGACGCACGACAAGGGGATTCCGCACAAGAAGACACTGACGGACGACACGTCTTATACCCGACAGGGAGCCAAATTCGCCATGACAACCCAAGCTTGTCACACGACACAGCCACCCACCGGCAGGCGCCGCCCGTCACGTGACCGACAGCCGACACCCCTGTGTCGAGCGATACCAGTATCGGCTGCCCACCGACCCGTGAATAAGGAGGACACGTGGCGCTTCGAGCACCATAACTTCCCCCAACCGCTGCCTATAAATAGCAGCTACAGGAAGCCGAAAAGACAGTTCAGACAGTTGGGAACTTTGAGCGATCTTCGGAGGAAAACTGCGAGAGCAAGAGTATCGCGTCCCAGTACTCTTGCCGGGAAACTCTAGGTGAGCTCTTCCTCATCTTGAGAGGGAGGGGATGGTTCACTTAGGATCGTCTCGGGTGACACTGCAGGCCGATATCGGCCAATGTAGATGAGCAACACAAGTGCCCGATAGTAGAATGTGTCGCTCCATGCCCGACACGATATCAAACCCGATATGCTTCACCCGTCATGTGTGCCGCCCGAGAGGGTGTGCCACCCGACATGAGCGTATCGGCCAGGGTCCTTGAGTGATACAGTCGGCCGTCATAGTGTGCCGCCCGAGAGGGTGTGCCGCTCGACACTGTTGTATCGGGCTAGGCCCCTGACCGGTATCGGGCTGGAGAGCCGTTGTAGCCTGTCGTCCTTCTACATCAAGAAGGCGACATCTATCTTTAAATTCTGTTATTTAATTCCTTACTTATGCAATGTATTAAGACCCTTAATGTTTATGGGGATGGAAAAGCTTAATTACTTGTTGCTCTATGCTTGGTGAAAATGTTGGATGACTGCTATGTTTGATATCTGAACTCTAGCTTGCATGTTTGGATCGCGTTTCACTTAGCTACCGAATCGTGTTTTCCCGTCGCAACAACTTCGAGAGTTGTGTTGTGGCTCTAGTGTTTGGTCCGATTCTGGAGTACGAGAGTGCCTGGAACGAAGTTGTTTCAGTAACATTCCACTCTAACTTAAGTCCAGCAACCTCGAGAGGGGTGTTGATGCTTGGTTAGAGGTACCCACTCTGAGAGGAGGGGTGCAGGATGTTACTGCTACAGCTTGTTTAACTGAAGTCTTATCCTTCATACCTCGCTCTAGCTCTAGTTTTATCTTTTTGTTTCTGTTGCATGAAAACCCCTAAAAACTGCTAAATGACTAAAACCTTAAATCTTTCTTATAGCTCCAGTTGGAGATAGTTTTCTTTGTTTTGTTTGTGACATCTTGTTGTTTCCCCTTGGGGAATTTACTATCTCTTCATACCTGCCGGAGTGTAGCGTGTCGATTCTGGGTTCTCAACACTACCACCCTTGTCTCTGTGTTTGACCCCGTATATCTACTTCAACCCCGTAAACAAAGTTGTGGGGGCCTAGAAGGATTCGGGTTATAAATGTAAAAGTCCGACTAACTTCAAATCCGCCTCCATTTTTGGACGCGCGATTTAGGTCGGTCACCTATCTCTTTTTGTATCGGCCACATCAACGCATTGTGTATCAACCACACCATCAATTAGGATATCAGCCACTCAACCAACTAGTGTGTCGACCACACCACCAACTAGGGTATTGGCCTAACTATTCCTTTATGTATCGACCACATGGCTTACTATAAGATATCAGCCTCTAGGGTTTGATTTGTATTGGTTGAACCCTTATTCAACTCACCTATTGGCCTCACCACAACTTGGTTTATCGGCCAAGGCTTCTAAGAGTGTATTACCCCCACCTTCACATGATATGTCGGGCTAGAGGGGTGTCAGATTGAAAATGTATCAGTTTAGGATTAGGTTAGGCCATATCGGCCTCTTCACTCAACTAAGGCAACATGATTCAATATTCTATCTCCACTAGACATCTCTTAGTCATGACGAGCTGGTATTATAAAAGCATATTGTTTTATGGTGTCCAACATATCGGCCTTGCTTCCTCCAGTTCATAACAGATTAACAACATATCATTCTAGAGCATCACAAGTCATGTCGGCCATCCATGTAATGGTGCAAGTATGTGTATCGACTTGGCTAACTTCTAGATATCATCCTGCCCTATTCTTAGCCTTAGGTGATAGGTTAGACAATTGAAAGGATAGTAGCCCTACTCATGTAACAAATCAATAGCGGTAGGAGTTCATGTGTATCAGTTTCCATTCATTTACTTTTGTATCGAGCTAGGGTATTTACACAAACCTATATTGGTTTGTGCATATCGGTTCCATCATCTTCAAGCTCCAACTTTTCATCTGTAACCATTCTAGTTCATGGACAAGAGCCCCATATTTCCATTATATCTCATAGAACCATCATTCAACAAGAAAAGTCGAAGTAAAGAAGAAACCACCAAGTATTGCATGATAGCAGGTGAATAATAATAAAGTTGAGTTCAAGTTATATAAGCCGCCTCAAGATCACCACTAAAGCTTCAAGCTTCAAAGCTACACATTCCCAAGGTTCAAGATGACTTATCAAAAGTCCAAGACTTGATCATAACACCTCTATATGAAAGGATATACCATAATAAGGAACTTGGTGAGGATGGAAAGAAAGAATCATGGTTTGAGAAGTATAGCCCATCCAAGGTAGGAGATAACCATGGCTTTACCTTGGGCAAGTTACTCGGCCTTCATCTTCCTCCTTGAGCTCCTAGGGTCTTCCACCAAGAAAGAGATGGTAAAGTAGTGTAAAGGTTTACTAGGAGGTGAAAAGAGGAGTATATATATAGTTGAGGCTCATGAAAGAGAGTACATGCAAGGTGTCATCACCATATGTACATGGGTGACACATGTCCATGCATGGTGACATCACCATATGTACATGGGTGACACATGTCCATGCATGGTGAAACTTTGCAAACATGTGTATATCGACGTGCAAGGCTCTTGTGGATAACCCAAGGGTGAGGTATCAACCATTAAGTATCTTGCTTAATAAGATATCACAACCCAATATCACTTTGCGTACAAACCGATATAACTTTTGTAAGGAAGTCTTAAACCAATCAGCTTTACCTTTATGAGGTGCTTAGCCTGATATGAATGCTTCCAAAAAGTTGTTAAACTAATAGGGGACTTCCTTCATGGTTTCTAAACTGATAGGCACCCCCATATACCCTTCACAACTTGACACAACTTCATCTAGTGTTCAAGACACTCAACATTCTATGGTTCTCATGTCACCAAGAGTGTTATCACTCAACCAAGACTCTAAAAAGGTTCCCACTCCTCTTTCTCTCTCCTCTATATGATACTAAGAGAGAGTAGGAACACTCTAGAAGTAGTAAATTTCACATCAACCCCATATATTGGGTAAATTGCAAGTTACACCAAAACTATCATATATAGCACAAACAGTCTTCAAACAAGCTCAAACTTGAAACCTGAGATCTCCTTAAGTCTTAATTACTTTTTAAAATATTAATACAAGGTTCTGATCACCTCACTTACGTAAAACTTCTAGGGTTATCTCAAAGCCCAAGTTAGGGCCCTTACATTTGGAATCAATCTTTATTCCTTGCATTATTATTTTATCAATCATATTTCATGTCTATCATATCAATGGGATTGACTATGTATGGCTAGAATGGTGTAACTATGACTATATATGTGCATGATGTGTTTAAATTCAAGTTTTTATCCTGTAAATGCATTGTTTTTCGATATCTAGTATCATGATCTAAATTATACCTTGTTGATCTATTTAAGAAGGGTAATTGACATAATTAATAAGAAAACCCATGACTTTTATAGCGTCATGTCACCGTATAACTACCCTAATGTTAAAAATTGTGGTAGAAAAATATGTAATTTACTAGCAATTTTAAGATTGTGAGAAGGTACTTAGAATCGTACATTTTTATTTGATGTAGATCATTGAGAAGCCATACCAGGTATACTTGGGATGTCTGAAATCACCCTTTTATATTGAGTGTTGTCAAGACATTAGCTCTCGTTGATTATGGAAGTTCTACTATGTTTAGTTCTACTCCTCATTCCTACCTTTGGCTCCCAATTACACTAAGGATTCCCACCCTATAAACCTATTTAAGTCAAATCCTATTGCAAACTCACCTAAACCTTAGTTCAATTGAGCTCGTAAGGATATATAGGGTATGCAAGGGTGTATTTCCCCTTCACACACCCTATTTCATCCATGTTTGACTAATAGTTTAGGGTGATTCCATTACATTTGGCTAGTGGTTTGGTTTTTTAATGTAGAATGAATGGTTAGGTTTGCATGTTATATCCTCCCCCAACTGGAACCTTAGTAACATCCCCAAATGGCCCACCTTTCCATAACTTGCTATAAACCCTAACTGCTCTCTTAGCTAGTTCATGCTAGTTTAGTTAATTGCTTTAAGTACTTTGATAGTTAATTGCTAAGTTTTGAATATCTAAGTCTTTCTAGAGTAGTTATTTCTCCTTTGAGCTTGCTAGTGTAGTTCTTGCTAGTCAATGCTAATCTAGGTTCATAATTGTGTTAGTGTTTGAATTGCTATGCTAGTCTAATTTTATTGTTAGCTTCTGTCTTGTTGACACTATTTTAATTGTTCCCTGTTTGTTTAGTTTGCTTCCTTCCTCATTAGAAATAACTTCTCTAGGGTTAAAATAGGGTCTTGTTTGTTTTGCTTCCTTTCTTCCTTTCTTGCATGTAACCTTAGTGTAATCAAACCAAAATCAACCTCAACCCTTAAAAACCCTAATCTCCACTTTAGGAACATAGTTGAATCTAACTTAGCTAGTGCCCCCCTCTCCCCTTGCAGATTATCTTGTCTCTTTCCTATACTATAACACAACCCCGTGCGCTTGCGGGTGAAGTGGGATTAGTCTAAGCGAGTGCGTAAGACTAGGTCCTTATAAATTTTGAAAGATCCCAGTGTGTACTAAAGGCACATCTAATCCAAATTCAATGGGTTAGAAGTACCTCAAGTGAAAATGCACCAACTATGCACATACCCTCCTAGCGGAGTGAGGTTCTCTATAAGAGACTAGGGCCTACATTTTTAAATTATGGAGCCATATGTTTCCTCTCCCAGGCCCCTTCTCTTGGCAATTGATTTATCCCCAACAAGGAGAGGTTGTATTGTATGTGGTCCTTAGTATAAGTAGGTTTGGTCCTTGTTCTTGAAAAGTGCTAGTAATCCTTGGTATGTAAAGGAATATGATTTAAGGGTTGCTAAGATTAATTAAAATTTTGGTAAGCCAGAAATCCTAATGGGAAAAACCCATTAGGTAGTGGAACTATGCCATTTTAAATCAAAACTATTATATCTACTTGTGACAATTGTGATTGCTTTTAATATCTCTCATCGTTCCTATATATCTTACTGAGCTAATCTTTTGGTTAGACATTTTTATCTCAACCGAACCCACCCACCCCCACCCCCCCAATCCATGATTCAACATACAATATATGTATAGTTGTCAGGATTGATCTAGAAAGATATATATTTTGTTGGTATGTGTATGGTAATAAACAATTTGATGGATGCATGGATAAGTTAATTAGTGATTGGTTTGGTTAAACATCATTGTTTTTCAATTTTATATGATTATGAAATTATGAATGCATCATAGTAGTACAAAAGCTCAATCCCATATTTTTTATCATTGAATAATTTTATAACTCCAAAGTTAATTGTTAATTGATTTAATAAAAAAGACCTATATTAACTAAGTTGTATAGTGTTGAATACGTCAGACCAACTAATTTCTTCACTATAAATTGGTGCATGTTATTCTCATATATATCATTTCACCCTTCACGCGTACGCCCCGCCCCCAAACAAAACAAGAAACGGCATACATACTAATACTATTCTTCGTGGCAACAGCGTGGGAAACCTAGGCGAGTCAGTTTCCCCGTCTTGTACTAAAGTAAAAGAACAACTTTCCTGTGGAAATTCTCTGCATCTAATAATTGCCAGATAATGGCAAGGGCACTTATCCTAATATATATCTGATAGATACGTTTAATATTTCATAGCTATTTTGTGGGTAGGTAGTGAAGTGGAACGAACTGCGGTCATGCGTGTGTTTGGCTGACGTGAGAAAGATAAAGTTGAATAATTTACACGGTCCTTTCAACATCATTTGTTTGATTCAGTGTCACTCGTAAGTAACGAGTCATACAATGGTATTTCAATAGGTCGTGTTAGGTCCCTTTGTGATGTTTACACTTTTATATGATGAGTATACAACAAAACTCAAAACGCCTGGGATCAGGTCAATAGCCGAACCCCAAACTGGACCATATTATTAGTTTTCGATTCTTTCTAAGTAATTTTTAAAGTAAACCAGTGCATATATTCATGTTCCATTCCACCACCACACGCAGCTACCCTCCCAACCAAAACACACTTCTTCTCATGTTGAAAACCTAGGCGAGTCAAATTTCTCCATCTTGGAGCTTTCATGGTAGTTGAAAGAACATCCACCTAATGGAAACATCAGACAACATTTTCTATAACTGCCAGGTAGTGGGAAGGCCACTTCATCCTATTAAATAATGGATTGATGCTCTCAACGTTTCAGGGCTGCTTGAACTTGTTAGGTAGTGGAATGGACGCGAATCGCAACCCAGTCATCCGCCCGTTGGGCAAAAGTAGAAATGATAACATTGAATCCACAAGTCATTTCAACGTCGTTTGTGAAATCCATTGCCAAGTGCGGAGTCATGATGGTATATCACTATATGTCCTATGTGTGTAATACGTACTAAATATGCAACGATGTGCAACATTGAAGTATCGGATGTGCATGTCCTATATGTGGCACCAGACACACCAGAGGCCGTGAAGGTTTTTAAAATAATCTAAAAAGTGATGAATAGTAATACTATGTGTAATGTTATGTCTCCTAAGTGTATGAATGTAGTGTTTATAGGATTGATTTTGTAATCAAAAAAAGATTAATGGCACAACTTGTTGTCCGCTTATTTTTTATTTTAATGTAAAAAAAAATCCTTTATTCCACAAAGTTTATAATATATGATGAGCCATAAGGATGTATGATTGCCTAGAAGACTTCCTCATTTTTGCGTTGTTGTGTTTTTTCTTTTTTACATATATGATTCTTTTGATGCTGATGCCATCTTTATTATTGTTCTTTACTATGTTTTATTTTCAATACAATGTGAGTGCAATCCGTTAAGGTCCTTAAGGAGCTTCTTTCATTTTGGTCCGCTGGGTGTGTGGGCCGTGTATTCATTCCCATTGCCCAAGATTCCGAAGTTTGATACCCATACTGTCGCATGCTGATGAACGACTTCCACAGCAACTGGCAAACGGGCGGCCAGTGCGCCGTCTACTCGGCGGCAAAACAGAATGCGGTGACGGCGGCGCACTCCAGCGGCACAAATGCTGGTCAATAAACAACAACAGGCCGACACAAACCGACCACATAGCATATGCACGGTTCTGGTGGCAGGAACTAGACGAGCCAGAATATAACAATTTCAACGGAGAAGAACAAAAAACATGCTCATCGTTGGTGGTGACAAAAGAGGCCGAACGATAATGGGTAAAGCAAATAAATGATTAGGGAACTAACAAATATTCCTCGTTTTGAGATCAAAGCGAACATGGAACAGCACAATGATTCCAACGGAATCTTTTTCGTATTTACAGTTGATTTCTGAGTCATAAAATCATCGTCATTAGTTATAACAACCTCCGGCTGCTGGGGATCCTTCACCCGATCCAGCGGCGCCGAGCACTACTATTCTTAGCTTTTGCTTTTGCTTTTGTAGGTTAATTAATAAAAGCAATTAATTAGCGACAACGGCAATATACCTACTAGACTCTTTCTCTCTCTCTTTC
Source organism: Alisma plantago-aquatica (assembly GCA_963693085.1). Taxonomy (NCBI): domain Eukaryota; kingdom Viridiplantae; phylum Streptophyta; class Magnoliopsida; order Alismatales; family Alismataceae; genus Alisma; species Alisma plantago-aquatica. The sequence continues at coordinate 1,673,512,291 of OY856409.1, forward strand.
TTTCTTTCTTTCTTTCTTTTTCTCTCCCTCTTCCGTTTCTTTTTGGAAAAAGATGGGCGTAACAGTAAGATTTCCCCTGTACCGCCTGCTTCCTCCTGCCTAATCCAACACCAGAGTAGCAGCAACAGCACTGTCCCTTCTCTTCTTTTTGTCCCCTTCTACCTCTCTTCCGCTCACGCTTTATACAGCACGGCATAAGACGGGGTCATCGCCGGCGACCGTGTCGGTGAGGAGAATGACGAGGAGGAGTACAAGGTCCTCCTGCGTTGGTGCTGCCTGAGTGTGGTGGTAGTGGTGCTGCAGCTGCCGAGGGAAGGCGAAGGGGAGAGGACTGCCGGGAGCCGGCTGCTGCCTCCACCAAAGGATGACTGGCGGGAGGCGGTGCGGGCATGGCGCTGGTCTTGGAGGAGATCCCTCTTTCCTCCGCTGTTGGCAACGGGTGGTCTTCCCACGGACTTCTTCCTTCTCCTAGGCAGGGATGCGGCAGAGGCCGATGATGCCGAGGCGGATTCCCCCTTGGTACGGACTTGCTTGACGTGGAGGCCGGCTGGGAGGACACAGTTGCAGATGAGACCTAGGTAGGGAAAGCGGTGGTCGAGGGAATTGTCATTAGCCAATGCTAAACAACATTATATGATAAATTACTTGTTTAATCAGAGCTAATTACAAGTTCCCCCAGGTTGTTACTCACCAATACTTGCGAGGCGATTCACCCACCGCGGTATCGTCTTTCCCACGAGCCTTTGGCACGCATCGTTACAGAAGTGGTTGCAGTTGTTAGTAATCAGGTGGTACGCCACACCTGTATACTCCTCCGCCATCTTCTCCAAGAGCACCCTGACCTCCGCGCCTCCTAGCTCCGTGCGGCCGATGAGGATGGACTTGCGGAACCGGAACCCAGGGCACTGGCGGGGCTCCACCTCGAAGATCCCCGTCGTAGCGCGTTCGTGGGCGCCGTAAGCGTACTCGACGCCGTGCACTAAGAAACAAAACAGGACGGAATTGCAATCATTGTTTTTTTGTCCCAAAACTCAAATTGGCGATCCCACGGATGTGTTGGAAAAACGAAAGAACAGAGATAAAAGATGCCTCAAATTATCTTTAGGATGATGTGGTGTTGAAATGAGGTTATTCCGTCTGATGATTACCTTGTACGCCGGAGTGATAGATGCCGAGGCCAAGCCAGTACGCGTATCCGTTCATGGAGGTGAGGTCGTAAACGTTCAGGTAGACGGGGACCGCACCGGGCCTGCGCCTGCGGGACGCGGCGGAGCCCCGGAGGAACATGACGAACAGGGAGATTATACGAGAACCGAGGAACGAGAAAGGGGAGGGGGACTGCGATGGCCGCCGGTGTGTGTATAATTAGCAGATGATGAAGACAGATCCGCCCGGGAGCTCCTCTGCCCCCTGCATCGCGCGGTCGGTGAAGGGGAATTTGGGGTTTGGAAGGGGTGAAGCGGTGACAGGAAGAAGAGGGGTAGAGAGAGGTGGGTAGTGGTGGTTGGAAGGCGACGGTGCCAGCAGCGGACAGGCCAGCCGGCAAAGGTAAGGGAAGGAGAAGGAAAGGTGAACGAACGGAGGATTAGGCCAAACAACTACTACTTCGCAACGGCGGGTGTTGTGGTGGGAAGGAAAAGGACAGCCAGCCAGCACGGGTCTATTTATGGCAGATTTCGGGTTTACGGGAAGAACATATTTTTTCTTTTTCATGTGTTCAGCTGTAATGTACAGATGGGAAAAGCGCAATTACGAGCCGCTCGGGTCCGGTGGATGCGGTACCCCAGCTTACATGGCGGGTAAACTCATTAAAAAGTTTGCGGGAGTGAATGTTTAGCAAATTATTACATTTATTAAAAGAACTTGGCCCACTATCACTGATATATGAATATTAATTTGATTCTATATATATCCGATGCATGTGAAATGAAATGACATGTTCGTCCTTTTTGAAGATTGTATCCATTCCATCCCACACTCAACGGACAAACAAGAAGCTATCCATCACAAGATCTAAATTGTATCCAATCATTGGATGTACACTATACACATGCCCCCACGTATCTCAAAATTCAATTCAGTATATTCTATCTTTTAATATACATTTCTGTATTCAGTTATATGTTGGATTTAATCTCTAAATCTATATCTATATATACATACTAGGAATTGGGAATATAAACAAAAAGTTGAATGCTCAAATAGAGAGGCAAGCATGGTAGATATTCTGGGAGTCGTTGGAGAACTGTTTACTAAAACCCCATTAATCTATATAGTTGTTTACTTGGGAATATGTACAAGCAAAAAAAGTGTAACAAGGCAGGCAGGTCAGAATTTGTGAGGTGTTGGGGTTTGATGGAAATCGAACGAGAATATAAATGCAATACTAAGAGGTAAGGTGAGAGGCCGTTGGTTACTTGGAGTAGTCAGCTATTATATTTTATGCATTACTTATAGTCTTTGCTCCTTTGGACATGCAAGAATTAGATAAGGGAACAAATGTGAAAATTAACGAGTGGTTCGGTGTACTACTATTTGTTCTTTTCATTTGTTCTTGGATATCCCTATGAAGACCATCCTTCTAACTAAAATTGTAACACGATCAACAAGATACATCCTCAAACAAAACTTCGGTTCAACTGAAACATAACAAAAATCTGAAACCAAAATGAGCTAGAAAATTCCGGTAAAATGTTCTTTTCCAAAAAAAGAAGACTTCATAGATATATAGTCTTACCGGTCAAACCATGAACAAAACAAACAGTCCCACCAGAATCCATAACTGTTGCACCCCAGTCTGAAAGATCAAATGAATCTTACGATTGTGAAAATAATAAAAGGTAAAAAGAAAGCGATAAATCGATAAAGTTCGGGGTTGTCACTTGAATTTATTCATAAAATAAAGAAAAATGAAGATAGGCATTCAGATCATTTCGAAAATACTGAAAAGTCTGATTTTAACTCAACCCAAGGACATATAAGAAAAGTGTGCACAATTTAGAGATTGGATTCTACGATCCTATTATGAGTGGGGAAGGTGTTAGAACCCCCATCTCATCCGATGAACAATATTAGATCCTTCTTAGCCATCTCGGGTAAAAATAGTGATGGCAAGAGTTATTGTTAAAGAAAATGATAGAAAAGTAATAAAAAATATTTTTATATTGGCAGACTTTTGAGACTAGGCGCGGTCGCGGCTTTCCCATCATAGCCACGATTGTTTCATGACCTTCCACAGCAGAGATCCATCATTGACAGTTGGGACATGTGCGTAGGATGAGAGAAAGAGAGGCAGGAGTGATTTAATATAGTAAGATCTTAGATCGTTAAAGAGGTGAGTAGATATCAACATTTATGAATCAAATAACAGTAATATATGTAACAAAGAAAGCAACAATTGTTCATCAACATGTCGGCGTTAGTAGGGCTAGTAGGGCAGCTAGCGTCAAAGGAAGGATCTTCACCAATGAAGTGGCATTGCAGTGGTAAAAGTGATGATGTAAGATGTAGAGGTCACGAGTTCAAACCTAGGTGACAGAATGAATGAATCACCAATTTTTTTTAAATCACATTTAGAAAATAAAAGAAGAGAGATAATTTGCTCTCTGGTTTTAGAAAGGACAAAAGGGGCCTAGGATATGGAGGGTGTGGGGTCTATTTATAGGTGGATTTTAGAGTTCGAGGCTTCTAATTGGAAGATTTTGGGTAGATCGCACCAATGTGTCGTGAGGTGTGGCTCGCTGATCACAGAACTTAGAAAATGGCTCTGATTCACCAGATAGCCTGAGCTAGATAATGTTGATTTTATGATCTTAGAGATATTTTAGAAATATTCTAAAGAAAATCATAGACAAGGCAGATTTCAAATAAAAGTTAAATAAAATAACGAAGGAGAGAGAAAATACATTTAGGATTATCCAAAAGATATTTATTTTTTGTGTGGATAAATACAACTGAGTTATCTTTGATAAAAAGAGAGCGTTTATATTCAAGATAATTAAACTGGACAGTTGTGAAAAAGCTTTATAAAAATAGCAATAATGAGAAAATTTCACTTAACTCTAGATAAAAGATTTTCTTTATAAAAATTCCTAAATTTGATATGGATGGATAAATAGACAGAAAATACGGAAAAATATGAAAAGGCATAAATATGAAATATTATGAAAAAAATACAGTAAAAGGGATAAAATGTGGAAAAATAGAACGAACCCCATCCTTAGTTAGAGGATTAATTTTTGTGCATGATTTTTGAGTGAGTAAAAATAGGGTGTCAACAATAACACAATTGTGATTGATTGGTAATCCTATGAGTAACCCTTGTTCATGTCCCCTTATAATTGGCTTGCATGATTCTTATGCCACACAAAATCTTGAACCCATCATTAAGTTGGTATTAAGTATCAATCTCAAATTCCATTGCATTTCATCTTAGACAAAGGTAATTTCATTTTTAAAACATACATATCAATTTGGACATTTCATCTTAGACAAAGGTAATTTCATTTTTAAAACATACATATCAATTTTCATTTTCTCAAGGATAACATGTGACTTCAATAATAGAAGAGGTTGTGGAGATTCTCAAAAGGGTCCAAGAAGTTCTGTATAGTAATGTTATGACCCCCATGTCTATGCATGTAATGTGTCAAAGATTTGGTTTTGCCATCTTAAAGAGGTAGGTGAGTACCTTGTTTACCATATACCATCTATTCATTGTGATTGGTTTCATCAATCGAGGAATAAAGATGTCATTCTTATCTTTTTGAAAAAAGATAAAATCTCATTAATACATCAATCTACTAGTTTAAGCACCAAAGTCAATTTTAGAGTGCATGCGATCAAATAGAACCATACATGAGGAGATTCATGCATAATATTTTTAATAGGCCTAACTATCATTAAAGCATGCACATGAATAGTAAATATGCCTATTTAACACTAAGACTTTGTTTTTAATAGGAATACATTAATTTCAGTCAAAAAACATATGATTGTTAGCAATGACATGATTATATCTTAAGTTTGAAATGGTTTTTTCTTTAACATGTGAAAATATTGAGGAGAGAGTGGTCCACTTGTTTAGAGAACATATTCTAATGGGAAGAAGCATGAAACCTATCTCCCAACACTAGTACATTTCTGACCTCTAATGTCATTTTTCCTGACATCGATTCCATCGACACTATAGACCAAACGACGTCGGTTATATAGCATAAATGTCACCATTGATCAAGTCATGTCGATTTAGAAAAAATACGGCTACTGCTTTTTCTTTAACATCGGTTAGTTTCTGACCAAATCGACGTTTAAAATAACATGCAAAACACAAATTTTCAAAGAAAAATATTTTCCTCCAAAAACTTTAAGATACGTGTCGGTTATCCTAGAACTGATGACATAAGCCTTCTCACATAATAAAATTTGCCTCCAAAATACTTCTGACGTCGGTTGTTTCTCTGTAAAACTATCATTGGCTTGAAAGAAAAGCCGCATAAAAGTGCACAATAGGTGTCAGTTTTATGTCAAGAAACCGACGTTGAAGGTTTCACGCCATATATCCTGTGAAAAACTATTCCCCCCAAATTGTACGCCATTTATCCTGTGAAAAACTATTCCCCCCAAATTGTACTCTAGTATCGGTTTTGGTAGACAAAATTGACGACTAAGGCCTTACAAAGGCTGACTTCTTTTCATTCATACAATGGCCTATGGCATCGGTTTTTTATAACAAATTGACGTCTAAGTCCTAAACTTATGTGTTGGTTTTGTATAATCAACTGGCGACTCAAGCCTAGTAAAGTGATAAATTTTTTATTTAAATAATGGCCTCTACCATCAGTTTCTTACAACAAACTGATGTCTAAGTCCTAAACTTAGGTGTCGATTTTGTATAATCAACCGACGAGTCAAGCCTTGCAAAGGGACAATGTTTTATTATTTAGATAATGGTATCTGGCATTGATTTCTTAAACCTCACCGATGTCTAAGTTCTTATCTTAGGTGTCATTTTGGTTATCCAACCAAATAATATGTTCTTAGTTGTCGATTTGTCTTACAATCGACGACTATGGTTCACTTAATAGTACCAGTAATATTTTTTCCCCATTCTATGTTTCATTGTCCCTGCGAAACCTAGCTCCAACAATTTCACCATTCTGCCATCATTGCCACTCATTGCCAAGCCAAGGAACTGACATCGCCGTTGTTGCCGCTCAAGCTTCCATCGTTGTTGTTGTCACTGTCATCATTGAGCTGCTATGTCACTATCGAGCTGCTCCTGTGGTGCTCAACTGTTCTCTGTCATTGTCGGAGCTCACTGCCATCTTGAGATGTATTTTTCTCCATCATTCTTTGATATCATGGTACATCTTATTGTCAATCTGGCTAGAGAAGTGAAAATGTTGGAACCAATTTTCTTGCATTGGATGTATCCTTTTAAACGGTGTATGAGTATTTTTAAAGGTGATGTTCAAAACTGCTATCGGCATGAAGGAAGTATTATTGAGGATCATGTGCCCTGGGAGGTTATGGACTTTTACAATTACTTTTTGAGTTGCAATGAAGCTCTTGTAAATGAAAAGAATATTAAAGATTATTCCTGCAATTGGACTTTAAGATCACAAGTGAAAGTAATCTGTCATGAGCTATGGGAACAAGCACACTTATATATTTTACATAACATCCAGGAAGTGAGTGTTTATATCACCAAACATACCAATTTCATCAAGAAAAAATATCCTCGAGCCAATTCAATGTGGCTTGCTAGAGAGCATAAAAGTTTGCGGGAGTGAATGTTTAGCAAATTATTACATTTATTAAAAGAACTTGGCCCACTATCACTGATATATGAATATTAATTTGATTCTATATATATCCGATGCATGTGAAATGAAATGACATGTTCGTCCTTTTTGAAGATGGTATCCATTCCATCCCACACCCAACGGACAAACAAGAAGCTATCCATCACAAGATCTAAATTGTATCCAATCATTGGATGTACACAGTACACATGCCCCCACGTATCTCAAAATGCAATTCAGTATATTCTATTTTTTAATATACATTTCTGTATTCAGTTATATGTTGGATTTAATCTCTAAATCTATATCTATATATACATACTAGGAATTGGGAATATAAACAAAAGGTTGAATGCTCAAATAGAGAGGCAAGCTTGGTAGATTTTCTGGGAGTCGTTGGAGAACTGTTTACTAAAACCCCATTAATCTATATAGTTGTTTAGTTGGGAATATGTACAAGCAAAAAAAAGTGTAAGAAGGCAGGCAGGTCAGAATTTGTGAGGTGTTGGGGTTTGATGGAAATCGAACAAGAATATAAATGCAATATTAAGAGGTGAGGTGAGAGGCCGTTGGTTACTTGGAGTAGTCAGCTATTATATTTTGTGCATTACTTATAGTCTTTGCTCCTTTGGACATGCAAGAATTAGATAAGGGAACAAATGTGAAAATTAACGAGTGGTTCAGTTTACTACTATTTGTTCTTTTCATTTGTTCTTGGATATCTCTATGAAGACCATCCTTCTAACTAAAATTGTAACACGATCAACAAGATATATCCTCAAACAAAACTTCCGTTGAACTGAAACATAACAAAAATCTGAAACCAAAATGAGCTAGAAAATTTTGGTAAAATGTTCTTTTCCAAAAAAAGAAAACTTCATAGATATATAGTCTTACCGGTCAAACCATGAACAAAACAAACAGTCCCAAATCTAAGACCCAGAATCCATAACTGTTGCACCCCGGTCTAAAAGATCAAATGAATCTTACGGTTGTGAAAATAATAAAAAGGTAAAAAGAAAGTGATAAATCGATAAAGTTCGGGGTTGTCACTTGATTTTATTCATAAAATAAAGAAAAATGAAGATAGGCATTCAGATCATTTCGAAAATACTGAAAAGTCTGATTTTGACTCCACCCAAGGACATATAAGAAAAGTGTGCACAATTTAGAGATCGGATTCTACGATCCTATTATGAGTGGGGAAGGTGTTAGAACCCCCACCTCGTCCGATGAACAATATTAGATCCTTCTTAGCCATCTCGGATAAAAATAGTGATGGCAAGAGTTATTGTTAAAGAAAATGACAGAAAAGTAATAAAAATATTTTTATATTGGCAGACTTTTGAGACTAGGCGCGGTCGTGGCTTTCCCATCATAGCCGCAATTGTTTCATGACCTTCCACAACAGAGATCCATCACTGACAGTTGGGACCTGTGCGTAGGATGAGAGAAAGAGAGGCAAGAGTGATTTAATAGAGTAAGATCTTAGATCGTTAAAGAGGTGAGTAGATATCAACATTTATGAATCAAATAACAGCAATATATGTAACAAAGAAAGCAACAATTGTTCATCAACATGTCGGCGTTAGTAGGGCTGCTAGTGTCAAAGGAAGGATCTTCACCAATGAAGTGACATTGCAGTGGTAAAAGTGATGATGTAAGATGTAGAGGTCACGTGTTCAAACCTAGGTGACAGAATGAATGAATCACCAATTTTTTTTTAAAAAATCACATTTAGAAAATAAAAGAAGAGAGATAATTTGCTCTCTGGTTTTAGAAAGACAAAAGGGGCCTAGGATACGGAGGGTGTGGTCTATTTATAGGTGGATTTTAGAGTTCAAGGCTTCTAATTGGAAGATTTTGGGTAGATCGCGCCAATGTGTCGTGAGGTGTGGCTCGCTGATCACGGAACTTAGAAAATGGCTCTGATTCACCAGATAGCCTGAGCTAGATAATGTCGATTTTCTGATCTTAGAGATATTTTAGAAATATTCTGAAGAAAATCACAGACAAGGCAGATTTCAAATAAAAGTTAAATAAAATAACGAAGGAGAGAAAAAATACATTTAGGATTATCCAAAAGATATTTATTTATTGTGTGGATAAATACAACTGAATTATCTTTGATAAAAAGAGAGCGTTTATATTCAAGATAATTAAACTGGATAGTTGTGAAAAAGCTTTATAAAAATAGCAATAATGAGCAAATTTCACTTAACTATAGATAAAAGATTTTCTTTATAAAATTCCTAAATTTGATATGGATGGATAAATAGGTAAAAAATATGGAAAAATATGAAAAGGCATAAATATGAAATATTATGAAAAAATACAGTAAAAGGGATAAAATGTGGAAAAATAAAACGAACCCCATCCTTAGTTAGAGGATTAATTTTTGTGCATGATTTTTGAGTGAGTAAAAATAGGGTGTCAACAATAACACAATTGTGATTGATTGATAATCCTATGAGTAACCCTTGTTCATGTCCCCTTATAATTGGCTTGCATGATTCTTATGCCACACGAAATCTTGAACCCGTCATTAAGTTGGTATTAAGTATCAATCTCAAATTCCATTGCATTTCATCTTAGACAAAGGTAATTTCATTTTTAAAGCATACATATAAATTTTCATTTTCTCAAGGATAACATGTGACTTCAATAATAGAAGAGGTTGTGGAGATTCTCAAAAGGGTCCAAGAAGTTCTGTATAGTAATGTTATGACCCCCATGTCTATGCATGTAATGTGTCAAAGATTTGGTTTTGCCATCTTAAAGAGGTAGGTGAGTACCTTGTTGACCATATACCATCTATTCATTGTGATTGGTTTCATCCATCGAGGAATAAAGATGTCGTTCTTATCTTTATGAAAAAAGATAAAATCTCATTAATACATCAATCTACTAGTTTAAGCACCAAAGTCAATTTTAGAGTGCATGCGATCAAATAGAACCATACATGAAGGAGATTCATGCATAATATTTTTAATAGGTCTAACTATCATTAAAGCATGCACATGAATAGTAAATATGCCTATTTAACACTACGACTTTGTTTTTAATAGGAATACATTAATTTCAGTCAAAAAACATATGATTGTTAACAATAAAATGATTATATCTTAAGTTTGAAATGGTTTTTTCTTTAACATGTGAAAATATTGAGGAGGGAGTGGTCCACTTGTTTAGAGAACATATTCTAATGGGAAGAAGCAAGAAACCTATCTCCCAACACTGGTACATTTCTGACCTCTAATGTCACTTTTCCTGACATCGATTCCATCGACACTATAGACCAAACGACGTCGGTTATATAGCATAAATGTCACCATTGATCAAGTCATGTCGATTTAGAAAAAATACGACTACTGCTTTTTCTTTAACGTCGGTTAGTTTCTGACAAAATTGGTGTTTAAAATAACATGTGAAACACAATTTTTCAATGAAAAATATTTGCCTCCAAAAACTTTAAGATACGCGTCGGTTATCCTAGAACTGATGACATAAGCCTTCTCACATAATAAAATTTGCCTCCAAAATACTTCTGACGTCGGTTGTTTCTCTATAAAACTATCATTGACTTGAAAGAAAAGCCGCAAAAAAGTGCGCAATAGGTGTCAGTTTTATGTCAAGAAACTGACGTTGAAGGTTTCACACCATATATCCTGTGAAAAACTATTCCCCCCAAATTGTACGCCATATATCCTGTGAAAAACTATTCCCCCCAAATTGTACTCTAGTATCGGTTTTGGTAGACAAAATTGACGACTAAGGTCTTACAAAGGCTGACTTCTTTTCATTCATACAATGGCCTATGGCATCGGTTCCTTATAACAAATTGACGTCTAAGTCCTAAACTTAGGTGTTGGTTTTGTATAATCAACTGACGACTCAAGCCTCGTAAAGTGATAATTTTTTAATTTAAATAATGGCCTCTACCATCAGTTTCTTACAACAAACTGATGTCTAAGTCCTAAACTTAGGTGTCGATTTTGTATAATCAACTGATGAGTCAAGCCTTGCAAAGGGATAATGTTTTATTATTTAGATAATGGTATCTGTCATTGATTTCTTAAAGCTCACCGATGTCTAAGTTCTTATCTTAGGTGTCATTTTGGTTATCCAACCAAATAATATGTTCTTAGTTTTCGATTTGTCTTACAATTGATGACTATGGTTCACTTAATAGTACCAGTAATATTTTTTCCCCATTCTATGTTTCATTGTCCCTGCGAAACCTAGCTTAGACAATTTCACCATTCTGCCATCATTGCCACTCATTGCCAAGCCAAGGACCTGACACCTCTGTTGTTGCCGCTCAAGCTTCCATCGTTGTTGTTGTCACTGTCATCATTGAGTTGCTATGTCACCGTCGAGCTGCTCATGTGGTGCTCAACTATTCTCTATCATTTTCGAAGCTCACTGCCATCTTGAGATGTATTTTTCTCCATCATTCATTGATATCATGGTACATCTTGTTGTCCATCTGGCTAGAGAAGTGAAAATGTTGGAACCAATTTTCTTGCATTGGATGTATCCTTTTAAATGGTGCATGAGTATTTTTAAAGGTGATGTTCAAAACTGCTATCGGCATGAAGGAAGTATTATTGAGGGTCATGTGCCCTGGGAGGTTATGGACTTTTACAATTACTTTTTGAGTTGCAATGAAGCTCTTATAAATGAAAAGAATATAAAAGATTATTCTTGCAATTGGACTTTAAGATCACAAGTGAAAGTAATCAGTCATGAGCTATGGGAATAAGCACACTTATATATTTTGCATAACATCCAGGAAGTGAGTGTTTATATCACCAAACATACCAATTTCATCAAGAAAAAATATCCTCGAGCCAATTCAATGTGGCTTGCTAGAGAGCATAACAAGACATTTATTAGGTGATTTGAAGATAAATTCTTACATCAACTATCTCAAACACCAAATAATATTGTTGAAAATATCAAATGCCTCTCCTTTAAACCAAAAATGAATGTTATGTCTTATGAAGGGTTTGACATAAATGGATTTTCATATTACACAAAGTGTCAAGATGATAAGAGTGTCGTCCAAAACAGTGGGGGTCACCCTTCAAGCATCTCCATCGTATTTTTTGAGTGTGAAGGATAAGAGTCCACATGAAGCTAAAATGTCATATTACAGTGTTATTGAAGACATATGAGAGTTCTACTACATAGATTTTAGAGTTTCGATCCTTAGTTGTGATTCAGTTGATAACAACAAAGGAGTTGTAGTGGATGAATTGGATTTCACATTAGTAAATTTTGAAAAGATTAGCAAGAAGGGTGACCCATTCATAATGGCATCACAAGCGAATCAAGTATTTATATAGATGATCCTGCAAATAAAAAATGGTTGATTGTTCTTCATGGTAAAAGGCAGTTCATTGTAGATGCTATAGATGAAGAAGAGTACTATGACAAGTATGATGAGTCCAATCCATTCTCTGTTAGCTTGCCAACTTCAAATATTGACTTATATATGCATGGAGATCACATCAAGGGAATTTTAATTGATACATGATCCAAATATTTGAGGCATGCATTTATTCTTTTAAATATTAGATAAGCATTTTACATTCTTTATCACGTATATTTTATTGTTTGACTATTTGTATATGATATTATTTCAGATGGCATCGGACCATGAGTTTGATGATCATGATGATGATTACCATGAGGATGAGCACCCTGACAATGTGCACTATGGGTATGAAACTATTGTAAGTTGTATTGTTTTATTACATAGTTGTGCATTTTACAATGTCTATCTTGTTGTGTTATTGTATTGTTTTATCACATTTATAAGTTGTATCTTTTTATGACTTTTGTGTTTTTTTTTTCAATTTTAGCATGAGGATGTGCGCCGTAAGGATCATGTTGTGCTTGATGCGCCACATCGTCAGCATGCAAAAATAAGAGGCATCACCATGATGAACAAGTTACTAGAGCAAAGGGGTAACAAACAGATATTGGTCGTTGAGTTTGATGATCAATGAATTCTTATTGGGAGAACCACAATTCTTTTGTGTCATATCCAGGGGTTTCGAATCGTAGTAAAATGGATATAAATATAGAATCCTGGCATAAAGTTGATCATTGTAAGAAAGACTTAATATGGAAGGAAATGTGTGTGAGATATTATCATTTACAATTCTATTTTTAAAGATATTTATGATTATATTTTTAAGAATATTCCATTAAGTATATGAACTTTTACAGAGCATATTTGACCTGGATGAAAAATTGCATCTTAAAAAGGTGATGTAACGTTGTGATAGGGTACTAAGAAATTATAGGACAAATCTGACAAGAGAATACATACGGAAGGTTGAGTAAAAGAAGAAGGCAGCCACTAACTATCCCTGAAGACGTGGGAGGTGTTTTTTTTCTAAGAGACAAACTAAAGAATTCAAGGTATTAAGCCTCTCTCCTTATTTTTTGAATTCATTGTATTACATATTTAACATATGGTTTGGACTAACCAGGCTATAGGCAATGCTCAAAGAGAAAGGTGTGCAAATAATATGCACAACCACATGATGGGTTCAGGAGTCTATGCAAATCTTTGCCAAAAGCTACTACAGACGTCTTCTTCTCATAAACCTACTCTTGGGACTGTTGAGTCCTCTACTACTCTTGAACCTCTACCTCACCATGATATGTGTATAGTTGGGAGGCAAACCAAATCTGGAGAAATACCCAACCCCACAACTACTGAGGAGGATGCAAAATTGGTAAAATTCAACTCTCAGAGCAATTAGTATTGATGATTTTTATGTTTTACTTACAAATTACTAATGATGATGATTAGTAGGAGCTCCACGAGCAAAGGAAGCAAGGAAAATTCATCCTTGTGGGCACAAGGGATAAATTGTCAGTTTCTCTAGGTAATCCATAGCATCTTGGGCGTTTCAGGTCTGCTGGTACTTGTATCGGTATAAGAGACTTTATTGGGCCATCAGAGCATAAGCGCAAATATGTCTAAAAAGAAGGATTCTCAAAATAAAATGTACAAGAGATGATTGTAAAGGGTATATAGGAAGCAATGAGAAAGCATCATTCTTCTCAATTACCTCCTCAGACAGTACTTGTGGGCCCCACTCTTCATATGGGTAGACCCTCTTACGACAGAGGTGGTTGGGAGTAATGTCGTCGACCCACCTAGCACACCCGATGTAAGTATTTATGACATAGCACTCTTTCAGAATAATTTGTATAATATGTTTGAGTTTAGGTATATATATAACACTCTATGCAAATTTGTACGGGTTGGGGCCATGTCATTTTTTGTTACAAGGATATATGGTTGCAATGAGCGTGGCTTACCCATGCCTTAAAGGTGACATGATTCATGGTACTCCACTTCTCACCGATTCGGTTCGCATGATGTCGAGGCTTGAAAATACTATAGTTCCATATGACCACCCCTAGCACGAGACAATAGGTGATGCAGAAGGCAACTTTGGTTGCACGTCCCAAAGTAGGAGTTGTCTATATTGATGTATTCTAAATTTACATTGTGTTTGTATGTGTATATACATGGCAATTGATATGAGATTATATATATGCAGGACACAACGGCTAAGAAACCCACTACAACTCGTCCTCCACCTCCACTTCATCTTCAATTACCTGGTTGTCTTCCAAAGGACCTATTCAACTCGCTAGGTCCACATTGCAGGGGTATGGCAGTATGGATAGGAAACTTTGAAGAAGGGTCGCCATGATGGTCCATATTAAGGAGGACGTTGTAGGTCAACCTCATGATACTAGTATATTTTTGCAAGATGTCTTGGAGATGTTTACTTATGCTTGGTTGAATACAAATATGGTAGAACTTTAGATATGGTGAGATCATATATAGCTAAATACCTCATTTTATATATGTTGTTCTATTCTTTTATATATTAATGCATACATGATATATATTTTGCAGCCACTTGCATAGGGTCTATCAGAGTTCACACTACCCCATGTAGCATTTCTAATTCCATTATTGATTAGTCATGTAGTTAAAGACCCTATATCTGTTATCAAAAACTGCTCTACCAGATTTAAATATTTTGGTAAAGTGAAAAAGAGTGTGATGTTAGCTCTGTACAATGTTGTGTAAGTTCACTTGTGTATATTTTTACTTAAGAATTATATTTCACTGTGGATTTTGAGTTTTATTTTGTTTGCCTTCTTTTCACTCAGGAATAACCATTGGGTGTTGTTGGATATTGTCCCTATGATGCTAACAATGTATTATTTAGATCCTAAGAGTGACGAAGTAGACAATGAGGAACACAAATTAAAAAATACATTATTCATGTGAGTAAATTGTTATATTTATAATCCTTAACAAATATCATTACATGACTATTTACTAATGCAATTTAATGTGTTACATTAACGTATAGGGTTATAAAATATTTTAAAAAGGTTGGATGAAAGGTAGATAAAAAAAAGAAAGTGATAATTTGGGAGAATATTGATGTAGTTTTCAGACTCTAATGCATTTTTATGCCGACTATGCTTACTTTTATTTATTAAAAATTGCATGTAGAAATTTATAGTGTCATGTAAAAGATAATGGTTGGGCATGTAGATACTACATAATGTGGTATATGGCCATGATTGCCAGATATGGGACACCAGACATCAACTTCATAGAAAATATAATATATATATATATAGTCGTCTTCATCATAAGTAAATAGTCTCATTTGATAATATGAAAATATCAAACTTTTTAATTATATATGTCATTCTCTTTGTAGGTGTTTACATTAAAAAAGCCATATACAACAACACATCTAGATGAGACACAAGAATAATGGGCACAAGCCTTCGTTAAGGATGTGAACTTTGAATTTGACTAGGATAAAGATGGAGTTTTCTAAACTTTGATGTCATTATTTATATATAAATGTGGTTCTTATGACTTCTTGCAACTTTAAATTTCATGCGAGTAAATTATTGGTGCATATATGAATGATGACCTATATATATGTGTGTGAATGTGAAGATGAATGAATACAATGATAATTGTGTTTCTACATGTCATGAGAACGGAATTGGTACATATGTGAGTGAAGTATCATGTGTGTGAACGAATGTGAAGATGAATGAACATAGTTATGTTTGCACATGTGATAAGAATTGAATTGGAGAATGGATCTTGTATGTGGGTGGATTGTGTTTGTTATTGCAGGTTTTGTAGGTTTGTTGTCCTATTGTTAAGCTGAACTCACAGGATGTTGTTAACCTACAGTTCAGAACTATATGTATTTGAATCCTACTGAACAATCGAACAGTAGGTCTAAAGACCTACTTTTTGAAGAAAAAAATAGTCATTGGTTGCTACAAGTTATATGTCGTAGTCGTCCATTTTAGGCCAAAACTGACATTACAGAACTAAACCAAAATGGCCTTGCTAGATAGCATGTCCGTTCTGGACTACAGTTGTAACACCCAGGCCCACTACCCAAGGCTCTAGTAGAGTTTTAAGAATTAATGACGGTTGTCCCCACAAACCACCACTAGCCTTAACTGCGCACTTTGTCCTCACTCACGTGCATGTCGGGATCAACTTCCCGACATGTCACCCATCCCAGTACTACTCCAAGCTGAACACGCTTAACTATGGAGTTCTTAGTGATGGGCTCCCAAAAAAGGAGGCGCACCTTGATGATATGGGTAGTCTAATCATTCATTTTAAGAGTGTTTTATCTGAGGTCTCAAATCCTGGGATGTTACAATCTCCCACACTTAGACTCTTGACGTCCTCATCAAGGATAAACTATAAGGCCTCATAATCTCTTCCCTATTTCAGTGCAGACCCACAATGGCCCATGGACACCCATCTCCCGATCATAGAATACCAGCGCAAGGGTGGCTACGTCAACCATGGACAACCCTTTCCTACGTGTCTAGACTGCACATCTCAAGATTGGCATGCCATGCCTATGTGGGCCCCACCTACTGGAGGGGAATTGGCTCTGATACCATTTTGTAACACCTGGGCCCACTGCCCAAGGCTTTAGTAGAGTTTCAGGAATGACGACTGTCCCCACAGACCACCACTAGCCTTAATTGCACGCTTTGTCCTCACTTGGAATAAGCATCAATATTATTTTGATTGGTAGGATCTTCATTACAACTTAGAAAGTCATTGATAAACTCCATAACCTCCTTATCCACTTAATCCTCAATACTACACCTTTCAAGCCGATTATGATTTTCAACATCACCTTTTAAAACATGTATGTACCATTTACAACGATATATCCAATTCAAGAAAACTAGACCAACATTTTCACTTCCCTAGTCAAATGGAAAACAAGATGTACCATGATATCAAAGAATGGAGGAAAATTCATCTCAAGCTAGCACACGGTAATGACCACATCTCTTTGCAACTTATCAGTATTCTCAAGATCAATAATGTTGTTGCATAAAGTGTTAAAGAAGAAGCAAAGCTTGGTGATTGCAAACCTTGCATGCTTCAGTAGTATAGATCGAATAGCCACAGTTAATATTTGATGCATTATAGTGTGACAATCATGAGATTTATGACCTATCATCTTTAGATCCTTCATTGATGTTAATCTATATTTTTGGAAGAGTATCCATGTGGTACCTTAACATGAAACATGCAATCACGCGCATGCCAGGATCAACTTCCCGACAGGTCACCCATCTCAGTACTACTCCAAGCTGAGCGCGCTTAATTATGGAGTTCTTAGTGATGGGCTCCCGGAAAAGGAGGTGCACCTTGGTGATATGGGTAGTCTAATCATTCCTTTTAAGAGTGTTTTATCCGAGGCCTCAAATCCTAGGATGTTACAACAGTCATAGGTTTCTTTGAATAAGCCGTCACTGTTTCATTTAGTCATAAGTTTTAAGTGATGTAACCGACGACTATGATACGAAATCAGTGTCGATTTTTATTAAAAACTGACGACCGAGGAACCTTTTCCATTTACAAATGTGAGATGGCATGGCCATAAGGACGTCGGTTGTTGTTTCTTAACCGACGACTAAGTCACTTAACCGTGTCAGTTGTTTTCAAATAGTAACTGGGGCTAGATCACCGTCGTCGGTTTGTGTGTCCCCAAATAATCAACGTCTTAGACATGTGCCTTTGGTTTCGCCCACTTAGGTGTCACTATGAAACTGATATTATAGGGTCATTTTAACCGATGTTAGAGATAGATGTTTCACAGTGCAAGCCCCACCAAACAACCCAAAGATGTACATTTTAACATGCCCTAGCTGCAACTAGGCCAAAGAAAGGGAAATGAGATATTTTTAGCTAAAGATCAAGGTACTTAGTATAAAATATGGAGAACTTCATCCAAGAGGGTAAAGAGGAGATAAAGAAACAAAAAAGATGAGAAGAAAAGAAAAAAAATTCATGAATTTGTGTGAAATAATGCTTAGATGATGATTCTAGTATTTGATCAAAGGTAACCTAAATCATCAACATGCACATGCCCCTCCTTTATAATTGTCCTGCTTTAGCTCCGTCTACATTTTATCATCTCTGAAATGCACTAGAATATCCTAGGGTTGAAGGGATCTCATATTTATAGGCTAGGTGGAGTGAAAATTACATTTTACTTGATAAATAACTCACTTCAGGATCCCCCATTAGCGGAAGTCACCCAAAACATAGCCAGAATCACCAACTTCAGCTATAAAAGACACACATCTACTTTTTTTTGACACACACTGAGTAGAAATTGGCGTAATGAACTCACTTTTGTCTGGCCTCCAATCTAGAAGGGTATGTATCAGTCTGGCCTTCGACATGCATTGGGCTCTACCATCATGCAGTGCACATCAAACAACTTGATGTGGCCCGCCCAAAGTCTAACTAACCTATTGTTTGTTCCACATGCATTAGTGGATTCAATCAAATGATGCTTATACTAAGATATGATTTTTAAAGTTTATGGATATTTTCAAATATTGAATATATTCTTTCTATCATGTATATGCTTGCATTATGATAAGGTATGCTTTGTTATATTTAAATAATCCAAAACAAGTCATCATAAATCCAATTAATCATGTATTCTATGAAAATAAAGCTCTAGTAAATCTAATAAGATTTAATATTTAAAATGAACTATGTCATACATGTTCGTAGTTCTTTACTAATGTGAATAAATCACACTTCAGGGCAAAGCAAGCAGTCAAGACCTTACTATCCCACTATTCTTTTTGTGCAAGAAATATACATTTTTTGTTATTTTAAATGACTTTCTCTCTCCCTCCATAATTAATTTTAGTATTATCCCTCTCCCCCTTAAAACATGAAGTTCTCTCTCCTCCCCAATTAATTCTAAAATTCTTCATCTCCTCATGCATTGAATCTAGAAATTGCTTTGTGTTCTGATTACATTAGTTCTCCTCTATAATTAGTTTCTCATGGCAAAGTTAATTACATTAAATTTTAATTATCTCTGTCTCTTCCTCTCCCTTCTTAACTAGATACAAGGAGGATAGTACATAACAAGCCTAGTCCATAATTAGGAATAGTTGATGTATTTATCACTTGAGAGAAATCAAGTTAAGAAAAAAGAAGTGTGAGAAATTTGTGAGAAGAGACAGTGTGTTGGTATGTATGCCCATAGGGCCAATCATATGATGATTGTAATGGGGAATAATATACTTGTTTTGATAATGATAAAGGTAATTCCGTAAATTATGTTTGTCTCAATCATGAGATTATGACACATATATAATAGATGTCTAATGAATGATGTTGCTCGATGACATATGTTTTCTGATTGAGGACCTAGACAATGAGATCATATGTATGATAAGAGTACATGCATTCTTGTTATGTCCTTAGTCAGATGTTACTTTGGAAGAAAGACAGACAATAGTAATACATAAGACTTGAGTGTGTGTTGACTGATGACAAAGTCTCATTAGTCATTATATGTGATATTAAGTCAAACACACATGTACATGTTAGAGAATAGTGTATCGGATAGACCCACCTTGAGAGTGATACATGGAGACCATGGAATGGTAGTCAAAATCAGCTCTCATAGTAATAGTGGTGATTGTGGTTCTTAGACATGAAGTCACTACACTCATCGCATGTCTTTTGATGTATTTTAACATCATCGAACATGACATGTAATAAGGGTTGACATAAAGGTGATGCTCGGGTATGTTGTGACACAAGGGGATTGAGTGTGAGTAATGTATATGTGATTTATCCCTCCTATAGGAGATTGATAACCTGGCCATTTGATAACGAGCCTGAGAAATGTATGGCCATACTCATGTGACTCAATATGTGATATGTGATCTCACATGCATCTCATACAGTCTTTTCTAGTTCAAGGAGCATGGATTGAACGTTGAAGAGGATGGAGATTCCATGCCCCGAGTTAAATCCGGATATCAGAGATAAAGGAACCATACAATCACTATAACATTAATCATAGATTGTAGGTTGAAGTTGTTCTTCAGCTTTCCAGTTACTTGGATAGCAATGATTTTTGCTAGATACCGTTCATGGCTTGTGATGTCATAAGTTGGTTATGGACATTCACTGCCAATGTAATTTTGGACCTATGGGGTCACACACATAGGATGCACCTAGAATAGGAGTTTATTCATGAATATTGTTGAACTTGATTACTAAAGTGTTTAGGTATTCAATTTTAACAATAATGGTTGAAAATTAACTGACTTGACTATGAACCGTCTGGCTCAAGTGTTGAATTGATCGACTCAAGTGTCTAGTCAATTTAAACAACATTGGCAAAACTAGAACTTGAACTGCCCAGTTCAAAGATTTGAAACAACCAGTTCAGGTTGTGAACTGACCGGTTGGGTGATCAATATAATTGGATCAATGATTGATGATGACATCATGTTGTGTATTAATCGTCATATTAAAGTCAATATGTTTTTGAATAGGAAACATAGTCAACCAACCAGTTCAAGTGTTGAACTAATCATTTCACATGTGAACCGGCCAGTTCAGCTATGAACCAATCGATTTAGCATTCACAACTTCCAAAAAATTCATGAAATTTCATCTCTTCGACTCCTAGATGATCTGAAACCCTGACCATGTCCATCCTATATAAAGGGGGACAATTTAGGATTTAAGAGACACAACAATAAGATCTAATAATTGTTGTCTTCTCACAATTGTGGTAACATGAGAACCTGAGAAAGTCTTACCCATCAAAGAGAGAGACAACAAGGGAGAGCAAGTAGACGCTAGCACATTGACATTTGAGGACAACTCCTTCCTATTGGCTTTGGTAGCATAACATGGAGTTCTCGGTGGTCTGTGTGGACTATATAGAGGCGTGAAGGTCATTTCCACTACTAGGAGGATGACAACCACCACCGTCTGTAGTGCTGCAACAGGAGGCCATCGTCGACAGTTGTCCTTGTGCAACTTGCAAAGAGTACACATCACTGTGCAAGAGTAGTCACTAGACTTGCTCCAAGACCATATATATCTCTCATTACTCTCTTTCCTAGATACATCGTTGTTGACTTGATTCTCTGATTAGGGAACATGGCATTAAATTTTTGTTTCTAATGCCTTCTCTATCGTCCCAATTCCCCAATAGTGGTATCAAAGCCATGTCAATTTACAGTGTATCTGGATATAAATTAATCTGATCAAATTTATATTGTTACATATGATGTGAAAATTTAAAATGATTATTGTGCATATCCGATTAATACCATATATGATCCCACATATATATATATATATATATATATATATATCAATATGTGTTGTCCAAAAAGTGTTTTGATGGTGGATGTAAGCATGGTTATAGCCAAAACCCATGTGGATTGTGCACTTAATTATTTGGTTTATTTCTTATTCTTATTTGGTTTGCATACCGAGTCTCTCCCCTCCTTTCCAAATGTAAATTAATGCTCCTCTTCATATATTCCCCTTAAATATAACTTGAGGTTTTCCTTTTTACAATGTAATATGGAATAGGATAGTTTTAATTTATGTTTCATCATGAGAAAACATTCTGCACTTGATGAGTCAACTGACTGAGAGTCGATCTGATCAACTAGAGGACCAAGGAGGCCAACATACATGAGGAGTCAACCGATCACCCTAAAGGCCAATTGATCGAATGAAGGGTTCATACAACCGACCGGACCAACACAAGTCTTCTGCAATATAGGTTGTTGGATGAGATGTATGACCTCAGGTGGTAGCAATTCTTTGTGGCTCCAAATATTTGCATTAGACTGGGCATAACCATCCCTTGTATATTTTTATTGCATATTTTTTGTTTGTGGTTATAGCATGTATATGATACATATTATAAGTATGTGGTGATTGGATATGTATATGTATTTATGTAAACATAAATTCCTCAATCTAATATTAAGTCTTACATGCTTTCTATAAGAAACACACATGAAAAGCTTGATCGAATGAGCATGGGCATGCCAAGCGTGGTATGATATCCATATCGTAGAAGTGTGGTGGTAGTTATGTGGGCCTACCAAATAGGGTGCATTACTATTGTATTGGGTTTTGGGTCAGACTTAACTATGTGAGCTTAATGAGATTAAGTGGATAGAAGTATGCAGATGCCAATGGTAAGGAGTTGTGCATACCATATAACCAAGAATTACATGAGATGCAATTGGAAAATTTTGCCTACCTTAATAATTAGTTATGGACGCTGGCATTGGTCGGGTAATAACTCAGTTGTTTTAGGTCTTGGTTTACTAGAAGGTTGTACGTTGTAATCTTCCAAATTAATAGTAAGGGATATCAATTTGAACAAAATAGTGTGAGAGATGCTTAATTAAAAGCCTTATTAATATCATCAAACTTATCAAATCAAATCAACCGTATTTTGACAAAGTTAAAATTTTATTTTTTGGAATCTAATGGCAAATACAAACATGTTTTCTTTGTGATTGGTCCTTGAGAAGGACAAGTTGAATGGGAATAACTTCCAGAACTGGTTCAGGACATTGAGAATCATTCTTGCTTCTATGTCCTGGAGACACCAGATCCAGATTAACCCACTCTCAACACACCTAAGGATGACAGGAATGCTCACTGGAAGCACTCTGAAGATGTTGTCAATGTCAAGTACATGATGCTATGCTGAATGAACTACTAGTTGCAGAGATAGCATGAGAACATGAATTTTATTGAGATGGTTACACGTCTTAAGAACATGTAAAATGACCAGGAAAGACAAAAAAGATATGATGTCTCTAAGGCATTATTCAAGTGCAATATGACTGGAGGAGATCCATTCGATCCTCATACACTCAAGTAGATTGGGTATGTGGAGAACCTTTCTAGAATAGTATATCCCTTGGGTTAAGAGTTGGCCACATATGTGATATTGCAACCACTTTTGGAATCATACAAACAATTTGTCATGAACTACAACATTAATGATTTTGACAAGCCGTTGTCAGAATTTCTTGGCATGTTGAGGACAACTAAAGCGCATATGAAGAAGGACAAACCCTAATATGTGATGATGATCAGCAGAGGAAATTCCAAGGACAAATGCAAAGCTAAGAAGAATTCTAAAGCTAGCCAGAAACCAAATTCCTCTACACTAAAAGCGAGGGAGGAGTGAATAAGAAGGGAAATGCCACCACTCTCACCAACATGGACACTGGAAAAAGAATTGCCATCTTTATATAGAAGAACTCAGCAAAAAGAAGGAGATAGAGATCTCCACTTCAGGACCCGATAAGAACTAAGTTAGAACTATACAAAGCAAGGGTTGTTGCCACTAATATTAGAATTTGTCATTTATGTAAATGGAATGTAATAAAATTAGTGAATTGCTTTTGTTTACCCACCATTTATGAAAAACAACATTTATCTTGCATGGACAAGAATATTATAAAAATATTTGATTTTTTGGTTTGAAAGATAGGATCTTTCATGGAAGTGGACCGAATGTCTCATAGTTTATATTTTATAATTCTAGAAATACTTATATATATATATATATATATATGTATATTGAATGACTCCATGACTCAAAAGATGAATACCCATGGCATTGTCATTCGAAGCAACACAAATGCAAAATGCATTTCTAGAATCCATATGATGGTTGTCTAGACTCTTTTGGTATTTGAACCAATAGAGACATGCAAGTATTATTTATTGAAAATATGACAAAAACACCTTCCACCAAATGTGGTTGGAGAGAAAATATTCTATTAGGGATCATGCACACTGATGTATATAGACCCTTTTACAATAAATGCTTGAGGTGGTTAATAGTACCTCATTATATTTACTAATGATCTTAGTGGATATGGTAGTTTGTATTTAATCAAATACAAGTTGAATCTCTTTAAGTGTTCAAGGAGATCATGAATGAAGTACATAACCAGCTTGGTATAAGTATTAAAACATTTTGACATGATCGATATGGAAAATACTTTGAACCAAGAGTTTGAGGACCTTCTGGGAGATCATGATATTACATCATGATGAACTCCACATGAAACACATTGATAGTGTATCATGATAACATACTAGAAAGAAGGTATCACACCATGTTAGTCATGGTGCAATTATCAATAAATCTAGCTAATCTCACAATTTCCTTTTTGGTACATGGTTTATACTAAAACAACACACCATCTAAAATGGTTCAAAAAGACACAATATGAGATATGGCATGGGAAGTGTCATGATATGTGTTTTATAAGGATTAGGAATGTAATACTATATAATAAAATAGTTTTGTGAAAATCTTTATCCAAAAATGATATAAATATTATTTTGTTGATACTACTTTTATATTCCATTCTGACAACAAAAGTGTTTGTTGCCAGGATGACTAAATTCCTAAAGGGAAATTAGTTCCAAAGGAATTAGTGGGAGAAAGGTAGAACTCAAAAAGTTCAATACCAACAAGAAAACATTGAACCTAAAGAGGTAAAGTGAGAATGAGTGGAATCACAAATTGTTGTGTAATCTCAAGTTCCTTGTGTAACACAAAACCTCATTGATCTAGTAGAACACGACTAGAGTATGAAAGATTATGATATATTATAACTCAAGAAGGTGGTGAGTTGGTCATAGATGACAAGCCAACAACCTACCTAGAGGGTATTGAGGGAACAAAGTCTAAGAAATGGCTTGAGGCAATGAGATGCAACATGGAGTCCATGCAAACCAATAAGGTATGATCTTCGTGGATCCACCTAAAGGGGTAAAACCCATAGGGTGCAATTGGGTCTTCAAAAGGAGATCAACACATAGTACAAACCAATGAGGATAGATTGGTTGAAACAAATTTCAAACAAGTTCAAATTGTTGAACATTGTGAAATCCTTTCACCGGTTACCATGGTTGAATCCATCTGGATCATGTTTGCCATTGTAGATTAATATGGCTATGAGATTTGGCAAAATGGATGTTAAAAACACATTTCTTAATAGGAATAATGTACATGATGTGTATGTGACACAACCTAAAAGGTTTTATAAATCCAATTATTACAAATAAAGTCTATAAGCTACAAAGGTCAATCTGTGGATTGAAGCAAGCATGTCAGACCTGGAATCTTCTATTTGGCAAGATAGTCAAAGAGTTTGACTTTAGTCAAAATGAAGATGAAATCTTTGATTATAAGAATTTAGTGGGAGAATATTTATATTTCACATAATCATGGGGAATAACATCCTTATCCTACATATATTAAAACCTGGAAAGGAAGTCCCTTCTCTATGATGGGTTTAGATGAAGCATCCTATATGACAAGAATCAAGATCTACAGATATAGATCTAGAAATATTCTTGACCTCAGTAAGAGTGTATACATTGGCAAGATGCTGAAGGGGTTCAACATGTAGTATGCCAAGAGAGAAAATTTATGAAAATAGTCTCTCTAGAGCATAGAGTCTCAGTTCTTGTGAAGAACTAGAAAACATGAATAAGATGCCATATGCATTTGCAATTGGATCTATCATGAATGCAATGTCATTTACTCATAATGTTATCTTGTATATATTGGACATGATGCATTGATATCAGTCATATCATATTGAGACTCACTAGGCTGCCATAAAGAACACCCTTATGTACTTGAGAAGCACTAAAAGGATCAGTTCCTTTATTATGTTAATGAGGAAGAGTTGGGTGTAAAGGGTTATACCAATGCAATCTTATAAAATGACAATGAAAATTAATGAGTGCAATCTAAATTTGTGTTTGATCTTAAAATAAAACTATAAGCTCGAAGAGTTCCGAGTAAGAGACAGTTGCTAATTCTACAATGCAAGATGAGTATCTTGGTGTTTTCAAAATAGAAGAGGATATTGTATGGATCAAGAAGTTGATGTAGATGAAGTTGTGGGAGGTTCTAAACCATTTATGACATAGTAGAGTTACTGTGACAATAATGGATCTACTAGATAGGCTGGGAATCCCGGATAGCATACTACGACAATTCCATCTCATACAAGAGATCGTACAAGGAGATCTGAAACTTGAAAAATACGGACTAGAAGAAAACATTGCTAACATGCTTTAAAAGCACCAGTGCAAAAAAAAATGATGGACATGATAAGCATCACTTGGAATAAGATCCATAAGTGATTGGATCTAAGTTTAAGTGGGAGTCTGTTGGTATGTTTGTCCGCAGAGTCAATCATATGATGATTGTAATGGGGCATTATATACTTGATCTGATAATGATAAAGGTAATTTAATCTATTATGTTTGTCTCAATCATGAGATGATGACATATATAATAGATGGATAAAGAATGATGTTTTTTGATGACATACGTCTTCAAATTGAAGATCTGGACAATGAGATCATTTTTATGATAAGATTACATGCATTCCTATTATGTCCAAAGTTGGATATTACTATGGAAGCAAGATAGAAAACAATAATATATAAGACAAGAGTGGGTGTTGACTCATGATAGAGACTCATTAGTCGTGATATGTGATATCAAATCAAACACATAGGTACATGTTAGAGAATAGTGTATCAGACAAACCCACCTTGAGAGTGATACATGGAGACCATGGAATGGTATTTAGAATCATATCTCATTGTGATAGTGGTGATTGTGGTTATTAGACCTAAAGTCACTACACTCATCACATGTCATCCGATGTATTTTGACATTATCCAACGTGACCTTGAATAAGGGTTGCCATAAAAGTGATGCTCAGGTATGTTGTGGCACATGAGGATTGAGTGTGAGTGATGTAGACAAGATTTGTCCTTCCTATAGGAGATTGATATCATGGACAATTGATAAGAGAGACTGAGAAATGTATGGTCATACTTATGTAACTGTGAGCTTATTTGCATCTCATACAGTCTGCTCTAGTTCAAGAAACATGTATTGACCATTGAAGAGGATGATGATTCATGCCTCAAGTTCAATCCCATATATCATATTTAAGGGAATCGTATAATCACTGTAACATTAATCACTGATTGTAGGTTGAAGTTGTTCTCCAAATTTCGAATTACTTGGGTAGCAATGATGTGTTTCTAGATACCGCTCATTTTTTCTAATGTCATAAGTTGGTTATGGACATTCACTGCCAATGTAATTTGGGACCTATAGGGTCACACACATGATGCTCTTATAATAGGAGTTTATTGAAGAATATGTTTTAACTTGATTATTAAAGTATTTAGGTATTCAATTTAAACAACAATGGCTGAGACGAAGTAGGCAGAATGGAAAAAGGAAAGGGACAAGGGCGGTCGTTGCTTGGCGCGAAGGCTGCTGGTTCAGGTGTTACGACCCCATCTGAGCTTAATTGGTAAACTAGGGTTTACCTAGACAATTGCAAAGATTAATTGGAATAATCATTCTTGAAATCTAATTAATGATGATAACACAATTAGGATATTTTAACTATGATAAGAAGTCTAAATGTTCTTTTGTCTTGAGAATTAGGGTTTGAGAAGCATAGACCCTAATCGGCCCAAAATAGGGTTTTAATGACATATGAATACATAATTTGATAAGTAGAATGTCTCACTAAATGATTTTTAGTATTTTATGTGTAACTCTGATTTACTTCACATTTGGATATGATTTGGATATATAAAATGTGAACAACATTAGAAAAAATCAGAATTTTTGAAGAATGTTCTGACCTGTTTATCGGTCGAGTTTCAAACTCGACTGATCACATTTTCAGATTGATATAGCAGTGTGGTAATTGAATTTTATCTTTTTATTGGTATATCTAATTGATCTCAAATTTTAACTGTGCTTGAAAAACACAATTTTAGACACTCTGTTAAATTGGAGTAATTTTTGGATGACTTTTGATCTCTACAGTGAGGGTGTCGGTCGAGTTATGTGTAGGACAAACTCGACCGAATCTGCTGTAGACTGCAATATAGCGGTGCACTGTTTGATTTTTAATTATTTATTGGTAACTAGAAATGATCTCAAATTTTTTACTGGAGGTCTGAAACTTCATTAGGTACAACATATAAAATTTCCAGAATTTTTCTAGCTTCTGTTAGCTATTCAGTAGGCGAATTACAGAAACTATTGTGAAACTGAATATTCAGCCAATAGAATTAAAGTTGAGTGTTGGGTTAATATGCAATTGACCCAAGCAACTCAAATTGACTTATATGATCGACAACACACACACACAGCTCTCATTCTTCGTCATCCACCCCAGAGAAATGAAAATCTAGAGAGAGAGGGAGAGTTAGGGTTTGAGTGGAGAAAGAGGAGGAATTGCTGACCTAGGGTTTTGCGGTCCGAGGAATGGTGAAATCAAGTAAGTTTGGATTCTTTGCATAGACTTTTATGGTGAATCTTCTCTCTCATGTCAAGATTCCGTCCATGCTCTGATACCAAGCTGTTAGACTCCGATCTCACAATTTCCTCAAATCATGAGATTAGGGCATAAGATAGGATTTATATGTAATACAAAGAACACCCTTAACTTCATATTTTCTTTTCTTTTCTGTTAAAACTCTTGTTTCCTCGCATTGAACCACATGAATCATCTTAACAAGGGAATCTGAACATTTTGTTTACTAATCAGACTTTAATAGAAAAGATACATGTATAAACATTCATGATGTCTCTTACACCTTATGCACATAAGACCTACTGATTAGCATACAATTTCAAAAGAGGAATAATATTACACATCGTAATTACAACTCTCTCTCTTATCTCTTACTGAGGACCTAGAGTGACAAGGACCGACTGACCCAACTAATCTCGTACTTGACTCCTGTGGCAGATTTACTCTGACGCTCTGACCATCTTCAAGTCCACACGGTAAATCCTAAAATGTTTGAGTAGAGGGGTGAGCCTACTCGCTCAGTGAATGAGTACTTCAAAGAAACAGTCTAAGGCACTAATGTGATTACATATATAACTTTGAGTAAATGATATGAAATTTAACAACAATAAATACTACACTGAGTAGTTCTAAACAATATAATTGAAATAACAAAGAATGTAAATATTGCATCCAAAGAATAACCACTAGAAGACTATGCTCTAGTCTTCCTTAACTCTTTCATTTATAAGGAACTCCTTGAACCTATATGATCATATTTTAGCTTATGCCCTAATCTATGCAGTGTACTCTGCATAGAGACTCGCAGTGCACTACGGCCACACCATATAAGACTTAGCGACACACCCGGGAAATGCTAAGTCTGACTGCCAGTCCTGTTCTGCTACAGGACCTACAGGCTCTCCGGCCTGCTCTGCACTCACCATGAGTGCTCTGGACTCCTCCTCTAACCTGAGCACACAGGCACAGAGAGTCAACACGGGATTACCACCAGAATTACTCAACCGGTTGGTGTTGGATAACCCTATCAACCCTCGTGCCACCAGAATTACTCAACCGGTTGATGTTGGACACGAGTTTCACCCCTAAGATGCAGACCTCTCAAAGGGGTTCTACGGTGTTCAGGGCACCTAAGTCTAACATTAACATTATAGGT
Source organism: Alisma plantago-aquatica (assembly GCA_963693085.1). NCBI lineage: Eukaryota > Viridiplantae > Streptophyta > Magnoliopsida > Alismatales > Alismataceae > Alisma > Alisma plantago-aquatica. The sequence continues at coordinate 1,673,542,099 of OY856409.1, forward strand.
ACATTTTAAACAGAAATCATAACTCATTTAACATTGCTCACAAGGCTCACACGGCCTGCCATATCATATCATAAGAAACATCATAACTTATGTATTCAACATATATCATGTCTCAGTAACATCCCTTTCTAGGGCATGTCATATCTCATCACCTACAATTTACGAGATATGTATTGAAAATAAGAAGCCCTGCAGTATGTAGATATCAACTTAGAGAGAAAAAGCATATAAAGTTAAATGCACTAGAAACATTCAATTCAACAGTTAAGTATCACCACATCTCATATCGAGACCTTTCATATCACCATAACATGATTCATTGAACACCCTATCCTTAGGGTTTCATTTGCCTTATTCATTTATCACATGCCAACATCCCACTCTTAGGGTTTCATTTGCCTCATTCACCTTTTCATTTACCTCATTCACTTGTCACATGGCTCTCATAAGGATTTCATAGGATATAAGCATTCACTAAATAAAGATTGTTTTCATCATATCATATACAATCAATATAGATATGAAACCATGGAAATTTAACTAAATTTAAGTTTTCCATACCATTCACTGAGATATCATGTATCAAAAATAAAATTCAATTAAGATAACCCATGAGGTACATCCTAACCACTTATAGGATTACTAGTCCTCTTTACTTAACTTTGATCATTAAGTGTTCAATTAGGGTTTTCTCCAACACGGTCGTGGTGTCACCCCACGGCCATGGCACAGATCATTCGAGCTTAAACTAGTGAAATCAAAGTCATAGACTTAGTGGCGAATCCCAAAGGTTTTAGATATTGAAATATGATAGCCTTAAGCTTGATTGAGAGCATTTAGACCTAGGTTTGGTTTAAGTCTAGATATCTCATCAATTGGATTAAAACTCTAGTGAGATCTCAGTTAGGTTAAACCCTAATTACATCATACAATATGAATCCAAAAAGAATTCTTTCTAGAATGTGTTGTATACATTTCTAATATGATTCTATCATCAGAGAGTCGTTCAAGCAGAGAAGGAGCCCATTTCGTATCAAATTGCAACTACACAGAACAAATGGACATTCATGGTTTAGGATCACATACTAAGCAATTAGGGATTTGGATGCTATAATCAAATTTCATGCATTATACTGTTTGAAGGAAGAACCCACTCACCCTAAGGTGTGAAAACACCTCAAAACTGCAGCTCAACTCAGGGGATCTTGAACTCATATCAATTCCCTAGCAAATCTCCCAATTCTTCTTCCATTCAACTCGGAAACCTTGAAAATGAGGGATTATGAAGAAAGGGTGAGAAAAGAGGGAATTTCGACATCATCTTGGATTTTCCAGAGCTTAGGGTGAGTTTTCAAGGACCATTAAGTTAGTAAGTTAGCGTCATAAGTGTGGCAGATAGGAGATGTTTTGATGTTAGCTTTGGGGATTTGAGTATTTGGATATCCTGGCCCGATATCTGAGTACTTGGATCAACCAGTACAAGCTACTCTGTCTATTCTCTCACGTATACCCTGGCCAGGTATACAGTGGAAGAATAGGCTAGAGAGGAACCCTAGAAATGTTAGGGTTAGAAAATGAGAAAAGAAACAAGAATTAAGAGCATAAATGTAAAAGGAAATAGAACTTACATTTCATAATGTTGTTTTTGTTGGAAATGTATAGAAATGCTCTTATATGTTTGAATTGAAATATTCAATACTTTGAAATATGGGTCTTTAATATCTGTTGTACACTATGCAGTTGTAGCATTTATTGATTTCATTCTTTGTAACAAGTAGACTAGAATTGACCTTTGAATGAGCTTTTGTTAGTGGATAAGTTTTCTTCCACACTTCTGAGATGAATAGGAGTTGAGTAATCCTTTGTAGTTCTTGGCTTCAGGACTTTAGGTTTGGCCTGGTCCGACTGGTAGGATGCATTACTGGGATCTAATGACTCCTATTAATAGTATAATAAGAATAGACTCTGGATAATTAGACCCACATTAGAGTGAGAATGTACATACGGTAAGATGTTGAAACAGATGGGCAAGATCAGAACAACTAAGAATTTGTTGAAAACTGGTATATGAGGTTCAACTTTGGGGTCTCAAATGTGAAACCCTTAATTGGGAATAATAGAACATAATATGAAGTTCATAATCAGTTTATTGATTAATATTATATGAACTATACATATGAAATATAGAAAAGATATGTGAAATGTATGTATGGTTCTAGATAGCAAGAATCGATCATGAAGAATGGATCATATAATTGAGTATAATGCTTTTATGAACTCTAAAGCAAAGGCTAAGTAGAAGAATAGAGTTGAGCATTCAATAGGTCCATAGAAGTGAAGAGTCTTCAAAAGAGTAAAAGTGAAGAGAATCATATGATCATATAATTCATAAGACTAGAACAACAAACTAGTTCCTAAGTGAAGAACATAGGTGTAGTTTAACGAATGAATAAGTCATACAAGGGTAGACTATATTCAGGAGGGAAAACTTGATTGAAAGAGAAACTATGTTTGATCCATGCACGATTCCTTTGTTTTAAAAATGAAAAATATTTAAGGTATCAAGGGAATGTTTGAATACAAGAATTCTAAGTCTCAAAATCATCTTCTCTCTCATATATTCCTTAACAATAGCAAGGTGGGAATGAAATGATAAGAAAATGAATCATATATGATGCATAACTACCTTGGTAGGGTCATCTAGTGAATGTAATAGTGACTTACATTACGATGAAGTGCGATAAGAAATAAATTCTTGTGTGATAGCAAGAATGATGAATAATCTATTCTTACCTTGAATGTTTTAATGATAGGGATGTTTATTGTATATGATCAAAATGAGAAGGAGAGGTAGCAAAACATAAGTAGTAAGAAATGAGGAGAGAGATAAAGGAAAACACTAGCTTTGTGTAATATGTGAACTCGTTTTTAGAAGTATGCTTTGTTGAAGGAATACTAAGGTATGTAAGTTGGTTCTATGCATGATTTCAGTGTATTTGTGCAAGCTATATGTTAATTAAAGGTGTATGATAGTTATAGTAATTCATACCAGATATGCATCCTAGTATTGTGTATTTGTGATATGGTGATACAGTTTGGATGATGTCAGAACACATGGAGAGGTACCCTGAACAAGGTAGTCATACTTATTCACTCATATTAATAGAAAGGGATGATAATCAGATTGTCTGGACAAGTAACCCTAATGAGGTGTAGCTTGTTATACCTAGCTCTAATATAACTGAGTGATGGTAATTGAGTATGATTAATGCTTGAATGAATGATACAATTGTGGATTTCCTTATTACTATTGTTGAAACCCTAAAATGATATAATACGATGGTTACACTTTGATTTTGTGTGGGCCCATAACCCACAGGTCCCAGGATCGAAACAGGATAGTATGGAATGAGGTGGTAATGCTTCACCTCATGCATCCATGACCCAATGGGGATGCCAAGAGTAGTATTGTGCAATTGATTGTTGAATCTAGTCTTTTAATTCAAGACTGTTTTGCTATTTGAATAACACTTTATTAAAGTTTAAAACAGCATGGTGAACTCGCTTTTGTCACTTAAAGGTGATACAGAACAATAGAACTTTCTGAGCCGCATAAGTTGAGATAGTTGTATCAGAGTATCAGAGTTGCACAGCGAAAGCGTGGTGGTTTATCTTTGCATTCTATGTTGACTGTGGCATAAAGAATTTGCTTGATATCATTGAGAACTATTTGAAATATGTTGTGATTTAGTAAAGAATTAAAAAGATCTAATGTTGAAAACTACATTCAGGTATGAAATACAAGAATATAATGACATGGAAGGCTTTAGAAGCTTAGAATAACCTTGAATGTATCTTTCTTGTAGGTTTATGTTTCGAGGACGAAACATTCTAAGGGGGGAGAGTTGTTACGACCCCATCTGAGCTTAATTGGTAAACTAGGGTTTACCTAGACAATTGCAAAGATTAATTGGAATAATCATTCTTGAAATCTAATTAATGACGATAACACAATTAGGATGTTTTAACTATGATAAGAAGTCTAAATGTTCTTTTGTCTTGAGAATTAGGGTTTGAGAAGCATAGACCCTAATCGGCCCAAAATAGGGTTTTAATGACATATGAATACAGAATTTGATAAGTAGAATGTCTCACTAAATGATTTTTAGTATTTTATTTGTAACTCTGATTTACTTCAAATTTGGATATGATTTGTATATATAAAATGTGAACAACATTGGAAAATATCAGAATTTTTGAAGAATGTTATGACCTGTTTATCGGTCGAGTTTCAAACTCGACCGATCACATTTTCAGATTGATATAGCAGTGTGGTAATTGAATTTTATCTTTTTATTGGTATATCTAATTGATCTCAAATTTTAACTGTGCTTGAAAAACACAATTTTAGACACTCTGTTAAATTGTCGTAATTTTTGGATGACTTTTGATCTCTACAGTGAGGGTGTCGGTCGAGTTATGTGTAGGACAAACTCGACCGAATCTGCTGCAGACTGCAATATAGCAGTACACTGTTTGATTTTTAATTATTTATTGGTAACTAGAAATGATCTCAAAGTTTTTACTGGAGGTCTGAAACTTCATTAGGTACAACATATAAAATTTCCAGAATTTTTGGAGCTTCTATTAGCTATTCAGTAGGCGAATCACAGAAACTATTGTGAAACTGAATAATCAGCCAATAGAATTAAAGTTGAGTGTTGGGTTAATATGCAATTGACCCAAGCAGCTCAAATTGACTTATATGATCGACCACACACACACACAGCTCTCATTTTTCGTCATCCACCCCAGAGAAACGAAAATCTAGAGAGAGAGGGAGAGTTAGGGTTTGAGTGGAGAAAGAGGAGGAATTGCTGACCTAGGGTTTTGCGGTCCGAGGAATGGTGAAATCAAGTAAGTTTGGATTCTTTTCATAGACTTTTATGGTGAATATTCTCTCTCATGTCAAGATTCCGTCCATGCTCTGATTTGATCCAAGATGATGTCTAAATTCCCTCTTTTCTCACCCTTTCTTCATAATCCCTCATTTTCAAGGTTTCCGAGTTGAATGGAAGAAGAATTGGGAGATTTGCTAGGGAATTGATATGAGTTCGAGATCCCCTGAGTTGAGCTGCATTTTTGAGGTGTTTTCACACCTTAGGGTGAGTGGGTTCTTCCTTCAAACAGTGTAATGCACGAAATTTGATTATAGCATCCAAATCCCTAATTGCTTAGTATGTGATCCTAAACCCTGAATGTCCATTTGTTCTGTGTAGTTGCAATTTGATACGAAATGGGCTCCTTCTCTGCTTGAATGACTCTCTGATGATAGAATCATATTAGAAATGTATACAACACATTCTAGAAAGAATGCTTTTCGGATTCATATTGTATGATGTAATTAGGGTTTAACCTAACTGAGATCTCACTAGAGTTTTAATCCAATTGATGAGATATCTAGACTTAAACCAAACCTAGGTCTAAATGCTCTCAATCAAGCTTAAGGCTATCATATTTCAATATCTAAAACCTTTGGAATTCGTCACTAAGTCTATGACTTTGATTTCACTAGTTTAAGCTCGAATGATCTGTGCCACGGCCGTGGCGTGACACCACGACCGTGTTGGAGCAAACCCTAATTGAACACTTAATGATCAAAGTTAAATAAAGAGGACTAGTAATCCTATAAGTGGTTAGGATGTACCTCATGGGTTATCTTAATTGAATTTTATTTTTGATATATGATATCTCAGTGAATGGTATGGAAAACTTAAATTTAGTTAAATTTCCATGGTTTCATATCTATATTGATTGTATATGATTTGATGAAAACAATCTTTATTTAGTGAATGCTTATATCCCATGAAATCCTTATGAGAGCCATGTGACAAGTGAATGAGGTAAATGAAAAGGTGAATGAGGCGAATGAAACCCTAAGAGTGGGGTGTTGGCATGTGATAAATGAATAAGGCAAATGAAACCCTAAGGATAGGGTGTTCAATGAATCATGTTATGGTGATATGAAAGGTCTCGATATGAGATGTGGTGATACTTAACTGTTGAATTGAATGTTTCTAGTGCATTTAACTTTATATGCTTGTTCTCTCTAAGTTGATATCTACATACTGCAGGGCTTCTTATTTTCAATACATATCTCGTAAATTGCAGGTGATGAGATATGACATGCCCTAGAAAGGGATGTTACCGAGACATGATATATGTTGAATACATAAGTTATGATGTTTCTTATGGTATGATATGGCAGGCCGTGTGAGCCTTGTGAGCAATGTTAAATGAGTTATGATTTCTGTTTAAAATGTACCTATAATGTTAATGTTAGACTTAGGTGCCCTGAACACCGTAGAACCCCTTTGAGAGGTCTGCATCTTAGGGGTGAAACTCGTGTCCAACATCAACCGGTTGAGTAATTCTGGTGGCACGAGGGTTGATAGGGTTATCCAACACCAACCGGTTGAGTAATTCTGGTGGTAACCCCGTGTTGACTCCCTATGCCTGTGTGCTCAGGTTAGAGGAGGAGTCCAGAGCACTCATGGTGAGTGCAGAGCAGGCCGGAGAGCCTATGGGTCAGGCCAGAGAGCCTGTGGGTCCTATAGCAGAACAGGACTGGCAGTCAGACTTAGCATTTCCCAGATGTGTCGCTAAGTCTTGTACGGTGTGGCCGTAGTGCACTGCGAGTCTCTATGCAGAGTACACAAGGGCAAGACATATGGGAGGTCGTTTGCAGGCACAGAGACCACACCACCACCAGAAGAACAAGCATAGACTCCACTTGACGGTAAGCTTCAAACGAAATGCTTGCTTTGTCTTGTCTCGGATAATGGAGAAGGGTGTTGTCAGATTACAGGCTCGTTGAGTCGGTTCGGAATTCGATTGAGGCATAGATCAGGGCATAAGCTAAAATATGATCATATAGGTTCATAGAGTTCCTTATAAATGAAAGAGTTAAGGAAGACTAGAGCATAGTCTTCTAGTGGTTATTCTTTGGATGCAATATTTACATTCTTTGTTATTTCAATTATATTGTTTAGAACTACTCAGTGTAGTATTTACTGTTGTTAAATTTCATATCGTTTACTCAAAGTTATATTTGTAATCACATTAGTGCCTTAGACTGTTTCTTTGAAGTACTCATTCACTGAGCGAGTAGGCTCACCCCTCTAATCAAACATTTTAGGATTTACCGCGTGGACTTGAAGATGGTCAGAGCGTCAGAGTAAATCCGCCATAGGAGTCAAGTACAAGATTAGTTGGGTCAGTCGGTCCTTGTCACTCTAGGTCCTCAGTAAGAGATAAGAGAGAGAGTTGTAATTACGATGTGTAATATTATTCCTCTTTTGAAATTTTATGCTAATCAGTAGGTCTTATGTGCATAAGGTGTAAGAGACATCATGAATGTTTATACATGTATCTTTGCTATTAAAGTCTGATTAGTAAAAGAAATGTTCAAATTCCCTTGTTAAGATGATTCATGTGGTTCAATGCGAGGAAACAAGAGTTCTAACAGAAAAGAAAAAAAAATATGAAGTTAAGGGTGTTCTTTGTATTACATATAAATCCTATCTTATGCCCTAATCTCATGATTTGAGAAAATTGTGAGATCGGGGTCTAACATCAGGGGTACTAAAGGTCCTCATACTTGGCAGAAATATGTAAAACTGTCCCTCCTAAAAAAGTTTAGAAATGTACCAACTAGTTCAAAGATGTGAAATGACTGGTTCAAATTGTGAACCAATCAATTGGAATCAATATGATTGAACTGGGATTGATGCTGACAACATGTTGTGCATTAACCATCACATTAAAGCCAATATGTTTGTGTATAGGAAACATAGTGAACTAACTGATTCAAGTGTTGAACTGATCATTTCACATGTGAACTGAGTGGTTCGGATGTGAACCCACTAGTTCAACGTTCACAACTTCCAAAAATTTCAAGAAATTCTATCTCTTCGACTCCTAGATGATTTAGAAATGTTAACCCTGGTCATCCTATATAAAGGGGGCATTCTAGGCTTTCAGAGACACAACAATAAGCTCTGAAAATTGTTGTCTTCTCACAGTTGTGGTAACGTGAGAACCCGATAAAGTCATATCCATCAAAGGGAGATATAATAAGGGAGAGCAAGTTGACGCTAGCAGGTTGATGTTCGAAGGGACAACTCCTTCTCGTTGGCTCTGGTAGCGCAACAAGGAGTTCTTGGTGGTCTAGGTGGACTACATAGAGGCATGTAGGTCATTGCCACCTGCTAGGAGGACAACAACCACTACCGTCTGTTGTGCTACACCAAGAGGTTGTCGCTGACACTTGCCTAGGAAGCTTGCAAAGCATGCACATCACCATGCAAGAGTAGTAGTTGGACTTGCTCCAGGACCGAGTATATCTGTTGATATCCTCTTTCCTAGATACATCGTTGCTGATATGATTCTTTGATTAGGGAATAGGGCATTGCATTTTTGTTTCCATTGCCTTCTTTTTCGTCTCAATTCCCAATACAATGTCATGAAGATACTATATTCATTATTATTAATAACTCTTTATCTATACTTTCGAGTAAAAAAATAACAATTAGCATGTAAACATATGCTTTGCAGAGGTTCCATCTAATAAATTGGGATGTTAGTATATTTTTCTATGGAAGCCCTAATGATTTAAAGACAAAATGAAATGGGTATCATTTTAGGCTCCCTCCCTCATGGGCATCACCATCATCTTCGTTGTCATTGTCATCAACATCATCTAAGCCTCAATTTGAACTATGTTGAGGTCAGCTACATGTATCCTTCTTTTCTATCTATGTTATGGGCTACTATTCTTATCAAAGATATAAAGATTCAAAATATCTCTTTGTAATCTCTTTCTAATATAATTTAGGCTTTTCACTTCTTATTTTAATTTTTCTTGACTTAGTAGCATTTCCTCATTAGGTGTGTTAGTCAATCCAAGTTGTAACTATTTCAACCGGCCCTCATGCAACTTATCCTTAATGCTCGCCACCTACACTTTGTGGCTAATTTAGTCATTTCTCAAGCGTTCTTTTATAGTCATGCCACACTTCCATCTCAACATATGCATTTTTGGCCACACTAATATTGTTGTGACTTTATTTCTTCAGTGCTGACATTTACTCCATATAGCATGACTAGTCTTATAGTTGTTCTATAAAATATATTTTTACTATTAACATAATCTCAAAATATTCATTTTGAGTAATTCTGGAAATGAGAGTAGAGAGTGTATGGAGAATCAACACATTATGTGACTGTTGCAATCCCATTGTCTAGGAGCTTTAAAATGGAACAACCATAAATTCAATGAACCGTTTGATATTTTTAATATTATATATATAGACAATTAAAGTACTTGTAAAATTCATTATGTATCATTTCTATTAGACACTAACTCCAACAAATATATTCCACTTTGAAATAAATGATATGCTTGTTGGTTTGTTACACTAACGAGTTTCAATCTTAAGAAAGAGCTTTTACTCAACTAACCAATTTCTACAAGTATACAAAAGTAGTTGCAGTCGAGATCGAACACAAGGAGCTTGGCAATCAATTAAATGCAATAGTGCTAAGGTTCAACAATCTAGACCATTTTAAAGGTAGGATTTGGTTGACTAAGCTAAAATTTCAGAATTAAACAAGACAGTAAATTGATTACTAAAAGAGGTTTAATTTTAGATATGGAAGGATCTTGGACTTAGGATTTCACCAACATATCATAGTATAAAATAGGAGCACAAAATTTAAACATACTAAGCACTTGTTTTAAAAGAGAGTTGTATGTTGCACTTCACCTCTCGTTGCAAGTACAACGATCCTAACTCAATTCAACATTCTCATGTATGAATTTCATTTTGGATTACAAACCTACTCCTCAACTCCATAATTTTCACTCTCATGGTAAAGAAGGAGTTACCAAGAGATTACCTCCTTACTCTCCAACCTATCCTCTCAGATCAAGTAAGAAATCATAAAACATACACGTAAGGTGGCCAACTATACATGCAAGAAGCAATAAATCGGTACTCACAAGGTAGAAAAACAAGCATCTTAGTATTTAGTATGAAATTATCATGTTCCTTACATGATATGACATGGGAGCTACTCTCCCATGCCCAAGAAAAAGAGTATACTCGTCCATGATGGTGTACAACAGAAAGGAAGTAGAAATTTCAGAATTTAACATGGTTTAGAGAAGGAAAGGCTAAGAGAACCAAAGGTGTAACCCATGAAGAGTAGAATTCCATCTTGAGGACGATATTCCACTCCTACATCTACTCCAAACCAGATAAACTTCCCTCCTGAGAAGCCTTGTGAAGTGAAGAAGCTCTGTTGCACCTTCGAAGAAGAAAATGGAGAAGAAGAGAAGAGGAATGGGGTTCTTTAGCAAGAAACCACCTTCTTCCACCCCAAAATCACCCTCCTTTGCTCTAGACTTGCTCTTGGATTAAAGACTTTCGAATTATGACCAGAGATAACCTCTTCATAGGATGGTCTTGTATTTAAAAATGAGAGAAGTCGTATTTCAAAATTTTTGAAACTGACAGAGACACAACATGTCTTTCTTGGGACACGTCATGTCCTGGTCTCCGGCAGTTGCTGGAATTGTAAGGCACATGGTGTGTTTGAATTAAAACACACCATGCACGTTACCATAAGTACAAGAATCAGCTCTGAATTCTTAGGTACACATCGTTTCTATGGTGGACACACTGTGTACTTTTCCTCTTCGTCTGAAGTATATGGTCAACTGGAAATGTGCATGTTGTATCTTAAATAAGACATGTCGTGTGCTTTGCTATTTCAACAGAAATAGAATTCTGAACTTCTGCAAGGCGTGGAGAAGTCCCAATGATGATGAATTTGAGTTGGGCTATCTCCCATTTGATCCTTTTGAAGCATATCAGTAATACACATCATGTGATAAGCAAAATAACAAAAAGGTGGCAAGAAAAATATGAATAGAGGCTAAATGAGAACAAAATGAATTGAATTTGTGTATGAAATTATGTGAAAAGTTGATGTGGAAAGCACACAACAAATCCCCCTAAGCTTGAACCATTGCTTGTCCTCAAGCAAAAAGAGCACGACCACACAAATGAAGGAATATTCAAGCTCATGCATGGATTAAATGAAATGAAGATATGCAATAAACCCAACCAACCATGTACATTAGGTTTATATTCATAGCCATCATCTCAATTTAAACATCCAAGATAGAGAAGTTTTAGTTCAACAATGGTGGTCACAAATTTAAGTGAAACAATCAACTAAACAAGACTAAACATGATTCAGATAATTAGGCCAAACAACTAGTGGATGTACAACACATTTTTTTTAGCTATTATGGATGTAAACAGTGAAATCTTAACTAACTTTAACAATCTCAGTTGAGATCTTCTAAAACATATATGAAAATTGAATTTTTTTGAGATTCTAGCACTCGACTGCTAATTTAGGCTTAGGCACACGTGGAGTGCCTATTGGAGTGTTATTTTTACCCTCTTTTGATTTCATACCACCTAACCATCATTGCCGGATTTGTAACATCCCTAACCTGGGTTATACTCTAACCCTAGGTGTTTTGATTAAGAAATATGATTAAATTCTTAATCTTATCTTGTGAAAAGTAATTAGGGCTCAAGAGGAACTTATGTTGCAATTCTAGTCCTTTTTAACATTGTTGAAATCAATGTTTTGCCTGTTTTGGACTAAAGTGCAAATTACCCAAGTTGAGGGGTTTAAGTGCAAATTGTGCATGATAATATGTTCCTCATGTGTTGATGCATCATGACAGTAAATATGATGCTGAGGTATGGCTTATGGAAGCTTGAATACCAAGAAAGAGCTGATAAAGCAATGTATGTGCATGAAAACCTAGTTTTGGTGTAATGTGCAATTTACCCAAAACCCAGGGTGCAATATGTAAATTAACACTTCAATAAGGTCCATAATGTTTCTTGGAATCAAGTATAGAAAATAAAATGAGAGGGGCGCCTCATTTGAATTAAGTTGGAGGAGAGATAATCTTGATATTAAAATAATCAAGATTTAATCCTAATTGAAACCCTAATTTGATTTAGGGAAACAATAAACGTATTAATTAAAGGGCCTTCAACCAAAATTAAAATGGTTGGATTCATATGTGTATGTGACGTCCTTGAGCCTTGCAAGGACCACGAAAATATCCCAAGGGAGTGGATAACTCACACACAATTTTATAAGAAAAAGAAATATCCACTCACATATGGATATTAAAATAATATGATTTAAGGTGCTTGATTTGCTTTTCTTTAAATCATGGATAATTGAGAGGAATAAGAGGCAAACAAGATAGACTCGTCCCCAAGGAATATGAGGGGGAAGAGGCGGCCACATTTTTGGGATTAAATGGATTTTTGCAAAGCATATTCTCTCTCATTGAATTTTTATAAAAGAAACTTTTACAAGCCAAATGAAAGGCTTTTTCGACCCCACTTCTTATCCTTGCTTGGGAAACGACCAAGGGAGCTTGGGAGAGTCAGGAGGACGACCCCCAACCTGTTGGTAAGGTTCTTGATCCATTTCACCTTGATTCCATGGTGGAAATTGAAAATAAATTATGGATTTCTTCCTATTTCGATCTCCTTTTCAATTCTAACCATTCCTTTTCACTCAAATCTTAAAGACGAGCCTTGGAATGGTGAAGGGAGTTGCATCCACCATTGTTTCCATGAACATGTAGCTTTGTATCTCAATTGGAGGTGGGTTTTATAGCTTGAACCCTTCTACATTGTTATTCAACTATCAATCTTACAATTTCGTTGATTTCTTCATCTTTTTGGTTAATTGCTTGTTGTAATTGGTAAATCCATGAAATCATATGCATTAGGAGTTGCAGGGACGAAGGTATATTATGATGACATCATCTTGGACACTTTCCTCAAAGAAATCGTGTTCCAAATGGTTTCAACATGTTTGCCCATTCGGTTTCACCAAACTGTTTGAGAGCAAACGGTTTGAGACCGTTTGAGAGCAAACGGTTTCAAAACCATTTGAAAGAGTTGAACAAGGGTTGACCATTTGAGAATCATGTTCCTAATTATGTTGTTTGATAACCCACCAAATTTGATGGATTAATTCCAAAGGAATCATGATTTGAAGGCTAATCTATTAGGCAAACCCTAATTGGATTAAGTGCTGATTTTCAACTTGATTGATTTGACTTTTTGGGTTAATTATCCCAAACGGTTTCAAAACCGTTTGGGAATCACCCAAACGGTCTCAAGACCTTTTTTAGGTCAACCAAAACCATTTTTAGGTCCAGGGTTGAGTATGGTTAAGTATTTGAAGATTCAAACATATGGTATAAACCCTAATCGGCTAAGTGCTGATTTTGTAATTGAATGAGTTGATACTTTGAATTGATTGGCCCAAACGGTTTCAAAACTGTTTGGGGATCACCCAAGACCGTTTTTAGGTCTAGGTTTAAGCATGGTTGACCAATTGAAGGTCTAAAGGTACCAAATAACTTTGCAATTAAGTGTTGATTTGATGATCAACTCAATAGCTCAAACCCTAATGATTTTTCACTACAATCCAAGGGTTGGATGATACAAATGGTCTCAAGACCGTTTGGAGCTCATCCAAACGGTCTCAAGACCGTTTGGTGGTCACCCAAGACCGTTTGGAGGTCTAGGGTTGAGTATGGTTAGGTGTTTGAAGGTCTAAAGGTACCAAGTTGATTTGCAATCAAATGCTGATTTGGTGATCAATTCATTGATCCAAACCCTAATTGGATGACTTGGATTTGAGTGAGAAGATGGGAAAACGGTCTCAAGACCGTTTGGAGGTCATCCAAACGACCTCAAGACCGTTTGGGGTCAGTTCATATCAAAAACTTGATGATAATTCACTAGTTGCATTGAATCAGTTCCACAATGTTGAACATTGATGGCCACTCGATTTCAAAACCCTAATTGAAGGTTCTTGAGTAGAAATCCTAGATAAATTGGGTTCAAAACCCTAATTGATGGTCTAATTGAAGGTTGATTCAATTGTTCAAGTGATAGAGAAATTAGGGATTCAATTGATATTGATTCATCTATTGGAATCATGAATTGTATAAGTGTTGAAAGGACTTTTTGGTCCATTCGGTTTTGAGATGGTTTGGACCAAACAGTCTCAAGACCGTTTGGGACCAAACAGTCTCAAACCGTTTGGAGACCCAAAGTGCAAACGGTTTCAACACATGTTTTGTCTACTCGGTTTCAAGAACAATTTTCTCAAATGGTTTTCTATCAATTGAATTATGAGAAACAAGATTGTTTAGGGCTTATGAAATCAGATCTTTTGAAGATCAACATGGTTGATCCATTTGGATATCTCATTTAATTGAAGGTCCAATAGGGACAATATAATTGGATACCTAATGCAATTGAAGATTCAATTGGTTAATCCAATTGATCATCTAATGGAATTGAAGGTTCAATTGATTAAACCATATGGAGACATGATGTACTTAGATGATTGATACCCTTAGTGGGATTAATCATTAGTGTATAATGATGTAATAGTTCAATACATCATGTTAACCCTAAATGTATGTATTTGAATTAAGAATAGGATCAATGTAATCAAGAATTGAGTAGTGAACATCCAGAGTAGGATGAGAGAGAAAGATGTATACATGAATGATAATCATGTAGCAATTAAGCCTAAACATTCAAAGTGATGTGATATACAATTAGGGCATGATCCTTGATAAAGAGATCATAAAACCCTAATTGAGTTGATTATTGAACTCTAACCATAATTGAGTGCAATTCTAAATGAAACCCTAATCTAGGGTGAGGATGTATACCTAATTTAGGGTAATGAGATGTGGAACTCCAATTTAGGGAATTGAGTTATAAAACCCTAATTGGGATGAATAGTGAATCTCTAATTATGGATAATTGAATGAAATCCTAATAGAGATGATTAATAGACCCAAATTGTGGGTGACTATAGTGAAACCCTAGTTGAGGGTGATTCCATGTGAAACCCTAATTGAGGGTGATTCCATGTGAAACCCTAATTGAGGGTGATTTCATGTGAAACCCTAGTTGAGGGTGATTCCATGTGAAATCCTAGTTGAGGGTGATTTCATGTGAAACCCTAATTGAGGGTGATTTCATGTGAAACCCTAGTTGAGGGTGATTCCATGTGAAACCCTAGTTGAGGGTGATTCCATGTGAAACCCTAGTTGAGGGTGATTTCATGTGAAACCCTAGTTGAGGGTGATTCCATGAGGAACCCTGATTCAGAATTTACATCATATGAAGCTCTAATGCTATGTTGTGATGAGAGGCCCTAAGAAGGGTGAAGGTATATGAGACTCTAATGTGAAGTCATAATGCATAAAGCCCTAATCTTGGGCAATGTGACAATGAATCATAATCCTAATTTTAAATAAGGGTATAAGGAAACCCTAATGATGAGATAGAAGGAATTACCTTGTAATGGTGAAACATTTCATGTGGTTGATTATAAGAAACCTTATTGTAAGCAATGTCTTTATCATTAGACAAGTCGATATCATTAAAGATAGTTGGACAATTCTAATGTGTGGCCTATGCATTATATGCTAAAGGTGAGAGATTAGTGATGGAATGTATTAAGAGGGAAATACCTTAATACAATATAAGTTGGTTAACTCAAGTGAGTCTGATATAATGAGAAAGTGATACATCAAGATATGATAGTTATCACATTTAACACTTCAAGGTTTATATACCTTGATACACTCCAAATCCAATATAATTGGGTAAGAAACATCTGAAGTGTGTTATGCAACTATTACAATGAAATATAATGAGTTGTTGCACTTTGATGAGTGTTAATTAATGTACCTTGAGAATGGGGCTAAGTCTAATTAATGAGAAATGGGGAACCCTAACCCTAATTTGGGTAAGAGGAATGAAAAGCCCTATTTGATAGTAAACCCTAATTCCTGGGAAAGGAATAATGGTGTTACTATTGTATCACATGATGTGATGAATAACTTGTATGATTGTTATCATGCCTAATAACCATGCAGGTATGATGAGATGATGAACATAGCTAGATTTGAGCTGTGACATTTATATAATAAATGTCGATTGGCCTTATGTGCCTTAATGTTGTTGTTTCTTAGTAAAAGTAACAAATGTGCATGGACGTTTATGAGTCACATGAGTAAGCTGTTGCCTAGAAAGAGGTGACAAGATATTATGTGGCCTTTTGAATCATGTGTAATGCTTGTGTAACAAGTATCATGAATGCATTGGTCAGATGACCTGAAGGTGATGGTTACCTAATAAATGGTAATGGTACTCAATGATGAGTTAAGGGTTTGAATACCCGGAACAATATGATTATTGTGATGAGATTGTGAAGGGATGATAATTCCCAGTATTGAAATGAGGGACTGAGTTTCCAAGGTCTTTGAAAGGTTGATAAGTATCTGATGAAAGTAGTACATGTTTCTTTATAGCAATGTTGTAATAAGTCTTGTTTGAGAACTTGGATGATGCTAAAACAATATGAGAATGTACTTAAGTAATCAAGTACAATTTTTTCATGTAGAAGCCCTGACCATAGATCAATCATCGTCAGGAACAGGTGATGGTGAAACAGGTGCTCCGCGGCAAAACCCGAAATGCATATTTTTGAATATGTGGGGGTAATTGGGCAAATATATCCTTATGCCCCATAGGAATGGCTACGGGCTATGTCCTATGTACGGGTTTGGTTACGGACCATAACCCAATAAGAGTATGGCTACGGGCCATGACTCCACAATATAATATTAGGCATTGGCTACGGGCCATATCCTGAAAAGAGTATATGCTACGGGCTATAACTCTAATAGCGATGTTGCCAGTATACCCTGGAAAGCTATCTAGCAGAGACACAAGATGTCCTGCATGTTATTTCGTACTGACCGAGAAAGTTGAGGTCTTGGATTCCGACTCTTCCATTGACCTATGTATGGTACCGATTTCGACTTCACAGTGGTCGGTTGGAGTATGAGCGGTATACCTCATCTCCTCAGGGCATAAGTATGTTTGTAAAATGAAATCAGCCGTATAGCATGTTTGCTTAAGGATTGAATATAGAAATTCATTGGCTGATGTTACCTGTCTGTTATATATCTGTAGTTCATTGATGTTATTCATATTTGTTTGTATTCATTACAAGTAGATGAATGAACTATGAGTCTACCATGAGTAGATACAATGTTATCCTTGAAAAAGGAGAATTACTTCAGTTTGTTCATACAATGACTTACCTGCTGTTGATTATATATATGAATCTTTCTGCTCAGTTTATTTTAATAAACTGCTATAATAATGTTTTGGCAGAGAGTTATATCTCCCGCTGGGGCAATTTACAATTGTCTCACCCCGTGGGATCCAACTTTTTAGGTGGACGCAGACAATGAAGCAAAATTCCATTATAGGGAATGGACATCAGCTGTATCAGCAAGGACAATAGTAATATATCAGGTGAAGATACTTCCTACCAAGTTATGTAGTTAGAAAGTCCTATGTGTCGTCTCTGTACTCTCAGGTCC
Organism: Alisma plantago-aquatica; assembly: GCA_963693085.1. Classification (NCBI taxonomy): domain Eukaryota; kingdom Viridiplantae; phylum Streptophyta; class Magnoliopsida; order Alismatales; family Alismataceae; genus Alisma; species Alisma plantago-aquatica. Next base: position 1,673,559,710 of record OY856409.1, read on the forward strand.
TCGGAGTTTTTAATTAGTGTTTTTGATGAATCGATCTGAGGTTTTGGCTTGATGCCTCGAGATTCGTATACTGTCCGTATATAATGTTTATAAAACAGTTGATGATGTAGTCTCTAAAAAGAGATGGTACAAGTTATGTACGTTTGAACCAGAATGTAATTGTTATACAATGGTTCTTGATGGGAAAATCCTTCTTTAAGTATTACTATTGGAGAATTTAGGGCAACAGTAATGTATATAGTGGATCAAGCTTTGGCAGTGTAACCTAGATTTCCAGCCTCAATGATGATGTTTTAGATATCAACAAGATTTGTAATTAGCATCAGCAGGTTGAAGTAAAAAGAAATGATGAATTTTTGGACTTAAATTGAGTGTGTGCTCAACCTTAGCCTGTTGAATCAACCTTTGAGGCAGAATTAGCCTGAGGCAGTGAATAATTCATGAATTATGACAAGTTAGACAAGATAATGTCATTCAAATATGTCATCTTATGAATTCCTGGATTAACTGAGAAAGGAATTGATTGAACTTTCCTTGATTAGTCCTATGAGGACTTATGTTTTGCATGGTAAAACATTACAAATGTTTTATGTTGTCCTTACCTCTATAAGAAAAGATGAGGTATATAAGAGGTGCCTGGACAAAATCCAGGGATGTTAAGCCTCATGCTTGTGATAATATGAAAAGAAGGAATATGATAGTATACAAAGTGCATACCACTTAATCTCAGTATTTATATACCCTGGCCAAGTATACAACTATTGATGATAAAGTGGGTATGGAAACTCTTAGATTGTTGTATTTTTTATTGCTTTGACCATGTAGTCATTCTAAGACAATCTAATGAGTATCATGAATCAGGAATATGGAATGAATAAATGTGTCATATCCTAAGAATAAGAAAGAGAAGTCTGAGATAATCTCAGATGAGCATGTTGTATGAGGAACTAAAAGTGTACTCATCATAAGATAAGAATGAGAATAAGGGAGATGAACCATGTTCAATAATGCTGCCAGCATAATAAAGATCTTTCCCATAATGACGAAATGGGAAATGTGATGAGATCCTAAAATTATCGTAAACATACTAGATAATAATAAAGAAAGGGATAATGACATGCAATCATCCTTACAAATTCTAATGTTAAAGGCAAGGAACCTAGGATGAGATAAAGAGTAAATGGTTCATGAATAGTTGAAAATACATGAATTAATAAGAGGAATATGAATCCTTGTTTTCTTTCCTTTTAGGGACATGGCAATCAAGTGGGTCTTAGGACACTTGATTGCATAAGATAAATGTGTTCATGTGATGGATACTTAGAAAATAGCAGTTATCTTGGACTTTGATCCCAAGATGAGGACATATGAAACAATTAATGTTCCAAGATGAAAGGAAGAGATATATATGATGTGTTTCCAACACATGTGATAGATACCAAGGTGAAAGATTCTGGTATCTAAGATTTATCAGATGGGTTAGGTTGGCTACCTGGAGTGGTCAACTGTGAAATTAGTCTGATTATAATAATATAAACATCATATGTTAGGGGTTTATGCTCTGCATAAACATGATATTAATAAAGAATGTATGATATTTCTCTGAACAAGAAAAGTGTTGTTTGACACAAAGTTGACTCTATAGTCAATGATGAGGAACAATGGAGCATGTGCCTTGTGTGTTGATTCTATGAGAATCTTGTATGGAAACACTTTGTACTGATCAAAGTTTTATGGTGTCTCTATAATAAGGAGATGATATGTGAAGACTAGATAGTATGATGAATGAAATACATCTCTCTTCCTTCATCTGGGATTTCGAGGATGAAATCCTTGTTAGGGGTTTATGATTTGTAACATCCCTGACCTAGGTTATACTCTAACCCTAGGTGTTTTGATTAAGAAAGATGATTAAATGCTTAATCTCATCTTGTGAAAAGTAATTAGGGATCAAGAGAAACTTATGTTGTAATTCTAGTCCTTTTTGAACATTGTTGAAATCAATGTTTTGCCTGTTTTGGACTAAAGTGCAAATTACCCAAGTTGAGGGGTTTAAGTGAAAATTGTGCATGATAATATGTTCCTCATGTGTTGATGCATCATGACAGTAAATATGATGCTGAGGTATGGCTTATGGAAGCATGAATACCAAGAAAGAGCTGATAAAGCAATGTCTGTGCATGAAAACCTAGTTTTGGTGTAATGTGCAATTTACCCAAAACCCAGGGTGCAATATGTAAATTACCACTTCAATAAGGTCCCTAATGTTTCTTGGCATCAATTAGAGCAAATAAAATGAGAGGAGCGCCTCATTTGAATTAAGTTGGAGGAGAGAGAATCTTGATATTAAAATAATCAAGATTTAATCCTAATTGAAACCCTAATTCGATTTAGGGCAAAAAAATAAATGTATTAATTAAAGGGACTTCAACCAAAATTAAAATGGTTGGATTCATATGTATGTGTGACGTCCTTGAACTTTGCAAGGACCACAAAAATATCCAAGGGAGTGGATAACTCACACACAATTTTATAAGAAAAAGAAATATCCACTCACATATGGATATTAATATAATATGATTTAAGGTGCTTGATTTGCTTTTCTTTAAATCATGGATAATTGAGAGGAATAAGAGGAAAACAAGATATCCTCGTCCCCAAGAAATATGAGGGGGAAGAGGCGGCCACATTTTTGGGATTAAATGGATTTTTGCAAAGTATATTCTCTCTCATTGAATTTTTATAAAAGAACCTTTTACAAGCCAAATGAAAGGCTTTTTCGACCCCACTTCTTCTCCTTGCTTGGGAAACGACCAAGGGAGCTTGGGAGGGTCAGGAGGACGACCCCCAACCTGTTGGTAAGGTTCTTGATCCATTTCACCTTGATTCCATGGTGGAAATCGAAAATAAATTATGGATTTCTTCCTATTTCGATCTCCTCTTCAATTCTAACCATTCATTTTCACTCAAATCTTGAAGACGAGCCTTGGAATGGTGAAGGGAGTTGCATACACCGTTTTTTCCATGAACATGGAGCTTTGGAGCTCAATTGGAGGCGGGTTTTATAACTTGAATCCTTCTACATTGTTATTCAACTATCAATCTTGCAATTTCGTTGATTTCTTCATCTTTTTGGTTAATTGCTTGTTGTAATTGGTAAATCCATGAAATCATATGCATTAGAAGTTGCAGGGACGAAGGTAGATAATGATGACATGATCTTGGACACTTTTACCAAAGAAATCTTGTTCCAAACGGTTTCAACATGTTTGCCCATTCGGTTTCACCAAACCATTTGAGAGCAAACGGTTTGAGAATGTTTGAGAGAAAACAGTTTCAAAACCATTTGAAAGAGTTGACCAAGGGTTGACTGTTTGAGAATCCTATTCCTAATTATGTTGGTTGATAACCCACCAAATTTGATGGATTAATTCCAAAGGAATCATGAGTTGAAGGCTAATCTATTAGGCAAACCCTAAGGGTTTGAATACCCGGAACAATATGATTATTGTGATGAGATTGTGAAGGGATGATAATTCCCAGTATTGAAATGAGGGACTGAGTTCCCAAGGTCTTTGAAAGGCTGATAAGTATCTGATGAAAGTAGTACATGTTTCTTTATAGCAATGTTGTAATAAGTCTTGTTTGAGAACTTGGCTGATGCTAAAAGAATATGAGAATGTACTTAATCAATCAAGTGCAATCTTTCCATGTAGAAGCCCTGACCATAGATCCATCATCATCAGGAACAGGTGATGGTGAAACGGGTGCTCCGCGGCAAAACCCGAAACACATATTTTTGAATATGTGGGGGTAATTGGGCAAATATATCCTTATGCCCCATAGGAATGGCTACGGGCTATGTCCTATGTATGGGATTGGTTACAGACCATACCCCAATAAGAGTATGGCTACGGGCCATGACTCCACAATATAATATCAGGCATTGACTACATGCCATATCTTGAAAAGAGTATATGCTACGAGCTATAACTCTAATAGCGATGTTTCCAGTATACCTTGGAAAGTTATCTAGCACAAACATAAGATGTCCTGCATGTTATCTCGTACTGATAGAGAAAGTTGAGGTCTTGGATTCCAGCTCTTCCATTGACCTATGTATGGTATCGATTTCGACTTCACAGTGGTCGGTTGGAGTATGAGAGGTATACCTCATCTCCTCAGGACATAAGTATGTTTGTAAAATGAAATCAGCCGTATAGCATGTTTGCTTAAGGATTGAATACGGAAATTCATTGGCTGATGTTACCTTTCTATTATATATTTGTAGTTCATTGATGTTATTCATATCTATTTGTATTCATTACAAGTAGATGAATGAACTATGAGTCTACCATGAGTAGAGACAATGTTATCCTTGAAAACGGAGAATTACTTCACTTTGTTCATACAATGACTTACCTACTGTTGATTATATATATGAATATTTCTGCTCAGTTTATTTTAATAAACTGCTATAACAATATTTTGGCGGAGAGTTATATCTCCCGCTGGGGCAATTTACAATTTTCTCACCCCCGTGGGATCCAACTTTTTAGGTGGACGCGGACAATGAAGCAAAATTCCATTACAGGGAATGGACATCAATTGTATCTGCAAGGACAACAGTAATATCTCAGGTGGAGATACTACCTGTCAAGTTATGTAGTTAGAAAGTCCTATGTGTCGTTTCTGTACTCTCAGGTCCTCAGAGTTTTTAATCAGTGTTTTTGATGAATCGATTTGAGGTTTTGGCTTGATGCCTCGAGATTCATATACTGTTTGTATATAATGTTTATAAGACAGTTGATGATGTAGTCTCTAAAAAGAGATGGTACAGGTTATGTACATTTGAACCAGAATGTAATTGTTATACACTGGTTCTTGATGGGAAAGATTTCCTATGTATGGATTTCTTTGCAAAAAGTTTTAATTTTCAGTGATTTTCAGTAATCTGGTGCAAATAATTCACTTTTGCTTAAGTTAATATTGTTTTTGTGAGATGGATGCCACATGATTGGACTCACACTAGGCTAGCATGATATGTGGGGTGTAAGCCATCTTTTATTGGGTAAAGGGAGAAAAGGATAAAAGAAATTTTTGCACAACACAAGAGAGTCAACTAGAAGGTTAAGTTAACAAGATTCCATTCATTATTTTGCAAATTTTTTTCATTGAAAAATTGATTATATATGCACTAAGGGTTTAACAAGAGTATCCTGTATTCTAAATAGTGTTGTAGATTTGGTTTATTCACTAAAATTTTAGACTGTTACATGTATTTAGTAATCAAAGATATGAAAATTGAGAGTTCAGGCTACAATTACAAATCAAGATAATGTACATGGGGAATTTCATTTTCCATTTGATTCATGCATGCTCTTTACTAATTCTTTCATATGGCCAAAAGAAGTACAAGGGACGAGATGGTTCAAGCATACAAGGTACAAGAGTTCATTCCGTCACAATAGCCTCATTTCATATTAAATTTGCCATGAAACAGGATGAAATAAAAGACCGACATGACTAACAAAAGCAAATGACAAAAGCAAATGAAACAAAAGAAATTACATTCTGGGTTGGTTGCACCCCCCTAAGCTTGAAATATGTAGTGTCCTCACTGCATCAATCAAACTCATGGAGGTAACAACCAAATACCTATCATGGATAGAATAAAAAAGACGGGCCAGCGCCCCCGTGGTCTGGAGGAAAGAACTGGCTGACAAAATCATCTTCAAGAACATCCATTGGCGTGGGTTGCGGGATGGAATCAGGTTGTTGAGGTGGCGGTGGCTGATACGACTGTGGGATGGAGTAGTGACCCTGTGAAATGTGCCACAAATCCATGCAGTGGACCATGTCGTGCATTGTAGTATACTGCGTACCCAGCTGATCTAGGTGGTCGTCAATGTGATCAAACCGTTGTTGCACATAGCCATACAGATGCCTGACATCAGGCATCACCCAGGATTACTCCATCTGAGTGCTGGTGGAGGGAGGTGGTGGAGCAGTAGGGGGTACCTCAGAATTAGCAGCTCGAGCTGCATCGACTTCTTCATCATCATTCAATACGACCTTCCAGTTGTCCTTGTTCTTCAAAGTGATATGCTCAGGATATGGAATGTCAATGTACTTATCATCATCGAAGAATTGTCGAAACTTGGTGTCACTGTTGGTACCTCTTAAGAGCAATTCTACAGAAAGAAGGTACTGAATGGCTACCAGGTTTCTACCTAGTGCTGCCTTAAGACCTATCAAATCAACATCTAGCTTCTGTGCCATTAGAGTAATAAAACCACCACACATGATGTCGCCAGCATCCCTCTTCTTCACTTTCTTAATGTCTAGGAAACATTTAATAATATAATAAGCAACATTAATCAGATGTTCGTACATTATTCCCCACAAAAAAAGATCTTTCTTTCCAACAACCCCTTGGGTTTCTTTCTTAACAAACACTCTGGTACTAAGAAGGCAATGTATGTACCGAAAAATAGGGTTGTGGATAGCGGACACTGTAGCTTGCTTAGCCTCATGGTGTTCTTCATCTGATATCTCAAACTAAAACTCGTCGCTGTGAAAAATAGGCGGGTAACTAATTGCCCCGTCATAATGGCACTCCAACAACTCACAAAAATGCCTAAATGTGAGCTTAAAACCACGACCCAAAAGTAAAAAATGAATAATACCATAGGGCTCTAATTTCTTTTGTGGGCCTTTCTCCATGGTGAGCGTCGTCAAAAATTCATAGACTAGGCGGGGCTAAGTATTTGATACTGTACAACAAATGTAGCGTAGCCCCAAGTCTTGCAGGTGTATGAGAATTTCATCCTTGAAGCATAGAGTCATCAGAGTTTGCTCGTAATAGAACCAAGTCGAAAGTACCCTCCTTGCAATAAGCAACTGGTACGTCGGGTCTTCTTCAGGAGTGACTCGAAACTGAGTCATATAGATGTACGCCGGTGTTTGGGAGGAACTGGCACCATGCTTGCGGTTGGAGGTTTGCTTGACAGGTGCCATTTTACTACTGACAGCTTGAGACACATCGTGTGCTAGGATGGACATGGTGTGTGCTTGTGCAGAACTTCGACAGAAACAATGATGCACATGACGGTGCAGAAGTGAACACATCGTGTGCCTGGAGAATTTCTACAATCTGCAGATGGGGACAACGACTGTTGGGGGAGATGAAGAAGGAGATCGACGACGGTGCTTGGTGGCGAACCTTGCATGGTGGAGGAGATCAGTGGGCCTTTTTCTCAACATCAAGGGTGGTGCTTTTGCTCACGTTCTCGGTGGCGCAGCGGTGGTGTGAGCACAAAGTAGTGCTAGTGGTGGAGCAGCTGTGTGAGATTGAAGAAGATAGGTTGTGAGCAAGGGAGGACGGCTACTGGCTCAAGGTTGAGGAAGACACACCCAACGAACATGGCAGTGGCTGCTAGGTGTGCTAGGGCAAACGATCGCAAGGGAGCAAGGGTGCAAAGGGCTAGGGTGCACGACGGCTGTTGGGATCTCACACGACTCGAATGAAGGCGTGAGTGAGAGGGTCGGCCGTGTGCTAGTTTAAAAACCCACACTTTCGACAAAAGATATGGTGTGTTCAAATAAAGACATGTCATGTGTCTCGCTAGAATTCCCTTTCTGTGTTATAAGACATGTCGTGTTTCAGAAAGTACACGACATGTGCCAATCCAGAAATTCAAAATGCCCCCATTTCACTAATAACTACACGACGTGTTCAAATAAAGATGTGTCATGTTTATTTTATAGATTTCTTATTCTTCCCTTTTCTGCTGGGTACGTGTCGTATTTAAATGAGGACACAGTGTGTACTTTTCCAAGTTGAGAAATATTTTGTATCTGCTGGACAGTGACAATGCTTCCATGCCATTGTTTCTCCCTCTACAATTACTTTTCTCTTAGTCAAGACAATTATATTAGATTGTAATCATCCCCCTCTTTCCCTCCATTCCTAAATGAATACAAATATGAGAGAAACATAAATGACCTGGTTGGTTATTAGGGGATACATGCAGTTATAAATAAAGAGAAATCAAGTAAAAATAAGGGTGAGAAAATTGTACGCCCAAGGAGGACCAAGAAGAGGCAACTACATCCTGTTGTGTTTTCAATATCTATCTATATACATAGACAAAGGATACAACCATATTTTTTTATTAATCTATGGATGAGGATTTTCACCTTCATTGATGTGTTAGACTTTCAAATCCTTCTATTACTTGAAACTGACTGAAACTTAACAATTTTATTGTGTATTTATGAAATGTATGTTGGATCGGAAGTGCTAGTATTATATATTTGTAATTGTTGATACCCTATTTTTAGTCACAACTAATGTTGACTATCTGGAAAATTGTGGATTCCGTTTCCACATCACTCCCATTATTGCATTTTTGTCCCGTGTTAAACCTTTTCCCATGATTTTTGACATTTCTTTGCCTATTTAATCCATTTATTTTCAAACCCCTCTTACCAAGTTTGGGGTATTCTAAAGAGAAGTAGTCTGGTTCAGATTCAAATGCAATTTTTATACCAACTTAACTTATTGTAAGCCCTAAATATTCTAGACCGCCTTTATTTGGAATCCATGTTCTTCATGATTTTCTCCAGAATGTTCCTAAAATGTTAAGAAAATTGGGAGGTGAATTATTCTTCCCAGGACACCCAATATATCAGAGCAATGCATTGATGACATATGGTGTATCATCTTGATCCTCTTTCCACACTTGCATGGTGCATCACCAGATCATTTCCAGACTCTTCTATCTGGAGTCTCAAGCCGCTAAATTCTAACTATAAATACCCTCCAATATCCACCATATTTTGGGTCCCTTTTCACCCTCCTGAAGCCAAAGTATCAACTATCTCTCCCTTTACTTTTTATATTATTTGTGATAAAAAAATCATTCCTATAAAGCCACCTACTTTTAAACATTGTTAGGATGCACACCAGTAATAAGGACGTGATCCTAATTGCTTATTTCAACTAACTACTTTAAGTTCTCTTAACTATTAATATCTACATATCTACTTACATGAATGCAATACTTATTATTGTTAACTATATTTGTGAACATACTTAGAAGGATAGAAGCCCTTTTGACTATATATATCCATTCTCTTGAAGATACCAAACTCTTTCTTAATATTACATATTTTCATCTTTATATATTTCATTGAATTTTAGTTATATATTACCCATCGCACTAATGATGTCCATTCCCAAGCCCCAGTTCATATCCAACATCAATGTCACATGACATGCATGCTGTCTCCGGTGACTCCACAAACATCACCAAAACCTATCTCATTTGATGCAAGATATCCATATCTAGAGAGAACCACTTGTCACAAAACTATTTATTACCCAAATCCAAACACCCAATGACTACAAAGCTAAAGGCGAGAGGACTCAAGCTTCCATCCCTAGAATGACACATAGTTTCACAAAAGCAATATATATAAAAAGGGCAATAGAAAACTAAAGAGATGACAAGATATTAAACATAGAGAAAAGGAGATATGTACCCATTTTTATATCAAGAATACCCACTAGTGATTCATTTCAGATCTTAGAGTCTTGAGTGCAATGGATCTTCATTTGGCACCTATAAATTTGATAAACAAAATATATAAATGTAAATGCATTGAGTACACTATGAAAAGGCATGAGAGTATATAAAAGTTTCTTGGCTAGAGAAATCATATTAAGAAAGAAGTAGAAATAAAGCAAGAACACTTAAATGCCATTCTTTTATGCAAAACATATTTTAGGTTTATTTATCTATTATATCAACATAGGTCATTGACCACTTCCAATGGAAGAGTCTGTTAGGGGAATTTGAGGCTCAAAGCCTATATTTCATTCAATTTAAACATGAGGTACCTCAAGAACAAAATCTATGAGCTACCCCTATTTCAATCATGCCTTATGTCCTTACCCTGAAAATAATAGCACGTATACAGGGGTTATATAATGGATTTCTCTATATTATGTTCAAATTTTATCATCATAGAATAATCAAACATGAAAATAAGACTCGTAGAAACAATAGATCAATGAAGTAGCCAAGCATTCATACAAGCATACATACAAGCAAGTCAATGTCATGGTAGCCTTAAGAGATTAAGTGTACCTTGTGATTAAGGAACACGTTATTATTCACGAGTAAGATACCTAGAAAAGGTCCAACCCAAGGGAACCTAATGTATGAAAAGATATAATAGAGGGTATTAGTAATATAAACATCATATGTGCCATATGGATGTTCCCTTACACCTAGCATTCACATAGTTTCCCAAGTTCCAAACATCAATGCATTAAGTTGTTGACTCAAGGTCTAAATTGACTAAACCCTTGTTTTGATGATGACTAAAGTATTCCACTTATTTGTGTCTAATGTCTCTACTTGAGTGATCTCAGATTAGTTATAGACACACTCCAAATGCCCTAACTTGCGCATCTCAACTTGGAGAAAAGACAAGTCAAACTCAATACAAGTGCACATTTTTGGAATCTGATGTGAATCCATTAGAATCACAATGTAAATCACTTGCAATGATTATATGACTTGTAATTAAGCTTAGAAAAATTTAGGAGCACTTAAATTGAATGTTTAAGCACTTTAATGATATTTTCTAAAATTCATTACAGGCACTTTATTGGTCGAGTTACAGTCTCGACCGATCCTTGATGGATTTTGAGAATGTCATGGTTCGGTCTAGTTGCCACTTCATAGAACTCAAGCGATCCCTGCACTAGAACAAAACCGATTTAAGTGATCGATCGAGTTTCATACAGGATAAACTCAATCGATTGGTCAAATTAGCTTTGTCGCATAGTGCATTCGGTTGAGTTACCTTTATAGAAACTCGACCGATAGCACTGTACGAAAATGTACAAAAAAGTACTTTTAGCCGTCGTGGAGTTGCAAAAAGTGAAAATATATTTTTTGCAAGCCACAAAACGACTAGTTTTCGTTCTTAAGTGTTCCCAAAGGCCAAGAGGCATCCCCACCTATAAACAGGACCCCTTGGGATTCATTCCAAGGTTGAACATTCAATGCAAAACTCTATATGAGGTTCCTAGTCTATCGTTGAGTGCCTCCTATAGCCTCCTCTCTCTCTTTAAGCTTAATCACTTGAATCGCCCATTAGAGTGAGTAGGAGATTTGTAAGAGAGCTAGTCCTACATCTATATCTTGTGAGGCTCCCACGTCCACCACCTCCCATTCTCTCATTTCAACCACGAAGATGAAGGTTCTCTCTTTTGGCTAAGAGAGGTGAAGAAGAACAAGGGAAGGAGTCCCTTGTTGAAGATCAAGGCCGAAGGCTTGGAGCAAGAGTGGGTAATCCCTTGGTGAAGGTAGAAGACTCCTTGCTCAAGTGGGTAAGTCCTTGGTGGAAGCTTCTTTGAGTGAAGGTGAAGTCAAAGGCTGAAGATCCAAGTAGAGTGGATAATTCCTAGAAGGCTAAAGACTTGCGCAAGAGTAGGTAAGTCCTTGGAGAAGGCTGAAGACTCATTGCAAAGTGGGTAAGTCCTTGGTAAGGTTGAAGACTCTTTGTATTAGATAGGTAAGTCCTTTAGTGGGTCATGTATTGTAAGTCTTATGAATGAATATAAGAGTGCAAAGGTTAAGAAATACTAGAGGTTGACATCTCTAGGTAGTGGACTGACATACTCCTAATTTGGAGTGTGGAACCACTCTACATAGCTTGTCACTCGGTGCTTGTTCAATCTCTCTCTCCCATTCTATGCATGTTTTCGTTGCACCCAAATTTCCTATTTAGCAACCTTATCTTGTGATATAAGTTGAAGGTCTAATAAATTTTATTTAAGTGCATTTAACTCTATTCACCCCCCTCTAGAGCATCCAATCACCCATTTAGGATCCAACAATAGAAACATAGTCCAACTATCATCATTAAGCCCTAGGTTTAGGTAGAACGTCCACATTATGAGTAATACTAGATCGAGATAACGTCTGATTTAGAAGTAGGGGAACCTGATATTTAGATTGTCATAATGGTTTTAATTTTGCAAGATTATAAGTACTATTAGATCAATATCATGTACTAGAATAATGTTTCCAACACATATGATTGTAATAGGACATGTGATAGATCAAGTGAGGATTTTAGCGATATAACATGATAAAACCACTAATTGAAAATCTTAGGATAACATTAGTATCATAAAAGCATCATACTTGCAAGATTAGAGTCCAATATATGCATAAAGATGATGTTAGTTCTACATAGTGCACAAAGATATGTCTTTATATCATATGAGTCCACAATTAGGTATGAGATCTTAGTTCCACTTGTAACATAACAACACAAAGTTCACTGACTTTGAGATTAAATGATTAGATGATGACAATCTAAGACAAAGTCATCATGCATGCACATAAAAGAATCATTTTTGGTCAAAGGTGACAATAGAAAGTTAAGATGATCACTAGGGTACATATTTAGATAATCCAAGAAATCCATCACGGAAAAAGGGAACATAAGTTGTTGACCTAGTGGAACAAGTAATTGGGGGTCACAAAGATACATGTAAAAGCATACTTGAGTGTTAATATCATCCAAAAGACCATACAGGAAGTATCTTCAATAGAACTGGAGAGATTTGAGCACAACTACCAGTAGATGATCGTGTCATTTTGAAGATGGCATTTTTCTGATCAAAACCAGATACTACATCATGACATTTGGATAAAAATAGAGATGTATGATAGTTTTAAGATTAAGAATCAATTAGTAATTTTGGGGAGCAACAATGTCTTGCATCTTCCAACAAACTACCCCTCAAGCCCCATCGAAGCTGGGCACGAATTACGCGGGTGAAAGCAAACAAGCAAAGATAAAAGGAGAGAAAGAGAGATAGAGAGAGAGAGAGAGGAGGAATTGGAAAGTGAGTTGGCAATTGACGAGTATCTTTGCCTGCATAGGGTGACGCAAGGTGGAGGATGGTTCGCCACCGTCAGATCCATCAGGGACCATTGGTTCAGTGATCTAACTACGCGTAGGTGGCCCCAGGTTCAGGATCGGCTAGACAAGGGGAAAGAGAGAAAAAGTGGGTCGTGTGCCCTCTTGGGCCTCTTAGGGCCGGCCCAGACACAATGTTAGGGATGAAAAGCTTTGAAAATTACGGGTTTTAAAGGTCTTGACAACAAAAAAGGCATAACTTCCTCATATGAGTTCGGATTTCGATGAAATTAGATATCTTGAAAATGTGAGCATGAGCTCTACAACATGAGAACAAGAATATATTATGAACAATTACATAGATACGATAAAAAAATAGAAACAAAAATGATGATGTGTGAAGTAGCTCAAAACTAGGTTTTATGTTATATTGAGTGTCACCACAAGACACAAGTACAAAAATTCATCCAAACTTGCATCTAAACACATTCAAACATGAACATTAAAGTGAGAACAAGAGCGAGGCCCAGTTTGAAAGTTACATAGAAAGATAAAGTTCCAAATTATCACACCACTCCTCCACTCCATGATTCTCACCAAATCAAGAAAAAAAAAGACTCTTGAGAAAGATGAGAAATAAGAGCATCTTATCCGCTACAAGCTTTGGTCATTTTAAATAGAGAGTGAGTCGACACTGTAGCTCATGGCCGCTAATTAATATGCTCCAAGTTCATATTTGTATCCAAATGAAATAACAAATAGGGCACGTTTAGTTCGTCGTAACTTGGTGGATTCCAATGAATGCACGGAGACCCGGTGGAACTGTTTTATAAAATTCTGTAGATCGGAATTTTATGTTTAGCCCACGGTAGCGCTTGTTGATTGGAAGTATGTTGCAAGCTGCTATTTCGTACGGAGAAACAGTAAAAAGTGGAGGAGCGGCCAGTTAGATCTCGGCGTCGGGCGTCCAACACTTTTTATCCAATCCACCAAATCAAACATAATTGTTTTGCAGCTGCATCACGGAATGCAACCCAATCCGTCTAGATACATGTAAGCAAACGTACCCATAATCTGTTGCCTCAACAAACCACACCACAATCTCTGCAGGCTGGGGTCGGAAGTACGGCATTATCTGCCGGAGTGAAGCCTCGTCTACGACGGGGAATCCGGAGGCCATTCCGCAGTCCCCACTGCCGGAAACGAGCTGGGGGTTGGGTTGGGCCCTCATGGTTTCGCGGTCGAAGTTAGGCTAGACTGCTAGAGGTAAAGGACAGAAACCGAAGAAGAAGCGGGGGACTGGAGAGGGCCCCGCGGGCACTGGTGATATGGAAAACGGGAAAAATGCAAACGGCAAAAATTTAGCTTTTCCTCCTCTCTTCATCCTGTGACCCTCTGGCCTCCTGATCAGTGCTGACATCCTCCCTCCGTCATCATCGCGAATCCTATCTCCTCCCTGTGTTGTCCACATCCTGGTGCTTCTCACCATTCACCGGCGCCTTCTCCTCCTCCGGTCCTCGCTGTTATTCCCTGTCGTTTTCAGTTAGCATTGGTTCTCACAGTTGGCTTCGGCCCTGTTCCTTTCCCATTCGTCCTGTTCCTATTTCCTTCTGCCTTTCCTGCTACGTCTCTGTACAGTATAAGCTGCCCATCCTCCTCCTCTTCTTCCACCTTTGGTCCTCCGCAATCTGCACCATTTGCTTGCCCCCACCATCTCTTCCCCCTTCCCTTCTTCGTCGATCGACTCACGTGCAATTATTAGCTCTGCACCAGTCTCGTTGCATGTGTTTTGTGGAAGCTCGAGGGAACAACTCTCTGTCTACTGCAGTGGTTTTATATACAAAGGATGTTGCTTTTTGTTCCTTATGGCGCCGCAGGCCCAATGTGCTTTGTTCTCTAGTCCCGCGCTCCCCGTTCGAACTACACAAGTAGTTTAAACAAGCTTGCCGCTAATGATCATGTTGTGCTTAGGCATATATTTATAAATGCTTTGTTCTGTGTGATTTGTGTCACTGTCAGGCCCGTAATCATCTATTGTGGCTTTTAGTATACCATGGATACAACACAATGCTGCCTTTCTTTGGCCCACGCCCCCTACATTAATTAGCAAGCCCTCTTGGAGCACGATGTTGGCAGAATATAATCTCAATGCCATGATAGGATGCTCATCGAGTTCAAATGCACAGGGACTCGCTCACTGGCATTGGGTTTAATTGGAGACCACGGGTGTGAGTGAGATCGATGGAGCACACAAAATAAAACATTGATAGAGGTAGGCTTGTAGTACACTTCACTTTTCAGGACGATGCATGGAGCAAATCACATGATGAAGTAAAGGCCACTTAAGGGGGAGTTTACATCATTATGTATAGATGAACACAAAAGCTTGGCAACGAAGTGCTAGGAAATTCAAACTTCGTACATACAAAGATTTAACATCATAAAATGAAACATACTTTCTTCTAATTGCGCACATAGATAACCACAATTTCTCGGAAAACTTTGACAGGAGGACTTAGAGATCGATGTAGACCAACTCACATGTTTTCGGTACAAAATGAGGTTCGTGACCATACGTACAATTCATCTTTCCATTATAGAAAAGTCGTTTGGTACATTTTTTGTGGTTGTTTTATAAAATGTTTATGAAGGAATATTTACCATAGGGATAATATTCATATTTGGCCATTTATAATCATGGTATGTCGTAATATATTTCCTATTAAAGTGCATATACCACTGGTACTAGTATTTGTTCCGTGCCTCAAAGAATTATGAAATTAAATGGATTTCTCCAACCGGATTAAAGGAGTGTGGGGACGAAACCCCCCACGTTTTGATACGGTCTAAATTGTTAGATATATGGCTGCTACAACCATAATTCTAGCATGGGTTAAGCCCAATGTAGTGCAGCTAGTACATGTGAGAGAGGTAGTTTTGTTTCTAGTACAAATGGCAAATAATTTTTATCCCATATTGCTCACACCTAGAAATTTTTTTTTGGATGATCGAGAGAACCCACCCCGGGCGAAGCCGACATGGTAAACTCTCGAGGCATGAGAGGGTGTGGTCCGGTCACCCCCCTCCCATGGAACACCTAGAACGTTTGTGGTCCTTATATGTAGGATCACATGTGACACTATTGTCTAAGGGTCCTAGGAGAAGGGTATGCTCACCTCCTTGGTGGGTATGGTGACCACAACATGCACGCATGCGCACCACACCACGCCTCGCCTGGCCGGGCTTGGTCGGGCACGGGCTCGGACTTATGGCTTGTGGATTGTAGAGAATGTCTTTCATCTTCTTTTTACACTACGATACAACTACGTAATTAATTATTCATTTAATTAATTATTTCTTTCCTATTCAGATTTATTAAATCCTAACTGAAAAGTGTCTCTTTTGCGAAATAACACAATGTGTACAAGAGCAACCGAACGGTCGAGTCTTAACATGATTAGGATTACTGGGGTGTGTAAGCCTATAAATATGCCTCCGGTCATTAGGGTTAAACACGTCTTTCTAACACACGACCGTCAGCTGTTCGAGTACATATTTGCAAACCCTAAAAGTCGGAGTCTCTCTGTCATCGTCACTTCCGTGGTGCTACGTGGAGATCTTCTCCTAGATGTAGTAAGTTTGTCCATCCTTTCCTTCCAAGGCGCAATTTGTTAGGCGCTGGTTCGTCTGCAACGTTAATCGTCAACACGAGCAGGACGTCTCTTCTCCAGGTTCGTACTGGGTCGACTGGGAGAACGACGCCTATCCAGAAGGGTTACAAGGTGCTGATTTATTTAAGTATATCATGTTTGTTTTTCAACGAACGACCTGGTTTGGTTCTTGGTCTTATTTACTTTTGTTCTCCTACATTGGTTTATTTGAACTTTTCTTGTCTAGATCCGCCTAAACTGTTAACTTAATTGCACCTGTTGTTGTTACATGTAACGAATTAATTCAAAATTAACAACAGTCTTAAAGAAATTATTATCTGTCATTAGTTAACTATGGCTGGTTCTGGCATGAAAATTGATATGTCTAGTATGCCTAAAAAATTTATTGAAACTTATTTTGCTCGTTGGCACATTAGGATGCAAATCTGACTTAACATGGTAGGGCATGATCAATATTTAGAAGAAAATAAACCCAAAGTAGACGAAACTGTTCCTGATAATGCTAATATAATTACAACATGGAAGAAGGGTGACAAGACGTGTCGATTGTTGATTTTGTTTGCGTTAAATAACAAACTGTATGACTCATACTCTAAGCCACATGTTACTACATCTAAGGCTCTATGGAAAGCATTAGAAAAGAAATACAATACTGAGAATCAGGGAACTGAAAAATATTGTGTTTTGAAATTTCTTAAGTTTCATATGTCTGAGGGAAAGTCTGTTTCTGATCAAACACACAATTTTCAACTCTTGGTGCTAGAGCTTGCTGATGCGGGCATGACACTTCCTAAAAAATTTGTTGCTATGTCAATCATTGAGAAATTCTCAAAATCTTGGGAGTCATTTGACATGACTCTTAAGAACCGCAAAGGAGACATGTCAATGAACAATCTCATGATGGATATTAATATTCAGGAAGAGCATTTGAAAGAGAAGACTATCAAAGTACCAACTGATGTTAATGCGACTATTAATTTTACTACTGCTAAGAACAAGAATATGAAACCTAAGAATTCACTTAAACCTAAGGCCAAGATCCAGAAGAAACTGAAGAACAAACCTTGTTGGACTTTTGGATAGGTTGGCCACTGGAACAAGGATTGTCCTTCAAAGAAGGTAAAAAAAGTTGTTGCATCTGCAACTGAGGAGGCTGCGGTCAACATGATGACTGCATGCTTAAACCTCAATGATGGGTACATATCTATAAAACCTAATTTTTTTTCTATATTTGAACCATAATATTGGGTTATAGACACTGGGGCTAATATGTATGTGTGTAATAACAAGTCCATGTTTGTGTCCTATCAGGCCTATAAAGGTGGATCCGTGACTTTGGGTGATTTCAGCACTGTAGAAGTCAAAGGCGAAGGACAGGTGGACTTGAAGTTTCCTTCGGAAAAGGTTCTGACACTTCATAGAGTCAAACATGTTCCATCAATACGACGCAATATTATGAGTGGTGTAATTTTAGTTAGAGATGATTTTAGAATAGATTGTAAATGTAATAAAGCTATTATTACTCGCCTTTAGGACACGTGAATGTTGACTTAATGAAACGCACGATGAATCTGAATTTAATCCCTAAATCTAAAATTAGTAATAATAAATGTGAAATATGTGTGCAAGATAAATTACCTAGGCAACCTTTTCATTATGTGAATAGGAATTCAGAAATATTTGATTTAGTGCATACAGACATCTGTAAATTTTATGGTATTTTTACAAGGGATCAAAAATGTTATTTTATAACTTTTATTGACAATGCTAGTAGATACTGTTATGTCTTTTTGCTTAGAAGTAAAGATGAGACATTGGATAAATTTAAAATTTATAAGAAAGAAGCTGAAACTCAAACTGGAAAAGTACTTAAATAATTAAGGTCTGATGGGGGAGGAGAGTATACCTCAAATTTGTTTGTCAAAGTTTGCCAATTACATGGTATTGTTCATGAGGTTACTGTTATGTATTCACCACAATCTAATGGGATAGCTGAACGTAAAAACCGAACCGTTATAGATATGGTAAATTCCTTACTCCAAACCTCAGGTCTACCCAACTTCATGTGGGGGGAAGCTTTGAATATGACTTGTCATATTCTGAATACATTTCCCCACAAATATGTAGAGAGTAGTCCTTTTGAGTTATGGAGAGGAAGAAAACCAAGTCTCAAATACCTTCGAGTGTGGGGGTTCCTTGCTAAGGTATATGGCTATAAATGGGTATGGGTAGACCCGCGAACCTGCAAATCCAGACCCTTAAAAAACCCATCACGAGTCTAATTTGTTATACCCTCATACCCTTGGACCCGTGTACCCTTGGGCCTGCATATAAGAGGGTCCAATAATGGGTATGCTTGGACCCATACCCGCTAGATCCGCAAATCTGCAAATCCAAACCCTTAAAAAATCCATCACGGGTCTAATTTTTTATACCCTCATACCCTTGGACCCGTATACCCTTGGGCCTGTATATAAGCAGGTCCAATAATGGGTATGCTTGGACCCATACCCGCTAGACCCGTGTACCTGCTATACATAAGCAACTACTTAAATAATATGTTATATATCATACTTTACTAGTCTAACTAATATAATTCTTGAGATTATATCCTACTCTAACCACAATAAGATTGAGACTAGTCATATAATTAATAATTAACTATTCTAGGTACAATAATGAGCATCATATGTAAACTTAAAATCAAAATATCTACTAATTCACATTACTTTCTACTTAAGTTAAACATTATGATGATGACTACAAATATGTAAGCAATTAACTCATTAATGTATAAAATATAGCATTATCTAATATAACTATCGCATGTTAATTTACTATATAATAACAATATCTTGTTGTATTAAAATATTTAGAACATAGTTATTTTTCTTACATAAACAATATGATGTTTTATAGAACCCATTAACCGCATACCCGCTATTATTGCGGGTACGCGTATGGTGCGGGTCTAGGTTTTGTATTATATGGATCTAGAATCGGAACCAAACCTACTAAATTAGATGGGTATGGGTATGAGTATGGCCAGACCCACACCGTACCCGCACCGTTTACACCCCTACTAAGGTACTTGTCCTTGAACACAAAAGGAAGAAATTGGGACCGAAAATGATTGATGCCATATTCTTGGGATATGTAGAGACAAGTTATGCCTACAGATTCTTGATTGTAAAATCTGATATCTCAGGCATTGAGGTCAATACAATTGTAGAATTACGTGATGCTACATTCTTTGAGGATGTGTTTCCCATGAAATATGATGTGCCCAATGAAGTATCTTAAGAGGATTCATTCACCACAAGTTCCATTCCCGAGTATGTGGAAAGGATGACAAATGTGGGGGGCGATTCAGAACAAGCTATTTCTGAATTTGATGATTCTGAAGAAATAGTTGAACCAAGGAGAAGTAAACGGACTAGGGCATCCAAGGACTTTGGAAGTGAGTTTTTCACATACAATGTTGAGGATGATCCTATAACTTTCAAATAAGCTATGAAATCTCCAGAAGCTAAGTTTTAGAAAGAACCCGTTAATGATGAAATCCAATCAATTCTCTCGAATGGAACTTGAGAATTGGTGGATTTGCCTCCTGGTTGTTCTACAGTTAGTTACAAATGGATTTTTAAGAAGAAACTTAATGCAGACGGGATAATCAACAAGTATAAGGCTAGGTTAGTTGCTAAGGGTTACACACAGAGGGAAGGAAAAAATTATTTTGATACCTATTCCCCTATTTCCCGTATGACCACAATCCGAGTGCTTATAGCATTGGCTTCCATTTATAATCTATGTATCCATCAGATGGATGTGAAGACCTCGTTCTTACACAGTGATCTTCAGGGAGATATATGGAACAACCTGAGGGATTTGAGGATCGTGGGAATGAGTCCAAAGTATGTAAACTTCTTAAGCCATTATATGGCTTGAAATAAGCCCCTAAGCAATGGCATGAGAAGTTGATTCTGTGATATCACTGTTTGGCTTTGTTTCTAATGAATTTGATAAGTGTCTCTACTGTAAAATCGTCAATGATGGATTCATTTTATTATGCATGTATGTCGATGATATCCTTCTTTTTGGTTCTGATATGAAAGTAGTAAATGAGACAAAGACATTCTTATGTAGCAAGTTTGAGATGAGAGATATGTGAGTCATTGATGTGATTTTAGGGCTTAAAATCATAAGGTTTACTAATGGTATAACTCTCTCTCAGTCTCACTATGTTGAGAAGACACTGGAGATATTTGAGTACTCATCACGTAAACCTGTTGAGAATCAATATGATTCATCCAAGGCCTTGTTCAAGAATGAGACTGGGGTTCCAATGTCTTAATTACGATACTCTCAGATTATCAGAAGTTTGATGTATCTTATGAACTGTACACGTCCTGACATTGAGTTTGCCGTTAGCAAGTTAAGTAGATACACCAGTTGTCCCGACAAGACCCATTGGGAAACTCTTGACAGAGTTTTAAGGTATATCAAGGGAACTTGTTCTCTTGGGATGCATTATGGTAAATATCCTTCTGTAGTTGAAGGATATAGTGATGCAAGCTGGATTGCCGTCAACTCTAGGAGTAACGGTGTCTCAAGATATGTATTCCTGTTGGGAGGAGGAGTTGTTTCCTGGAAGTCTAAGAAACAAACCATATTATCTCGGTCTACTTTTGAGGCAAAGTTGTGTGCTATAGATGAAACTGGATTGGAAGCTGAATGGCTACATGGACTTATGTCCAGTTTACCTATGGTAAAGAAGCCACTTCCTGCAATTTCAGTTTACTATGACAACACTACAACTATTGCCAAGATAAAGAGTCACAAGTATAATAAAAACAACATGCCACATCCAAGTCAGACTCAAGTCTGTAAGGGAGTTAGCATCTAATGGGGTCGTGGTTGTGGACTATGTCAGTGCCAAAGAAAATACATATGATCCTTTCACTTAAGGTCTTACCCTAGCTTTATTGGAAAAATCGAGGTTGGGGATGGGACTGAAACCCCTCATTATTCGCAGGCAGTAGCAACCCAACCCAACAGAGTGGAGATCCCACAAATTG
This sequence comes from Alisma plantago-aquatica, assembly GCA_963693085.1. NCBI lineage: Eukaryota > Viridiplantae > Streptophyta > Magnoliopsida > Alismatales > Alismataceae > Alisma > Alisma plantago-aquatica. Next base: position 1,673,581,413 of record OY856409.1, read on the forward strand.
GGTTCAATGTGGTAATAACAAACTATCGGGTGAATTGGATGACACTATGTAATTACTTTGATGCTTCATGCATCTGTGTGTCTATCCCCTGGGAAACCTGTTAGTGTCATAACTGCAAGTTAGTAAGAGATTAGTCTCTGAATGGTGTCAAGTCTTAGGACAGGGTGTTATAAGTACATCCTTGGAGACACCAACTAAATGATTGATGTTGTGTAGGCCGTAACAAGAGAATTGATTTGTTCTTTGTTATCAATCATGATATAAAATTTTGTATGCATGACCTTAATGCATTATTTTCTTTTCTACCATGTTTTTATTGTTTTGTTACCAACCTATACTCTTGCACCCAAGGTTCAGGTTCAAGATTTTTATTCACCTAGTTCCTGTAAGGGTCACAGTTGGATAACTCAGGTAGATTCAAACTGAAAGGTATCTGCTGAAAGCACAGTATGGAGGATTGAATGGTAGAGCACACTACACATTGGACTTTGTGGGGGATTGATAGATATATGGCTGCTACAGCCATATTTCTAGCATGGGTTAAGCCCAATGTAGTGCAACTAGTACATGTGAGAGAGGTAGTTTTGTCTCTAGTGCAAATGGCAAAGAAGTTGTATCCCATATTTCTCACAGCTAGAACTTTTGTGGTCCTTATATGTAGGATCATATGGGACACTATTGTCCAAGGGTCCTAGGAGGAGGGTATGCTCACCTCCTCGGTGGGTATGGTGACCACAACACATACTCACGCAAGCGTGCACGTACGCGCCACGTCACGCCTCGCCTGGCCTGGCCTGTCCTGGCAGGCCGGGCCGGGCACGGGCACGGGCTCGGGCTTGGCCTTGTGGATTGTGGAGAATGTCTTTCGTCTTCTTTTTGCACTAGGATACAACTATGTAATTAATTATTCATTTAATTAATTGTTTCTTTCCTATTCAGATTTATTAAATCCTAACTACAAAGTGTCTCTTTTGCGGAATATTTCACAATGTGTACAAGACAAACTGAGTGGTCGCATCTTAACAGGAATATGCATAAATATGCATCCAGTCATTAGGGTTAAACACATCTTTCGAACACACAATCGTCAGCCATTCGAGTGCGTGTTTTCAAACTCTAAAAGCCAGAGTCTCTCTATTGTCGTCGCTTCTGTGGTGCTACGTGGAGATCTTCTCCTAGACATAGCAAGTTCGTCCGTCCTTTCCTTTCAAGGCGCAACCTGTCAGGTGGTGATTCCGGCGGTTGCTGAGTTGTATTGGTGGTGCACTGGTTCGTCTGCAACGTTCGTCGTCAACATGAGCGGGATGTCTCTTCTTCATGTTCCTATCGGGTGGATTGGCAGAACAACGCTTATCTAGAAGGGTTGCAATGCGCTAATTTCTTTAAGTATATCACGTTTATTTTTCAACAAATGACCTGGTTTGATTCCCGATTCTATTTACTTTTGTTTTCCTGTATTGATTTATTCCACATTTTTTTACTAGGATCCGCCTAAACTGTTAACTTAATTGTACCTATCGTTGTTGCATGTAATGACTTAATTCAAAATTAACAACATAAATTCCAGATCTAAATAAGAATATGGTTACGGTTCTACGTGTATAAATATGTGTGCCTAGTTAGAGTTTAACATCATCTTGTATTCTGTTTTTGAGACGGGCGTCGCCGTACTCCATGGTGTACTCAGCCTCTTTTGAGAATGCTCCTCTTTGTACGCTCTTATCTGAAATAGTGGAAATCTCACACCCTCCCTGGAGTAGGTCATTCCGACCGAACCACATAAATCTTACATTCTTTAATTGCATGATTGTTCTTTTTATTCTGGTGTTATTATTCCGCACAAACTCCTCGTATTCTTTTGTACGAAATCTTAACAGCATTTACATGATAACATTAACAATGCATACATTTGATTTTTTTTATATCGACGAGTAAGGATTTGAGGTTAGATGTGTTAACACATCTTTGTGGCAGCCAAATTCAGAATCAGTGCGTAACCGCACCCGAAAGTCGGGTAAGCTATGGAGAGTGATTTAGTTGTTTTTGTGTATCTCAAATGCACTAGGATTGTAAAAATGTTATAGTTAATCTTAGTAGATAGATACGATTGATCATCCGTAAGCAGACCGATCTTGTCATAATTTACTTGAATATTGACCTTCACAGACAACTGTTTTAAAAATTTAACAGTCAATTACTTGATCTAAAACTAGGTGTTTAACATGAAATCCGATTAATTGATTGAATTCTTAACTAACCACGAGAAGTGGAAGTAAGGATTTAGATTGAGATTAATAAATAATTATATGATCATGGAAACTGGTTTTACTAGCATTACCCTACTAGTTTCCTCTCCAATTGCATCCATTCAACTCTAGACACTTAAAAAATTAATTTTGCTCGCATAAAGAACTGAAACAGACGAATATCACTCTCATCACAAGGTCATGATATTCCGGAGAGCACATATTCGTCGTTCCTCTCCAAAGATAGTCCATTCGTGGTAGCATCTCATGATGTCAGTACAAAAAACTTGATGTCTTAAATCTTGCCCCTCGTGTGTGATATCAACGGACCTAATAATCATGCAACCAACCATGAAGCAAATCCATAAACGAGAATTCTATAGTAAACAATAGTTCATTACAATTAACTAACATAGGAGCTACAAGAAGACACATTCAGATAACGCACTATTCCTTATGGGTTCAAATCCTTTATGTCCGGCATAGTATGCCTGCTGAATTCTAGACGCAAACTCCTCCACGGGCCCCACGAATGAACATATGAGATCTCCTAGGCACATAGAATGGTCACGGGAGATTTGGAGCCACTCCTTATATCCCAATAACTGCTCGCTACCCATAAAAATTGTGACTGTGCCATTCCCAAATGCGTCTATGACCCCGATCTGCCCGTGAACTAGCATTACGACCAGTAGTGAACATGGGGTGCTTTCCTTTCATAGAAACTTGTAGTATTAGTGGTGATAGCTGGTTGACCCGGTTAATTTAAGTGTATCCTATCAATATGATAGCTGATCGGCTAGCAACGGCTAGCCCCCCTTGGCTCAATGAAGAGTTTCTTGCTGACTAACTGGATGTGGTAGTGGATCAACTAGTTCAATGTCAAATGTCAAATGTCAAGCATATCTATTGGATTTTCATTTCTTCAACTAGTGAAGCTAACCCATAGGCTGGGATATTAATTTGGAAATGCAACTAAGTCACTTCTTTGAGTAGTCATTTGATTGGGCTAACTGGTCAATCTGCAAGTTGGTAATTTAAAGTCTGGCTCGTGCTGCTTAAGTAGCCAACTGACCTTATAAAACACCAATTTTAATATCACATGAGCAGAACCTATTTTTTTCCCAACCTGGAAGTATTCACAACCATGATATGCATCACAATAATAATGGACAAAAGACATCAAATCCTATGATGGAAGAATATTTTCATTAATTCTTAGCAAAGAAATTGCATACAACAAGTTGTATAGAATAAATCTGGTACATGATACCACGATCACCATTTCTGATGTAAGTCCTTGGATCATATACATGATGCTCCACAAAGCAAGAATCTCAAACATACATATGGAACTATGTCTTGGTCACTCTTTCTGAAGCTCGATGCCTACAAACATCTCATCCGCATCCATATAAAATAAAGGAAACAATACATGATTAGAGTAAGTGACATTGAATTTCAATCAATAAAACGTAAATACATTAATTGAAAACTCAAACTAACAATTGAAAATTGTATGTTCTGACTGAATTTCATATTTTATCTACATCTTTTTTGTATATGTTGCCACCATTATATGATAGTCCTCCTCTATGACACAAAGTGTCCTATATGGTGTAACACACCTTCTGTTGGCACATAATTCCCTTTGTTGATACCCACAATATCCTCTTAATTTTCCATGCACTCTCTAGTGAGGATTTATCTTATAATTTATATAATTAAGGTTCCAATATCATATTATTACCTGCATTCTTAATTTCTTATCTCTGAATCTTAATATATTATTTTTGGATATAAATATCTGCTCTGATCTAGATCTGAATTTATGAGTAAAATCTTTGTCTATTCCAACTGTGAATTAAATACTCTAAAATATTTTAATTCTATTTATAGATATCTAAAATCATTCAGTATAGAAGGTAAGAACATATAACTAAAATCTAAAATGATCAAGAGAAAGTATCACAAAATAAGAATTGTGATCTTATCTGATAGTCATGACAAGTAATAATGGCTACTACAAGTCTATAATACTTGAGATAGAAACTGTCACATGCTAAAGACTTGAAGATCTTACAATATTCACGAGAAGTAAATTCTCAAAATATGAATCTCAATTACTACATAACTAAGATTAAATTTGAAACTCTTATTATGTATATGGATCTAATTTTTACGACTCACAAAATGAATAACATAATGCTAAACTCTGACATCCAAAATTCTAATTATCTTGATAAATCTTTTCCAAATCTATAATTTAATATGATGACTTACTTTAATCTGAAATCAGATATATGACATCTGAATCTAGGCTTGAGAAAATAAAACAAACTTAATATACAAATGTGAAGTATTTGAAAGTAACTTAGGTATCAAATATCTGAAATAACAAGATTACTTAACCTCAATAATGTCTCATTACTCAAGCATCATTGGATATAAAACGAATATGAAATATTGAATGTCTGAAAGTAACTTAATTTGTAAGTTACTTTGTCTGAAAGAAACTTAATCTCATATATAGAAACTCAATCGACATCACCCACTTACCTCGATTGCTCATGAAATCCTAGATTCTGCTAAAAACTATCCATGAGCTTATATTTCTTGTATAAACACACCAATGTATTATTAACCAATAAATTTACTCTTATAGTTGATTCTTTTGATTCAAATTTCAAACTACATATTATGGGTGCCAAGGATAGTTAGGGTGATATTACTCACTAGGTTATCTAACATCTTAGGGTGATTTGCTGACCTATGTTCTTTATTTATCTATATTCATATGATACCAACCCATGATATGTGATCATCTTACTTATCCTTCTTATAAATTTGGTACAACAAACCATACTCATAGTTAAAATCATGTGATTCTCATAAGTTTGGTTCTTATCATTAATATACTACCTTAGGGTTTGTCACCATACCAAGGTTAGACAACATGTTTAAGTCATTAAATCATGTCATTGGATTTAAGAAATCATTTTTGATCTTATTCTTCCTAATCATGATCACATTAACATGACAATAATCAGGGGATTTATTGACTATAAAGGATTTCTCCACGATAAAGTTAAGATTTCTAACCCTAATTCATTTTTAATCAAATTATGCATCATCATTCAAATCAAGATCTGAATATGAAATCCTACATTACTAAGGAGGTTCACTATCATGATATGAGGCATATAATTGAAGGTACATTATATCATCATTGTTCATCATGTATTACTTATCTTATCCTATTAGAAGATTTAAAACCTAGACCTAAATGTATGGGATGTTAGATCACATTTTTCAATGTAGAGTATTGAATATATGTGATGTATATTCCATTTTCTATGGATTTTGCAAAATAATGCTAAACAAAAGAACATTTATCGATACTAGTCGGATCCTTTCTAGGATCCATGAACCTCTCCACCTAAGAACTCGTGCAACCTATCTTCTTTGTACCAGGTCAAGAAAATTCTCTTTGCAAGTGGAAAAATAGGGGAAGTTGTCCACTCACATGGATTATGATGGTTGAAGTAGTGCTAGTGGCACCAACTCATCCTTGAGAAGATGTGAAATATACTTGACTGTGGTCAAGGAGCCCACCCATGGTCTCGCTATTGTGGTGACTTGGCTTCACCGTGAAATAGGGTGAGCGGTTGTCGACCATGCTTGACCTCCAATCTTTCTACAACCTTGGCGGACAGAAGGCACTTAGAGATCTCCATCCTTTATGGGACTCTAACCACCAGTTAGGCTCGTTTGCATATGAGAACCCACACAAGTTTCCTTTCTTTCTCCTCGTCAGGCCACAACTTTATTTTTCCTAGGGAAATAGAGTACTTGCATTCCACCTCCAATTGGCAGTCATAACTCCCATGATAATCATAGTTCTATAAGGATTGACCATCTATCCACATGTCATCATTGATAGATGATGTCTCCTAGCTAGATCCACCAGTTCCTTGGACGGATTCCTCAGTGATCAAAGAGGTAACCAAATATAACCATGCTATCTCTAGTGTCTGTTACTAGTTGCTCAACAAGTTTTGCACCCTACTAAGGCCCCTCATGACTGCCTTTTACATGGAGGGAATTCATCAAATCATCCATATTGGTTTTATCAGATTCTCTGTGCCATTGGGATTCCTATCTTTTGTATCAATTAGAATTTGGCAAGGTTTTACTATAGTGTTGGTTATAACATCTTAAAGCTGGGGAGTCTAGGCACCAAGGGGATCCTCTTTGAATTGTTCTACCTTTGAAGGGACTCAGTTAACAATCCCCTCATAATCATATCATAATCTAGTTGTGAGGATAAATCCATCCTTCAATTATACTCCCATCATCAAGATCAATTTAGTCTTCCTTTATTTATTTATTGACCCACCAATCGATTACCACAAATAAGGAAATACTTCCCCACAAAATATCTACTACTTATCCTCAAAAGTTCCTAACATTTTCATTAGCTTCGTATAATCAAAGAACCTCCTCCAATGAACTTATGGTACATTCTAATTCACCACGAGTCAGTTGTTGGAAAAGATCTCACATGTACTATATTGTCTAAACATTACTTGACTTTTGGTTTCAACTACTTTGATGAATACCAATGAATTCCACTTCATAATTATTCAGAGATATTTACTAGGGTTTAAACACCAAACATGAATGATCACTACAAAATAAATCATGTTCATGAATATCAGGTAACACTTTTATAATAGGAAGAGCTGATTCCCATTTTGATATACCTAAGATAGTGTTTTATTTATTATAAGATATATTGATCCCTTCAAATTCTGTTGCAATATAAACCATGGAAAAATAGGATGTTACAGACTTGCTGGTATAGTCAGTCATCTTATTGGTTAGCTTTTCTCTCTCTCATTGAATGGATGACTAGTTGACTAACTAGTAGTGCTAACCAATTGGCTAGCCTACTCTAGAGAAAATTTTGATATCTTGTTGTCCTGACATATACCTCATCATAATTAATGGATATGGGGACTAAAATTATGGTATTTTTGGGGGATATCTAGGATTTATTGGGAGTTTTGAAGACCCCTATCTTCCTCTTGTTTAATGCTACAACTAAAAAAATAAAGATCAATAAAAAGTGAATAAATTATAACAAATACTAAAAACCCCCAAAAAAGAAGGAACTTAAGTAAAATGTGATGATTAAATGTTAAATCAAACATGATTATGCAATTAGAAATTAGATGAATAAATATTCATGAAACAACTTCAAATATGAATTTTTGTGTGCTTGAGTAATACAAAATCCAAACCAATCTCCAAGTAAATACTCTCATTCTCAATGTACATACCTCACACTATGTCATGTTTGACTCCCTACCTCCAATGTGGCCAAGCTACCAACTTATATGATCATGGAACACATCTAATATCCTAGTTTTTGAATTTTCTTCACAACTCTTCTTCCTCACCACAATCCCCAATATCATACATGCCTTAAGACTTCATGAAAATTTGAGGATGTTACTTTTGGGTAAAATGATATCAAATGGAGAATGCAACTTGCATCTAGATGGAAAAGAGAGACGATAGGGATATGGAAGGAATATTTCATATCTCACTTCTATTAGACTTGAAATTGCTTTTCAATTTTGTGTTAATGATGGACAAACTTTGCTTTTTGTGTTGATATGTTTACATATTTTGGTGGTACACCTCTTTCACACATAGAGGTGTGCATAAGAGGCATATAGAATGGGATATGGAGGACATTCCAAACTTAGGGTTTGGTGCTCTTTTTGGGGTTTATATTTCTTTTTTATGTATGGGATATAAGGAGATGGAAGAACTGTAATTTAGGTTCAAACCATGTGCGACCTTGTTTTTATGATTATGTGCCTTGATTTATTCTTCCAAATTTAGTACTCCCAACTAGTGATATGACAAGGGTATATATGGTGGTTCCATGGATATGCTATGCTTGTTAGTAGGATGAATGGTATGTTAGTTCTCATTTCTTCTAACATCTACCCCCTTTCTTGGGAAGATGATGCTAATGTTCACGGGTTATAAGTCATGATTTCTACCCATTAGAATGTTTTAAATAATTGGTTAATCTCTAACATTTATATGTTGAAAGGGGGTTTGTATGAAAAGTCTTACATAGGGCATATGATGCAATTAACAACGTAAATCTAATATGACTAAATAATGGCTTGAGTAAACAATCCTAATGGAAACTAAAAGTTTTAAAAGTTCTAGCTAATGAAGTACATAATCCAATATGGATGTTGTGGATACCCCATTTTTGGACATTCTTGCAATGATCGAGATCACGTATTCTCTCTAGATAATGATAGAGTTAATTCCATTAATTCTACATTCTCCTATATTTTTTACCTATGGACTTAATCATAATTTTCCATGTAAATTTATATTTTCACAAGACTTCTTAATTTCCCAGTTCAATTATCCTAAATATAATATCCATTTTTCAGTTCCACATGATATTCAACTATCATTATCTTCATAAAAATCCATAACTTTGTATACTAAGGAAGACTTGACTCACAAGCTTCATATCTCATTTTCCTTGCATTATTATATTGAGTCTTATTTATCATATGACTCAATATTGTGATCCAAGCAACTTTCATCCAATATATCTCTAGAACATTCTTAAGAAATTCAGAAACTCGAATTATCTTTTCCTATTTCTTCCTTCCGAAGGACACCCGGTAGAATCCTATGATCTTCTAGATGCCACATGTCATAATGTTGTGATATTCCATGTGTCTATTCCTACAGATATAATATCCACTGTCCATGCTCGAGAAGATTCTCTATACCCTCAAACCCTAATTCAACCCTAAAAATACCCGCCATATATTCTTTGTTGAGCTTTGCACCTTTTGACTCTCCTGAATCTTGAGAGACAGCCTCCTTCCTATTTACATTAATTGCTTGAGTGGCTAAAGGATCCTTCCTCTAGCACAAATACCTTTCGAACATTGTTAGGATGCATAATGACAACTTCTTAATTACATTATTATGACCTAAAATTTCTTCTAGAACTATTAGGGTCATAGCTTATTAAACTCCTCTGTTGGTACACAATTGTTTCAATTTTTGATCAGTTGTTCTTAATCTATTTATCCATATAAATTGAATAAACTAGATCTACTTTCATGTGATTTGATCTAGAAGAATTCTTGAATCAATTAAATCAGAAACATTGAATCTTTCTCATATTAAATTTCCACACTACTACATAACCTGCTAAATCCAAAGGCCAAATCCCAGATTTGTACGTATGAATCCCTGACAAATACAAGGTGGTTAGGTCCAATTCCTATATAGCATACATTGGGTAAAATTGTGGTGACCAATAGTGGTTGACCAGATCCTATCCTTGACCAATACAAATATAAGCCTTGAGCAATAAATAAAAGAACTTGAATTAATATTCTTGGCCAATGATGAGTATATTTATACCGACTTTTACATGTTGTTTTACTCACTTTTTAGGGGTTGTTGTGTTTCTATTTCCTACTTCTAGAATTATACTCACTTAAATGTAATTATTTCCCTTTTCCGAACTTTAATGCATTTTCACATATATTTTGTGCATAATCAGTCAAGGTTGTGTAACAATGCCCAGATAGACGATTAAACCCTTATGATGCTACACCTCAAGGGAAGGAAGGCCTGGAAGATTTCCTTTTGATCACCTACCAACCACCTAGTCAAGTGAGTGGCTCAGCTATTCGCCTGACTCGAGGCGCTCTTTGCCCAGAGCCCTCCCGATTTCGATAGATGTCCTAACACACGCTCCCAGCATCCAGTCCATTCTTGTTCACTCCATACTGGTCATCCAACAAACTGAATGTGAGGTCCAGAATTGAATAACCCATATGAGTCTCCTGTTGGACCGAGTACGACCATGCAATCAGATGCCTTCGACCACAAGCATTTAGCCTTAGGGTTTTTGAGGTGAGGAATGCATCTATAAAAGGGAACCCTTATCATCTATCAAAAGGGTCTTTGATCGGTGATTAGAAGCCACATTGTGCAGCAAAAACCCTAGCGAGGAGCAAGGAAGCAGCGGTTGTAGTGGATAAATTGGTCTTCCTGCACCAGGCATCATGACCCTCTCCATCGTTCCTAGTATCCCTTTTGTTGTTATCCCTCACCATGAGCGAGTAGATGCCTTGTATTGTGGCATGGGCACTAGCCCTGATTACCCATATTTTATCTTAGCTTGTATCTAAACTCGACAATATAGTTGCTAAATAAAGTATCATTCTACTCAATGCTTTGCTTTGCAAATTGACGACTTGTTTTGCATATATGTTATGATCATGGATATGCAGGTTAATGTGAGCATCACTAGAACACCCGAATGATCTTATTTTCCCTTGAGATTTCAGCAAGGGATAATGAGGTGACTGGACTTCGATCTTCTATGTGCCGAGGATGGTCAGTCATAAGTAAGAGAGTTAGGTTGGTATAGATAGGAAACTTGAGTGCCGAGGATGGTCGGTTCCAAGGGAGTTTATACTAGGTGACGACATGTATCCCGTGAGGGTGTAGGAGCTAAGCCTTAATTTATCAATGACTATTGGATAGTTAGATCTTATTATGAAAATTATGTAGGCTTGGGTAGCGAAAGCCCATGCCCTGGAGCTCTTTACTACATATTATTTACTTCCTCAATCTTTGTTACTTTTGGAAACAACTTAGTTTAACCAAATCTTTCAACTACTCATTGACAAATATTACTCTTTATACTTATAAATCTATATAACTTCTTAAAAAGGTTGCCCCATGGGTTTGATCTTTAAGTATACTATGATAAGGCTTTTGCTTGTGTGGAGTGGGAAATTAGTGCACTGCTTTTGGTTAAACCTAAGAGTCTTTCTTTTAGGATTTTATTGGTGCGACATTTGGAGCCCCATAAAAATTGGCGGCGTTGTTGGGGACAAAAGTAGTTTACTATTTTCAGAAGTATAAGTGTAATTAGGATTTTTTTCTTGATAATATTGAAAACCCTCTAGAACTAAAAGCACCACTCAGGATCATTCTTTCTCTTTTTAGGTACTCCTAGCCTATAAAAAGATCTAGGAGTCTTGACTCAGGATTGTTATTCGATCCTAATATCTGAAAAAAACTCTCAGGAAACTTCATAAGGAGAGATCCATGGCAGATGTGGCAGCTGCAGAAGCAACTATTCAAGTGTGCATTGATGCATCTATTACGGCCCAACGAGAACTACTTGCCTTAAAAGCTATAGAACAGGTAGAATTTGAGTTCAAGACCACCCTAGAAGCCACCCAACCTATAGAGTGTGCAAAAGAATTACATGATTTTTCCATCCCCAAGGACACCGACTTAACTCATCCAGTTTGACCTCCAGGTGACCTGGTCGAGATAAGGACCCAATGGGTCAGCCTACTGCAAAACTCTACCTTTACAGAATGAGCAGATATGATTGTTGAGAACTTCTCCTCAAGTTCATCAACCTTTGTTCAATAATGAAACCATCAGGCACCACTGATGATTCCATACGAATGTAGATTTTCAAATACTCTCTTATTGACAGAGAAGGGAATGGTATAATGCACTTTGAGGAAGTCTAGTCACTATGTGGTAAGCCTTAGAAAACAAGTTTCTAGAAAAATTCTACCCTCCCTCGATGACATACTTGATGTGAGGACAAATCACCAGATTCTGTCAAGTGCCTGAAGAGCCCATGCATGAAGTGTGGGAACGATTCAATGAACTCTTATGCAAGTGTCCACATCACAATATTCCTGAGAATCAAGTCATTGAATCCTTCTATCAAGGCATCAAAAATGAGATCAAAAAATTCCTTGATTCTTCCTCTGATGGGAATTTCATGTGATAGAGCTTTGACAATGCATTAAGGATAATCAAACTTGCAGCTGAAAATTAGACCCACTAGATTGGACCTTCAAGGAAGAACATTCTAGAAAATGTTGGGACAAAAAACATTTGGAACTCGAATCCATTTCTAAAATACTAAAACAATCTCTGCCAAGAAAGACAGTCTCAAAAAATCCTTCAACACGTATGAAAAGAAACATCAAATCCCCAAAGTACAAACAATCACACCCTATGAATTTTTTCATAGCACAACCTAATGCCTACTCCTAAAGGCTCATTGTAGGGAAGACTTAGGACTCAATTCCTTCACTCGAGACTACCAGAGGCTACAACAGGCGCCATCATTGCAAGAAGAGACCACACAAGATCCAATAAGGACACATCATGAGATGATTGCATCATATCAAACCCAACTTGCTGATACGATGCCCAACCATAAAATGATGGAATCCTAGATTGCCCACCTAATCATCAATCAATTGTCCCCAAAAGTCAAAAATGCCAGCCAACCTGAAGTCAATTAGAGCAACTAAACACAGTAATGACTAGGTCGGGAAATGAGTACTCTGCCAAATCTAGTGGAAAGGAGAAAGATTCGGAAGAGGCTCTAAGTGAGAACCCATCCACCACAAAGGATGGTTAGAAACTAATGAAAAGATGACCGTCATCACGTCAACAACTAATCCTAAGCTCCCACCACTCAATAACGCATGTGTATACAAGCCTCATGTACCTTACGAGGGACATATGAGATAGACTAAGAAAGCCTCATATACTTTACATGGGACGTATGCGATAGACTAAGCTAGATGATCACTTTATGAAGTTCAAGGATTCCATGAAGAAGCTTCACACAATATTTTGCTCATTGATGCGCTCGTTGAGATGCCAAGTTGGGCCAAATATCTCAAGACTCTCCTCTCAAAAAAATATATCACATAAGAATGTGAAACAGTGAAGCTGGAAAAAACTACCTCTGACATAGTTCAAAGTCAGATACCTTAGAAGAAGAAAGACCCAGGTTCCTTTAGGATAGATTGTTTCCTGGGGGATGACACCTATTGCAAAGGATTGTCTGATTTAGGGGCAATCATTTCCATAATGTCACACGCCCTGTGTCAATGTCTAGGATTCATCAACCTTTTGCCAACCACCGTGACTATCCACCTAGTTGATGCTTTAATAACAAAGCCTTTAGGGATAATAGAAGATGTCCTGGTTAAATTGAAGAATACTTATATCCTGTGTGACTTTGTGATTATGGATATTAAGGAAATCAATTGATACCCACTGATATTTAGAAGGGAATTTTAGGCTACAACACGAGCCATGATTGATGTCGAAGTAGGAATGGTTCTCCTCTGACTAGGCAAAGAAACTCTTGAGTACCGAGTCCTCGATGGATTAAAGGCATCTGGTTTCACCGAAGAAGTTTTCTTTGCAGATGTGTTAATGATACGACTCATATCATAAGAACACCTTATGGAGACCCCCTGTAGGTAGCTCTTAATAGAGATGTAGCCACTAAAGAAGATCCCCAGGTTTCCCAATGTAGCCACTGAAGAAGATCCCCATGTTTCCTTGTACATAAAAGAATTAGACACCACAGAAGTAGATGAGGGACACCCTGAACCCTTCAAAGATTTGAAAATGGCCGAGGAAATCTCCCTAGAAGTACCACTTCAAGCGGCCCCTGAGTTGAAGACTCTACCTAAAGAGTTGAAATATGGATCTCTTGATGAGGAAGACATGTGTCCAGTCATAATTAGCTCCAAACTCAGCCCATAAGAAGAAGATAAGTTGATGGTATTTATGATAAAATGGAAGAAAGCCCTAGGATACAGCGTGAGTGACTTTTTTGAGATCAGTGTTGTTGTGTGTATGCAAAAGATACCAATGACATAAGAACATAAATGCTCAAGAGACCCTCAATTCAAACTCAATCCAAATATGAAAGAAGTTGTGTGAAAGGACGTAATAAAACTATTGCGTACATGGATTATATATCAAATATCTGACTCCAATAGGTAAACCCAGTCCAGGTGGTTCCCAAAAAATGAGGGACAACAATCATCCAAAACATCCAAGGGGAACTCATACCCACATGAACAGTTACGGGATGGAGAATGTGCATTGACTACAGTAAGTTGAATAAAATAACTAGGAAAGACCACTGTCCCCTCCCATTCTTAGATCAAGTCTTGGAAAGACTCACTCACCAAGAATACTTGTGTTATTTGGATTGTGACACTGGTTTCTATAAAATCCCAATCCACTCTAATGATTAGGAAAGACAACTTTTACATGTCCTTTTGAAACATGTCTTCCGACGCATGCCCTTTGGTCTCTGAAATGCTCCAACTACTTCCTAGTGCTGCATGTCAGCTATATTCTTTGGACTTACTTAATCCATCACGAAAGTCTTTATGTATGACTTCTCAATTTATGGGGACTCTTTCAATAATTGTCTCAAGAATCTAGATATTGTTCTCACAAGATGTGAAGAGGCACATCTCATTCTCAATTGGGAAAAATATCACTTTATGGTACGATAAGGCATCATCTTCGGTCATAAAATCTCCAATACGAGATTGAAGTTGACCCGACCAAGGTGTAAGCAATAGAAAAATTACTACCACCTAAGACTGTGAGGTACGTACGTGCTTTCCTAGGCCATGTGGGTTTCTATAGGAGATTCATATGAGACTTTGCAAAAATTGTGAAACCTCTCACCAACCGCTTACTAAAGGAAGTCAAGTTTGATTTTAGTGAAGAGTGTATGAAAAGTTTCACCACTTTGAAGAAGGCTCTCACTACTACCCCCATCATTTGTGTGCCTGATTGGAGTCAACCCTTTGAAATCATGTGTTATGCGAGTGACTATGCGGCCAGAGCCATCTTAGGATAGCGTGTTGACAACAAACATCAAGCGATATATTATGCTTTTGAGACCCTCGACGAAGCATAATGAAACTACACGATGACAGAGAGGGAAATGTTGGTTATCATGTTTGGATTTGATAAGTTTTGATCTTATCTAGTCTACACCGACCACACAACTATCATGTATTTAATGTCAAAAAGGACACCAAACCAATACTTATTTGTTGTATTTTACTCCTACAAGAATTCAATCTCAAGATTAGGGACGAGAAGGTAAGTGAAAATGTGGTTGCTGACCACCTGAGTAGACTCATCCACGAAGATGATAAGACATCAACAATCGACGAATCACTCCCGGATGACCACCATATGCACCTCGAGGTAAGCTGGTCATGGTTTGTTGATTATGTTAACTATTTATCTACAGGAATCATCCACCCAAAATACAAAGGACAAAGTAAGAAGAAATTCCTACACGATGTCTGAAAATATAATTGGGACAAACCGTTTCTTTTTCATTTATGTGCGGAAGGGATTTACGGACAATGTGTAACTCACAAAGAATCCAAGAATATCCTACTACACTGTCACTCTGAACCCATGAGTTGGCATATGTCTTCCCCAAAGACTGTTTCTAAGGTTCTACAATACGGTTTCTACTGGCCGACCATCTTCGAAGACGTCTATGATTACACTTGCTTGTGCAACTAGTGTCAGCGATCCGACAATATATCGAGGTGAGATGAGATTTGGCAAGAATTGGAAATTTTAGACGTCTTGGGAATTGACTATATGGGATCATTCCCTACTTTTGGGTTTTCCTACAGTCTGATAGCGATAGATTGCATTTCTAAATGAGTTGAAGCCATTCCCATAGTCTCGTGTGATTCAAACCCCGTTATCAAAATGTTCAAAGACATTATTTTCCTGAGATTTTGAGTATCTTGAATCATGATTTTGGAGGTTTTCTGAAACAAAGTTTGAATCACAATTAAAAAATATGGAGTAAACCACAAGACAACATCACCATACCATCTCCAAACCAGCGAACATGTTGAAATCTCCAATAGACAGATAAAGGCAATATTCGATAAAACTGTGAACATGACAACAAAAGATTGGGCCCTACAGCTGAGTGATGCTCTGTGGGCCTATCAGACCGCATTCAAAACACTTCTAGGTACTACTTCTTTTTTCCTAGTTTACAGGAAAGCTTGTCATCTACCAGTAGAAATGGAAAACAAAGCCAGTTGGGCAATCAAGGCCCTTAACTTTGACCTATCCTTAGCTAAGGAAAATCAATCGCTGCAAATCCAGGCATTAGATGAACTCCAAATGACAGCCTATGAAAATGCATGCGTGTACAAAGAAAGGACTAAAATCTAGCATGATGATCATATAAGGAGGAAGGGCATCATGGTAGGAGTTCTAGTTCTAGTCTTTAATTCGAGGCTGTGACTTTCCCAGGAAAGCTGAAAAAAAGATGGTATGGACTGTATATGGTGAAATAAATCTATTCACATGGCGCTTATGTGTTGGAAGATGAAGCAAGAGGCGAATTTGTTGTAAACAACAAACAAATCAAGTGATAATTCACCCCTAATAATTCCATGTACCATAAATACAACTGGGTCGATAGGAATTGAATAGTGGAACAACATAAACAAGCTCAAAGTCTACATGCCATGACCCACACATAGTGGAAACACTACGTCAAGCTAAACGATGATAGAAACACATTTCTCATGGGAGGGAACTCAAATTAAAAGGGAGAGAGAGGGGGAGAGAGGGGTTACAACACAACAATAACTTTGCCTAAAAATCTTGCTATTGGTTGCCTATGCGAGTCTCCCGACCCCTATGAAATCACCCGATTGATAAAAAAATTTGACAGGTTACCGCCGACGCAACCTCACATCATCAACTATCCATGACAAGACTTCCAGCTAGGCCATGATTGGAGACGTGCCGAAAGACACTCATACAGGTGAAGAACTGAAATTGGGATGTGCCGACAAGAAGATCGCTCACCGTCGATGCTTACAACTGCAACACCGCAATCTATGATCCACCTCCTGGAAAACTCCTCCATACATATCAGACGATCACAACCAAAGGTCATAGTAACATGAGGTTGAGATTCTCCCCATGATGCCACCATCAGTTCAACCTAGTCCCTTAGGTCCCAAAGCACTACAACGACAAGTAGAGGACAAAATCACCCCCTTCGGGGAACTTATTACGAGTTCCTTATGGAAGATCATCGTCACTGCCATGAAGTCATCAAAAGGATTGGACTGACATCGCCCTGATGGGTATGCAACAACACCTTAGGAAAGCTAGGATTAAACGACCCAATAGATGATATCCTTTATCAGAACTGGGTTTATTCTTTTGTGTACCAACTGCAACCTATTTTCCCAACACTCACTCTGGAATTCCTAGTATCCTTCAAAAACGAGAAGCTCAGTAATGGGTGTTTCAATTGTTCCTTCCAACTATTGGGCAAAAATCACCAGCTTAGCTCTTCCCAATTCCTTGCCATTATATGCCAAGATGTTGATGACAATTGGCTGTCAAGTTGTGATTCACAATAAGACCTCCTTCATGACTGCATGGCAAATGCTTTTTGGGAAAAAATAACTGGGACTTATATGTCTAAGCCTGATAATATGAAGGCATCAATGATACATAGCCCCTTGCTTTGATACCTACACAGGTCACTTTCCTGCACGATATTCTGTAGGGACTCTACTCAAGGCGTTGTTACCACCAATGATCTCTATGCCATGTGGTGCATCCTTCATGAGTGCCCTTTCAATTGGGGAAATACTTTTATTGAACACTTTGGACCACAACTCTCTCGGGTCACTAGTGGAAATTTAATCAAGGTGGCTTGGTATCCGTGATAGCCCCTATACTTGGCTTTCTCGATATCTGACATGAAGCCCTTACACAAAAGGAGCATCACTATCTGATTGACATTAACTACCTTATTTCCAGAAAACTTCTACAACTAGGGTCTCATCTTCTGTAAGTCTCCAATTGATTTGCTTCTACCTAATCATGCAGAATTCACCATAACCAATACTACCTATGAACTTCAACACCTATCTGATCATATATGACAATTTTACAACACTGATTTGACATCTCATTCTCCACCTATCATTAATAGTGACACTCAGGGTACACACACCACAAAGAGTCATAATTTGGATGAATGCAACACTAAGCGCAAACACACAAACAGTTATGGTGGTTGTCAATTTCATACCATGCAAATAATGATTGTGGATATTACTGCGGCTCAGTATCACATTGAAGCTGAGTTACAACGCCATGCTCGCCAACTGGAAAATTTGTCTTCTACAAAAAGCAAATGAGAGATGGCATGTTGCTCGTGGGGATTGTAGGCCAACACTTGATGTGTGCACAAATGGTCACTATTTGGATATCTAATTTGGTTGTTTTCTTTGTCATTTGCTCTTAATTTAATATATTTTCATAATATTTCATCAAATTAGTATAAAATTAGTTGTACATCCGTTCTTATATTTTTACATATATTCTACATATATTTTATATAATTTAATTATTATAATAATTATTTCATTTAATTCATTTCTTATTTTATTATAGATAATTATTATTTACTGGAGCAAAGTTGATACCACCGACATGAAACTCGATGGTACCGACATGGAATCGAAGTAGAAAAATAATTATTATTCCAGATAAAAAAGAAACATGACTTTTATTGCAAAACGTTAGTGGTACTGACTTCCAAGTAGGTAGTACCGACACATACTTTAACGGTCTGGATTGCATGTGTTAAATCCAACACATATTATTATAGAAAATAATATTTAGGTTTTTTCTCTCAACCTAAATATGTATGACTATAAAAGACACCATTAGAAGTAGAATTTCATTCTCTATTAGAGGGGGATGAACACAATAAATAAATAAAATTTGTATAATGATTGTTGATATAATGCTTCAAGAGAGGGCTTAAGATAGTGAGGGAGAGAATCGAGAGATGTTTTTTCATCATCATCTCTACTACTAATCACTGTGAAAGTGGATTTTTGACTAGTATGTTATGATGTGAGAGTGGGTGACACAATATAAAGATTCCCAAACTTAATTGATAATAATTAGTTCATAAACTGGATCAATATTTGGTATAATAGTTACATTGTGGTGAAACCAAGGATCCTTTTTTTTTGGAACATCCAACACATGTTGGTCACCTAGCCAAAGAACTTGAATCAACACCTACATCGACTACAAAAACAGAAGAAAAACTATTTAATTCCTCCGTAAAAGCCTCCTTGAGAACTGGGGGACATTCTTCAAGAGAATGGAGGTCGTCTGGTTGCTTGAGGCAATGCTTGGCCAAGATATCTGCTAAGTTGTTCCTTGCTCTTATGACATGGAACAGCTTGACGACCCCCACCATCGATTTCAGGCCGCGGATCGAAATGACTTGCAGCTTATAGGCTTCAGGAGGGTCTTCTCTGCCAAGGGACCATTCAACTGCAAGTTTTGAGTCACTCAGAATGACTGCGTTCGAGATTCCTTGGGACTTCAGGCAGGACAGTGCTTTATAAATTGCTAACAGTTCACCCCTCATCGGGTCAGATCCCCGGAAAAGCTCAGTCAAACCTCCCTTCCATCTACCTGTGCTATCACGGACGATCATAGCTGTAGCCATTGTGTAATTCTTCCCATCCACTGTAGTGTCGACATTGACGATGGTTGTCCCTGGGTTGATGATAAACTTCTGAGATATGCCTGGTTTCAAGCTTTGGGTTTGGTTGATCCGGTTGCCAAAAGCTCTGGCTACCGCCATTGCCTCTCCTTGACAGATCATCGCTAGTACCGTTGGAGGTTTAGCGTTATTCTCAAAGATGGCGGCGTTCCTATTCTTCCAAATAATCCAGCACGTTATACTAAAGGTCACTCCCCAGTTCTTTTGGTGTTTCGGTGGATTTCAAGTTATATCCAATCCATTCCACCACGGTGTTACATGCGAAGAACTATGATGTTCCAGGGGGAAGAATGAGACTCCATGTGTTCCTCGAATGCGTACAATCCCTAAGAGCATGTAGGATATCTTCATCCGTTTCGTTACATCTGGTGCAGGTGGCGGTGTCCGCAAGCTTCTTCTTGTGTCGCAGAACATTGGTTAACAGGCGTTGCCTGTTCATCAGCCAGATATGCGTCTTTACTCGGTGAGGAGCCTGTAGCGCCCAGATGGATGAATAGTGATCAAGCGAGGTATGATTCCCACTGGCGCTGAGGATCTGGTAAGTGGAATTGACTGTGTAGTTGCCGTTCCGAGAGGGTACCCAAGCCCACCTATCGTTACCATAGTGAGCATGAGGAGGAGGCATTTGAGAGATCTCCTGTATTGTGTTGGATGTAAACCAGTATGCAAGGAAGCCGGTGTCCCAAGTCCCGTCATCCATGACTAGACTCGACACTTTGAGGTCTCTTATGTCATCCGGTATTGTTCTATCAGCCTGCAAGGCCGGAGTGATGCCATCGCCGATCCATGCATCACCCCATACACTCGTGTCCGAACCGGAGAGAACAAGGCGGCACGAGTTGCTCAGAAGGAAGGGAAGGGATGATCTGATGCCTCTCCAAACATGGGATCCTGAGGGTTTGCTGGTGCCTTGATTTGTGTACTTGGCCTTCATGATGTGAATCCAAGGGAGATCATTGTCTTGTAGGAACTTCCATGCCATGTTCATAAAGAGGGCCTTATTATAATCCCTGGAGTTGTGTATTCCTAAGCCCCCACATCAGAGAGGTTTGGTGACATGTTTCCAGGACACCAGGTTCAGGCGACAATTGTTCCCCGGACCGTTCCAAAGGAAGTTCCAAACAATTTGGTCGATCTTATCATAGCAGAACAAAGGAAGAAGGGTCGATTGCATTGTATAGCATGGTTGAGAAATAAGAACTGACTTAACCAATGTAACTCGGCCAGCCAGGGATAGGAAGCGATTTTGCCAAGAGAAGATGCGTGATTGAAGCTTCTCCAGTAAATGTTGGTAATGGTATTTCCCTTTCCTTTTGTGAATGATGGGTATCCCAAGATGCCTTCCCAGATCAAGAGTTTCATTGATGTTTAGCTTCCTGCAAATGTGACTCTGGGTGTTCCTTGGTGTGTTGGTCGAGAAGAAGACTGTCGATTTCTCATGCGAGAGAAACTTGCCTGAAGATCTGCTGAAGGATTTGAGGCAGCATTGGATCACCTTAGCGTGGAGGAGGGTAGCTTCTCCAAAAATAACAATATCATTAGAAAAACTCACGTGGGAGATAGGAATCTTCTTCCGCGTGAGTCTGATAGGTTTCCATTCATTTCTTGTTATCTCGACTTCAATCAATTGGCTGAATCTTTCAAGGCATAAAACAAAGATATAAGGGGAGAGGGGATCCCCTTGCTTGACTCCGCAAGAGGGATTGAATGATCCAATGTTCTCGCCGTTCCAAAGAATGGAGGTGGTTCCTAATGTGATGATGTCCATGATAATTGAGATCAGATTTCTTGGCAGAGGTGTGCAATTGAGGGTGTCTTCAATGAAGGCCCAGCTCATCTTGTCAAAATCCTTGACTAGATCGAGTTTGATTGCCATTCAATGCTTTCGGGAATGTGTTGCCCCCATTGCATGAACTATCTCTTGAACGAGCGTCGTGTTATCACCAATGTGCCTACCTAGAACAAAATTGGACTGGAAAGGGGATATCCAGTTGTTAAGAAAAGGTTTGATTCGACCAGCGATAATCTTCGAGGTGAGCTTAGTGCACACATTATTGAGAGAGATCGTCCTCAACTGAGAGCAAGAGCAAGGATGAGGAGTCTTGGGAATCAACACCAGAGATGAGTTAGTAGCGCCGGGGGGCAAGCTCCTACCTGCAAAGGGGTTAGTTACAAAATCAATAATCTGATTCTTGAGCAACTTCAAGTGTTGTTGAAGAAAATGAGCATCGACCCCGTCCGGGCCCGGTGCTTTCAACGGGGCCATCGATTGCAGAGCTTCAAAGATTTCTTGTTGGAGAGGCGGCGTTCCCAGGCTGGTCTTGAGCTCCTTCGGGCAGGAAGGGAAGATTCCTAGGAATCTTTTGCTGGCCTCTTTCCTCTCCTCCGAGTTCGGGTCAACATAGACGTATGAAAAGAAAGATAGGATGAGCTGTTGAACTTGGAGCTCGTCGTCCACCCAGGTGCCATCATTGTCCTGCAACCGGACAATCTTATTCATCTGCCTTCTCGTCTTGACTAGATTTTGGAAAAAATTTGTATTATTATCGCCGAGAGTGACCCAATCACAGTGTGCCCGTTGTTGCCAGTCCTCCTCCTCTCGTCGCAGGATAGTATCCAATTTGGTTTGCAAAGCGATCGTCTCCCTCGCTGTGGACATGTCAAAACATATTGCTAAGCAGGTTTGATTATATTTGATCTTGTCACTGATTCTGTTCTTCAGTCGTCGTGTTTCTTTGCTGCTCTTGGCATCCCATCTGAATGCCACCGGAGGAAAGCGTGCTGCAGCCTCCTGAAGAGGGGCAGATGTGTCCCAATTTGTTTCCATGAAGGGTTGGAAATCCGCGTCCGTCTCCCACCTAGCCGACATTCTGAAGTGGGGGCTTTTGGCGACTTTAGCGGCAGCTGATGAGATTAGTAAGGGTGCATGGTCGGAGTGGTTCCTCTCCAGGACCTGAATTGGGTTGAAATACGGCGTGTCTAACCATGCTTGGTTGCCTAAAGCACGGTCCAGGCGCTCGTGAAGAAGGCCCCGCCTGAAGGTTGTGCGAGCTCCTTGTGCACCAATATCCAGGAGTTGGCAATCCTCCATAGTCTTGATAAAATCATTGCTATTAGCTCTGTCGAAGGAGGAACTCCCAAATTTCTCAGAAGAATACATGACCACATTGAAATCTCCTATAACCACCCATGGTATGGAGATTGTAGGGACCAGATGTGTAAGCTGGTTCCAAAGAAGGTTCCTACTGTTCCTTGTCGTGCCTGCATACACGAAGGTGTAGAGGCGATCATCCACTTTATAGTGAACAAATTGTTTGTGTGAGAGGAGGATCTCCATGGAAATGTTGTCGTTCCACAGGATCCAAATACCTCCTGCATAACCAATCGCCTCCACCCTGTGAGAGGAAGAGAAACCCAGCGTCCGAATGATGTGATCAGCCTTCTTGCCGCTGCATCTTGTTTCAAAGAGTGCCATCACTGATACTTTATACTTCCGCTTCAATTCCCTTACTGCATTTTGGGTATCTTCATCGCAGATACCCTGGGTGTTCCAGGTGATTACAATCATTTAGAACTCTCCTCTAGGGTAGATGAGCCCATCCCTCTCGCTTCTTCTTCAAGGTCCTGGAGCAGGGACTGTTTCCCCCCTTTTTGGTGGTAGCCCTTCCCGGGTCACCCGCGTGAATCACCTTCCTATTACGGAGGTGAATTCCTACTGAGTTCTTACCTGGGCTTCTATAGGAGATATAGGATGGTGCCGCCTTGTCTGTCCTTCCAACTGAGAAGTTCATGGAAAGGAAAGGGTGGCTCTATTGGTCCCTTCCTTGCAACACCATGTCACCGGACGGGACGGCCACAATGTGGTCAATGTTGGA
This sequence comes from Alisma plantago-aquatica, assembly GCA_963693085.1. NCBI lineage: Eukaryota > Viridiplantae > Streptophyta > Magnoliopsida > Alismatales > Alismataceae > Alisma > Alisma plantago-aquatica. The sequence goes on from OY856409.1 coordinate 1,673,605,094, forward strand.
GGGTTGCGCCGCCTGGTGTTGCTGAGCGGGGGTTTGTTCCTTGCTTGTCTCCTCCTTCTGCTTGGCTCTGGAAGAATCTCTTTGTTTCTTTTGGTTGCGCTATTCATTCTTCCGTTTGCTCCAGTCAATGCTAGAGACTCGTTCAGCAATCTCTTCGACTGTAGAGGGTTCTTGGTCGTCTTCTTCATCATCTTGGTCTGCTAGATTGATGATCCTGTTGGACGTGCTCTGTGCTCTTTTCTGGGTATTAGGGTTTCCTTGCTTCCTTGGTTTCCTGAAGACCGGTTGGGCGTGAATAGATTCTGAAAACCCTTCTCTCCTCTGCGGCGACGGTGTAGGTACTAGCGAGCCCGTTTCCAGTGTTGCTGCCCTGGCTTTGTTCTCTTCGTCTATCCTTGTTCTGTAGTCCTTATCTATATGGACGGCGCGACCGCAATGCAGACAGATAAAAGGTATATTTTCATACTCAATCTTGTATCGGGCACCTGCGATGGAGACCATCGGGACCAGCGGCTTCACCATGTCTAATTCGACAGCCAGCCTTGCGAATCTACCCCTCCGTTGAAGCTTAGTGTTCGGGTCTATCTTTATTTTCTTCCCTATCATGTCTCCGATCTCTTTCAAGAAGTTCTCTTAGTATAGATATATAGGGAGGTTTGGAATACGTACCCAAGCGACCAGCTTGGGTGGGGAAGCCAGTGCCGGGGATAAGGCGGGAAACCATCTCTGAACTGTTAGATAGGAACCAAATATGGGCCAGGGGCCGCCGGTAAGGGCGTTGATGAAGTCGTCTTCCGTTTGAAGCTGTACAATGAAGTAATCATTGTCCACATCAATAAGATTGAAGCCTCCCACCAGTTTCCATAGAGACTTGATTCTATCGCGCAGTGTGAGGAAACCGATCTCTCGGGCCAAAAGCCTGACAATGACTGTGAACTTCCATGGTTTCAACAGGTCATCCAGGACTTCTTTCCGTACGTCGAAGGAAGGGAAGCCGTCCTCTGCCGATAAGATGATGTCTTCAGGCCTTAAGGTGATGTCTATTTGATCGACATCGATATGTATGAATCCTTGCTTGTTAAACAGGTTGTTCCCCATGCCCATGGAATCCTTATAGGACGGGCGGATCTGCTGTTCCTCCCGTGGGGGGGGGGTCAGCAGCGTGCGGCGGTGTGGACAGAATAGGAAATTCGGTGGGCGGCACATCACCTCCATCGATCTCCATGCTCGCATGTCTAGGACTTTGTTGCGGCGGATTGTTCCTGCTGGTCGAGTAGTTCAACATGGTACCTGTCGTGCCCAGGGGGATGGAACCCGGCCTCCCTGGATCACCGTCTCCTTCCTCGTCAGGAACTTCACCGCCCATCGCCTGCGGAGAAACCCTAGGCGGCGCCATCATATTGTCCAAGACTTGAAACCAAGGATCCTAAATATTCTAATCCATTTGATTCACAACAATCATTTAATTACTTTCTTAGTCTAAATTTAGTTAATTTTAATTTTAAAAATAAACCCACTCTTGTCTTAAGCTTAGCTAATCAATCCTAATTAGTAGTGATCTTTAACCTCACAACTTCATATGTTCAATAACTCAGGACTCATAATTCATATTACTTCGATGCATACACTTGTATATTACACACGCGTTATATGTGTGTCATGTTTTTGGCGTCGTTGTCGAGGAGTTGGCATGGTTAACACTATGAAAACCATGGAGAAAGCATCAGAAATTTACATACTTATAACAAATGGTTGCACATGTCCTGGAGTTGAAGAAGACTGAACAACAAAATTTTCTGGGAAACATTGAGCCAACCCGCCATCATCATGAAGTAAAATATGTTTTTGTTTCCAAGGAGAAGGAGCATGTTATTGAGGAGATACTAGATCCACACAGCCCACAACCTGAGCATGTCTATGTACCACAAGTTCCTTTTCACAACAGCTTGCATGGAAGACCAGGGGGCTTTAGAACACCTGTGAAGTTTGCAAAAGTGAGTTCTCCAGCCAATGCAAAAAATTTGAGGAGCTGAAAAGAAATTCCATCTACACTAGGCTTGTAAGAGGATGCAGTGCAAGACTCCACCACCAAAACATCCACTCCCCTAGTTCTAGAGGAGGTGCCCATGAAGAAATCATAGGAAAATGTTCTACTCGATAGTCAATATATTGGTATGTATGACCTGAGAGCCAATCATGGGATGATTGGTGGGATACATTAAGATTGATTTGATAAACATCAAAGGAAAGCTTCCAATTCTTTCTGGTTCAGTCATATGAGATAGTGATAGAATAGATTGAATGTCTAGAGAATGACAATACTCAATGACGTATGCCTTCAGGTTAAGGACCTGAACGATGAGATCATACGGATGCTAAGAGTTTGCACATTCTTGTTATGTCCCTAGTCGGATGTCATTGTGGAAGGTAGATAGACAGCAATGACACACAAGACTAGATTGTGGTGTTGGTTGATGACAGAATCTCATTAGTCATGATATAGAGATATCAAACCAAACACATAGGTACTTGTTAGAGAACAAGTGTACCAGACAGACCCACTGTGAGTTTGACACATGGAACCATGACATGGTAGTCACAGTCAGTACTCACAGTGATGGTGGTGAGTGTGATTCTTTGACCTAAAATCACTACACTCAATGCATGTCGTTGGGCACACTTTGACATCATCAAACGTAGTCTTGAAACATGGATTGTTATAAAGGTGATGATTGGGTGGCTTTGACACATGGGGCTTTTGAGGGATGAGTGATAGATATGGGATTTGTCCCTCCTAAGGGAGTTTCATATCCAAGGCCACTTGATGAGTAGGATTGAGATAGGCGTGCGCACGCATATGTGAATCAGTATGTGATATTGATGTCATACATATCTCGTTCAATCTACTCTGAGATCAAGAAAGTGAATGAACGTTGACAGGATGACTGTTCCATGCCTCAAGTTCATTCGGGATATCAGCAGCAAAGGAATTATACATTCACTATAACACCTTTCACAGATTGTAGGATTGCAAGTTGTTCTCCAACTTTCTACTTTCACTTGGGTAGCACTGATGTGTGACTAGGCACCGCTCTTTGCTTGTGAAGTCATAAATGTTATGAACTTTCACTGCCAACGTGAAATGGACCTGCAGGGTCACACACATAGGATTTAACCTGGAAAAGGAGTTTTTTCCATAACCAGTGTTTGGATTGATTACTAAAGGAGTTTAGTAGTTCAATTAAACACTCAATCAATTGATAGCTCAATGTCATAATGTTCAAGGTGTTGGACACATTGATTGGAGTATCAGATTGATTGAAATCACAATTGACTGATTCTGCACAATCTGCACTCCCAACCGATCGACTCATGTGATGAACCGATCGGCTGAGCTTGGTGAACCGATCGGCTCAAGTGTTGATTCGATCGGCTCATGGACAGGATGAACGATTGCTTCAAGTGTTGAAACGATCAGTTCAACTATTGCAACCGAGCAAGTTGGGAAAGTAGGATTGGTGAGAATTTTCCTTGCGTTTCATTTGCCCAATTTGATTGGAACAAGGATTGGTATTTGATACCAATTAGAAACAAAATAAGGAAAGTCAATCGGGAACTGATCAGGACCACGAACCGATCGGTTCAGAAAGTGAACCGATCGGCTCATGGGTCCCAACCGATCGGTTGAGTGTCAACCGACCAGTTTAGGTCCCCAACCGACCGTTTCACTTGTGAAATGATCGGTTCAGGTTACGAGTTGGTTGCTTTTGTGGAAAATCTCGAACCCTTCTACTCCTAATTTTAGTCCCGCATTGCCCGGGATAGAGAACCCTGTCCCATGACCCTCCTATATATATAGTGGTATTGGGGGCTTCTCAAAGGACAACTCAGTGCAACCTGTTACTCTGCAAAGTTGTCGTTCTCTCTTGTTTTGGTAACCGAGAGAGCCCGAGCAAGTGCTACCTGAAAAGGGAGGCACAACAAGGGAAAGACAACTGCAATTACAACTGGCAGTAGGAGAGTGTGTTGGCGACTAGTACATCAACAGGAGGGTGCGACTCCTTCCAATTCCTTGTGGGACAAGGAGTGTGGAGTTCCAGGTGGTCCGTATGGACTACTTCAGAGGCAGGAAGTTTCTGCCACTCAGGAGGATAACTGTCAACCCCGACAGTACGGTGAGAGGAGGAGTCGTCAGTCTCGGCGCGACCAGGAGCTGCACAGACACCGTCTAAGACTAGAGGTGAATACCGCGCAAGGCGTGAGGTATTGTCGCCGAGCAAGCCTCGGGACAAGGTATGATTCCACAAACCATCCTTTCCTATTATATAGACGTTGACGCGTTTCCTTGTTCCGGGTTTGGGGGAGAAAATTTTGTTTCCGCTGCCTTCTCTGTCTCCCTCCAAAACCCAACACAATCAACTAGAAGGTGCCTGTAGAAGAGAAGGTCCATACACAAGTCAATCCAACCATTCCAAATGTGGCAAATTCTATTCTAGAGGGTATTATACATTCAATCTTAGGGGAGGAGATCCCCAAGGTGATATACATTCCTCTACATAGGTGAATAAAGTAGTAAAAGTTTCCAGACCTGAATAGTCTAAAGTTAGGAATGAATGAAAAATTTTAGAATTTCTATGGTTACCTATCTTTAGGAGTTGATGATTACAAGGTGGAGTTTAGATTGTCAAGACATTCACCACCTTTTCATGATAACCCAGGCTAGAGGTAAGCATCATATCAATCCTAAGACATAAAACAAGGGCGCTTTGTGGGAGGCAACTCACCAATTAGGATTCTTAGATTTATATTTGCTTTTGATAATGTTTTATTATTTTGTTAAGATTAAATCATCTTATTTTGTAGTTTTGTGATAAGTAGTTCTGATGCAAGTAAAAAAGGTACTATGATATGTGTATTCAGTGTGCATGAACTCACTGAGTTGGTACCACCGACATCTTGTCGATGGCACTGTGTCAGTCATTTTATCATTATAGGAAAACTCTAACATCAGCTCGACACTTCTGACACCACTATCGATAGCATTGAGTTTTCATCATTGACATTCATGATTCATCTCGGTGGCATCGACCACTAGGTCGGTAGCACCAACTCATATGGCTAGAAGAAATAGTAAATCTCCACTTCATTCTCAGGGGGCATCGATGGACGCGTCGGTAGCACTGAATTAGGAGGAAATTTTTCAATAGTAGGTGATAGAGTTCAACTTGGTACCACCGAATGGCCAATCGGTGGCACCGATATCTACACAAGATGAGAAAGCATCGCTACTTCACTGAGCTCGAGTGCTTATTAGAGGGCATGCCCTCATGTAGATCCCACCCACCCGTCTTTTGTCCTGGATATCACCTCACATATCGGTACAAATGTTCCATTTGTCTTCGTTTGCTTTTGACATTGGGGTCAATGTCATATTCAAGCTTAGGGGGAATAATGGAACCATTCTTCTATCTTTATCTCTTGCATGTTTTCTTTGTATCATATATCTACATGTTTTTGTTTTCATAGAAGTTTGATTTTTCATTTTGTATTTAGGGTCCACTCCTATCTAGTGTGATTGTGGACAAAATTTAATATTTTTATTTAGGATTAGTCATTTGTTGATGATGTGGTATCAATTCTAAAATTTCTAAAATCTGAATGTGTTCTCATGCTTTGTTCTTTAAGCTAAATTTGATATGTTTTAGAGTACATAACTGGAGGAATCGTATGGATTAGTCATCTTGAAGACATACTGATTGAATTAAAAATCTAACTCAACCCTAGGGATTGTGTTATTGCGATGATGTTTGAGTCCAAACCAACCAAATAGTAACATGATCTTTAATGTGAATTTCAGGAATAAACTCCAAGGCTACCCTGTTACACAAGTTGATAGGAGAGGGACATATCATGGTTGGGAAAGACACTATGTCTTAATCATGTGATCTCATCCACCTTTCATTCATCTTCATTCACCACCATAGGATGATCAAGCTTAATCCAACTTATTTTCCTCTTGTTTGCATGACATTGCATGATAGGAAGCATATAGCTATTCATCTTCTTGTGCATTATAAAAAGAAAATAAAAAGTTTCATAACATCTTTTGAGCATTTGTAGTTTGCATAACAAAATTGCATATAGTTCCATTTGCATTGCATATTTCATAAGGTGTTACATGTTTGTTATCTTCTACAATCTTCTCTCATGTAAAAAAAAGATGTATATCTTTTACTCCTCCAAAGAAGAAGAAGTTGAAAGCCCAAGCATGAAGTATTTATCTTGCATAAATAAAAGGGTAAAAAAAGAGTTATTGAAAAAAAGTGGAGAAAAGGAGGAAAAAGATTTTTAAGTTCAATTCCATTTTCTCTAAGAAATAAAGAAGAGGATTGTGGATTATTTGTAAACACCTTTTTTACCCATACTCATCATTAGGATGAAACATTCATTGTATGCAACATTCTACCAAAATAAAAAATAGGCATCAGAAATCATACATTCATATTTTATCCATCATATATATGCATCATATTTTTACTTCTTGGATAAATAATTTGGATAATTCTTGTGAATTCTAATTTCATAGCTATCCATCTTTTCTGCACATTGCTCTACAAGGTAGGCATCCATCATAATTATTCCCATCATCCATGTTTATGTAGGGATCTTCTTGTAAGTATTTTATTTAGGAAGATCAGAGCACTGTAGATAGGGAGTTCACATGGTGCACCAAGCATGTGTTCTACTGGACATGATAAAAACTACTTCATATTGATAGTGTTATCATTGATCTTGTTGTGGACATCTATTATGAATATTATTGATCATTTTAGAGTAGTTACGTGTTCCGTGGTTGGCGAGGACCGGATTGGGACCTACATGTGGAGTGCAGTTAGGAAAAGTAATTCATAGGTACTTGTCTTCTTCTTGACTCTTTCAAACAAATTTAAGAGTAGTGTTGCTCAAGGACGAGCAATATTCAAGCTTAGGGGAGTGATGTCTACACAAATTATCACTATTTGGATATCTAATTTGGTTTTCTTTGTCATTTGCTCTTAATTTAATATATTTTCACAATATTTAACAAAATTAGTATAAAATCAGTTGTGTATCGGTACTTATATTTTTACATGTATTTTACATGTATTTTATATATTATAATAATTATTTAATTTAATTTATTACTTATTTAATTGTAGATAATTATTATTTACTGGTGCAAAGTCGATACCACTGACATGAAACTCGGTGGTACCGCCATGGAATCAAAGTACAAAAAATATTATTGTTCCAAATTGTAAATAAACATGACTTTTATTGCAAAAATTGGTGGTACTGAATTCAAAGTCGGCAGTACCGACACATACTCTGACGGCTTGGATTACATGTGTTAAATCTAACACATATTTTTATGGAAAATAATATTTACGTATTTTCTCTCAACTTAAACATGTGTGACGGCTATAAAAGACACCATTATAAGTGGAATTTTATTCTTTATCAGAGGGGGATGACACGAGAGACAAAAGAAAAGATAAAAGGGGAGGAACCCTTCCTGATAGACTTTGAAGGCATTTTGGTGGTGGAAATAATGACAGAACAACTCTATCTCTTCCAGATCTCTGTTAATGCGTCGCAATGCACTTACAATCACTTAGATAATTATCTTAGAGTTTAATCCTTTTTTAACTTTCCGATTAAGGCTAGTATAGAAAGGGTCGATCCCACAGGACAACTTTATTAAGATTGTTAAATCTAAACCCAATTATTATTGAAGAACTTTGTTATTTGTTTTTGGTATTTTTCAGATTTGAAATAGAAAGTAAGAGTCGAGTTTTGGGGTTTGATATTAACACTAAGAAAAGAAATGCAAGAATGAAAATGCACTTAACAAGAATGTAAATTTGCCCTGTCATAAGGAAAATTAAGATTGTTGTTAGCACAAGAAAAATTATTATGAATGAAAAGACTAGGATTTAAAGGAAGCAAAACAAGTGGTGATTAAATCAAGAGATGGGAATCTAGGCTTTAGGAGTTTTCACCACCTTATCCTAGGCAAAAATAAACTAATCCTTAAAAATAACGAATTCGATGAAGGCAAGTGAATTAATAAAAATCCCCTAAAGATGAACTCCACATGAACCCATTGGTCATGGTGCTCATGTTTTCTAGTTTATCAACCTAAAAGAAGAAGATCCACAGTAATTTCAAAACTCCTATGCAATTGGATTTGTTGTTCTAAATCTGAACTTCCATGGTCATATCTATTCAGACTAACTTTTGATCAAACCAATTAATTACTTTGATTGATCAATTAGTTATCAAACCCAAAATCCATCTAGGATCATTTTTAAATAAAAGACGATAAAGCTATGGATAAGGGGTTATTTCCCTTGGCTCGATAGAGAACTGCTCACTCATGCTTGTGGAGAAGAGGGAGACAGAGGGAAGAAGAGTTCTATCCATAGTCTAGTCTTGCTAAAGGATAGTTCCTTAGGCTAGAGACAATAAAATGGCTGAGCTTAATCCCTTGCTCCAGTCCATAGAAGAGAAGAAGAAGAATAATTAAACTAGATCTAAATGAGAAAAGTAAGAACAATAATTGAAGGGAACACTTAGCTTGGAAAAACCAAACTTTATTGATGAAATGAACACAATAACATAAGAACGCAAGACAGATTGATCAGAAAACCCCTACAAAGATGATACAAAAGATAATGACTACCCCCTCCTTTTATAGAAGGAGGTGGTAGGCTGTCCAAAAAAGAAGGGGAAAAAGAGAGGGAGCTGTCCTTTTGAATTTTCTGGATCTGGTCAATAGAAATTTGATTGGATTTAATTGTCTTGACCATGTAACTATCTTCAATGCAGATTCCCGCAGCAGCGTTTTTGAATGTATTTAGCTCTTGTCAAAAGCATAAAAGCGGTCCAAATAATAGGATATTCGTTTAGCAAATTAAATTTATTTTCCAATGAATACTTATATACTCAATTTGGACTCTAGATTCAAGAGTTATGGCACTTTTGGTGACGGGTATACATTAGTTACATGACTGCTCAAAATTGTGCAATTATACTCCAAGAATATTTATCTCATTTCCTACAAAACCCAAGAAAATATAATTAAAATTCTACTTATTGAGAAAAATATAATATAATGTAATTAATTATAAAACTAAGAAAATAAATAACAAAACAATCCAAAAAAGATATCTAAAAGATGTGAATAAAAATGATGAAAACACATTTATCAAAATATCCCAGACTTGAATCGTTGCTTGTCCTCAAGCAAATTAGATTACAAGTAAACTCCAATTTATACTTCCAAAATGTCATCCTCACCTTAATAACATCACTATAGTCCTTTCCTCCAATTTTTGGCCAAGTGACCCAATCTCCTAGAACCACATAGCATAAAGTTGTATATTCCCTATCAAACAATTATCACATCTTGCTTAAAAAAATGAGATTTTGTAGAAAAATAGGCTTCATCTTACTTTCACTTTGACTCTCCCAATTTTTATTTTTATTTTTGTAAGTTTTGTGTACAAGAACAAGACAAAATTGGGGGGGGGGTGCGAAAATAGAGAAAGAAGTGATGAAAAAATATCGATCCCTCCTCTATTCGACTCGGGATATGAATTTGTGCAATTGTGGCTACATTGGTCACAATTTTATTTCATGTGCACTTTTGGCATCTTTTGATCGTACGCCCCTTTGTAGGGTATGGAGTTTTTATTTTGGGAAGCTTGCCACCCCGAACTTGATTTTTGTCTGGTGGTGATTCTTTACTTCTCTTTTTTAGAAGAAAAAAGTGGGAAGGAAGAGATGTTCATGTGTTTATAACTTCCAACATTTTTCATATATATTTATCAGAGAGTGTCATTGCTCTAGTTTGATTATCCTATAAATCACATCATATAAATTTTATAAAAAGATAATTCATTGCTTAACTATAGGAAAATATTATGCTTGGTTCTAATCAATTCCTAATGACTTTCCAACTATTCCAAGAAGTGATGTTATTTAGGGGTCCTAGGTGACACGGTGGTTTCAGACATGGCAATTTGTAATAAATTTTGTAAAAGGTTTTACTAAATTCAAGGGGGTAAAATGATAAACATCTATACAAACTGGCCAACTAGATAAAGGCCTTTTTTACAACTAAGGAAAAAAATTGACCGACTAGATAAAGAACATAAACTAAAAAAACTACATGAAAAATGATGAAAAGGGAAAATAAAGCAAATAAGGGAAAATATAGGGGTGGAATAGAATCATACCACCCGCATCCACCCTAGACTTAGATTTTTTTGCTTGTCTCGAGCAAAGTCAAACCTGAGATGGAGGGATGAAGATCATGGCAGTGGCGGTTAGTAAGATGGTGGAGGAGCGGAGGAGGAGGCATGGTTGTGGTAGTGACTTGGTTGATTTCCTTAGAACCACTCTATCATCTTTTCCTGTGTGTCTTGAAATGTATCCTGGATGGCTTGGCGTACATCAGTATACCAAGGACAAAATTGAAATCAAGACGGTTAGGTCCCCATGGTTTGACATATGGTGGAGAGTAGTCACATTGAATCTCATTTGTATAAGGATAATTATTATAAGGAGCATTATTTTTACTGAATTGCAGTTGTCCGATCGTATGTTGTCCGCTAATGTCAATGGGGGTTGGAATGAAGGGATGATAGTCGGAGTACCCATCCATGATTTTTGGTTGTACTGCTTGGGTAGTGATATGTAGTGGTGGCTCATAAGGTGTTAGACAATTATTATAGAGCGGTGCCTCAAAGGGAGAGGGAGGAGAGGAAATGGGTATGGTCATAGATGGGTCAGGGGGTTTTGGCAGGGGAATTTCTTGAGTGGTGATGTTGGTTGTTCCCACAATATTAATAGTGGGAGGGTAAATATCCATCTTGATAGGGCTGAATGGGGCAGTTTGAATAGCAACTAGATTGTTCACCAGAGAAATTTGGATTTTGGTCACATGTGGTGGTTCGGAATTAAGGAAACGTTGTTGCATCTTATTGAACTGGTCCATGCATTCAAGGAAATAGACTTCTTCCTCCTAGGTGCACTTCATGCTACCCCTAGAGGCTTGAAAATTTATGAACTTTGTTCCCACTCGTAGTGTGAATAGTCATGCCTCAACATCGATGAGGGCCCTGGCCGTGGCGAGGAATGGCCAATCAAAGATGAGGGGGTAGCGAGTGTCTTCTTTTATATCAAGAACCACAAAGTCACAAGGGATATAGAAATTCCTGACCTTGACTGGCACATCATCAATAATACCAAGAGGCTTGGTAATGGAAGAGTCTGCTAATTGAATACAGATCGGAGTGGGTCTAGCATCAATGAGACCAAAACTTCTACACATGCTCAAAGGGATGGTGGACACACTAGCTCCAAGATCAGCTAGGCCCGAATGGCTGGTAGAGTCATTGATAGAACAAGTGATCCCGAAAGATCCTGGGTCTTTGCATTTCTTTGGCATTTTACTTTGGATGATGTCTGATGTAGTTCTAGCCAATTTTACCATTTTAGATTCTTCGGTAGTGCGCTTACGGTTTAGAAGGGCTTTGAATATTTTTCCCATTCGGGCAGATCAGTCATAGCGTCTAAAAACGGAATGTTGATGCATAACTTTCTCATAATTTCCTTGTATTTGTTGAACCTAGAGTCTAATTGGGTATACTTTAGCCGACCGGCAAAAGGTACGCATGGCTTATATACATGACTCTTTTCTTGTGGGGAAGGTGATCTCAGTGCCTGAGGGACAACAATAGCCTCTTCGTCACCCCTTGGTCAAAATCTATAAGGGGAGAACTTCCTTCTTCTTCAGTGATAAGGCTGGATATGTTAGTAACAACCTTGAGTTGTTCTATATGCCTGGGGTTGGGTTCAGGCTGCCCAGCAAAGGTGCCAGCAGGAGGTTTCTGTTGGGCAAATAGGAGAGCAAACTGAGCGTCAGTTGCCTTTTGATGAGCTTGTTGAGCTATGATGATTTGTTCTGGGATGGCTATTCTTCCATCAATTGAGGGAGGAGAAGTTGGAATATTTTGCGGAGGTTGAGGATGTGGTGGTTGATTTAGATTTTAGGGCGGGAGATTCAAGTTTTGGAATTGATGTCCTTGGTATGGTGGTCGGTTTTGGTAGTTGCTTCTATGATTGCCTTGGTTCCCAAAATTTCTTTGATTGTTGTATGGGAAACTAGGTGGTGGTCGGTTATTGGATAGAGGATAGGGAGGCCTTTGTTGGGACTGGTGTTGGCTGGAATTTTCATCACCAGAAGCATTCCCATATTAAAAGCCAGGATGGTTCCTAGTTTGATTGGGATTGTAATAGCCTTGAACCGATATGGTATGAATTGATTTGAGGTCCTCTAATTATTGTCCCAATTCCAGTTGCATGGGGGTGTTAGAAAGGTATTGACAGTGGAGGGTGGTGTGATCGTATCCTTGGCAGATGCCACAAAGAGAATCTATAGATTTTATATGTTGAGGTAGCTCTCTATAGGCTCCTAAGGATGACTCTAAACGATCTTGTTTCAGAGCAATTAACTTACGACTTTCTGCTATGCTTTGGATATCAAAATCAACTTCAGCTTTAGCTATCTTAAGGACTACCCTAACTCCCTATCTAGCCCTTGTTTCGGAAGCACGTTTGACAACTGCCCATGCACTAATTAGGATTTGATGCATGAAATTTCCTCCAGATGAGGAATCAAGATTGTCAACACCATGATAAAAGATTTCAATAAGTTGGTCTTGGGAGATGTCATGATGGGGGCATTTTCTAAGCAAGTCTTTGAACCTTTCCCAAGCTTCACCTAAAAATTCACCTGGTGAAATAGAGAAGTGGGTGATTTGTCCCCTAATTTCATAAGTCAGAGAAGGGAGGGTAGAATTTTTCAAGAAATTTGTTTTGTAGGACTTCCCAAGTTGTAACTTGGTCCTCACTTTCCATGGTGTTGTACCAGCTACTGGCTTGGCCGGTGAGGGAGTATTTGAACAATCTAAGATGGATTGCATCTACTAAAACACATGGAAGTTTGTTCAAAGAATAAAGGTCAATGAATCTTTGGAGGTGGTCCTGGCAACTTTCTCCATTGTTTCCAGAAAAAGGGTTTGCTTGGATCATGGTAATCCATTGGGTTCGTATTTCAAATTGAGGGGCAAGGATGTCAGGAGGCACAATCAGATGTTGTGCATAGGTAGTTTTGGGAACAGAAAAATCTTTTAGTTTTTTTCACCTTTCGGCTTCCCTCCTATCGGCCTCGAAGGTTTCTTATTTAGCCATGTAGGTTGCTCACAAGGCGGCTTCTCTTTCCACTTACTCAGCTTGAATGAGCTGTCTTTAAGCTGCAAAGCTTGGTTGATCCTAAGGGTGACTTCTTCTTCATCCATTCTAATTCAATTTTGACGGTTTAGACGATGAAAGGTTCTATCTATTTCCGGATCAAACAATTGAAATTCAGCGTTCGAGCATCGCATGCACAAATAAACAGTAAATCGTGTACAGAAAAAATAGACCGCCGGAATGAAAACTCGACAAAAGGAGGACTAGCACGTCCGGAATGTTACTCAGAAGGCATAAAAAATAGAAAAAAAGTTTTTCAAAAGTTTTTGGGGTTTGAAAAAATAATCCGTTGTCCCCGACAATGACGCCAAAATTTTGATGCGTCGCAGTATACTTACAATCACTAAGATAATTATCTTAGAGTTTAATCCTTTTTTAACTTTTCGATTAAGGCTAGTATAGAAAGGGTCGATCCCACAGGACAACTTTATTAAGATTGTTAAATCTAAACCCAATTGTTTTTGAAAAACGTTGTTATTTTGTTTTTTATATTATTCAGATTTGGAACAGAAAGTAAAAGTCAGGTTTTGGGGGTTAATGATTAACACTAAGAAAAGAAATGTAGGAAAGAAAATGTACTTAACAAGAATGTAAATTTGCCCTGTCACAAGGAAAATTAAGTTTGTTTTTAGCACAAGAAAAACTATTATGAATGAAAAGACTAAGATTTAAAGGAAGCAAAACAAGTGGTGATTAAATCAAGAGATGAGAATCGAGGCATTAGGGGTTTCACCACCTTAGCCTAGCAAAATCGAACTAATCCTTAAAAACAACAGATTCAATGAAGGCAAGTGAATTAATAAAAATCCACTAAAGATGAACTCCACATGAGCCCATTGGTCTTAGTGCTCATCTTTTCTAGTTTATCAACCAAAAAGAAGAAGATCCACGGTCGTTTCTATAACATCCCTGACCTGGGTTATAAACTAACCCTAGGTGTTTTGCCTAAATATGTAATTAAACCTTAGTGATTATCTTTTGGCATGTAACTAAGTTCCTAAAGGAACATATACTTTCAATTTTGTCCTTTTTAAACAAAGTTGTAGTATTGTTTGGTTATACAGGGACCTTTGTGCAAATTACCCAGTCAAGGGGTTAACTTGCAAAATTACACAGGTTGAGATGTTCCTCTGATGATGAGTCATCATATGAGTGAATATGATGAGGTAAGGTGGATTTCCCAAGCTTGAGCTCCAAGATGCAGCTTGTGGAATGATCCTTGTGCTTAAAAACCTTATTTTGGTGTAAAGTGCAATTTACCCAAAATGTGGGGTGAAACTTATAAAATACACCATCTTGAACATCTTTTATGACTTTTGACATCATTTAAACTAATAATGATGAAGGGGGCACTTCCTTTGAATAATCATATAATAAGGAACACCTTTGTAATTAAATCATCAAGATGTAAGTAAGGAGACCCTTATGTACATATGTACCTTAGTGATAAGTTGACCTTCCTTGCCTTTAGTTCTTGGTTTTAGAAGGAGTTTTACCTTAGAAAAGAAGAGGAGGGACGTGCCTAAAAGAAAGGAAGGACCTAGTTGTGAAAAGGAGGAGTAAGTTGTCCTTATGATGAAAATAACCCCAAAGGTACTTATACCCCTTTCCTCTGCAATCAAAGGCAACATTTTCCTTTCAATCTTCACTTATCTCTTGCTGTGGCCGACTAAGGAAGGAGCTCAGGAGCTCAAGGAAATGACCAACCTGTTCTAAGGTAAGAGAACACCACCTTCTAGCTTGGATTCATGGAGGAAATCATGTTACAAGGTTGGTTTGCTAGTTTTCTTACTTAGCTTTCTCGTTCTAGCCATCTTTTCCCAACCTTTCCTTGGAGAAACACCCTTGTCCGACCTGTGGAGCTCAAGACACCATTAAAGACTTGAAGCTTGGAAGCTTGGAGCTCAAGGAACGACCTTAAGGCGGGTTTTATAACTCTAAACCTTTTGCTTTCTTATGCATATCTTTGTATTTGCAAAAGTAGCTTGTTCTTCTTTTCCCCATCTTTCCTTGCTTTCCTGCAACTAAAACCACGAAGAAAATACCTTAATCTGGAGGTAGAAGAATATGGGCGTGATTACCAAAGTTACTTTATCAAACGGTCCTGTTCCCCCCCCCCCCCCGACCAAACGTTTGAAGGGCAAACAGGTTCACAAGGTCGGTTGGAGAAAATGGGTTCAACCCGTTTGAGGGTGTTGACCAAGCGTTGACCGTTTGGGATTTCTGTTCACAATTATGTAGGATAATGACCCACAAAATTTGAGGGGTTAAATCCAAAGGAATCGTAGGTTGAAGGCCAATCAATTAGGAAATAGAATTGAATTAAGTACTGATTTTCCAAACTAATTAACTTGAACTTTTGGGCAAACGGGTTCCAACCCGTTTGAGTGAGTTGACCAAGCATTGACTGTTTGGGATACCTGTTCATAATGTATTGAGTTTCATTCCTACAAAGAATTGTAATCTAATTCCTAACCAATTAAGAGTTGAAGACACTTCAATAACCTAACCCTAATCGGGTGAAAGTTGTTGATTCCAATATAGATCTTGTTGAGTTTTGGGTTGAAGGACCCAAACGGGTTCCAACCCATTTGGGGGTTCATCCAAACGATCTCACACTCATTTCGTGACACCCCAAGATCGTTTGGAGGTCTACGGTTAAAGAAATTTGATGGTTTGAGGGTCCAATTACAAGATGATTGATAATTGATGAAAAGTGCTGATTTTTAATTTAATTAGGGCTCAACCCTTATCAAATCATTTTGGTTTTTGGTCAAACTTTGGGAAAACGGTCTCAAGATTGTTTGGAGGACATCCAAATAATCTCAAGACCGTTTGGGACAAGTTTGGGCCCAATTGGAGTTCAATTGATGGGTTTAATTACACTTTGTTTCACATTATTGAAAATTGATGATTAGCCGATTGGAAACCCTAATTGAGTTAGACTTAACCCTAATTGGCTTTCAATTGAGGGTCACATTGGAGTCCAATTGATTGAGGCTCATCCTAATTGACTCAATTTGTAAGTGGTTAACATGGCTTTGGCCAATTAAAGGCTTCAACATAGGAAACCCTATTCAAATATAACCTATGTGTCACCTTTATGTTCATGCGGTTTGAACCCAAGTTGGTCCACACTCGTTTGAGTCCAAACGAGTCCACACTCGTTTAAGCCCAAACGAGTCCACACTCGTTTGATCTCAAATGGGTTCACACTCGTTTGATCTCAAACGGGTTCACACTCGTTTGATCTCAAACGGGTTCACACTCGTTTGATCTCAAATGGGTTCACACTCGTTTGAACTCAAATGGGTTCACACCCGTTTAGACTCAAGTGGGTCCACACCCGTTTAAGGTCAAGTGGGTCCACACTCGTTTAAGGCTCAAATGGGTCCAAGGTCGTTTGAAGTTAAACGAGTTCAAGGTCGTTTAAGAATCAAATGGGTTGAAGGTTGAAGGTTAAACCCTAAACCAATTGGAGACCTTCAAGGTTGATTATACTTAATCACTTGAAAGTGTAAAAGGTTCAATGATGATCTAATCTAAACCCTAATGGTAACCTAAGATGTTAAGGGACTAAGTGAATAATGAATTGACCCATGATGATGGTCAATGGGTAAATTACCAAAATGCCCCTGAAAGGTTCAATTGGGTGATACCTTGTTTTAATCAAACCCTAATCACATGATAGTGATGAGTTGACTTGTGTTAATCAATGAGGACTTAACCCAACCTAATATAGAGTGGTGTAATCACTATCTACTAGTTAGAGGAGAGAGAAAGTACCAATTATAATGGAAACTCAAGTAAAATACCTTCAATATACATGAATGTGCAAGTTTAGGTATGATCCACTTATGTGAGATCATGGAAACCCTAATTATGATAATTGATGAATCTTAATCTTATCTGAGGTCTTTAATGATGATGTTTCTCATACATGGGGATGTTATGAGATCATTTCACCATGAGGTGAATAGTAAACCCTAATTCTAGGGTGATGACATGTAATGTGAATAGTAAACCCTAATTGATGAAAATCAGGGAAACCTAGCTCTTGTATGAGTAGGGAGATACAACTTCTTTAAATGAGTTATTTACTGTTAACAGTTGATTTAACCATGCAAGTTCCTATATGAGGATAATCATATCCAGGTATGGATGATGATACTATATTCATTAAAAGCATGTTGTTAGCTTTATGAATAGTGACATATATCCTGATGCCTTGTTAATAGCATCTTATGAGATTGATAGGTTGTGAGAGCCATGAATACCATCAAGGTCATGCTTTAAGAGATGACTTGTGATGAGAGTATTGAGAAATGATAATTGATGAGAGTTAGGCTTGTTACATTTAGTATTCTTCCTTCATAGCTGCTATGCTAATGATTAATGTTTGAGAACTTGTATGATGATAAAAGAATACTAAATTGTACCTAACTAATCAAGTATAATCATACCATGTAGAGCCATGATCATAGATCCATCATAGTCAAAAGTTATATGATGGTGAAACAGGTTTTCCTAAGGGAACTCCTGGAGCACATACTTTTGAGTATGTGGGGTATATGGATGTGTAAAACCTTACATCCTAGTGTAGAAATTGATGTAGATGTATCTTAATCTATCAATCCTTCACTATGTGTTTATGCCGGGGTGATGTAACACTAATCTCCCGAGGAAGTCTTTTATACCGCATCGATGAGAGATAAACAAGAAATCTTTCGATGGCGAAGAGAGTACAGAATGCCACTGTGACTCTAATAGCGAAGTACCAGAATACCCTGGTAAGCTATAGAAGCAGAGACACTAGATGTCCTGCATGTTGATCCTCATACTGACTGAGGAAGATGAGGTCATAAGAATCCGACTCTTTTGATGACCTATGTATGATACCGATGCGACTTAATAGTGATCGGTTGGAGTATGAGCGGTATACCTCATCTCCGCAGGGCATAATGATGTTTGTAAAACATAATCAACCGCGTAGCATATATGCTTAGATTGAACTACGAGATACATTGGTTGAAGATACATTACTTAGTATACATGTTTTTCATATTCCTTAAATGTTGTTGTTCTAATTGATAACAATCTGTTGCTGATTACCTTAGAGCTTTTATTGCCTATGTTATTCTTGGTTGCTATAATAAAGCTTCTGGCGGAGAGTTATAACTCTCGCTGGGACAATTATTTAAAATTGTCTCACCCCGTAGATTTCAACTTTTTAGGTGGTCGTCGAGGACGAAGGAACAAATCTGCAGGTGATCAGAATCAGCAGCAGCAACACCAGGAGCAGCAGTGAATCTCAGGTGGAGATACTGATTGCTGAGTCATGTAGTTAGATGGTCTTATGTTGTCTCTGTACTCTCAGGTCCTTGGAGTCTTTTGGTCTGAGATTTTGTGTTTTAAATCTTGAGATTTTGTATCTGGCTGTATATAATCACTCATGAAGTGGTCTAACAGAGATGTAATCTGTTTACCTTGTTTCTTATAAAAGGAGTTTCATGATTTCAAGATCTTGTCTCAAAACATTTTAATTTCCGGTGAGTTTCGTATTCCGCTGTGAATCGAATCGCTTCCGCTGAGTTTAATCGTGTTTATCTCGGGTTTTGGAGATCAGAGCCCACAATTAAGTGGTATCAGAGCTCTAGGTTCGCTGAGTCTACAGAGACATAGGACTTAGAGTGTCAAGTCTATCCTTAGTACTTATTTCTTATCTAATAGAGTCTTCTGCTCCTCAGGAGAAGAAGATAATTAAGGATGTCTGGACCACAGGAGGAGTACGAGGCCGAAAGTAGTGTTGCTGCACCTCGATAAGGTGCAAGGAACCTAGAAATAGAGCAACCTGTACCTGAGCCACCCAGAGAATCACCTCAGTTTGACCCAGCTGACATGGGAAACCCAGCTGTTCAAACTATGTTCGGGCAGTTTATGACTGCTATGACACACATCACCGATAGGATGCCCATGCCTGCACCTAGGGCACATGCCCAGCCTGAAGGACAAGGTATCGGTAAGACGTTTGAGCGACTTCGTCATGTCGGAGCAACCGAATACTTTGGAACAGCTGATCCTGCAGATGTCGATCTGTGGTTAACCGAGTTGGAGAAAGCTTTTAGAATCCTCAACATCCCAGAAGCTCAGAAGGTTAGACATGCTGTCTATCTTCTCAAGGGAAGTGCTGGTCACTGGTGGACCATGGAAGAGCAGAAGAGGCCTGGAGTGGAGATCTCGTGGGAAGATTTTCGTCGGGAATTTATCAATAGATATTTTCCAAAAACCTTCCTAGACGAGAAGATCTCTCAGTTTGAGAGATTGAGGCAAGGCATGATGAACATTAGCGAGTATGAAGCTAAGTTTATGGAGTTATTGCGGTTTTGTCCACACATGGCTGCCACAGAAGAAGAAAGAATCAGAAGGTTCGAGAAGGGTTTAAACGCTGACTTGACTACTCATGTGTCTGCCCTAGAGAATCGGGAGAGGTTTGCTACCTTCATTGAGTCAGTCTGAAGGATAGAGAAATCCGTAGTCGAGAAGAGAGAAACCCATAAAAGATATCTGCAGTTCCAGGGTTTTTCATCTAGAGACTTTAAGAAACCTAGATTCTCTGCACCTCCACCTCCACCACCCAGATCTAATTTTCAGACTCAGTGGTCACCAAGTAGAGGTAGAGGACGGAGTTTACCGCTACAAGAGACTCGCAGTTCAGCATCAATGTCAGTCACAGGACCACCTAGACCACAACAACTGGAGAGGAACTGCTACAACTGTGGGAAGGTGGGACACTTGATGAAGGACTACAGGTCTAGGCCTGTCAATGTGACATAGCCCCAGAGACAGAATCAATAGGGATCACAGAGAAGGCAGTCTCAAGGAGCAGCTAGAGGACGTGGACAAGCGTCTCAGGTTGGATCATCAGCACCAACTCAACCTCAAGAGACAGTGAGGTTCTATGCTATGAACCCACCAGATGCAGTGGTCAATCCACGGGTTGTGGAAGGTCATATGGAACTTTTATATTCTGATATGTCTAAATCCTGCGTTGTATTTGTTTTGATTGACCCAGGTGCTACGCACTCCTTTATCACTCGAAGGGTGATTCATAACTGCAATATTACAGTCAGTCATAGGACATATAGTTTGTTGCTTGAGACTCCGTTGAGAGGGTCTGCTGTGTTGCAGGAGGTATGCTCTCCCTATAACCTCTTCCTTTCTAACCATCGCATTCAAGTGGATCTTATACCACTTGAGATGCAAGGATTTGATATAATTCTTGGGATGGATACCTTGGAAAGGTATAGGGTTGTCTTGGATTGTGAATCCAAGCAGGCTGTGTTTGTTGATGAAAGCAACACATGGATCTTTCAAGGAGAGAGAAAGATTCTACCCACCTGTCTTGTGTCAGCGATGGTTGCTGATAAGTTGATGAGACAAGGATGTTATGCATTCTTGGCCCATGTGGTAGATACTACCATGGAGAGTCCTAACCCTGCTGAAGTTCCTGTAGTTAGGGAATTTGAAGATGTATTTCCTGAAGAACTTCCAAGTGTGCCACCGCCTCGGGAAATTGATTTTGAAATCAATTTGATCCCAGATACACAACCTATAGCCCAGACACCGTATAGGATGGCGCCTGCTGAGATGGCAGAACTCAAGAAGCAGCTTCAAGAGTTGCTTGAGAAGGGTTTCATCCGACCGAGCACTTCACCCTGGGGTGCTCCAGTTTTGTTTGTTAAAAAGAAAGATGGGTCAATGCGGTTGTGCATTGATTACAGACAACTAAATAAAGTAACGATAAAGAATAAGTACCCGTTGCCGGAAGTATCTTTTCTTGGACATGTGATATCTGCCTCGGGTATTCGTGTTGACCCTACAAAGGTATAATCTGTTCTACAGTGGGAACAACCGAAGACACCAACGGAGATTCGAAGTTTCTTGGGATTAGCTGGTTATTATCGAAGGTTTATTAAGAATTTCAGTTCTATAGCCTTACCCTTAACCAAGTTAACCCGGAAAGATGTTCCTTTTACCTGGAGTGATAAGTGTCAACAGTCTTTTCAGCTATTAAAGGAGAGGTTGACAAGTGCACCTGTGCTTGTGTTACCTGAGCAAGGAAAAGGATACATAATTTTCTCTGATGCCTCCAAGAATGGACTCAGATGCGTGTTTATGCAGGATAATCAAGTGATTTCTTTTGCTTTACGACAGCTTAAGAAACACGAAGAGAATTATCCGACACACGATCTGGAGTTAGCTACTGTGGTTCATGCCCTGACAATCTGGAGACATTATCTCTACGGAGAGACATTCCATATTTTCACATATCACAAAAATCTTAAGTATATCTTCTCTCAGCATGAGCTTAACATGAGGCAACGTCGCTGGATGGAGTTAATCAAGGATTATGATTGTACAATAGATTACCATCCAGGAAAGGCCAATGTAGTTGCAGATGCCTTGAGTAGGAAATCAGCAACATCATCCTCTGATAGGGCACAATTAAACTCTTTAGTATGCCCTAGGAGAGATATGCTTATCTCCTTAAGGCAAGACAATGTACAGATGAAGGCGTCATGGATTACCGGGTTGTTGGCTGAGATGCATATCAAACCCACCCTAAGAGAGCAGATTAAGGAGGCACAACAAGTTGATGTTGCAGTTCAGCAGATCAGATCTGAGCATGGTGATAAGAAGTGAGAAGGTTTTCATGAATCAGATGATCAAGTGGCATGCTATCATGGGAGGATGATAGTACCAGATGTAGATAACCTGAGAAAGTTAGTCCTGGAAGAAGCTCATTCTTCAATGTATGCTATGCATCCAGGAAGCACCAAGATGTATCGAAACTTAAAAGATATGTATTGGTGGCCTGGGATGAAAAAGGACGTAGCTGAGTTTATTCTGAGGTGTCCAGTGTGTCAGCAAGTTAAAGCTGAACACCAAAAGCCTACAGGAACAATGCAACCTTTACCCATACCACAGTGGAAGTGGGATCATGTAACCATGGACTTTGTTGTTGGTCTACCTAGAACAAACCAAGGGCATGATTCCATTTGGGTAATTGTTGATAGGTTGACTAAGACAGCGCATTTATTACCTGTCAAAACAACCTATTCTGCTGAAAGGTTATCCCAGTTCTATGTTCAAGAGATAGTGCGTTTGCACGGAGTTCCTGTCACCATAGTTTCTGACAGAGGTCCTCAGTTCACAAGTCATTTTTGGGAACAGCTACATAGGGCACTAGGCACCCAGTTAAGGTTTAGTACAACCTTTCATCCATAGACGGATGGACAGTTAGAAAGGACTATACAGACCTTAGAAGATCTGTTGAGAGCATGTGTTCTCCAGTTCATAGGAAGTTGGGATCTGCACCTAAGCTTGATAGAGTTTGCCTATAACAATAACTATCAACATAGTATTGATATGGCACCTTATGAAGCCTTGTATGGCAGACGTTGTAGATCACCCTTATGCTGGTATGAGATTGGTGAACATCAATTGTTAGGTCCTGATCTTGTGCAGCAGACTACGGAAAAGATTAAAGTAATACAACAACAAATTAAGACTGCACAAGATAGGCAAAAATCTTATGCTGACAAGCGTCGTAGACCGTTAGAGTTCCAGGTTGGAGACAGAGTGTATCTCAAGGTCTCGCCTTGGAAAGGAGTCCTTCGCTTTGGAAGGAAAGGGAAGTTAGCTCCTAGATTTATGGGACCTTATCCAATCATTGAATGGGTTGGAAAAGTAGCCTATAGACTAGAGTTACCACCAGAGTTGCAGAGGCTACACCCTGTGTTTCACATTTCTATGTTAAGGAAATGTCATCCTGATACCGAGTCAGTTCTACAACCTATGGAAGTAGAATTGTATGATGATATAACTTATGAGGAAGGACCAGTGTCAATCCTTGACAATAGAATTAAAAAGTTAAAGAAGAAAGATATAAACCTTGTGAAAGTCCTCTGGAACCACCATGGTGTTGAAGAAGCCACTTGGGAACTAGAGGATGAGATGAGAAGGAAGTACCCTGCTCTTTTCTCCTAATACGTTTTGTCGATTTCGGGGACGAAATCCTTGTAAGGGGTGGATAATTTGTAACATCCCTGACCTGGGTTATAAACTAACCCTAGGTGTTTTGCCTAAATATGTAATTAAACCCTGGTGATTATCTTTTGGCATGTAACTAAGTTCCTAAAGGAACATATACTTTCAATTTTGTCCTTTTTAAACAAAGTTGTAGTATTGTTTGGTTATACAGGGACCTTTGTGCAAATTACCCATTGAAGGGGTTAACTTGCAAAATTACACAGGTTGAGATGTTCCTCTGATGATGAGTCATCATATGAGTGAAAATGATGAGGTAAGGTGGATTTCCCAAGCTTGAGCACCAAGATGCAGCTTGTGGAATGATCCTTGTGATTAAAAACCTTATTTTGGTGTAAAGTGCAATTTACCCAAAATGTGGGGTGAAACTTATAAAATACACCATCTTGAACATCTTTTATGACTTTTGACATCATTTAAACTAATAATGATGAAGGGGGCACTTCCTTTGAATAATCATATAATAAGGAACACCTTTGTAATTAAATCATCAAGATGTAAGTAAGGAGACCCTTATGTACATATGTACCTTAGTGATAAGTTGACCTTCCTTGCCTTTAGTTCTTGGTTTTAGAAGGAGTTTTACCTTAGAAAAGAATAGGAGGGACGTGCCTAAAAGAAAGGAAGGACCTAGTTGTGAAAAGGAGGAGTAAGTTGTCCTTATGATGAAAATAACCCCAAAGGTACTTATACCCCTTTCCTTTGCAATCAAAGGCAACGTTTTCCTTTCACTCTTCACTTATCTCTTGCTGTGGCCGACTAAGGAAGGAGCTCAGGAGCTCAAGGAAATGACCAACCTGTTCTAAGGTAAGAGAACACCACCTTCTAGCTTGGATTCATGGAGGAAATCATGTTACAAGGTTGGTTTGCTAGTTTTCTTACTTAGCTTTCTCATTCTAGCCATCTTTTCCCAACCTTTCCTTGGAGAAACACCCTTGGCCTGTGGAGCTCAAGACACCATTAAAGACTTGAAGCTTGGAAGCTTGGAGCTCAAGGAACGACCTTAAGGCGGGTTTTATAACTCTAAACCTTTTGCTTTCTAATGCATATCTTTGTATTTGCAAAAGTAGCTTGTTCTTCTTTTCCCCATCTTTCCTTGCTTTCCTGCAACTAAAACCACGAAGAACATACCTTAATATGGAGGTAGAAGAAGATGAGCTTGATTACCAAAGTTACTTTATCAAATGGTCCTGTTCCCCCCCCCCCCTGACCAAACCGTTTGAAGGGCAAACGGGTTCACAAGGTCGGTTGGAGCAAACGGGTTCAACCCATTTGAGGGCGTTGACCGTTTAGGATTTATGTTCACAATTATGTAGGCTAATGACCCACCAAATTTGAGGGGTTAACTCCAAAGGAATCGTATGTTGAAGGCCAATCAATTAGGCAATAGAATTGAATTAAGTACTGATTTTCCAAACTAATTAACTTGAACTTTTGGGCAAACGGGTTCCAACCCGTTTGAGTGAGATGACCAAGCATTGACCGTTTGGGATACCTGTTCATAATGTATTGAATTTCATTCCTACAAAGAATTGTAATCTAATTCCTAACCAATTAAGAGTTGAAGACACTTCAATAACCTAACCCTAATCGGGTGAAAGTTGTTGATTCCAATATAGATCTTGTTGAGTTTTGGGTTGAAGGACCCAAACGGGTTCCAACCCATTTGGGGGTTCATCCAAACGATCTCACACTCGTTTAGTGACACCCCAAGATCGTTTGGAGGTCTAGGGTTAAACAAATTTGATGGTTTGAGGGTCCAATTACAAGATGATTGATAATTGATGAAAAGTGCTGATTTTTAATTTAATTAGGGCTCAACCCTTATCAAATCATTTTGGTTTTTGGTCAAACTTTGGGCAAACGGTCTCAAGATCGTTTGGAGGACATCCAAACGATCTCAAGACCGGTTGGGCCATGTTTGGGCCCAATTGGAGTTCAATTTATGGGTTCAATTACACTTTGTTTCACATTATTGAAAATTGATGATTAGCCGATTGGAAACCCTAATTGAGTTAGACTTAACCCTAATTGGCTTTCAATTGAGGGTCACATTGGAGTCCAATTGATTGAGGCTCATCCTAATTGACTCAATTTGTAAGTGGTTAACATGGCTTTGGCCAATTAAAGGCTTCAACATAGGAAACCCTATTCAAATATAACCTATGTGTCACCTTTATGTTCATGCGGTTTGAACCCAAGTTGGTCCACACTCATTTGAGTCCAAACGAGTCCACACTCGTTTAAGAACAAACGAGTCCACACTCGTTTGATCTCAAATGGGTTCACACTCGTTTGATCTCAAATGGGTTCACACTCGTTTGATCTCAAACGGGTTCACACTCGTTTGATCTCAAACGGGTTCACACTCGTTTGATCTCAAACGGGTTCACACTCGTTTGAACTCAAATGGGTTCACACCCGTTTAGACTCAAGTGGGTCCACACCCGTTTAAGGTCAAGTGGGTCCACACTCGTTTAAGGCTCAAATGGGTCCAAGGTCGTTTGAGGTTAAATGAGTTCAAGGTCGTTTAAGAATCAAATGGGTTGAAGGTTGAAGGTTGAAGATTAAACCCTAAACCAATTGGAGACCTTCAAGGTTGATTATACTTAATCACTTGAAAGTGTAAAAGGTTCAATGATGATCTAATCTAAACCCTAATGGTAACCTAAGATGTTAAGGAACTAAGTGGATAATGAATTGACCCATGATGATGGTCAATGGGTAAATTACCAAAATGCCCCTGAAAGGTTCAATTGGGTGATACCTTGTTATAATCAAACCCTAATCACATGATAGTGATGAGTTGACTTGTGTTAATCAATGAGGACTTAACCCAACCTAATCTAGAGTGGTGTAATCACTATCTACTAGTTAGAGGAGAGAGAAAGTACCAATTATAATGGAAACTCAAGTAAAATACCTTCAATATACATGAATGTGCAAGTTTAGGTATGATCCACTTATGTGAGATCATGGAAACCCTAATTATGATAATTGATGAATCTTAATCTTATCTGAGGTCTTTAATGATGATGTTTCTCATACATGGGGATGTTATGAGATCATTTCACCATGAGGTGAATAGTAAACCCTTATTCTAGGGTGATGACATGTAATGTGAATAGTAAACCCTAATTGATGAAAATCAGGGAAACCTAGCTCTTGTATGAGTAGGGAGATACAACTTCTTTAAATGAGTTATTTATTGTTAACAGTTGATTTAACCATGCAGGTTCCTATATGAGGATAATCATATCCAGGTATGGATGATGATACTATATTCATTAAAAGCATGTTGTTAGCTTTATGAATAGTGACATATATCCTGATGCCTTGTTAATAGCATCTTATGAGATTGATAGGCTGTGAGAGCCATGAATACCATCAAGGTCATGATTTAAGAGATGACTTGTGATGAGAGTATTGAGAAATGATAATTGATGAGAGTTAGGCTGGTTACATTTAGTATTCTTCCTTCATAGCTGCTATGCTAATGATTAATGTTTGAGAACTTGTATGATGATAAAAGAATACTAAATTGTACCTAACTAATCAAGTATAATCATACCATGTAGAGCCCTGATCATAGATCCATCATAGTCAAAAGTTATATGATGGTGAAACATGTTTTCCTAAGGGAACTCCTGGAGCACATACTTTTGAGTATGTGGGGTATATGGATGTGTAAAACCTTACATCCTAGTGTAGGAATTGATGTAGATGTATCTTAATCCATTAATCCTTCACTATGTGTTTATGTCGGGGTGATGTAACACTAATCTCCCGAGGAAGTCTTTTATACCGCATCGATGAGAGATAAACAAGAAATCTTTCGATGGCGAAGAGAGTATAGAATGCCACTGTGACTCTAATAGCGAAGTACCAGAATACCCTGGTAAGCTATAGAAGCAGAGACACTAGATGTCCTGCATGTTGATCCTCATACTGACTGAGGAAGATGAGGTCATAAGAATCCGGCTCTTTTGATGACCTATGTATGATACCGACGCGACTTAATAGTGATGGGTTGGAGTATGAGCGATATACCTCATCTCCGCAGGGCATAATGATGTTTGTAAAACATAATCAACCGCGTAGCATATCTGCTTAGATTGAACTACGAGATACATTGGTTGAAGATATATTACTTAGTATACATGTTTTTCATATTCCTTAAATGTTGTTGTTCTAATTGATAACAATCTGTTGCTGATTACCTTAGAGCTTTTATTGCCTATGTTATTCTTGGTTGCTATAATAAAGCTTCTGGCGGAGAGTTATAACTCTCGCTGGGACAATTATTTAAAATTGTCTCACCCCGTAGATTTCAACTTTTTAGGTGGTCATCGAGGATAAAGGAACAAATCTGCAGGTGATCAGAATCAGCAGCTGCAGCACCAGGAGCAGCAGTGAATCTCAGGTGGAGATACTGACGGCTGAGTCATGTAGTTAGATGGTCTTATGTTGTCTCTGTACTCTCAGGTCCTTGGAGTCTTTTGGTCTGAGATTTTGGGTTTTAAATCTTGAGATTTTGTATCTGGATGTATATAATCACTCATGAAGTGATCTAACAGAGATGTAATCTGTTTACCTTGTTTCTTATAAAAGGAGTTTCATGATTTCAAGATCTTGTCTCAAAAAGTTTTAATTTCCGGTGAGTTTCGTATTCCACTGTTAATCGAATCGCTTCCGCTGAGTTTAATCGTGTTTATCTCGGGTTTTGGAGATCAGAGCCCACAGTTTCAAAACTCCTATGTGGTTGGGTTTGTTGTTCTAAATCCGAACTTCCACGGTCATATCCATTTAGATTAACTTTTGATCAAACCAATTAATTACTTTGATAGATCAAACAGTTATCAAATCCAAAAGCCATCTAGGATCGTTTTTAAGGAAAAGTCGATAAAGCCATAGATAAGGGGTTATTCCACTTGGCTCAATAGAGAACTACTCACTCATGCTTGTGGAGAAGAGGGAGACGGAGGGAAGAAGAGTTCTAGCCATAGTCTAGTCTTACTAAAGGATAGTTCCTTAGGCTAGAGACAATAAAATGGCTGATGCTTAATCCCTTGCTCCAGTCCACACAAGAGAAGAATAATTAAATTAGATCTAAATGTGCAAAGTAAGAATAATAATTGAAGGGAACACTTAGCTTGCAAAAACTAAACTTTATTGATGAATAGAACACAATAACATAAGAACGCAAGAAAGATTGCTCAGAAATCACGTACAAAGATGATACAAAAGATGATGAATCCCTCCTCCTTTTATAGGAGAAGGAGGGGGTAGGCTGCTAAAAAAAGAGGGGGGGGGGAAGAGAGGGAGCCATCTTTTTGAATTTTCTAGATATGGTGAATAGAAATTTGATTGACTTTAATTGTCTTGACCATGTAACTGTCTTCAATGCAGATTCCCACAACAGTATTTTCGAATGTATTTCTCTCCCGTCAAAAGCATAAAAGCGTTCGAAATATTAGGATATTCGTTTAGGAAATTAAATTTCCTTTCCAATGAATATTTGTGCACTCAATTTGGACTCTAGATGCAAGATTTATGGCATTTTTGGTGACGGATATACATTAATTATAGGACTGCTGCAAATTGTGCAATTATACTCCAAGAATATTTATCCCATTTCCTACAAAACCTAAGAAAATATAATTGAAATTCTACTTATTGATAAAAATATAATATAATGCAATAAGAAAATAAATAATAAAACAATCCTAACAAGATATCTAAAAGATGTAAATAAAAATGATAAAAACACATTTATCAATCTCCTCCTTAACCCCTTATCCTATTTCCAGTATCTCAAAATATATGTTTTGCATATTTTTAATCTACTGTGGTATCATATCTCGCGTATATGGCTAGTCTTTCATCTTTAAGACCTTAGAGTATCCCACTGTAATTTATTGTATTGGATTGCATCTATTTATGGACGATAATTATTATTGAAAGTTTTTATGTAAATTTGATTTGTTTGTTGTGTGCATGATTGATCACCATGATCATAATATTAGGTAGGTAATTGCTGTGAAAGTGGAATTAATCTACTGGATGCATTTATATAATCATTGTTGATATCGTGCTTCAATAGTGGGTTTAAGACGGTGAGGGAGAGAATCGAGAGATCATTCTTGATCATCGTCTCTACTACTTAAATGCTACGAGAGCGGGTTTTGAACTTGAGAGGATAGTGTGTTATGCTACGAGAGCGGGTGACACAATATATAGATTTCCAAACTTAATAGATAATAACTAGTTCATAAATTGGATGCATATCTGGTATAATAGTTACATTGTGGTGAAACCCGTGATTCTAATGATTTCCATCCATTTGATTTACAACAATTAATTACTTTCTTAGTTTAAATTTAGTTAATCTTAGTTGTAAAAATAAATTCACTCTTGTCTTTGACTTAGCTGATCAAACCTAATTAGTAGTAGTCTTTAACCTCACAACTCCTTGTGTTTGATAAATCGGGACTCATAATCCCATTTTACTTTGACACATACACTTGTGTATTACACACATTATATGCATGTCAAAACCCTCAACATCTGAAGATTTTCCCCCCGATCCTGACTTTGCCTTACTCAGGACGAGGAAAAGTTTGAAGTTCAGGGTGGGGGCATAGGGTATGATTCAAAACATTTCACTTCTTTCTTTTTCTTTTCCATATTTTATTTGCATCAATCTTGTTTTCTGTTTTTTTTTCAATATCTTGTGTGAGTTGTGACCTTTATCTAGTCAGTCACTTTGATGTATGTTAAAAATAGAGAATATATGAATGAACGATTCCCTTTTCTTTTTCTCGAGCTAACCCATGCAAAAGGAGTTTTTAAGGAATAAACATGTTTTGAACAATTCTGGGCCCCAATGACAACAACTAAACATCCCTCCACCTTGGGAGTGATGATAAGCAGATGGAATCCAAAAGTTCAAGCCACATGTGTCTCCAACAAGACTTGCAAAAATATTCATGAATACTCCTATACCCTACATTAACTAAATTAGTTGATATAATATGATGATCTGACTCTAATGTAGCAATAAAAGGGAGAAGGACAAGTCAACATCTTGATCTCATTCTTCTTCCATCACCTCTTACCTTTTCATAATCCACAAAAAAATGAAATTCCCACTATATGTCAAATCCCAAGTCCGGAATGACATCCCTTCCATGAATACTCTCTCTTTTTTATTTTCATCCATAGGAATGTATGAATAAAAGAGGCCAATGAGCCCAAATGAAAACATGCAGTCAATGTAACCGTAAAAAAATAAAAAGTCTCGAGTCAAGTCGAGGAGAGACGAATAAAATAACATAAGCACAAAAAAGGTCTCAAGTCAAATAGAGGAGAGATCAGGGAATAATATTCATGCCATGTCTTTATCTACCTTTCGTCTAGTTTTCATACCCAAGGGACTTATCAAAATTATCCTCGAAACAACCAAATAGCCCTGACTTGTGCTTACTTCTTCTTGCATGGACAGATCAGGGGTATTTCATAGGTTCTGGGGTCTAGAGAATAGAGGAACACGTCCTAGTTTGGGGATATCCAAATGTGACTATGTGACCCCCAAGGATTAGGGTCGCTTCATCGTGATAAGTGGAAAGGGGACCATAAGGTTTCTCAATCTGGGAGAGGAAGGTCTTGAACTTAGTATCAATTTTTGATTTCCTTTTTATTTTGCTTTACTCAAGATGGGCAAAGGATTAAGTTTGGGGTAGTTTGATGAGTATATTATACCAATTTTTACATGTTGTTTTACTCACTTTTTAGGGGCTATTTTGTTTCTATTTCCTAGTTCTAAATTTATATTCAATTAAATGTAATAATTTTCCCTATTCCAAACTTTTATGCATTTTCACATATATTTTGCGCAAAATTGGCCAAGGTTGTGTAAAAATGCCCAGATGGATGACTAAGCCCTTACGATGCCATGCCTCAAGGGAAGAAAGGCATGAAAGCTTTCCTTTTGATCACCTTCCAACCACCTAGTCAAGTGAGTGGCTCTGCCATTCACCTGACTCGAGCCACTCTTTGTCCAGAGTCCTCCCTATTTTGATGTCCAGACGTGTGCTCCCAGCATCTAGTCCATTCCAGTTCACTCCATATTGGTCACCCAATGAATCGGGTGTGAGGTCTAAATTGAGTAACCCATGTGAGTCGCCTGTTGGACCGAGTATGGGTCATGCAATCAGATGCCTTTGACCACAAGCATTCAACCTAAGGGTTTTGGAGGTGAGGAATGCATATATAAGAGGGAATCCTTATCGTCCATCAAAAGGGTCTCTGATCGGTGATGAGAAGCCATATTGTGCAACACAAACCCTAGCAAGGAGTGAGGAGGCCACGACCACAATGGAGAAATTGGTCTTCCTGCACTAGGTGTCATGACCATCTCCATTGTTCCTACTATCCCTTTGATGTTGTACCTCACCATGAGCAAGTAGATGTCTTGTTCTGGGGCATGGGGACTAACCTTGATCACTCATATTTTATCTTAGCTTGTATCTAAACTCAAAAATATAGTTTCTAAATAAAGTATCATTCTGCTCAATGCTTAGATTTGCAAATTAATGACTTATTTTGCATATATGTTATGATCATGGATATTGAGGTTGTTGTGAGCGTGATTAGAACACCAGAATGATATTATTATCCCCTGAGCTGTCAACAAAGGATAATGAGGTGACTAGACTTCAATCTGCTACATGCCAAGGATGGCCGGTCGTAAGTAAGAGAGTTTGGTTGGTTTAGACAGGGAACTTGGGTGCCTAGGATGGTCAGTTCTAAGGGAGTTTATACTAGGTGATGACTAAGCCTCCATTTAGCAATGACTATTGAAGAGTTAGATCTTGTTAGGATAATTACTTAGGCCCGGATAACGAAACCCCTTGCCCTGGTGCTCTTTATTACCTATTATTTACTTCCTCAATCTTCGTTACTTTTGGCAACAACTTAGTTGAACCAAATCTTTCAACTACTCGTTGATTAATATTACTCTTTATAATTCTAAATCTATGTAACCACTTGAAAATTTTGTCTCTTAGATTTGATCCTTAAGTATATTGCGATAAGGCTTCTGCTTGTGTGGAGTAGGAATTTAGTGGACTGCTTTTGGTTAAACCTAAGAGTATTTCTTTTTGGGTTTTATTGGTGCAACATTTCCCCATCAGCCAACACCTTGTATCCGAGGCACATCCGTGAACATTGGAATGAATGTGGTCACCTTTAAAGCATCTATAACTAAACACATATACAATTCAAAATATGTATATCATGAGAAGTTTCTCATCATTCATCATGTAATGATAAAAGGAAGCTCAACACATGAAAAGATTTCATCAGATTTCAATTTTAGTGATTACACTCAAAAGACATGACTAGAGGTCATGTTTGACAAAAAATAAGTCATATTCTCTAAATTAATTTGTGATAAAATCATATACAACATATGACTTCAAACTATTTTTTAAATATTATACAAAAATTTTAAACTTGGCCACCGATTAGTTTACTTCTTCAATTTTCTTAATTATATCCTTGGAGATTTTCTTTACACTACCTATGTCTGCCTTTCTTGTGTAGTATCGTTTCCATCATCCTACAAAACAAAATATTGCATAAGGTTTTTGTAATTTAATTTTCAACAAGAGTAAATAGATAACACTATCTATGAAATATAATTGATACACAAGTAAATAGTAGAATTCATATACACAAGCCCTTTGGGAAATATTAACTTTGTTAGAATTTTTATCCTTAATGTAATTGATATTTTAAGGAGAAAGATATATAGAAGCACCTTGCCTTTAACTTAGAATTGACATGATATTATCTATCTAACTATTTGGAATAGACCTCAGTGTTATCAAACTTTAGATTAAATTTAAAAATCTAACATAATCTAAAAGTAAAGTCTAAGTACTTTAACCATGATAAGAGATACATGTTGCTAGTAGTAGCACATCTCACCTGAGTGTTAAATTAAAATGTAAATGAAACATAGAAAAGATAAAATCTTCAAACCTCGATATGAAAAAATAACTAATGATAAGTGAGGCGCTACTTACTATGATAACCTGTATGCTGGAAATTATTAAAAAAACCAAGTGACCTGAATGTAAAAGAACAAATGAAACTCCACCTAATGGAATACTAGCATGCATTGTTTTCAGATACAAGACAAACACAATTTGTTTTTTTCTTTCTTTATGTCATATTTATAATTCATTTTTACTATCAAAAATATATGCACATCTAAAAATACACCATGAATCGATAACTTTTCTCTTAATATCATCAACTGATGATGTTAGTTAGTAACCAAGAAACAAAATGCAAATTAATCTATACCCACCATATATATGTATATCCTACTTGTGCATAATTCTAACAAATTCATTCTCTTTCAATAGAATATGAATCCACCTTTATCATGTCCAACAATTTGTATTTTGTGATGCACTTTCTTTACCCCCTATTAGTGGCTCTTCTCGGTTGTCTTCATCATCCAAAATTGGAAAAATGAATGATTTGAACTAAAGTTCAAAATTGGGAGGGTAGGGATTAATGATAGAAGATAGAGTGAGGAGTCATGAAGTTTAAATGATTGGAATGATTGTCCCCAAGGTATCTGAATGAGAATGAAGATTGGGTATAAGATGATTGCACAATACATAGGGCACACTGATTATCAAGAAGGAAGTCGCCGACCCAGACACCATAGAAGGTATCTAGGTAGCTTGTGGGCAAGTCGGTGACCTCTTAAGGTCACAAAGGTGCTAACCACTCATACACACAATTTCCAAAAAGATCCTTGTCCCCAAGAAACTTCAAGAATTATTCTGGATGAAACCAACCTACACCATAGTGAGATGGATGGTTTTGGAAGACCAACAATGGTGAATAGGTCAAAACAGAAGTCGAGGAACCAAAAAAAGTGAGAGGGATTCAACTTCACAAGCACAAGAATAGGGATATAAATATAGAGCCAACGGGGAATAATTATGTGATTTGGTGACGTCGACAGTAGGAGACAAAAATAATGGCCCGACACAACAGAAATTGTATTGCTAGGAAAAGATTCAAAGAGGAAGGGAAGCAAGGACTCACAACATCAATTGGATATTTGTCATGGATATGTCTTAAGATTGTTTTTGATAGTAGTCATGTATGGAACCCCTGACCAGATATTCTTGGGCCTTAGTAAGTTTTATTGTAGTGCCCTTGTATCATCTTTTATCTCATATCTCATGCTTTGGTCCCCAATACCTAGGATGGGTCTCCGTTGTGGGATATCTTGAGAAGATTGGGGCCCTATTACCTAAAAATCATGAGTTGTAGGACAATGATGGGAAATCCACGACCATGTCTAACATTAAAGATTCACAAACTAAAAATCACATTTTTATTGGTTTTTTACTATTTTGTTCCTTATTATGCCTAAAATCCTCATTTTAACTTGAGATTACGAAAAAGTACAAATACTAGTTTTTTTGTGATGTGGAGGTGACTCACACCTTCTCCACGCAATATATAATCTTAATATTATGTCTTTCATCATGTTTTCCTTTTCTTCATCTATCCTTGGGAAGAGTTAAATTTGGCCTTCCCCACATTTTCCCATTGATTTAAACAAAAATCATCATTTTTTTTCTATATTTGCTATAGAACAATATTACAACTATGAACTTAATCTTTATATGCTTTTTGTTGTGATTTAAGAGACCACCCAATTATCTTTATCATAAGATTTTTTTAAGTGGTAAATAGTTTGGATACTCTACTAGGTTCATGAGATTATCTTAGTTGGTTTCTCATTTTTTGAGTTTATGTTGGATCAGGTTTTTGATTTTTTTTTCAAGAGAAATAGAGGATAGGTTAGGGGTGACATAACTAGAGATTGTACCGATCTACACCTACTGTAAAACTAGAGATTGTGCTAGGCTTTGTGGTTCTTGTAATTGTTTTTGTTTTCAAATTTCCCCTATAAAACTAATGTCTTTTAGGGTTTCTAGTAATTATATTCTTTCTTGGATTTGTACTCATTGTTAGGGTTTGTTTTCAGTTCTTAATTAGGGTTTTGTTTTACTTCCAGATTAGGGTTTGATCACCACTTCCCAATCAGGATTTATCTTTCGCTTACTAATTATTATTTTGCTTCCTCTTCCTATTTATGTTTCCCTATTGTTTTTAGGGTTTCTCTTTCACTTCCTTTCTTGTCTTTTTTATAAATATAGAAAGCATAAGAAAAAATAAAAATAGGGGGAGAAAATGATGTGAGGGGCTTCCTCATGAGATTGGATTCTTTCTCTCCTAATGAATACATGATTACCTACTTTCCTATGTGGTTGAATTTGGTGAAGGGTTCACATGTCTGCATCAAATTCCCCATTTAGTCTATATTTCCCATATTTTCCATCAAGTGATTGCACTAGAATATGAAAAAATATTACACTTTTGATGTACACACCTACAAACACATGGATCTATAGAATGTGTATCAACACTAAAGTTGGATCCTTAGATGAGGTGTGGGGTGTTAGTAAAGGTAATGATGCAACATAATCATAGATGTCTAAAGGACTTGTGGACACCCGATCTCCTAGCATTATAGATTGATTGTGTCTATTGTAGTCATGAGGTGCATTAGGAGCAGTACCAATATCCAATGAAATTGAGGTACCCCCAAGATGAGTGAAATCACACCATAGAGAAGCTAGTGACCCTCCCCTCCCATATAGGTTATGCTAGAGTGAGGACCTAATAGACATATAAACTCATGGCATAAAAAAGGGGAGATTAATCTTCTATATATGCATCTTCAGAATTTTGATTATGTTACATGTTTATATGAATGTAACTTATTCTCTAAACTTTAAGGTGATTGTGTGGTTTATGTTTTCAGATTGTGACCATCAATGTTTGGATTGTACAATATATTCATGAGTAGGACACTCATATAAATAATCATAAATAATCTCTGACAATCTTAAAAAAACCCAAATAATATTAAATGATCTCAAACAATCTTGAGAAATTTCAAACAATGTTAAACAATCTTAATCTTGAACACCATAGAAGAAACCAAATCCCGTATAACCCTTCTATTGAAGAATTCATAGGAAACTTGCAAGTCTATGAGATGAGACTCTACTGTCAAGAGGAAGAAGAGAAATAAGAATATAGAATCCAAGAGGAAGAAGAAGGTTTCCTTCAAAGCCCAAGTTGAAGCACTTGTGAAATCCTAAGTCTTGAACCAAGTTCCTCCATTCTCAAACTAAGATGGGTCCCCGAGATACCTTGAAGCCTATAACATACTGTGTTTTGGTACTAAATTTAATTTTGAGCTATTTAATCCTCTCAAATTGAAAACCCCTTTTGCCAATTTTTCCATTCAAAATTTCATTTCATGGAATTATCTCAGAGGTTGAGCATCAACATGCAAATTTTCGTCATTTTGATTTAGGCATCTTGGGACCTCTAATTGGATAATTGCACTTAGATATCAATTCTTGTCATTGGAATTATAGAGAAACCTGATTTTGATAAATAGGTAATCACTTTTGTACTAATGAAAAAGTACATTTATTAGCCACATCAAAATCACAAATATAGTAATATTATTTTGACATTTAAATTTAGACAAGTTGGAGGCATGTCTAAAATTTTGGGTTAAAAGGAGATATAACTCAGGAGATATGAGATATTTTAGAAAAGAGGATTAAAGAGAAAAAAATTAATTAAACAAGATGTAATTCCAGTCAAACAGGGCTTTGACTGGCTAGGACTTGTGCCCACGCATAAGGTTTTCTTCCCTACATGACCAGTAGAAGTTATCCGAGGAATGATGATGAAATCCGTCGCGTCCCCATTTGTTCTCCCCCCCTCTCAGCTTGATTTCCTTCAAAGACTCTCCCCCTCCACCAACATACATTTATTGGCCTTAATTCTGTTGTAAATGACCATAACTAGGAGAACCGATGACCTGGAGCAAGTAACAACCTACGAGCCCTACTGTGAGCATCACACCGCCTCCAATAAAATTGATGGGTCCATTACCATGACCAAAAACTAAGGAACCAAAACCCTAACGTAAGCCCTACATACCCCTTCAACTAAGCTATGTCTTCATACTAAATCCATATCCACAACCACACCACTCCCATAGAATCTAATCTCCCTCAAGCCAAGCCCACCACTTCCATAGAGTCGCCAGCCTTCACGAGACGCCATCAAGTAGCTTGCCGATATTGATATGCCCTCCAACTACATGGCCTAATTAGTCTTCTTGTCCAAGCCAATCCCCACGTAGTCGGTGCACTCCAGGCTTCAGCAGGATACGTTTCCACTGCTAACACCATCTTCACTCTCCTGTCTTGACCCATAGTAGTCTACAGCCATTAGCTTTCAGTGAGCATCTCCTCTTCTAATATGGCCATAGGCCATCTCCTTCACTTCGCCTCTGTGACGCTTGACAAAGATGATAATCTGTAAAGACCTGAAACTGTCCTTGCCACCAGATTTCAAGGGGACCTTTGCCCTACTGTGAGCATGTTGTTGCAGATTGGCACTAAACAAGCCCCTGAATCAAGAACAACCTAACTCGACTACCATATCCCTTTAGCATGGATGAGTTACCCATCTCCCCCTTCTCCTTTGCCTTATTCAAGAAACTTGTAAAATGAAGCCAAAGCAGAACCAATACCTTAGTTAGTAATTACAAACTATGACATACACACATGAAAGTAAAATTAGTACAATACAAGGGAGATCAATATAGAAACCATAATGGTACATGCACATCTTAAACTAGATATATTTTAGTCGTAGTTAGTATATATGGGTATTTGTTTGATCTAGACAATTGTATATTGAAAATGACGCACCAATAAAAATTAAAGAACATCAATGGAATGCAATCCATGATTTAAACTATAGTTGATTATCCCTAGTAATGATTCACATGATGTAGATTGCAATCTAATAAAGGAAATAATGAATAAAAATAAGGATATTAAGCAACATATAGGGAAATATCAAATTCAATGGATTAAAATTCTAGTTCTAGCTATCCAATTACATTTGCAATCATAAAAGTATGGAAACCAACCCCTAGAAAATATTTTCCCATGATGTAGATTTCAATCTAATAAAGGAGATAATGAATAAAAATATAGATATTAAAAACATATAGGGAAATTTAAAATTTAGTGAATTTTAAATTCTAGTTCTAGCTATGTTATTACTTTTGCAACCATAAAAGTATGGAAATCAACCCCTAGAAAATATTTTCCCTTACATTATAAGTATTCATGTGGCTTATATTATGGTATTACATAAGTGGCATTATATGGTACATGAATTTATTAATTCTACATATTATAAACAAGGGTAGTGATTATTAAATTGTATGTGTATGAAGATACCACTACAATAATGGAATGAACGTGATGACTTTAGGAAGATAAATTACAATGACAAAAGTGATCATTTAAATAATCCACTCAATAAGGGGGAAATGGAAATTTTTAGCTAATACAAATCTAGGAAGTGATTTCCAAGCCAAGAAAACATCAAATAACCCAAGTATATTCTCATTTTCTAGATTCGTGATAAATTGACATCTTGATCCTTGTGCATTCCTTGATTTAAAAATGTTTGATTGGAATAGGTACTAAATTTCGGATTTTGTTATTGAACTATTTATTTCCCTTTTGAGTTTCATCTACATGATTTTGCAAAAGTGGTGAATCAAATTTTTATTAGCCTTTCCCTCTTGTTGGAAGTCACCATGACTAAAATTGAATGTTGAACATTGTTGAATAATTGAAAATTGATTGATTTTGACATTGATACCAAAATTCAAAATATTGCAAAGAGCGTCGGCTCACTAAATTTGGCGGGTCATATCCCCCAATCCTGTACAATGGATAATGGACAACTAGAGGTCCCCCAATATTGGTTACCCTCACAGGCGAAAGTGTTGTTCTCTCATAGAGGGGAGAACACTAGGAACCTAGCCACTAGCAAAGACAAAATATTAGATTGATTGTGTCAATGGATAAATCATTTCATTTTGGATAATTTGATATGTTGATATTATTTCTGAAAATCTCTTTATTTAATCTAGTTACCACTTTGCATTGTTGTACCCTTTTGAAATTAATATAGTAACTATATCATCCTTTTATTAGCACCATAGTTAATCAAGAAATGTTACCTACATTTGATTACATAATTGCTTGTTTTTAAATAGCTCAATAATTAAATTTAATACCAACCTAGCTTACCTATATTTTCCCTTCTTGGGGTCCATGCATGGTTTTGTTCGCTATGAGAACTCATGGACAAGTGATACAAGGAAGGAGTAGAGGAGGCATGTAGGAGTTGTCCCCTGTTGAAGACTAGATAGGAGTCATGCCTATTCTTAAAACTTTGTAATCATATTTGTAAGCTTCCGTGACTCTGATGTAAAACATGTTTGTAATAAAGATATGTTTATACTTTTGATACAATTTTTTAGATGTTCGACTGTAAAGATCGCGTGTTTACAACATGTTATTAGAGCCATAAATAGTCGACAATTATGCATGTATTATGGAAATTAGGGTTAAGAAACTACTACACCTAGAACTTAGGCAAGTAGATCTCAACCAATCCTAGTATTTCTAATCTTATTCACCTAGTATAGAAAGACAAACTTAGGTAAAATTAGTCGTTGAATACACCATTTAGTAACATCACCATGTAAATGAATTGAGATGAAGTGTCTAAGAAAGGATGTCTAGTATAGGTTATGGCACAGTTACTCTCGATCCACTGTGGTGGTGGTGGAGTTTCCTCACTTTGCATACCGACCTGGTCAAGGTGATTTTTACTACTTGGAAAAAATTATAAATCCTAGACATTATTGTCAAAACCCAAATTAGGTATTAAAAAAATAGAACATGTGATTATAGCTATTGATCAAACTAGTAGTTGAAAGGTGGATAGTTGGACTATAAGCCCTATGTTTTAATCGATGAATTCCCTTTAATAGAAAATAATATCTTTCTTTTCTGTTATAAATGAAGTTATTCTACTGACCCTTTAGGTTCCATGTAATCTTATTTTGACTATTTGAGTTAAGTAGTTAGGGTGGTGAATGCTAGTAAAAGGTGATTTTAACCATTTTTTGTTTCTCATCGAAATGTTTTTCCAACAAAATAGTTGTTTACTTTATAATATTATATGTACAAAGAAAAATGTTTCATGGAGTTTTTTTGATGATTTCTTGAGCTAAGTCACAATCAAGAAGGTATGAGAAAAACCTAGAGGAGAGTCACATAAAAATCTTAAAAACCTAAAGCTTGGTATAGGGTAAGGATCCTGAGAATGTAAACGATGCTAGATTATAGTTGACATGCCTGTTTAGATTTCTAGTTGAAACCTTTTAAGGGGTCGAGAATAGTACCTGAGTAGACCATGGAAATACCAATTTTGAGGATGAAATCCACTTTAAGGAGTGATGTGCATATTTTATATCATCTTTTTGACTACTTTTGGTCGCATTTCCAAATCATTTTCACCCAATAATCACTCTTAATCATGTTATATTTTTCACTTTGTTGTTATCTTTACTTGCTCTATGCTTTGGTTTGTAGGTACAACAATTTGGTATCAAAATGGGGTGAAAATGCCAACAGAACATCCATCAACACATTCCCCAATCATCTAGACATTCAGAAAATCAATGTTGCTGAAACTGATAAAGACACCCTGTGTCTTAATAAAGATACATAGTGTAACTTTCTAGAACTTGATCCAGACTGTAGTTATTACTTAATACACATCGTGTCTTATAAAAGACACGCCGTGTGACCTACAATTTTAACTCAAATGTGAATTAAACTATCTCACACTTATATATACAACCCCAAGCCGTCTTGGGACAGTTACCACAGACTATTTTGGACCTTTTGGAGAGGGACTCAAGCAAGGGAGAGCCAAGAGGAGTTGATGGTGTTCCAAGGGGAAAAAGTTAGTTTCTTGGGAGGGAAACTTCTTATTCTTCCATGTTCTCCAACAATTTCAACAAGGATCTCCAACGTTCCCTTCTCTCCACTCAAAAGTAAAGATTTTCGGAGAGTTTCCAGCAACAAAGATGGATTTGTGACTCCTTGACCGGAGTTCCAAGACTATCTTTCTTCTTCCATAGACATCCAAGTTTGTTTCCTTCTATTATGATGTCTAGAAGTACTTTCTACTACTTGTATCTACTTTCTACAACCATGTATGAGTAGATCTCTTATTCTTGGTCATGGGGGAGTAATTCCCATGTCATAACATTGTTGAACACAAATTTTATATATAATGCTAGTTGTTTCACTGTTCTAATGTTCATCGGTGTTTAATTATTCTTACATGCTTTGTTGGCCACTTTGTATATATGATTTCTTCTCTTTGTATAATTTGGGAAGATGTGCATAGGAGTAAGGAGATGTACCTTATCTGCACTACCTTGACCATGGGAGTGGTTGAGATTTGTTGGGGAACAAAGGTTTGTAGTCCGAATCTAAGTATATCCACAAGAGTGGTATACAAAGTTAGGATTGTTCTATACTACCGGGAGGTGGGTGTCAGATACTTGCCTCCCTTGTATTATTGCTAGTGTTCCTGATCTTTGTTGTTCTTCATGTTGTGATGTGGAATGTGAAACCCTATCCTCAAGAATCCCCAATCGAAACTGATCCTTAATACAAGTTTTTTCTATTTAGTTCATTTCCTTTTAATTGATTAGTTAACATAACAAAATCTCTCTTTTTTAAAAGATCTAGATTGTTGAAGTTTCATACTCTTGTGCCTAACAATACCTTGCTCCTTGGATGACCTCGATAATACTACATGCAACCATATATTTTCGGGGTAGTTCTCGAGTTATAAATATTAAAACTTGTGCATTTAAGCCAACAAGGGGTGTAGAGCTGTAACATACTGATTTTTTATATGAAATTTAATTTTGAGCTATTATTCATAATCCTCTCAAATTGAAAACCTCTTTTACTATTTTTTCCATTCAAAATTTCATTTCATGGAATTATCTTGGAATTCAAGCACCAAAATGCAAATTTTCCTCATTTTGATCTGGGCAGGCCATTTGGGATCCCCACTTGAATAATTGAACTTAGTTACCAATTATTGGCATTAGAATTATAGAGAAACCTAATTTTGATAAATAGATAATCACTTTTGTACTAATGAAAAAAGTACATTTATTAGCCACACATGAATCACAAATATAGGAACTACTATTTTTAAAATTTAGATTGAGACAAGTTTTTGAGGTATGACTAAAGTTTTAGGTCAAAAGGAGATATAACTTAGGAGCTATGAGATATTTAAGAAAAGAGGATTAAAGAGAGAAAAGGATTAATTAAATAATAGGTAATTCCAATCAAACGGGGCTTTGACTGGGTAGGACACACACCCACATGTAGGGTCTTCTTCCCCACACAGTTAGAGTCTGTTACTATAGGAACATAATGAAATATATCATGTCCCCTTCCGTTCTTCCCCCTCTCTCAAAATGATTGCCTTCAACAACTCTCCCCCTCCACTAAAGGCCATTTATTGGCCTTAATTATGTGCCAGATGACCATAAGTAGGAGAATTGGTGATCTAGAGAAAATAATGAATGATGATCCCTACTGCGAGCATCACACCGCCTCCACTCAAATTGGTGAGTTCTTTACCATCACCACAACCTAAGGAACTATAATCGTGACGTAAGACTTTCCAAATGAAGCCCTACATACCCTGTCAACTAAGTCGTATCTATGTACAAACTCCATTGACACTACCACACCACTCTCATACAATCTAATCTCCCTTGAGCCAAGCCTACCACCTCCATAGAGTCGTCAGCCTTCTCATGACACTATCAAGTAGCTCACCAATATTGATATGCCCTCTAGCTTCATGTCATGATCAGTCTTCTTCTCCAAGCCAATCCCCAACACCATCTTCACTCTCCTAGATCAACCCACAGTAGTCAACATCCGTCATCTTTCAATGAGCAACTCCTCTAGTAATCTGACCCTGGGCCATCTCCTCTGCTTAGCCTTTTTGACGCTTGAAAATTATGACAATCAGCAAAGCCCTAAAAGCAGCCTTGCTACCAGATTTCAAGGGGGACTTTGCCCTAATGCGAGCATGCTACTACAGATGGACACTACTCAAGCCCCTAGCTCAAGAAAAATCCCACTCGAATACCATCTCCATTCAGCATGGATGAAGTACTCGACTCCCCCTTCTCCTTTGACTTATTTGACAAACTTGTAAAATGAATCCAATGCATAACCAATATCTTAGTTAGTAATTACAAACTAAGACAAACACACATGACTTCAGAATTATTAAAATATAAGAGATATCAATATGGAAACCTTAATGGTATGTGCACATCTGAACTACATATATT
This sequence comes from Alisma plantago-aquatica, assembly GCA_963693085.1. NCBI lineage: Eukaryota > Viridiplantae > Streptophyta > Magnoliopsida > Alismatales > Alismataceae > Alisma > Alisma plantago-aquatica. The sequence goes on from OY856409.1 coordinate 1,673,649,048, forward strand.
TTAGCCCTAGTTGGTACATATGGGTATATGTATGACTAGGACAACCATTTAGTGAAAATGATGTGTCATTAGAAATTAAAGAACGTCAATGAAAAGTAATTGAAGGTTTAAACTATAGTTGATTATCCCCAGTAATGATTAATATGACGTAGATTGCAATTTAATAAAGGAGATACAGAATAAAAATAAGGATATTAAGCAACATATAGGGAAATATCGAATTCGATGTATTACAATTCTAGTTCTAGCTACTTTTTTCTTTTGAAACCATAAAAGTATGAAACCCAATCCATGGAAAGTATTTTCCATTACACTATAAGTATGCATGTGGCTTATACTATTGTACCACATAAGTGGTTTTATACGGTATATAAATATATTAATTATACATATTATAAACTAGGGTAATGATTATTATATCATAGGTGTACAAAGATACCACTACATTGATGGAATGAAAGTTATGACTTCAGGAAGATAGATTATAATGACCAAAAGTGATCATTTAAATAATCCACTCAATAAGGAGAAAATGGAAATTTCACCTAATACAAATCTAGGAAGTGATTTCCAATCCAAGAAAACATCAAATAACCCTAATAAATTCTCATTTTCTTGATTCGTGATAACTTGGCATCTTGATCCTTGTGCACTCATTGATCTGAAAATGCTCTACTGGAATAGGTACTAAATTCTCGATTCTGTTATTCAATTATTTATTTCCCTCTTGAGTTTCATCTACATGATTTTTCAAAAGTGGTGAATCAATTTTGTCATTTGCCTTTCCATCTTGTTGAAAGTCACCACAACAGAAATTTAATGTTGAAGATTGTTGAGTAATTGAATATTGTTTGATTTTGATATTGGAACAAAATTTGATATATTGGGTAAGAGATTTAGATCACTAAATTTAGCGGGTCATCTCCCCCAACCATGTGCAATGGATAATGGAAAATTAGAGGTATCCCATTACTAGTTACCCCCACAGGTGAAAGTGATGTGCTCTCATAGAGGGGAAAACACTAGGCACCTAGCCATTGTGAAGATAAAATATTAGATTGATTGTGCCAATGGATGAAATCATTTTATTTTGAATAATTTGATATGTTGATATTTGTTTTGAGAAATCTCTTTATTTATTCTAGTTACCACTTTGCATTTTTGTACCCTTTTGAAATTAGTATGGTAACTAGAGCATCCTTTTGTTATCACCATAGTCCACTAAGCAATCTTACCTAGATTTGATTACATAACTCTTTGTTTTATAGCTTAATAAGTGAATTTAGTACCAGCCTAGATGACATATATTTTCCCTTCTTGTGGTCCATGTGTGTTTTTGTTCCCTTAAAGAATTCATGGACATGTGATACAAGGAAGGACTAGAAGAGATGTGCAAGAGTTGTCCCCTATTGAAGACTAGATAGGAATCAATGTCTATTCTTTAAACTTTGTAATCACATTTGTAAGTTTTCGTGACTCTAATGTAAATCATGTTTGTAATAAATATTTGTTTATACTTTTGATGAAATTTTGTAAATATTTGACCATAAAGATCGGGTCTTTACAAATCTCACTACTTCAAGTGAAAGCACTTCAAGGGTAAACCCTCCTCTTATACTTCTAGGTTCTACGAGTGTGGAAAAAATGAGGCACTACAATTATGAATGCCCAAAACTCAAGAAGCATCACCACAAGAGCAGCCATAAGAATAAGAAGGATGACCACAAGGAAGGTAAATACAAGAAGAGGGACGAGAAATATAGGTTGAACAAAGAAACAACTATGCTACTTGGGATGATTCTTGCTCAAGTGATTCAAGCTCTAATAAATATTAATGCCAAATGGCTATCATGGCATGCATAGGTGGGGAAGTAGTTGAGGTAAGATATGTAAACCTCCATGAACTCTCTATAGATGTTGTTATATAATTATCCATGCATCACGTACTCCTTACTCTAAATGCAACTCAAAAAAGAAAAGATTAGGTAAACTAATTGATACTTGTATGCTAGAATAGAAGTTCTTGAGAAAAATACAAATACATTGAAGGGTAGAATAGATTCTTTGCAAGAATCAAACCTTGATCTTGAGCTTCAATACATTTGGAGTAGGAAAAAAAATGGTTCTTAGCTCCAGAAAAATAACGTGCTCAAAGAGGAAAACCAAACTTATCTTGTTGAGCTCATTTTTCTTAGAACTAAAAATGCTAGATTGCTTTCCAAATTTAATGATCTTGAATTTATACCTATCTTTCCTAATGAAGTAGTATCTAGTATTACCCTTGATAAGGATTCATATTTGACTAAAGACCTTTGTCTAGACACTGGCCTTTTACATGCTCAAGATTATCTTTCTAGTCTTTCTGTACCATTATTACTATTAGTGATGACAACCATATACTTATAGCTTCTTTGCAATAATTCCTCAAAGGGAAGAATTCCCTCAATGAAGTCCTAAAGAACTCCAATCAACAAGTGGGTAAAAGAGGTTTTCAATTGAGGGTGGCCAAAAGAGAAAGAACAAGAGGAAGGGTAAGAGACCTCCAACATTCCATGGAGAGTTTTTTGGCTCAAAGGCCAATTTTGTCTGTGCTCATTGTATTCATGATTATCATTATTCTACTTTTTGTCCTTAAAAGAAGAAGGGGACCAACTCTAAGATGATCTAGGTTCCAGAGATAACCTTGAATCCTACAGTTTGAATTAGGCACTAGCCTTTCTTTAGTTTTAGGCAAATGAAAAGTGATAGTTGATAGTAGATGCTCCGATCACATGACTTGAGGAAGGAGCCACATCAACACTTTTATACGGAAAGGTGAGTCAGTTGCATTTGGTGAAAATAACAAGAGTAAGGTACTACATGAGAGTGATGTAGGTGATTCATTGTGAATAAAGAATGTACTCCTTGTGTATGGCATACATCACAATTTAATCAGTGTTAACCAATTATGTGATAATGGTTATCTTATTCCTTACTTGAGTGCTTGCTTCTAGATTCCCTCACTTACAATGTCATATGTAGGGGAACTAGAGTTAGTAATATTTATACTATTGTTCTTAGTTCTCTTGCACCTATTAATGGTAAGTGGATTGTGATTGAAAATAATGATATATCCTTGTGGAACCATAGGCTTGGTCATGTAAATATGCATCAATTGAAAAGGTTGAACAAAAAGGAATTCTTCTATGGACTTCCGAAATTGGAATTTGAGAAGGATGAGGAATGCAAACCTTATACACAAGGGAAGAAAATAAAGTCTTCTTTAAACTCCAAAGGAATCATTATTTTTGCATTTAACAACTCCATTTTGTTGCGGAGTATAGGCGCACGAGGTTTGGTGAATAGTACCCAATTTGCACTAAAATATCTCCAGAACTTCTTCACATTAAATTATTTGGACCTATGAGGACTCAAATGCTTCATGGTAGAAAGTATTTTTTGGTGATTATCGACAATATTTCTGTAATGCCCGGGCCCACTGCCCATAACTCTAGTAGAGTTTTAGGAATGAAGACTGGCCCCACAAACCACCGCTAGCCTTAACTGCATAAGAAGAGGTAGTACTACTGACCATTTGTAATGCCTGGTCTGGTTCTCTTGCCGCTGTCACCCTGACATGCCCATCTCCTACGCCTACCACCTTCACGTGCTGCCATCCTCACAGTGGCAAAGCAAGCTTCTTGCTTCCATCCTTGTCTCCGACGACCTCATGCCTTTACGTAGGCTCAAGCACCCAACGTTGTTGCCTCCTGATACCTCTCTCCTCTCTCCTCAGCGTGCAACCTCCACACGGTTGGGGACACTACATATGGCAATGCTCCTTTGGCATATGGATTCTTTCCCTATGTGTCAGAGTCACTACCCCCGTTGAGCACCGCCACGACCACTACACTCAGAGCAGGAACAACTGCACCTGGTTTGTGAGCAGTGCAACGCCAGGGTGCCCTATTTACTCATCCACGGACATATTCCCTACCTCTTCTTATGTAGTTGACGCTTGACTATGGGTAGTCCAATCATTCCGTTGTCTTTCGGTTGAACTACTTGTAGGAGGGAAAGATGGTTCAACTGCACCATGATGTGAGTATAACCTAAGGGTTCACTTCCATGAGGTGGAAGTAGATACATGAGGGACTCGATGATAGTATAGTTTAGCACCCCATACTAATGGTTAGTATGATCCAGACTAGAGGGTCTGATGAGAGCATGTGTGCTCAGTCAGGGTGATACAAAGAGACAGTTCTTAAGATGTGACGTTAACCACCATAGCCTTTATCGGGATGCAAGAAGTTATATAAGGAGGTTGTGTCAGTTACCACTTCATTAAGATGATGTTGGTGAAGGAGGCCTCACGAAGGTCAGAAAGGAACCAAAGTGTGTGCAGATGAAGTTGCTTTGAACGTGCAATGGCTGAGAGGGAGAGCCCAGGGGCGACATGAGTCACGAGCTGATGCAAAGAAGATTGACATGCAGTCCACTATGAAAGAATATGTGATGTGAAAATCCGACCCCTCTAAGCTACATCTGAGAAAGCTGAGTCCCCGATATATGGGTCCATTGAGATGGATTGGTGGAGATGGTTGTGTTTAGTCTTACCCCTCATGATAACATGATGAACAATGTGTTCCATGAGTCTGATCTAGAGCACTATGTGAGGTACTCAAGCCATGTGCTGAGCCCTGAACCTATTCAACTTTTTGAGAGGCTGAAAAGTCCTGAGTCACCTATGAAGGTACGATATACCAAGGTAAGAAAGAACTCAGATGGAAGAATATGAGATGATGAAGGTTCTTGGGAAGCACCATGGAAGGGGTGAAGCCACATGGGAGCCCTGATGGACATAAGAAAGGCTTATTTTGTTTGTTTGCTTGCTTGATGGAATTTTGAGGACAAAATTCTTATAAGAGGGGAAGGATGTTACAACACCAAATTTTGGGTTCTTTTGGTGTGAAATGTAATTTCTCATATTAAAGAAATTGGAACAAATAATGATATAACTTGTTTTGAATAAATGAGTTTCGTTTACAATAGCCTTGACGATTGTGTTTTCGGCTTTATTGGCTATTAGGCCCAATAATAAGGAAATTCAATTAATAAATGAATAATTGAGTTTTTGAGAAAAGAAAGGTGTGGAAACCTCTGGAAAGCAAAAGAATGTAATCAAGGATGGATTTCGTGCCTCTTAGGTTCCTTGGGTGCCAAGGACTCCAAGATTGCGAAGAAAAGACAATAAGAAAAGAAAAGATCAAATAAGTATTTCTTTATTAAGATAGCTATTGAAAACAATGGTAATATGTGGAAAACAAGTGGAAAGAGGTGTAATTAAGATATCCTTGATGGATTTTCGTATCCAAAGGATTCCTAATATTAAAAGGAATACCAATGAGGAAAATAAAAGAGAAATAAAAGAGAAATCCTCAAAAAGAGATATTTTAATAAGAAAAAAATAAGATAATAAGAAAAAGGATGAAAAATAAGGAAAGATGCTAAATAAATATTCCCAAGAGGGGATTTCGAGCCATTAAGGTTCCTTGAGGTTCAAGGAACTCAGAATAATAATTTTATAGCAAAGGAAAGAGAAAATAGGTGAGAAATATTCATAATTGAGTAATATCTTGCACCTAATCAAAAGGCACGTTTTCTTTTAGATAATGAGCCCAAATTTGGAACAGAGGTATATTAATTCTTCATTAAGTTTCCCTCAAAATTTGGGATTAATTGAACACTCGGTTTGGGAGATATAGATTTTACACAATTCATAAAGTGTAGAGGAAAGTTTTTATTAGATCTATTTTGATATAAACGTGAGACACCACAGCCGTTGGATTCGGATTCAATGGAGACTGTGTTGTCATCTTCCTCAGTCGGACAAGGAAATAGGATGACGAGAGGGTGAACTTTCCAAAACCAAAATCTTGCAAGTTAATGGACGAGCCATTATGGAATTTAGTCCAGTGGATTCAGGAGAGGAATCCGAACCTAGAAGACCTAGGTTTTGGTAAGTTTCGTGGATGACAAGAAAAATGCCCAAAGCTGCTTGGGACCTCCTCGTTGACCTGCCTATATATAGGGGGCATTGGACCCCAAAAAAATGACAAAAGCTTCCCATTGTGTTCGACCAACATCCGCCAAGGGATTTGCGTTGGCAATTGCATCTGTAGGTGCGTCCTTTTGCACCTATCATCACCGTGAACCTACTGAAGGGGTGGGAAGCTAGGAGGCCAGGTCTGAATGACGTCGGGGCAATTGAGGCCCCAACCACCTTCAGTGGAGCCGGGTGGAGGAAGGGAGACGATGTTACCATCTGAGGTTGGCGGGCTGAGAAGGGAGAACGACCGCCTTCGTTTCTATGTTTTATTGAGTAAACAGGGGAGGTGAGATCCCCCATCCGTGCGAGGAAGAAGAAGTGGGAAATGGGCAACCAGGTTCCCAGCTAGCCGGATCCAAGTGGCGGATCTACGAAGCCAAGGAAGGAAATCGCCAGAAAAATAAAAGGAGTCGACGTGGCAACCATCGATTGGCCGAAAGGTAACTAATTTGCTAAATTCATAGTAAACAATTGGTAGGTCGAATAAGGACATGTTATACATGAAAGTTGATCAGAAAAACGTGAAGAATCTAATAAAAATATAATTGGAACCTGATATTGCTTGAAATTGGAAAAGTACACCAAGTTATCACCTTTGATGTATTCAATTGTGATAAAACCCTAATTTGATATGGAACTCGATTTTAATGACTCTTTTAGGTTAATTTGGTTTGGAACCCTAATTCTGAGAAATATTAACCTATTAAGAATAAAAGAGAGAGTTAATTTGGAAAAAGGTAGTCGCATGCTTGTTTTAGGGTTTTATGCACATGATTATGTTTAGAAACCCTAATTTGGGAAAATATGGGTTTTAAGGGGTTAAATCTAAAAATATAATTATAGAATTGAGTTTGCATGGTTCTAAGATATTTCAAGTATAAAAGTTCTTAATTGTGGATAAATACCCTTAATGGAGTAATTAGGGTTTTTCTATTGAATAAAGGAAGAATTAATGACAAATAGAGTTCATATGTGAATTAGACCATAATGAACTATGAATTGATGATAAATGCGCATAATGATCTTGTCATGGATTAAAAGGATAAAAATAGCAGCTTTAATGTAAAAGAAGCTTAATGAACTTAATTGATGGTTAATGGTGCCTTTAATCCGAAAATAGGGTTATATGTTGTTAAGATAACCTTAATATTGAAGAATAGATGAGATAATTAGGGTTTAAAATAGTAAAAGAGTAAAGGGAAGTAAAACCCTAATTGCAAAGTAAACCCTAAAAAGAGGAAGAAACCCTAAAATGGAATAGAAACCATAAGTAGCAAGATGGTTTGAATAGATTTTGATAAAAAGTATTGAATGCAATTTCAGGACTGAATTGTGTGCTTGCTTGATTTTGGATTACTTGCTTGTTTGGGTTATTCCTGCACCTAAGTCTGCCTGACAGGTATGTGGTTAATTATGAATAATTGCCTTAGTTTCCCGAGGATTTTTCGGATGGTTAACCGCATTGAATGCAAATTATCAGTTTGGATGTTCATACTTGCAAATCATAAAGTCACTATGATTATCACATTAATAATAGAAGTGTGTATTCTCGCACCTACATGCCACCCTGATGGATGATGCCAAAGGTCAAGCCCAGATGGGTAGACCAATGGGCACCATGAGTGGTGACCCCAGGCAAAAAGCTCAGGAATGAGAAGGTAGCCTATGATATTGAATGACTAACGGGCACTATGAAGGGTGACCCTAGGCACCAAGCTCGGGATTGAGAAGGTGGCCTTAAGTCATTGGCAAAAGAAACCCTAAGGTGGGTATGCCAGGGTTAGGGCAAAAGTGGTGGAGAATGTCATACTGAAAAGCGTAAATTGGCTTGTTAATTAACTTGATTGTGATAATTAGATTGTTATCCATATGTGCAAACTTTTGGCTGTCCCCGCATACCGGCATATTCTGATATGTTGACCGACGTTTTGTTTGTCGGCGTTTTAGGTACAAGCTTGAAAAGGACAAATAGTAAAGTGGCATATGTGAAATTAATTAAGAGTTAAAGTATAAAGGAGGATTAGTTAGAGTAGACTCTGGATGCGGATAGATGTGGATATCCCAGTTTTGGAAAAGGTATGCAAAGTTTTATTTTATACCGGTTTTCAGTTTAGTTGGTAAAATTTGTTAATTGTTATTGATTATTTGTCAAACCTTTGATCCTGTTAATTGAGATAACGGCACCGACCTTTTGGTCTCCCTTAATTAGGGGTTACCGGGAGGCGGGGTCGTTACAATTGGTTAGTGGTGGTTTGTGGGGCCAGTCTCCTATCACTGTCCACACTGACGCGCAAGCCAGGATCAACTTCCCGATTGGTCACCCATCCTAGTACTACTCCAAGCTGAGAATGCTTAACTATGGATTTCTTTAGTGATGGGCTCCCAAAAAAGGAGGTACACCTTGGTGATATGGGTAGTCCAATCATTCCTTTTAAGATCAACTTATCTGATGCCTCAAATCTTGGGATGTTACAATTTCTCATTTTACTTTGACTTTCTTTTTGGTTGCAATAGTGATACTCTTGATATTTTTCATATTATTGAAAATGGATTGAAATTGAAGCATCTTGTTGAATAGTATCTATCCATGTTGACTAGGATGAGAGTTTGAAAATGATTTGTTTGAAAAGTTTTGTGATGAATGTTGTTAAGTGCAAAACTTTTCTTTCCCATGTACACCTCAACAAATTGGGATTGTAGAGAGGAAAAATAGGTCCTTCCAAGAGATGGCTAGGAGAATGTTCTTAAGTATGAAATTCCCAAGAAGTTTTGGGTCAAAACCATTATCATTGCATGTTTTGTGCAAATTAGTGTTTTCACTCATCCTATGCTTAAGAAAACCTCCTATGGGTTGTGTCATGGTAGAAAGTTGACTATTGATTTCTTCCATGTTTTTGGTTATCCTTTTTTTGTTCTAAAACCAAAAAAATCTCTGGACAAGTTTGGTACAAAATCTTACAAGGCTTTCTTTCTTAGCTATAGAAATATTAGTAGAGCATATAGAATCTTTAACATTGATAAATATAAAGTAGAAGAATCTATTGAGGTTAAATTTGTTGACACTAAACCCTCTACATCAAAGAATGTTGTTTATGATGATATTCTAGATGATGTGATTCCTACATTAAAAGACATAGGCATCAATAAAAAAAGGTAAATATGTGGTTGAGGAAAAATTCTCACAAGAAGAAGGAAAGAAGGACCCACTTGCCACATTGCAAAACATCATCCAAAAGAGCTCATTATAGGTAATACTTTGAAAGGGTGAAGACATAAGCTGATTGCAACAAAGAACAAGAAAATAGTGTATTTATCTCATAACTTGAGCCAAGGAATGTCAAAGAAGCTCTTTAGTATGAGTAGTGGATCCTATCAATGCAAGAAGAACTTGAGAAATTTGAAAATAACAAAGTCTGGACTCTAGTGCCAAGACTAAAGGATGGAAAGATAATTGGAATCAAGTGGGTCTACAGAAATAAGCTAGATGAAAATGGAAAAGTGATAATAAAAAGGAAAGGTTAGTAGAACAAGATTACAATTAATAGGAAGGTATTGACTTTAATGAATCTTACGATTTTGTTGTTAAATTAGAATATATTATAATGCTACTTGCCTTTGAAAATCATAAATTTATTGGACTATTAATTGGATATTAAAAGTGATTTTTTAAATTAGAGAGTTAGAGGAGGAAGTATTTGTGGTTCAACCTCTTGTCTTTTAACATGAAAATCATGTTAATAATGTATATTTATTACAAAAGTCTCTTTCGGGACTCAAACAAGCCCCTAGAGCTTGGTGTGAAAAGCTAAAGACCTTTTTCATTGAACATGGTGATGTCATGGAAAACGTTGACTCTTATCTCTTACTGAAACACAATTATAAGTGTTTCTTTATTATTCAAATCTATATTGATGATAATATCATTGATGTGACTAATATTAAACTTGTTGAGGAGTTTATTCCCCTCATGCATAGTGAAATTGAGATGAGAATGACACATGAACTTTAGTTATTACTTGATTTTCAAATCAAGAAAACAAGAGATGGGAACTTCATCAACCAAATAAAGTAAACAAGTGAACTCTTGAATTGCTTTGGTATAGGGAATACAAATACAATCGAGAATCCCATGTCTAACACCGCCAAACTTGATAAAGATAAGAAGTTGAAAGGGTAGATGAGAATATCTATAGAGGTATGATTGGTATCTTATTATATCTTACTACCTCTAGACTGGATATAATGTTTAGTGTTGTCATGTGTCCTATATTTCAATCAATCTCTTGAAGATCTCATCTTGCAGTGGTGAAGAGGATTTTGGACTATGGTATCCCAAGGCAATGAACTTAACCGCCTATAATGATATGGATTATGTTGGGTGCTTAGTTGATAGGAAGTTCATAAGGGACACTTGCTTCCTCCTAGGTCCTTGTTTGGCTTTATAGTTCTCTTAGAAATAAAACACAATTGCTCTTTAAAAGATTGAGGGTGAATAAATGGTTGATGGTAGTTGTTTTATTTAAGTCATATGGATGAAGTGAATGATCCAAGACTTTAATGTTCACTATGATTCTTCTCCTATTGATTGTGACAATAATAGTGTGATTAACTTTCCTTACAATCCCGTATTTCATATTAGAATCAAACATATTGAGGTTTGGCATCATTTCCTCTGTGACCATATCTCTTAGAAGGATATTTATGTAACTCATGTAGATATATAAAATGAGCTTGTGGATATTTTCACTAAACCTCTAGATAGGGAGCAATTCAATGTTGTTAGAACTAAATTTCTTATCACTACTACTAATCATTCTATTATGTCTCCTAGTTAGAGTGATCTTTTCATTCTACTATTATGTTTTTATCTTGTTTATATACTTATGCTAAATCAAGTTTGCCATGACTTGAATGCCTTGTTACATGTGTTTTTGAGCTAAATGTCAAAGTTTTTATTTTCAGCATTTTAACGTCTTACATGGTTTGTGATGATTCAAAAGCATCCATATATCACACACACACACACACAAATATATATATATATATGTATGTGTGTATATATATATATATATATATATATATATATATATATATATATATATATATATACGTGTGTGTGTGTTAGGATCACAACTAAAATTTCATGGGATGCTTTATACTAGGTTTGAATGAATATGTACTCTTTTGATAGTGTCATTCATCAGTCAAGATTGTTTTGGATCAATCTCGACTGACGAGGTGTTTTTGGGTTCAAAAATAGTCTGTCAGTTGAGTTCCTCATGAACTCATCTTGGTCAACAATAGTGTGTCGTGTTTACTAAGAAGGGTGTGTCGAGCGAGACAAAAACCACTCAACTAGTTCTGCTCGACCAACCTCACTCATTAGGTCATCTCTTTTACATGTGAAGATCATAACCCTATTTTGACCCCCCTATGTCTCCCTAGATCACTCTCTCTCTAATCCCTAGACCTTGTTTTTTTCTCTTTCATCACATTTGTCTTTCCATTAATATCTTTATCCTTTCTCTTTTAGACCTTTTATTAATGCTGTCTTGGAATAATATGCCACATCTTCTCTTTTTCACTTCAATCCTCTCAAGGCATTACTTATCTATGATAGTATTTTTGATCACTTTCATTCTATAAACCAAGACTATGATGAGTTCTATGCAAATCTCTCTTGGGATTACACCAAAAAACTTCAGCTTGTTGATCAACCCGTTGTCTAAAGTTTATGATCATGTGAATCCATTTTGAAATCTCTTAGGAAAGTCTCAATCATTACTTTTGTTCATATGACTCTACCATTATCAAGAACTCTAGGTATGATGCAACCATTTATATCCTCTATCCTCAAAATATTTATGGACGTTAAGATCCTCATTTTCATATTTGTGACATTATATATGTACATCAAAAAGCCTGAGTATGACTACACCTAACATCAACCCTCTCTTCTTTTGTTTACACTAAGCAAGCTAGGCTTACAACTTTTGTGGTAAATTCTAATATCCATCCTAAGAAGATCATATGGAAATTTTCAAGAATACTACATTGGCTATCTATATCCTATTGAATGTAATTTATATCAAATGGGCTAGGTATATCTTGCATCATATGAATTGTCTTAATTTTGAGCCAAATACCCATGAAACCCATCAATCCTACCCAAACCTCATCTATGCTCTCTTCATAAACATGATTGACCATTATATTTTTCTTGACATGAAGAGTTATTCTGAAAAATGAGGTACTCTATCAGTATTACATCTCTCAAGAAGTTTCTTATCAACATCAAGATCACCCATGGACCTACATCTTCTAGGTCTTATCCCAACAGTTCCACCTCTCTTGCATCCCCACCCAACCAACCCACTCCTTTACCTGCACATTATGTGACTACACATCCACCTTATGTCTCATTCTCAATATACAATGGTCAACTCATGGGACATATATGTCCGAGAATGAATACTACTGATAGGTTCTTTCTCACTTACATGATTACCTTGTTCATATCATGTTCTCAATGAACCTCTCATGCCTTCATAAATATCCCACATACCATCCTTCCTACCACTCCACTGACTATGTTTCCTATGCATGTTATTATTTTCATCTCTCTTCCCACTACTAATTGTCCATGCCCATGTTATTGATGTTGGTTCCTTTGCACAATCATTTCCACATACTATACACCACCGACAACTCCACCTCCCTCTTCCTATTTTAGTCTATCTCTTGCCCTGGTTCTATCACATGGTCTACATGTCGAGTTTGTCCACTAACACTATGTCACTAAGCCCAACTATCTCCAACATTATGCTTCGATAGAGCATGGTCACTTGATAGAGGCTCAAATTCACGCACAGTGACCCAATCATGAGGTGCCACCTTTTGAAGATGTCCAGATGGTTGTAGACAAGGTCCTCAGAGAGATATATGATGATGATGATGATGATGATGATGATGATGATGATGATGATGATGATGATGATGATGATGATGATGATGATGATGATGATGATGATGATGATGATGACGACGACGACGATGACGACGACGACGACGACGAAGATGATGATGATGATGATTATGATGACGATGATGATGATGATGACGATGATGATGATGACGACGATGATGATGATGATGATGGTGATGATGATGATGATGATGATGATGATGATGATGATGATGATGATGATGATGATGATGATGATGATGATGATGATGATGATGATGATGATGATGATGATGATGATGATGATGATGATGTTGGTGGTGGTGGTGTATAAGAAGGTGAGTATAGTGATGTTGAGAGTTCATATAACTATCCCTTCACTCCAAAGAGTGAGAAAGTTGAACACAGATATGATCCTTCTTGATATAACTAGGTTTTAGTTAAGAGTGCCCTATAGCTATGTTTTGGTGAGCTTAGCATGTACTAGATACGACACGGGTATCTAAGGCCTTGTTTTATCTTCTTTGTCAAGTTGTGTTTTATTTCATTATATGTTATAGATCATCAAACAGTAGTTCAAGTTATTCTTTAGCTTACTTTGATTGTTGTACTCAAACCTGATATTTTATGCATGTCTTCATAGTTTGAGTTCCCTTAGTTTTTCAAACATATGAACCGTGGAAATTTTCATCTTTTAATATATAGCATTCTATTGATATACTCACAGAGTTGGTGAATAATACCTTTTCATTGTTCTCTTCTAAACCCCAACTTTTTGATATGACAAAGGGGGAGAAAGGATAGAAAAATATTGATATTGTGTTTATTGTCTATTATTGTATGAAATGTAAGAAAGGAATGGAAATGGATGAAGTGTGCTATTTATTGTGAGAACTAACATCATAGGTAGGAAAAAAATAAATTAAGGAGGAGCACTCTATCTGAAATACATGTAAAGTCCACAAATATGCTAAGGTAAAGAATTTAAATTTCACAGCTTTCAATACTTTTAGGAATGATTTGTGGTCTTCAGAAAGGAAGGAGAATGTTGACTTGAGGGTTATATATAGCCCATATTTTTATGATGACTTCATAATACAATTCATATGCATGTAAACTCAAATCACTCAAGTTCACAAACACTAGTGTGTAAAATTACATGTCAAAGTAGCACAAAATAAATAATTGAAGAATAAATAGATTTTTCACCTATATTTTCATTATAAATCACTCCTAATGACTTCAGACCTGTAATTAAGCTAAAATGATAATTAGAATATTAATGTTTGCTTATACACGGTACTATTATAGAAAATGATCAAATGCATCACAAAACTTTTCATCGACCAAGATTGTCCAAGAACTATCTTGGGGGATGAGCTAAATGCCTCGATCATGCATGATCATAGTCAGAGATGTTGATTGTCATAGAATCTCATATGATGACACTAAAAGACTTGTCTTTTAGTGTAAAAAATGAGATACCCTCATTGCATCTTGGTTGATTACATGTAAATGTATAATGTAAAATATCCTTGCAAGAGATATAAAGGGATTTGTATCCATTCCAAAAGCAATTATCCTCTCTAAAATGGCTAGAATTTGAATTTGAATAGTCTACTGGCTAGTGGACCCCCTCAAATAAATATATAGACCTTTGGAAATCATTCTAATTCTGACTTTAATGCTTATATGCTATAGTTGAGTGAAAATCCCCTAGAACCTCCTAATAGTTCCCAAGTTTGATTATAATTCATTTGTCAACAATAGTGATCTAGGAAATTCTGTGAGAAACCTACCTCGTTGTAATCTTGTCAGCTCTCAAATTTTCCTTTTATCATTTTCATCCTCTCAAAGTTGGTTAATTGAAGATGGATTCCTTGATGAAGGAAGTGAATGATTCAAGGCGGAAGATCATCTTTAAGAGTGGTTAAGGCCTTGAATAAGGTTGAAGACTCTTGATAGGTGGATATGTGATGTGGTATTTTTGTACCCCTAAATTTATTAAAATCCAAAATCCTAGGTTTTATCAAAATAGTTGCATGAAAAACACCAACTGCAATTGGACGGGTCTGATTATAGTATAGATTTAGGATCGAACCCAGAGGGAAGCCTTTTAGAACACAATGGACTTCTATACTAATTGAGAAAATTTATTAACAAGGATGATGATTTGAAGTTTTTTTTTATTTTTATGTTGACTAAGATATAAAAAATAGTTATACTAAGAAAGAAAATATTTTTACACTATGATAAAATTACCAGGATGACACACTTCACCACCACTTCCTACATAATTGTTCCAAAGATTGCATCATTTCTTATATAAATATTTGACTAGGTATAAGGGATTTCATATGATTCTAGTGTATGAAATTCACATGGAATGATCTCCTCATAGGCTCTAGGTCTCAGTACCTATGGATCCTTAATGTGTCACCAAAGAGAATGCCCTTCCATGGATCATAGTTCAACGATATTGTTTGGTGTTGTAATCCTAGATTTAAATGTGTCCACAACTAGGATTATAACAATCCTACAAGATTGATGATCATGTTATACAATAAGAACTAAATGACCAATTATTGATTCATATTTTTATACAAATAGAAATTACCAATGTAGAAAAAATACATACAATGGTGCTAACACATGTGTCCTAATAAAAGAATTACTCTCTAATCATATTCATAATAAAAAATAGAGAGAGAAATAATCTCATGGAGAAGATAGCATTATGTAAGTGGTTGACTTCAATGTCAAGTTCTCAATTTACATATTAGGCTCTCCTTGGTGGTGGCTATGGTTTTGGGAAGAGAATATGCTATGGACCCTTACCCAAAATCTCCCAAGTACTTTTGTATGCAACCTACAAAATATCATATCTGTCTAGATTAATCTAATGGCTATCAGCTGTTTGCTATGGATTTCCATCACATAAGTTTTAGGTGACTGTAGATATAGCCAGACAACCCAAATTAGTAAGTAGACATATTATTTTCATAGACAATCTAATTATCTTTCCAATATAGCTTGAATTACTCAATTGCAACACAGATGTGCATCTAGAGTTATTTTAGTGTCGGAGTACACTTTCTGGTCAATAAACCCACTTTCTAGTTGGGTGACCCGCTAAATGATAAGGATTTCCATCTATAGGTAGGTTGGTTGACTAAAAAAGCCCATCAACCAATTTAAATTATGAAAAAGTTCATGTTGGTTACTGACCAATTGAAGATGAAATTCTGATCAGTGGGTCGGTAACACCGGTTAGTCGACCCATTGTTTTGCACATTCTTCCACCTATATCCTGACCAACTAACCCATAAGGATATCTATCGTTTATCCGACCATCCTGTATTAAATATATAATTGTTGTTAAGGTATTGGAATTGCACATCAAATGGAATTAAGGTAATCTAATTCTGAATTTATATGCAAAAGTTATGGCCATTTGAGTGAGCATCTATACTTTAATAATCATCACTCCAATTGTCAGAGCTTTGGAGTGAGGGTATGCAATGATTTATCATTATATATGGGTATTTTGTTTTATGCTCTTATTGTATCAACATCAAAATGAAACACTAAAATAGGTTAAATGCCAGACAAATTGCATAAATTACTCAAAATTTAAAACAAGTAAAATATTGAGTAGAATGCAAACAAAATATGCAAAATAAATATCAAATGCAACGAAAAACATGATTAATAAATATTCATCACAATCCATAAGATAAAAAGTTTCTCATCCTTGAGTAACACAAAATCCAAAACACTCTTCAAATAAATACTTTCAACCAATTTGCATGCCTCATATTTGCATCATGTTTGAATCCCTTCCACTAATATGGCCATGAAACCCAACCTCACAAGATCACAGAAAATGGCTTACCATATCTTCATTCCTAACCTCTCTTCACAACAACATTTCCACACAACCATCCCTAATACCACATATGTCTTAGGATTCTATAAACAAAAAAGGAATCTTAAAAAATTACAAGTATGCACATAATCCAACACTTGGGTTTGTCAACTTGATATCAATGAAGCATGTAACGAGACCCAAGGTGAAAAGTGGATTGAATGTGGGTATGTAAGAAAGAACATACATCTCAACTGTATATGACTTGAGATTGCATTCTGTTGGTGCAAATGCATATATCACACTACTTTTTTTGTGATTGACACCTTTTATTTAACTTTTGGTGATACACCCATGTTACATAGAAAGGGGTGTTCCATCCCGAGCTTAGATTTTAGCACTCTATATGGATATTTTTTATTTTGTTTCTCTTTTTGGTGATTGGAATGTCAGAAGATCAAAGAAGAAGTGTAGAATAGGGTTTGGGTCATGTGCAACATTTGTTTATATGAATAAATATATAAAGTCTTTCCTCAAATTAACTACGCACGATTAATGATATGATAAGTGGATGGATGGAAATATTGTAGATATGAATCACTAATCGGTAGGAGAAAAGTTGTATTTAATCCGTATTGGTTCCTTTAACACCTATCATACTTTCCAAAAAACATTATGTTTATATTCATTGGCTACAAAGGATGATTTTTAACCATTGGCATGTTTTCAGAAATATAGTCAACACTGGGGATTTTCTTAAATTAAGGAGGTTGTAGGAAAAATTCTATATGCAATGCAACATGAATGTAAAATAAGCCAACCAAATAATGGCTTCAACTAACATTGTAAGAAGTCTGAACTGAAATGAAAATGGTTTTCAATTACATTCAATGCAAATAAACTAAATGCAATGGATGCATGCAAAGCTTAAAATTGCTAGAATTAAACAAGAAAATAAAAGAGATATGTGTAAGTGGAAAGAATTATGTACCACTCATCCTCCACCTCGATCTTAAAAAAGTGCTCATCCTAGGGAAAATACTAATCCCAAGATGGAGGGGAATAAATCCTCAATGCCCATCTAGGAGGTCATGGCAATCAAACAAGGTCCATCTAAAAGGAATATGAATAAGGGATGGCACCTTGGACATGAGAGATATATTATGTTGGGTGGTTGTGGCATCTCAAAGGTACTGTCTGGATACTTGAAGTAATTTTTTCTTTCACCTTATAATCAATATGACATGATCCAATAATACTCCTCTTTAGTAGAGGAAGTGAAGAGTAGTGTGTGGATCAGGAAGAAGTGGTACAAAGTAGGACTGTTTCCCCTCTAGTGGCCTACGGATCTACTCATATGTGAAGGATGGAGGCAGACTTGTTGGTGAATACGGGCACAGAGAAAGGAAGCAGAAACAAAAATTTTATCTATTCATATTCCTTATAACAGGAAGATTGAGTTGACTACTATGAAATAGGAAAGATGATTTTGATAAGTTTATACCTAGTTCTGGAGTAAGTCCAGTGACCAAAACACGTTGCGGTGCAACTATCTTCTAGTTGCTCTTGGACAGTGTATGTGCATCTCCTGGTCTCACCACAGACTACAAGCTGACGTTGTCCTCCTAGCGAAAGACAACAACCTCCTACCTCTAGAAAAGTCCACACGGTCCAACTAGAACTCATGTCATTCTAGTAGAATAGACAGGAAGGAGTTGTCCCTCCCATTGGTATAGTAGTCACCAACTTGCTCTCCCACAATTTCTTCTCCCTTACTGTCCCTCCTTTTAGCGGGTAGGACTTTCTCAGGCTCTCTATTGGTTATCACAACCAGAGATGACAAAAATTGTCAGAGGCAATTGAGTTGTGCTTTGAGAAGCCCCCAGTACTCCTCTATTTATAGGTGGGGTTAGGGTCAGGGTTCCCAATCTGTGTGGGAGTGGAAGGGACCGGAAGATCATGAATTTTCGCAACTTGTGAATCCCAAAATAGCCAGTTGGCAACCGAACTAGTCAGTTCACATGCGAAACAGTCAATTTGTGGCTCAAACTGGTCATTTCGCTTGTTTCCTAATTGCACATGAATTTGGAAAAATAGTTTCCAATTAATGCAAACATTAAATCTTGTACCAATCGAATTGAACAAGTGAAACAAGTAATCTTTCTCAAGAATTCCAGAAAGTTGCTAGAACCTTATGTCAGCACAACTGAGCCTATCAGTTCACCAGGTGAACCGACCATATTGCTCAACCCAAGCTGATCGGCTCACCCAGTGAGTCAATCGGTTGGTTCCCCATTTTTTCCAGAACTTGAGCCAATTTAGTTCTAATTAACCTAACACTCCAAACGAACATCTCACTGGGTGAGCCGATTGATTAGCAGTTTAGTCAGTTGATTTGTTGAGTGAATTGAATACTTAAGCAATTCAATAATCAATCCAATCATTATTCATGATTAAACCTCCTTCTAGATGAGTTCTAATGTGTGTAACCCTATAGGTCCCATATCACATTGGCAGTGAATGTCTGTAACTAACTTATGACATCACAAGCACAGAGCGGTGTTTAATCACACATCAGTTCTACCTAAGTGAATGGAAAGTTGGAGAATAACTTCAACCTACAATCTTTGTAAGGTATTGTAGTGGTTGTATAATTCATTTGTCTTTGATATCTAAAATGAACTCGAGCATGGAATCGTCATCCTCTCAACATTCAATCCATGTTCCTTCAACCAAGAGTAGATTGTCTATGTGACCTCTATATCATATATTGATTCACATGTGCATGTACATGCATTTCTTAGTCTCGCTTATTAAGTGGATAGGATATCAAACTTTAGTTAGAGGGATAAATCCCATCTACATCACTCACAATCAGTCCCCATGTGTCATAGTGACCCAATCATCACCTTTATGGCAATTCTTATTTTTTTGTTACGTTTGATGATGTCAAAGTATACTGAACGACATGTGATGAATGTAGTGACTTCAGGTCTAAGAATCACAATTACCACCTTCACTATGAGAGATAACTATGACCAACAATGATGGTTTCCATGTGTCACTCTCAAGGTGGGTCTGTCTGATACATTGTTCCATGACATGTATCTATGTGCTTGGTTTGATATGCCATATCATGACTAATGGGATTTTGTCATCAACCAACCCACACTCCAATCTTATGTGTTATTGGTGTCTATCTACCTTCCATAGTAACAAACGACTAGGGACATAATAAGAATGTGCGTACTCTTAGCATCCATACAATCTCATTGTTCAAGTCTTGTACTTGAAGACATACGTCATTGAGTATTGTCATTCTTTACACATTCATAATGTTTCCTCATTGTCTCATAACTGAGTGAAACAATAATTAATTGGAAGCTTGCCTTTAGGATATTTAATCCTTTACGTTATATGGCATGTCAATCATCATATGATTGGCTCTCTTGGCATACCTTTCCAACAGACTCCCACTTGCACTTAGAGCCAATCACCCAAGAATCTCTTTTGAGTGATCTAAACATGTCCACCATGTTTCTACTGTGCAAGTGCTAATACAACGAGTTAGAAACAATTGCTATTAGTCGGTATATTGCTTATTTCTTATCTCTTTGCTATAAGATGAAACCTCCGTAATATGGCATCTAATATTCCTTGCCTAAGAAGTAGCTCCATTGTTGTCACAGTATCGCTACTAAGTCAATGATGTTGGAACATCTATAAGTTCATCATATGAACTTCTAGATCCATATAACATCACTACGTATTCATAACACAAGTATACCCAACATCTATTGTAGAATAAAATTAGTGGCTATTAGTTTGCAACCCTTCCAACTAACAACATTTTTCCTTTAAATCAAACATATTTTATTGCGATCACTTTTGTCATTTCAGAAGCTTGCATCGGTGTAACCCTTTACACCCAACTCTTCCTTTATTGCTATTTTTATTGACTAGAAATCTATCCTTAAATACTTCTCAGGTACTAATGGATATTTAATGACATTCCAATAACCCTTATTGGAATTTAGTATCATCTTATCATGTCCAATACATTCAAGATTATATGGGATAAGTACATTTATAGAATTCATCATAGATCCATTGCTACCACCTATGGCATCTGAATCATGTCATTTCCATTCTTCACAAGAATCAGAACATAAAGTTCATGAGAGAATAATCTGGCTCTCATTGAATCCTTCCATATTGAACTCTTTCAACACCTTGCTATTATACATGCTTAAACTTACGTTGTGAGACTTTCAAGAACTATCTCTATAGGTCTTGATCCTTATCCCATAGGATGTTTCACCTAATCCTTCAGTGAAGGTTTTTTTCATACCAACTCTCAATATTCACTATATTGAGATGTTATTCCTCGTCATATGTGGAATATTCATATAAGCTCACAAAAATCTTTTGTAATCACATATTTCATCTTTTATCTTAATTCAATTCAAACTCTTTGACTATCTTGTCAAGTCAAAAGATCCCATATCCGAGATGCTTGTTTCAATCCCAAATTGAACTTTGTAGTTTATAGACTTTATTTGCATTCTTGAAGTTATAAAACCATTATCTTGTGTTACATACACATCCTATGCCATATTCATGTTAAGGAATCCGATTTCAATCTTGATATGCTAAATCTCATAGTCTATGTTAACTACAGCAATAAGCATGCCAATTGGTAAAACAATTTCTATCATATTCAACAACTTGAACTAATTTGAAAACTTTTCAACCAATTTGTACTTTAATAGTGTCCATGCAGGTCTTTACAATAAGATCCTATTGCACCCTTTAGGTATTACCCTTTTAGGTGGCATTAATAAGGTCCTACCTTGTTAGCTTACATGGACCTCATAATAGCCTTCAATCATTACTTATATTATGGTTCTGAATAGATTCTAGTTGATTAGTTGGCTCATCTTGTCACGACCAACATGTCTTAATTGTTAGATTCACAATCCTCCAATCTCAGACATGTTCTACTAGAACTATTTTGTTCTGTGTCATACGATGAAATTGAGATTCCACAACAACTTGTGATTCTCTTAGTTCTCATTGTACCTATTTGTCAACCTCGAACACTTCAAGCTCTACTCTTACTCCCACTGATTCTTTAGGAACTCATTTATCCCATTAACAAAAGATTTTGTTATTGGATTGGGATTAATAATAACATCCAACAGTTATGGTTTGTGGATAAACCTTTTCAAGAAACTGCTTGCTTTAGGTTTCAATCCTTAACACATATCGGGACATTGCCTATATCATATCATATATGATGTCTTATAAACCATATAGATGTACATCATTAGTGATAGGTATATATATTTATGAGGCTATAAGAAGATTAGATTAATTGATAATCATATTGTAACATCCCACTCTTTCTATGCAAAAAATTTCCAAAATATTTTATTCTCTGCATGCTCTTTTTCTAATAAGATAATTGTTGAGGACTTAAACGAAAATTGCCCATGTTAGTTTTGCAAATTCATTTTATTATGTCCAATTGCTCTATTATCCTTATTTTATGTAAAGAAAATGTTTTCAAATATATATCTATGCTCTTTTGTTTAGGAAAATGAGAATAAATGCTTTTATGTCAAATTTTCTCTCTCATATGGTAATTAGTGATTTACATGTTTAATTGCTTGCTTAATGGCCTACATCTTGTTAATTGAAAAGAAATAATGTTAAGTGCACGTTTTCATACTTTGTAATTCTTATTTGAAGAATTAATGGCTTTATTTGCATTCATCATGGTCATTTAAGTGCACATGATGATTTTTGCTACATTAGGCCTAAAACTTGTACAAGCATAAAATCTAATTGAATGGGAATGTTCTAGACCCTCTAATACACCCATGGTTCAAATTTGAACTCTTTTGACCCATGTTTAGACCCTCTAATCAATTAAAGAACATTTTAGTATAGTATGACCATAATTTGAATGAAATTTTCATCAATGCAATGGATGTAACCTATAGTTCACATTAATATGTTTGTCATGAGTTACTTTTGCTTTAATTCTCATGCGAGTACACAACGACCATTGGATCAAGATCCAACGGCGTGCCTATCTTCTTCTTCCTCTATTATTCTCGCGCACAGAAGCAGTTTCATAGGTCGTTTTTCACCAATCTCTTACTCCCTCTCCTCACATCCGTTTTGTGAGATTTCTTCTCCAGTGAGACCGCGAGGTCAATCCACACCCAACGAGCCCTTGCTCGTGTGCTTTCGTGCCCTACAGATAAAACGCCCAATATAGGGCTCGCACCCCCTTGCAAAGATGGCCATCTAGCATCCTCCGCCGCCACCTAAACCCTCAAAAAGCATCACCGGCCCCCGAGCTACACTCCTCCACTGCCGATTTGACCCCGAGAGCCCCAACTCTCCCTGACCTACTCGGTTTTAGTTTTCAGTGACCTTGGCTCCGCCCTAGCCTCCTCCGACCACTTCAGCTCAATTGATCGTACAATAATCATCTCCATAGGTACTTCCTTGATCTCTGCCTCTAAGTTTTCTCTGTGATTGCCCCAGTCGCGATACCCTATAGGTCTGACACCTACTCAAACCGGCGGTCATGTCCACGGTGATCGAGTGGCCTTCGGTTGCGGAAATCTTGGTGCCGACCTTGCCTTGTCTTCACGGATGTGTTATGCACTTCATAGAGGTTTTTCCAGCCGTTCGCAATGGTCTGGACTTCAGTCCATCCTCCCCTATTTCTATCGCCCTCATGGCTCATTCCAGGGCTTTAGTTGCCCTTTTACTTCTGTGATTGTAGTATCAGCCTCGACGGCTCTTGGTGTTGTTCTTTGCTCATTTTTCCTCACAATCTCGAGATGTTTTTTTTAATATAAATGGGATCATCTTATTCATCTCGCTCCTCTAGCAAGCAGCAAAGTGACATCCGCATTACATAGGTCATTCACGACCATCACAGTACGCCAACCAAACAAAAAATCGTCAAGCAACTAAAACAAACCCAGGCTGAAGCCCTGCATAAACCTCCTCTAAAAAGTTGATCTCGAGAAGATATGGTAAAGTTGATCTTATGTGTCCTCAACAACTATGGTTGTACCATGGGCCATGGTGTTCCTGCACGCCCTAGACTCGAGATTTGGCTCGTTGCCTTCGGAATGATCCAGGGCTGCGTCGGAAGACCCCATCCCCTGCGACATGTCCCTCGTCTCTTTGTTTGGTTGGGGTTTCCACCTCTGAGCATGTGTTCGACCATTGGCCTCACGCCATGGCTCGCGTTGTGAAGGTGAGGAGCAATCGAGGTCCTGAAATGACCTTAGTGCCCCTGTCTTTTATTTATTTGATGATTCCCACCGTGAGGGTATTTTTGGTTTTTCGCCCATCCTCCTTTCTTTGATCGCAAGTCCTCAGAGATAATCCTTGTTGCTGAGTTGGCCAAGCTTGGTTGGTCCAACTCAGACTCGGCCCACTGGTTGGGTTGAGTTTTAAATACATGGCTTTTCCCTAAATTTTCATTGGTTGATTCTTTGAAAATTCATAGTAAATCGCCTGTTTATCGGAAAATTACTCAAAAATATGTTTTGGAAAGGATTTTCAATAAGGAATCTGATTTTCTAGTTTTTATCACCTTATTTCTCTGTTTTCACATCTCAATTTTTATATGAAAAAATTAGGGTTTGATGTTGTATAATGAATGATAAACATGCTAATTTTAGGTGATTAGAGAGGATCCAATCAGTCAAACAAGGTTTGACTTAGGTGCTTTTGTTCAAGGTAAGCGGGCCATGCCCTTGGCATAGATAACATTTGGTTTATTGAATGTTTATGAATATTGTTAAGCACTTTATGTTAAAGTCATGATAAATGCCTGTTTTCCTTCAAGTATATGATTATTGAATGATTGTTTTCTATAATATAAGTCTAAGTATAGAAACCACATTTATGTTATGAATTATGGTTAAGGAACATGAAACCAAGATTAAGAGGGAAGAGATTCCCATCCATGCTTAAGAGGGAGAAATCCCATTATGTTTCATGGGGAGAAATCCCAACTATGTTCAAGAGGGAGAAATCCCATTAACATCAAGTCTAAGTCATTTAGAAGATAATTAAGTCTAAGAAATATCATGGTTAATGGAAATTTATTTAGATTTATATGCACCTTGTTATGGGCTTTCTGAGCATTATGGGCTTTCTTAGCAATTATGGGCTTTCCGAGCATTATGGGCTCCTTATGGGGCATTAAGATAGGAGCATATACTTCTAGTCAAGTTCCTTATGTAAAATATGTCAAGAAATGATTAATGTTAAATGTATGTCCATGTTTATGTCATGTTACCTTTATAGTTTATTTTTATGCTTTATAACATGCCAATGTCGCTTACTTACCATGTTTGTTTTTCCTTTGCATGGCTGGGGACGAGATGTCCACAGACGTTGGAGCTAAAGTGAAGGAGACATCTTGAGGAGATTCCAAGGATCTAAGACCTTAGAAGTTGTTGTCTGGTGGGACGTCCATATATGGAGATCATATCTTTCATATGTTATCTAGAATATGTGTAGCTTTAGAACCATGATGTAGTTTTCTTTCTAAGAAATTATGTATGAATATATGCTTGTATGAATGCCAAGTGTTGTTTATTTTTTTATATGAGATTATGTATGTGACAACCCTTCCTGATATGCCAAGTACCCCACATTATGGATAATGTTGGGGATTAGGCTGTGCTTCCGCTAGTTATGTATGAAACCCTAGGGAGGGGTGTTACACATATCAAGACTCATCTTGGTATGATTCCTTCATTATGACACATCACCATGTTCAGATGGATTTGATTTGTGATACACTATACAATTTCTATCCCGAAGGTTCTCAAGTTATTTAAATAAAGTATTTCAACATTTGATGTCATCAAAGTTTCTTAATATTTTTATCAAAGTTATATTTCATTTATAATTTTCTTGAAAACTTCATGGGATTCATGTCACTATTTTATCAAGTACATATCATCATATTACCAGTAAATGAAATGAAGTATAAGTAACTATCTATAGAATTCATTCCATAAGATCTTCATGCATCATATGTATGAGGTCTAGTGGAAAGTTTATCCTCCCACTACATTTAGTGAAGGATGTTATGTCACATTGTGCATAAGTAAGACTTGCATATTTCCTTAGGTTCAATAACCAAGGGAGTCTAGATTAACATCAATATGTATTCTAGATGTGCATTTCTTATATATATGTCCAAGGTGACCATTGCTAATGATTGTTTTAAGGCATCAATTATAATCCTTTGGTATTAATGTTATAAACATTCATCTCAAGATTCTTTCCTACAAATATCATTACATGTTTGGGCATTGTCATACAAGATCATATCTTTTGAAATAGAAACATCAACAACTCTCTTTATTTATTTACCATCCTTGTCATACAAGATGTTTAAAGTAAATGTTTCTATTTTTCTGACATAATGAAATAGCAGTTCAACTAATTCTATTGCATGCCCATTGGGCTAAGATAAATTTAAATATAGACTAAAGCTTCAGCAACTCTTTCTTCGCTTTTTCCATCTTTGTCTTTTCATAAATGTTTTCATTTCTTGTCATATCTTGCACATCAAATATGTCAGACCTCTATCTGGTATCATATACCAAGAAGAAGTAATCAAATTTATCTTATAATGTTTATATTTAAAGTGGAGGCCTCAACACCTTCCTTCTTCTTCTTTAGTTCCTCTAACCAGAGTGGGCAATTTCTTTTCCAATGTCCAAGCTGGTGACAATGCTGACAATCGCCTCTTTTCTTTACTCCTCCCTTTGCATTGAGATCTAAAGACTTGGCCTTCTGGCCAGTTTTAGAACTCTTCTTAGCTTTTCATTTATCTTTAAACTTCCCCTTTGTCTTGTTGATAATCATCACAAGCTTGGGCTTGTCTTTCTTCATTTGTGCATGAGTTGTTCTCAACATGCCCAACAACTCTATCAACGGCTTGTCAAAGTTGTTCATGTTGTAGTTCATGAAACTGACTATATGACTTTGGAAGGGACTATAGAATCATGTCAGTGGCCAACTCTTGACCCAAGGGGAATCCCATTATAGCTAGGTTCTCCATTAACCCAATGAGCTCGAGTACATGAGGACCTACTGGGTCTCCTTCTTCCATGTTTCACTTGAACATTGCCTTGGATACATCATATCTCCTTGTCTTGCCTGATCTTGGAACATGTTCTTGAGATGTCAGACCATCTCAATCACATCCATGTGCTCATGTTGCCTCTGCAACTCATAGTTCATGGAGCATAGAATTAGACATTTGTCATCCACAACATCTTCAGTATGCTTCTTGTAAGCATCCATGTCAGCCCTTGGTGCATTTGGAAGGGGTTCATATAGTTCTAGCGTCTCTAGGACATAGAGCTTGCGTCCTATGTGAGAATGATTCTCAACGCCTTGAGCTAGTTGTGGAAATTGTCCCCATTTACCTTGTCCTTATCAAGGACCAATTGTAGAGAACAATGATTGTTGTTCGTTGCCACTTGATTCTATAAAAGAATTTGCAATTTTGTCGAAAACTCATTTTTTGATTTGATTTGATTTGATTAAAATTTGACAATATATATTAGGTCTTTAATTATATATCACTCTCATTATTTTGATCAAAATGAAAACCCTCAAGTATCAATTCGAAATTGTAGCAAACAATTTTCTAATGAGCCAAGATCCAAAATGATTCAATTATCACCCAACCAATGCCACAATAAATAATCAACCATTAAGGTAGGCAATGTTTGCCAATTGCATCATATGCAATTTTTGATAGATAATATGCGCAACTCCTTGCCATATTTAACTGTACCCCTCTGGGCCTAGATGCTCTAAGAATCACTACTTAAGCCTGACACAAAAGTTGACACGATAATAATGCACCCCTCTAGGGAAAAACCTACATTATTACCATCACACTTCCACGCGATAGACGGTGCACCATGCTAGGGCGTAACCTACACTTGGTCGATCAATATTTTCACGTGTGTAGTTGATGGAAAGCATCTTAGACTTAATATGTTTGATTGACGGATATATATATATATATATATGTATGTATATATATATATATACATACATACATACATATATATATATATATATATTGTATCCAATCACCACATATATAGTATTAAATTTACAATATAAAAAAGTGATGTTTATGGCCATGTCTACTGTAATTCCTTAGAGCCACAAGGAATTACTACCACCTAGGTTAATCATCACATCACATGTTGGTCTAGATCAGTGCTTGCCAATCCAGATTGATCGGTTCAACCCTTAAACTGGTCATCTCACCTCTTGGATGATGGATTGGTCTCCTAAAATGGTCATTCGGCCTCCTATCCAACTGATGTCTAGACACCTCCAGATGGTTAGCTAGGTCCACTAGGAGGTCGGCTGGCTCCTACAGTCTATCCTCCTCGGTCCTCATTCGGTGGGTTCATCATGTGTAATGGTCGGCTCATGTGACGTTGTTCATCATCTTCATTGTTGCAAGAAAAGAAACTATCCTATTGCTACTAAACTTATTACATTGTAAAGAGAAATCTTAAGTTACATTCGAGGGGAACAAAGATAGGAAAGAAGTAACTTTACATTGGGAATAAGGAGGTAGAGGCTCAATATTCAAATTGAGATAAAATAGGAATCAAACTAAACCATCCAACCACACACAGATATTTAAGTTACTGGCCATAACCATGCTACACATCCACCATCAAAACCACTATTAGGACAACATGTGTAAATTGCATATATAAATATATACATATACATATACATATGAGACAATTTAAATATTTGCATCGTATGCAATAAATAAATGATAAAATAAAAAAATGATCATATCAATTATCCCAAATCATAGTAAATTGATGAGGCTCTAATACCACTATTTGGAAATACAAGCACAGAGAAAGCCAACGGAAAAAAAAATATCTTTTCATATTCCTCATAATAGCAAGATCGCATCAACTACAAAAAAATAGGAAAAATGGTTTAACAAGTTTATACTTGGTCCTGGAGCAAGTCCAGTAACTACAACTCATTGTAGTGCAACTATCTTCTAGTTTCTCTTGTATGGTGTTTGTGCAGTTCCTGGTCTCACCACGGACTGCAAGTTCACGTTGTCCTCCTAGCTACAGACAACAACCTCCTCACCTCTAGAGAAGTCCATGCAGACCAACTAAAACTCTTATCATTCTAGTAGAACAAACAGGAAGGAAATGTCCCTCTTGTTGGTGTACTAGTCACCAACTTACTCTCACACAATTGTTTCTCCCTTCTTATCCCACCCTTTAGAGTGTAGGACTTGCTCAGGATCTCTATTGGTTCCCACAACCAGAGAGGACAACAACTGTCAGAGGAAATTTAGTTGTACTCTGGAAAGCCGCCAGTACCTGTCTATTTATAAGTGTGGTTATTCCCAATCTGTGTGGGAGTGGAAAGGATCGGAAGATCATGAATTTTCTTAACCTGTGACTCCCAAAATGGTCGGTTGGAAACCAATCTAGTTAGTTCATGGTCTGAACTGGTCATTTTGCTTGTTTCCTAATCGTACATGAATTTGGCAAAATCATTTCCAATTAATGCAAACATTAACTCTTGTACCAATTAAATTGAACAAGTGGAACAAGTATTCTTTCTCACGAATTCTGGAAAGTTACTAGAACCTTTGGCTGCCACAAATGAGCCGATCGGTTCACAAGGTGTAGGATATCATTAAGATTCTTTTTACCAACTAAGAATCTTTGCAAAGAAGATCTCAAAATATCATTATCATGCATAAGAGAAGAAATAGTAGAAGACAAATAATTTATATTATCTCTTGCATGCCAAAGATCATTTTCTAAGCAAAGAGATTTGGTCAAATATGAATCTCTATCAATATGAAGAGAAGCAACATTATTCTCTCTACTAGTAGAACTAGAGCAAGATTCAAGAGCATTGATTTTAGCAAGCAAGGAAGCATTTTCTTTTTCAAGAAAAACAATCTTAGAAAGACAAGCACTCTTTTTAGATTCTAATTCTTGCAAAACAAAGTCTTTTTCCTCATTTTTAGTTCTAAGAACATCAATATCATGCATGAGAGAATCAACAATTAAAGTATGTTCATCATTAGAACTAGGTATAAAAGGTTGAGCATCTACAAATCTAATCATTTCAAGCAAATTAGCATTTTCAAGTTTAAGAGAATCTACTTGATTAAGACAAGCATTTTATCATCAAGCAAACAAGTGTTAGCATGTAAAAGATCATCTAATTCTATATGCAAATTATCAATAATTCTAGAAATCTTTTTCCTTTTCCATTTAGAAGACTTAAGAGAGCCACGAGTAGCATTAATGATAGCAATTGAGGGTTCTTTATCTAAAGAGTTTATATTTACCTCATTTGAGTCTTTTCTTGTAGAAGCCATAAGAGCAAAATTGAATTGTCCTTCTTCACTAGAGCTTGAGCTAGATCCTCCACTTGATTCTTCACTTGAGCTTGAATTGGAGGAGTCAGTTGAGCTTTTGTGCCATTTCTCCTTCTTCTTGTACTTCTCCTCTTCTCTTGTGATGATGGGTCTTTTTTCCTTGTAGACAATCTATCTGGAAGTAACCCTTCTTTCCACACTTGAGGCACTATATGGAGGACAAATCTTGCCTAGTAAGTAAAAGATCATTTAATTTTATATGCAAATTATCAATAATTCTAGAAAGCTTTTTCCTTTTCCATTTATAAGACTTAAGAGAGGCACAAGTAGCATTAATGATAGCAATTGAGGGTTCTTTATCTAAAGAGTTTAGATTTACCTCATTTGAGTCTTTTCTTGTAGAAGCCATAATAGCAAAATGTAATTGTCCTTCTTCACTAGAGCTTGAGCTAGATCCTCTACTTGATTCTTCACTTGAGCTTGAGTTGGAGGAGTCACTTGAGCTTTTGTGCCATTTCTCCTTCTTCTTGTACTTCTCTTCTCTTCTCTTGTGATGATGGGTCTTTTTTCCTTGTAGGCAATCTATCTTGAAGTGAACCTTCTTTCCACACTTGAGGCACCAGATGGAGGACAAATCTTTCCTTTATAGAGTCTTCCCTTGGAGTGCATGGCATCTTCTTCAATATGATAGGATGGAGAGGATTGACCCACAATAGCTTCAATTTGAGCCTTGATTTCAGACTTCTTCATTCTCTTTATCTCGTTTTCCTCTTATCTTTCGACTTCTTCTCTTTTTTCAAGTGTGACTTCATGGCCTTGTAGATATCCATTGAGCTCTTCAATGGGGATATCATCAAAAGACCTTACTTCTTCAATGGAAGTCACTTTGGGTTCCCATCTCTTGGGGAGAGTTCTAAGGACCTTAGAGTTGATCTCTCATCTACCCATAGGATGACCTAGGACGACAAGACCATTTACAATTGTGTTGAGTCTTAAGTACATGTTGGAAATATTCTCCTCATTTCCCATCTTGATGTTTTGAAGCAACCCTTTGAACATGTAGACTATACTTTCCTTCACTTGAGTTGTCCTCTCATAAGTGATGCATATCTTTCTCCATACCTCATAGGCAGTCTCACAAGATGAAATCCGGTTGAACTCAGTGGTGTTCATGGTGGCATAGAGGATGTTGATTGCTCTTGCATTCAAGGTAACTTTATTCATTGTAGCTTCATCCCATTCTTCTAGCTTTCTCTCAGGTAGCTTGTATGGATGGTCCACCATTTTCCATAGCTCAGGACTTGATCCTTGGATGTACAATTATAGCCTTATTTTCCAATATAGGAAATTGCTCCCATCAAAAATTGGAAGCTTTATTAAGTATCTCCCTCTTTGATAGTCACCCATCTTCTCCTACTTGTGGAAGTATACTTAGAGAAGAATCACTCTGATACCAATTGTTGGATACTAGTATGGGTGATTTGGTCTAGAGAAGGGTGAATAGAGCTAAATTCATTAGACCTTCAAATTATATCACAAGTTAAGGTTGCTAAATAGGAAATTTGAGTTCAACTAAAACATACATAACAAGGGAGAGAGAGATTGAACAAGAACCAAGTGACAAGTTATGTAGAGTGTTTCCATACTCCAAACTAGGAGTATGTCAGTCCACTACCTAGAGAGGTCAACCTCTAGGATTTCTAAGTGTGTCTTCCTCTATATATTCACTTATAAGAGTTACAACACATGACCAACCTAAGGACTTACCTATCCAATAAAAAGAGTCTTTAACCTTACCAAGGACTTACCCACATTGCAACGAGTCTTCGACCTTCTCTAAGGACTTATCCACTCTTACACAAGAAGTTTTCACCAAGGACTTACACACTTGATCAAGGAGTCTCTTGCATTCACCAAGGACTTACCCACTCTTGCTCCAAGTCTTCAGCCTTGATCTTCACCAAGGGACTCCTTCCCTTGTTCTTCTTCACCTATCTTATCCAAGAGAGAGAATCTTCATCTTCATGGTTGAAATGAGAGATTGGGAGGTGGAGGAAGTGAGAGCCTCACAAGATATACATGTAGGACTAGCTCTCTTACAAATCTCCTACTCACTCTAATGGATGATGCAAGTGATTAAGCTTAGAGAGAGAGGAGGTTATATGATCACTCAACTATAGAATAGGGACCTTAACAGTGCTTGGCTAACCAATGGATGAAGCTCAAGGGGTCCTATTTATAGTTGAGGATGCCTAGAAGCCTTTGGGAACACTTAAGGATGAATATTGGCCGTTTGGGATGTTGCAATGGATATTTTGTCAAGTTTTGCAACATTCCAACGGCTAGAAACACTTTTCTGTACTTTTTTGTACAATGTTATTGAAGGAGTTTCTATAAAGGTAACTCGATCAGATGCACTTTGTGACAAAGCTAATATGACCAATCGGTCAAGTTTGTCCTGATAGGAACTCGACTGATAGATTAAATTAGTTTTGTTCCAGTGCAGTGGTCGGTCGAGTTTTGAGTATTAGAAACTCAACTGAACCATGACATTCTAAAAATCCATCAAGGATCGGTCTAGATTGTAACTCTACTGATAAAGTGCATGTAATGAATTTTGGAAAATATTATTAAAGTGCTTAAATATTCGATTTATGTGCTCCTAATTTTTTCTTAGCTTAATTACAAGTCATAAAATCTTTATAAGTGATTTACAAAATGATTATAATGGATTTACATCATATTCCACAAAAGTGCACTTGCATTGATTTTGACTTGTCTTTTCTCCAATTTGAGATGTGCAAGCTAGGGCATTTGGAGTGTATCTATACCTAATCTAAAATCACTCAAGTAGAAGCATTAAACACAAATAAATGGAATGGTTTAGTCATCATCAAAACAAGGCTTTAGTCAATTTAGACCTTGAGTCAACATTGACCTAGAGTCTACATGATGGACTATCTGGAACTACTACCATGTCATGGTGACTATCCTACAAACACTTTTGATATTGAAATTTCAATGCCCCTAATGTAGAGAATGATGGAATACAAGTGTACATGTCAATCTTTAGGTCTAGTTCCTGAGATTGTGGTAGTTTTTTGAATCACCACTTGTCGTCTCTAATAGGACACAAGTATCATTGTCATCATAGATAATGACATGAATTTCTCCAGCTTTCCTAGAGAGTTCTTTGATTGACCTTCACATGACTTGATTGTCTGGGAGAGTTGTTCTTTCAACTGGGCCAATTGTGTCACAATTCATTACCCCAAGCTACTCCATCGGCTAGAACTACTTATTACTCAGCTAGCATTGATAGTTGCACAACTAACATCTTCTATAGGCCCTTCATCCTCTCAACGCTATGAGGTGGGTATTGATCTACATAGTAACAATCTTCACCATAAATCTCATAATACTATTGATTACAGTCCGTCTTTTCTAGACAATCATCTTCATAGAACAACTCCTCATAGTATTCTCCAAAATATTATTGATTGAAATATGCTTTATATATTTTTAAGAGTCTATAATTATGCTTGATGTTAATCCTTCGAATGACTAATTTGTCTTGTGGAGTCATTTCATAACAACCCTTGCTATCATTATTGATTCTAGGATTTTTTGTAGTGATGATACTACACATCAATTCTTTACCCTTTAAAATATTTTCCTAGCTGCCCTACATATCATGATTAAAGGTGCAACATTCCTATGTTTTATGCTTTGTGGCATCAAACACTCCATTTACAACGAATTCTTGAAAAATAGAAAATTTTGTTATCATGTTCAAGAGAAAAATTGCTTCAATGGATGAAGATATAGATTTCTTTTCTTTACAAAAAAATAGAAATTACAAATTAAAAAAATATATAAGATAGAGAAAAAAATTTAAGCTAAAAGAAGTTATTAAAAGTAAAGTAAAAATTATAAAAAAAATCTAAAATTAAAAAACCAAACTAATGAGTTAACGATACTAAAAATAAAATAAGAAACTAAGAAATTGTAAAACAAAATAAAAATTACAAAATCAAACTTAAATTACAAAAACAAAGTATGACATAAAATTCCAAATTTTATCCCAATTGACTAAAAAATGCTCAATGTCTTGGTATCCCTGACATTGGCATCAAAGTTTGATGTGGTATTTACTTACCCCTCAAATTTACTTAGATATGAAATCCTAGTTACCAAAACATTATTACAAAATACACCATAGGCAAGCGGAAGGCCCCATAGTATAATTTCAAAGTCAAATTGAAAGGTCAAACATTTAAAAGAACAAAATATATTTCTAGCCTAACTAAGAAAACTAATTAAAAATGATGATTTGTTGAAGATTGTTTGATTTTTAAAAAATAACTAAGCAATACAAATAAATTAAACTAAGAAAAAATATCTTTGTACTATGATAAAGTTGCTAGGATAACTTAGTTCGCTGCCACTAGCTATGTACTTTTTCTAGACATTGCTTCATTCTTTAATATGAATACTGGATTGGGGTCAATGGATTTTATATTCTTTCATAGATGTTCACATAGACTAATCTCCTTTTAGGCTTTAGGTCTTTTTACCTATGGAACCTTAATATTTCACCCTAGAGAACACCCTTCGATGGTCTCATATGAGATTCAATGATATTGTCTGGTGTTATAATCCTAGATTTCAAGGCCCCTACATCTAAGACTAAAAAAATTATATAAAATATATAATTAGGCTATAAAGTAATAATTAAATAATTGACTATTAATCTTAATGTTCATACAAATAACAATTTACAATATAGCAATAGAATATGTACAATGTGGCTAGTCCCTATGTCCTAGTAAAAGATCTACACTATAATTATGTTCATGATAAGAAAATATATAGATAAGAATAAGCTTGTGTATAAGATAACATCATATATGAGAATCTTAGTGGCCGCATCACAACTTATTGAATTATGGTTGTAATACATAGTCACATCCTATGGAAAACATCTTCAATTAAAGTCATCAAACTCTCTCTCTAGAAATCCTTGGTTGTGGCTAGGGGTGGCCATCGGCTTCGGGTTGAGAGGGTTTCATTTCGGGTCAATACTTTTTGGGTAGACCCTAATCTTGCAAAAGATTGATATTCAGTTCGAAACCCTTGACCCTAACCCGACACACAAATAATTTTGGGTCGATTAGGCCTGACTCGTAAATCAAATACAAAGAGAATAAATTAAAAAAAATGCTATGATTTGTCTAATCATTGATAATTTACAAGTGTAATTAACAAATTTCATTGTGATAAACTTACAATGTAATTGAGAAACACATATAAAGCCTATTGTCATTTTTTTGAGAGTTTTAAAAACAAATTCATAATATTATTAGTATAATAAATCATACAAACCAATACAAAACCATGTAGAAATGCCAAAATAAACTTCATGATTCATGGATTAGTAATTTAATAGGCCATTGGGTGTCTTAAAATATGGTATTTGCAATTTTATTTGAATTATAATTGTGAATTTTGGGTCAGTGGGGTCAATTTGGGTCTAAAGCACAAACATGGACCCATCCCTCAATTAATTTTGGGTTCTTCACGTTCGGCTCACTTTTGGGTCAGGTCGAAAAACATTAGAATCTAAACTTGCTTAAAATTTTGGTTTCGGGTCAGGTCAATCATGTCGGGTCTTCTTTTGTCAGCCTTACTAGTAACTAGGGTTGTTGATGAGAGAGAATATATTGTGAACTCATACAATGTAAGTCTCCCAAGTACTTTTATATCAGCCTACAAAATATCAAATCCATCCAAATTAATCCAACGACTATCAGCCGTTTCTTATAGATTTTTGTCACATGAGTTTTAAGTGATTCTATGGCTGGTTGGTTGACCCAAAGTGGTTATAAAATAAACTAATCTCATAGATAATCAAATTATCCTTTGAAGACAACTTGAATCACCCAATTTTAACATTGGATGTGGGATCTAGATACATTTTATTGTTGAGGTATACTTTCTAGTCAGTGACCTACTTTCTACTCCGGCGACCCGTGAACTGGTAAGGATTTTCACCTACAGGTAGTTCGTCAAACTCCAAAGCCAATTAGCCTCTTTGGATTTTACAAAAGTTCCTATTGGTTACTAACCAATTGAATATGAAACTCTGATCAAGTGATCGGTGACACCGGTCGACCGACCCACTTTCTATACATTCTTCATCCTACAGATCAATTGCCCTACCCACAAGGCTATTAAAGGGTTATGTGGCTGACTAGCCTATGATAAACATATAATTGTGATGACGGTATTAGAATTTGGCATCCAATGGCATTTAAATCTTCCAATTCTGATTTTGCATAGGAAAGTTATGGCAATTTGAGTGATCGTCTATACTTGAATATCCTCACACCAATTGTAAGAGTTGGGGAGTGAGGATGTGCAATTTTTTATCATTCACTTAGGTTTTTAATGGAGGATTATTTCTTTTCTCTTATTCTTTTATCAACTTACAAGTTAAACACCAAAAATGTGTTAAGTGCCAAAGAAATTGCAAAACTACTCAAAACTTAGTACAAGTGAAATATTAAGTAGAATGCAAAACAACATATGAAAAAAACAAATTCCAAACTAAGAGATTATATATCCACCCCGCTCTCTCCGGCAGGCTCAAAAATATTCAAATCAATGTCTATAGCTATATCTAACCATGAAGGTTTATTAAAATTGAAAGACAAGACTAAAGTATTAAAATACTCAGAGCTCCTACTACTTGAGCTATGACCATTGGTTAGGGTTTGTAGAGTGGCTTTAGCTGCACTATCCGCTATCTCATTGAGTTTCCTGGGTATAAGGGTAACTCGAAAAGATGGAAGGAAGGAGATCAGCTGACGAAACCTCTCCACATAAGGCTTGAACTTCAGAAGGTGAATCCTAGCGTTGAAGATGTCCACAACAGTTGCACAATCAGACAAAAGGATAACATTTGTAGGATGGAGCTTGCTGGCGAGTACAGTATCTTAGAAGATAGCTTGAACTTCCGCATGCAGCGCAGTGTCAGCAGCCATTATGTGCCCTTCTCCTTGTAGGCTACGACCAGAGGAGTTAACGGCATGAATGCCCAGACCAGAGTTGTTACCTTTGAATGCAGCATCAGCAAAGATCAGAGTAGAGTCTTGTTGTATTTTGCAAAGCTCAGGTTTTCTGATGTGGAGGTTCATTTTAGAGGAATCTCTCGGGAGTTTTATTATGGATTCTGCTCATTCCTTAATGAACTGTAACATCATGTGTAGGGAAGGTAGAGTTGCATTATGTGTGAACTCGTTTCTCACTCGCCAGATGTGCCAACAAGCAGTAACACAAATCGTGAACAAGGAGAAGGATGTTGATGCAGTGTTCAAGATGTAAGAGATCCAGTCTCCTTTAGAGAGTGTGCACATATTAGTCCAATACCCCATTTCCTTCCAGATGGGGTTTTTTAATTTGCAATCATGAAGATAGTGAATAAGAGTTTCTTGTTCAAAGCCACACAAAGGACACTTCGTGGCAGTGTCTATGTGTCGTCTAACTTTCTCAGTGTTGGTTAGCAGGATTTTGTGTTGCATTTGCCATAAGAAAAGCTTGATGTGTTTAGGAAGCTTAGATTTCCAGATACCTCTCCAGTTACCTTGTACATTTATCTCTTTTCCTTCCCGTATCCATCTGTATGCTGATCTTGAGGTGAATCTACCATTAGGATCGAAAGGCCAGGAAAAGTTATCATCTTCTGACAGTAGGTTAGGAGGAGGGAGGCCTACTACGTGTGGCTAGTGCTCCTCCGGTATGTGTAGTTTGATAAATTCCCAATCCCAGGTTCCATCTAGCGTAACCATATCTTGGACCATGAGGTCTAGGAGTCTCGGAGGGGCTTTATCTTGCTCTTCGTTCGGTAGGATTGGTTTGGCTCCGCACCAGTGATCAAACCACACATTTGTGGAGTCCCCTTTGAATATATTTTTCACGCTAGCCTCCCAAACTTGTTTAATATACTTTCAAGTTTAGAGGTTAGAACTCCTAAAACATATTGAGATCTAACAAGTTTTGTGCTAGTGTTTTAGCAATATTCACCCACTCTAAAATAAGAGAGAGAGAGAGGTGGGTGGGGTGGAAGGCATGTGTGAGGGGGTCAAGTAATAGGTGGAAAAATAGGTGGTAGGGGGCATGAGACATGTTGGTATGTTTGAAAGACATAGCTAGGAGGGGTTGTTTTTGTGCATGTCAAACATAGGTATCACCCTCCCACACATGGCCAAAATTAAGTCTATCCTAAAATGGTTAAGATTTTGGTATGGTCATACGGTCCACCTCATCAAGCCTCATGCTCCCCACCTATCCATCTACCCACTGATCCCACTGCTCTAGATGCCCCACATGTCCCACCACCTACCATCCTACTATACTTTTGTTTTTGTCTCCTTTTTGGTAGAGAGAAAAATAAAAGCAGGGGAAGTAAGGAGGAAGATGAGGGATGTGAGGGAGAAATAAGAGAATTAATAAGGGAATAGAAGGGAAGTAGTGGGGAGAAGGGTAGATGAAGGAAACAATGGGGAAGAGGAGGGAAGTACTAAGAGGATGGATGAGGAGGGAAGTATTGAAAAAATAATAAAGAAAGGGGAGGGGAGTAATGAGTACACCTACTACTGATGAATATGCACCTATGAATGAAGAGTAAGAACCCATTAGTGTTGAGTATGTGCCTAAAAATGGTGAATATATGCCTAGTAGTGGTGAATATGTGCCTACAAATGTTGAATAAGTAAGCACATTTTAGTATTTGGTCCCGTATTCACCATTTTCCTAGAGAATTTTAACCATTTGTGTGTGTGTCCATAGTATAGGCATGTATTCATCAAGAATGGATGCATATATATGGTGTTCAATTAGTAGGCACACATACACAAATCAATATGTGTATGTTGTCAATAAGTATGCTTGTGTATTAACATTAGTGGGTGTGTATCCACATTTATACGCATAAATACCCATTATAAGTGGCTTTCAATAATTAGGCATATTTCACCATTATTTGGGTGCATATTTAGTAGTTTTGGGACAATTTGGCTATTTTGAGTGCATGTCCAAAGTAATAGCAATATCTTGATGTAGTTAACCATTTTCTAGGCATGTTTTTTTTGGGTATGTATTTATCATTCTTGGGTGTAGTTAATCCATTCATGGGAACATGAGCAGAGTAATAGCCATTTGTGGATGTATTTCACCATTTACTGGGTTTGTATTTAACATTTTTGGGTGCATATTCACAATTTTGGATGTGTTATATCCATTTGTGGGCACATGTCTAAAATAATAGTCATTTGCGTGTGTATTTCACAATTTTATGGGTGTGTATTCACCATTTTTAGGCGGGTTTTAGTGATTTGTTGGAGCCTTTCACAATTTTCTGAGAGTGCATTTACCATTTGTGGTTGCATTTTAGCCATTGGCAAGAACAAGTCCTCATTACTTCCCCCATATTTTCCCATCACTTCCCTTCTCTTTTCTTATTACCTTCCTCCTCACTTATCTCCTCTTTTTATTTTACTTTCCTCTTCTCGTCACTTCCCTCATCTTGCTAATTTTACTTCCCTCCTCTCATCACTTTCCTCCACTCACATTTTTACTTCCCTCCTCTCTCAATCCTCATTTTCCTCTTATATCCCACACCACTTCCATATATACAATCATCACTTCGCTCCTCATCCATTTTACTTTCCCCTCTTCCTTCTGTCCCTCCTCCTTTATTTTATTTATTTCCCTCCATTACCTCTTTACTTCCCTCCCTTATCACTTCCCTCCTCTTCTCATTTTACTTACCTCATATCCTAGTCCTTACTTCCCTCCTCTATGCCCATCATGCCCCTGCCTTTCCATCTACTTTGCTTCTCTACTCTGTCACTTCCCTCCTCTTTCATTTTATTTTGTTTCCCTTTTTACCTCTTTACTTTCCTCTATTTTATTTTATTTTTCTTCCTTCCACTCCCCTCCTTTTTAATTTTTTCTCTCTCCCAAAAAGTTGGGGTCCACTCACTCTCTCCCCTCTCTTTTTCCCTCTCCAATTCCTCTCTCCAACCATCACTCTCTTTTTTAAAGAACTTTGGGGGAATTCTATTCTTCTTGTTCCCCAGTGGGCAAGTAAAAAAGGTGTATATATAAGGAAGATTTTGAGTAACTAAAAAATAGATCCTCAAATCGAGATCAAGAACCAAAAAGGTGAAGACAATATCTATGTTCCTGCAACATCAACCATCTTATTAGTATTAAGAGTCAACAAGTAGTTCTATTTTATATTAGGCAAATGGATAAAAGGATGATGTCGCAGAGCACTCCCTCCAGTGATGGTGATGGAGCCTGTGATAGCATGCTATAAAATCCTACCTCAACTCCTGAGAAGATAGATTTGACATCTCATTCAAGGAGTGATCTCTTCAACAAGAAAGAGCTTGGAGATACTTCTTTGAACAAGGTAGATATAGATGCGAAAGGATAAGCTCAGATCTACCCGTAGGAGGAGGTGACCAAGAATGCATGAAGATGGAACTCTTGTTTGGAGGGATACATTTTGGGATTCAAGCCTCATGTTCCTACCCTCGAAAGGTATTTGTCTCAGATATGGACCCTGAAGGGAAAGATCAAAGTCATGAGCCATGGTCAGGGTTTTTATCCAAATTTTAAAACTATCATATCGAGAGCATGTGCTTGATGATGGTTCTTACTAAGTGAAAGGTTATTAGTGAAGTGGAAACAAATTCAACCCCTACAAGATTTAAATTAATTGATATTCCACTCTAACATACTGAAACTCAAAATTATTTGCAATTTAACCCATTTTTAGGCTTTCCATTTCTTATATATTCTTTTGTCCTTTTTCCTAAATATTCCTATGTTTTCTATCCTTTTTGTTCTCAATGTTGAAATTGAGCAATACTTAGTGGTTTGAATTATATTTGACTCATATTTATTACAATGAATGGGTTTCTGCACAAATACCTCAATTAGTGTTTGAATGAGTGTCTAAAATGTAAAATGATCACTAATGAGAAATAATCAATAGATTATATTAATTAGAGTTTTTATGGACTTTTGGGACAAGGAATAAAAGATAGTGTGGTTTTGAGTTAGTTAATATGAATAATAAACCTCTTTTCCTTTCTATCTCCTCTAAGATGGAATAATAGCATAAAAGAGAATAATGTGGTCAGATATGATTCTAGAAATTAATATATGTTGTATATCTCGAATATTCACCCAAAAATTTAATTAGAAAACCTTTTTATTTAATTTTCCCTTTTTATACATTAATATATGCATTAATGGCCAATAATAGAATTAAGGGAAAAACCATGTGCAAAGCTGAAATCTAATTGCACAACATTATTCTAGACATTAATATTAGCCTATGGTCCATATTTGGAGTCAAATGGTCAATATTTGACCCTTCAAATCGATTTTGAAAGAATTGATTTAAGTTTGATTACGGTTTTAAATCTATTTCATCAATGCAATGTATTAACCTAAAGTTTCTATTATTTTTACTTTGTCACGTGTTACATACATTGATTTCCTTCTTTGCACATCATCTGATGGCTGAGGTTTAATCACCTGATCTAAGGTGCGATCCAACGGCAGGAGCATCACCTCCTACCTTCAACCACTACACGGACAGAAGTGGGCGCCACAATGGCCCTTCTACAGCACTCTTCTCCCTCCTCGGTCAAGCCTTGCTCTTGATTCTTTTGCCAACAAAATTGCAAAGTCAAGATGAACCTAGAGAGCCTTTACTCATCCCCTTTCCTGCTCTAATGATGAAATCCCCAAGTTAGGGCTTGAAATCCTCTCAACCCGTTGTTACAGATAGAACTACACACCACCCCTTGTGGATATAAGACGTGGTTGAGCACCATGGAAACCCATGCATTCCTCCTCCCAACTCAATTTCACCATTTTCTTCCCCAAACACCAAGACTTTCTCTGCTTGCTTCTCCAGAAACAATGAGCTCACCCCAGTCTCATGTGCCTCCTTTTATGCAATTAACACCTCGGTAAGCATTCCTAGCCCTCCGCATTTATGTTCCTTAACTCCTTTTTCCCTGCAATCGCCCTGATCACCATACCCTATAGGTTTGGCATCATCCCTCACTAAAGCTCACCGCCTTGGCTTTCCAGTGAAGCTTTGATCACAAAAAAAACACCGGTTTTGAATTTGACTTGCCCTCGTAATGGATTTTCGACCGTCAAGGACTTATTTTTCCTACCCTCCCATGATGTTTGGTCTCGATTTAGTTCCCCTATTTTCACCCATCTTTGTGGGACTTCTTGATATCTAGGGCACTAGAGGGCCTTTCTTCTGACTCATTGACCTCACCTTAGTCCAAGGAAGTCGCAGACAGTCCCAACACCTTATGTGTGTCTGCCCATCATCTACTCTTGCTGGATCTTGAAGCTCTAGGCTTCTGCACGAGATCCGTGGCCAAAGTAGGAACAAGCTAGGCCAGAAAATTACCTTGGTGTCCCTGTAACGTCAATCGAACAATTCTGGTTGCATGGGTAATTTAAAGTTTTCACACGCATATTTGTTCATCAACAATGAGTCATTTGCTATGACTGAATGACGCTTTTGCCCCCGTAAAATCCGTTACATGTATCCCATGCCTAAGCTTCTTTTGTCATTTTGTAGTTTATTTACATAGGAATAATATTCAATTTAAATGATTGTCACGCCTATGGTTCTCTACTCCCTGATTGGTGAGAATGATAATATTCATAGAAATTACATACGACCTCAGAAAATTGACCAAAAGTATATTTTGGAAAGGATTTTCCACAAGGAACCTGATTTTATAGTTTTTAAGACATGTTTTTCATCCATGTTTTGATGTTTATTAGAAACACTAATTTATTTATATAAATATATAAATTTTGTAATTAATTCAGTTTAACTCCAAATTTAATAAATAAATATGTTTTCTGGATTAGAAAAATCTAATAGATTGATTGGTCCAAGTTTTAAGTCCAAAAATCGAAGGTTTTCCTGGAAGGTCCAAAATTAGGGTTTTTCTTACACGTTATGATATATGAAACCCTAATGCATACATATACACTGTAACTAGGTTAAAGTGGTCTTGGATACAACCAAGTTGGTGAAGATATAATTAGGACTATACATTAAGGTATTTGCAATCCTATTTATGTATGTGTATGTGCATTCTAAAACCTAAGTTG
This sequence comes from Alisma plantago-aquatica, assembly GCA_963693085.1. NCBI lineage: Eukaryota > Viridiplantae > Streptophyta > Magnoliopsida > Alismatales > Alismataceae > Alisma > Alisma plantago-aquatica. Next base: position 1,673,692,681 of record OY856409.1, read on the forward strand.
GGCATGCTTTTATTTAACCCTAAATTCCCAATGAGGAATGAACTTATACACTAGTTTCAATAATTCTTGTTTAGTATATTCACATCAATAATTCTAGGGTCTTGGACCCCACTTGCAAAGTTTTCAATTTTACATAAATATGCCATATAAATTCTTTTAGCATGATGATGTAAATGACTAATTAACTAATGCAGTATACATGTACAACCACCCATAGTCGGGCATGTGTTATTTTTCCCAAGGGAATGTGATTACTCTCCCCATTTTTATATATATATTGGTGTTTCAGAATGTGTTACTCTCCCTCACCTATTGGTTGAGGTTAGGTAGGTGCCCCATCCCTATATTAGTTATTGTAGTCATATTAACATTCATGCATGCAACTTTATTATTATTTATCATGGAATACTTCTTATTTATTACATGCCTCATACTTTTGACCCTCTTAGCATAGTAAATCTTTATCATGCAATATTTTGGTTTATAATTGTCCTTATTCCTTCAATTGACACCTACTTTATTTCTCCTCTTTCTAGGTGATCCCAACCACCTAGGTTTAGGATCAGAATGTGCAACACGATCATGATGGACCAACGTAAGATTAGGGATAAGGAGTTCATCCTTTCATCTTGGACCTATCCCTTAAGTTGTTTCTTGGAGACAGATTGATGTAGTTTAATTTCCCTCTATCTTAAGATCCATATGTTGTATCATGTAAATCCTTATTGGAAAAAATTTGATGTACCCCTTTATGAAATTTAATATATTCAATGTTTAAATTTTGTTGTTATTCATTGGTCTTTTGTTTACCATTATTAGTAAATGGGTGTTTAGCCTTATTTACATCCATTGTTCATTAAGATTTATGACATCCCCCTGGTGCTATGGGAGAAGAAAATGTTTGGAGGACCGGTTCATTCTTAGGGACTCCTTTGTGCACTAATAGGTTTAATCATGATTTTTATAGATTGGAATTTTCCGGAATGTAGGTTTTAATGTCAGTTGATTTACAATTTCCTAAGTATCTTGAAGTTTCCGATGATAACATGACTCTGCATTGAATCCAGTTTGATTATAAATGGAGGCCCAAGCCTTGTTCTACTTGTAAACACTTCAGGCATGAAGATAGAAAACCTAAGGAATCTCCTAAACATAACATAGAAAAGAAAGTTGTTGATGTTAGAACTGGTTTAGATGAAGAAATAACATCATACAAGGTGCTTGATTCCAGGTCTAATGCAGATAAATTGGTGGATGTTGAACTCACCAATCTCACTAAAGATGTTACTAAACTTGATGGTGCATCAAAAGAGCATGATTCAGAAAAGGAGGAGTTTCATGTGACTAATGACAGTTCGGAATAGAAAGTGAAACAGTTTGTGAGATGACTACTAACTCTTTGTCTGTAGTAGACCTCATAACTCCCCCCAACTCAAGTGATGATTGTAGAATTTCAAAATCATTGTAGATTTCTGATGAGTTTCCCAATTTGGAGAAAACCAAAATGACAAAGATTAGAAGTTCCAACTCAAATAAAAATTTCCCTACTTCTTTTACTCTGTTGACAAATAGATTCAAGAACCTATAATGTGAGGTAGATATTGATGATCTACAAAGTACCAACAAAGCACTTGTGGTATGTGGGTCTAACAGATGAAACTGACATCAATGTGCTTTTATGGAATGTTAGGGGAATTAATATTAAATCCCCTAAAGTGTAGGTAGAAATAAAGTGAATAAATCCAGACTTGATCATCCTGAATGAAATTAAAGTTAGGAAAAGGTAAATGTAAAAAACTTCTAGGTAGATTTTTCCATGAGTATTTTTGGATTTCTAATCATGTGTTTCATGTATTGGGAAGGGTTGTTATTCTATGGAAGATTACTAGTTGTGATGTTTATAAGTTGTGGAAGTTTGATCAGCATGTCCATGATGAGGTCAGTTTTGATAGCAAGTCGTCTATTCTCTCTATTGTATATGGAAATAATTTTGATAATGAAAGAATCTATATCTGGTATACACTTGAGCTAGTTTGTCAATCTACTAGTAAGCCCTAGATCGTAATGGGAAATTTCAATGTTGTGAAAAAAGAGATTGAGAAAATTGGGAAGGAACCTCCTTCAAGGAAATCCATGGAGGATCTAAATAACTTTATTCTAAAGTATTTTCTTTTTTTATCTCCATTTAAATGGGCATGCATTATCTTGGGACAATCATCAAAAGAGAAACATGTTTGTCGCTTCCCGTATTGACATGATATTATTCAATAGTGACTTTTCGACAAACTACTTTAATTTTAATGGCTTTATCTTATCCAATATTATAGTGATATTAAAATGATGAGTATGTAATTAGGAGAAAAAAGAAGAATGAATACACCCATTTGATTCATTAATGCATGGACTAGTAAGGAGGGTTTTTTGATGTTGTCAAACAAAGGTTGGAATATTTCTTATGAGGGATTTCCTATGTTCATTTTTTTATTACAAAATGAGGAATTTGAGAAGCACTCTTTCTAGATGGAATAGAGATGTTGTGGGTAATATTTTTGATAAGGCTCAATCTCTTGATAGAGGTTCTCTTTATACTCAAATTCATATAGACAAGGATCCTCAAAATACTTCTATACAACACTAATATATTATTTGTGGGGAAAAAATCTCATCGTGCCTCACTTTTGGAGGAGTCTTTTCTGAAACAAAAGTCCAGAGTAAACTAGATCAAAGAAGGATATTTGAATTATAAATTCTTTGATTCCTATATCTAATTAAAGAGACAAGTTAATTACATCAAGTATATTGATATAAATGGTATTTCTTACAGTAATCAAGAAGACATCAGGCACTATATTCTGACCTTTTATAGTAACATTTTCAATAATGGCATAAAACTAATATTGTTCTTCTGGAGTCTCTTGGTTTTCCTAAAATTGATGATGTTCAATATATTTCCCTTGATAAAAAAATTTAACCCATACTGAAATTGAGGAGATTATTACTCATCTAAATGTGGATAAGTGCCAAGGATCTAATGAATTTAATGGCAAGTTCTTCAAAACCTATTGGGATGTGGTTGAACATGATGTCGTAGTTTTGATTATTCATTTCATTAGAACTGATAGACTTCTTAAGGAATACAATCTCACTTTTATCACTTTATTTCCTAAATCTAATAACGTTCATGATTTTAGAATTGGAGGCCTATCGCTCTTTGTAATTTTATGTTGAAACTTATTACTGTTGGTATGCCCTGAGAGCCAATCATGGGATGATTGATGGGATACATTAAGATTGATTTGATAAAGATCAAAGGCAAGCTTCCAAATCTTTTTGGTTTAGTCATATGAGATAATGATAGAACATATTGAATGTCTAGAGAATGACAGTACTCAATAAATTATGCTTTCAGGTTAAGGACATGAACGATGAGATCATACAGATGCTAAGAGTTTGTACATTCTTATTATGTCCCTAGTCGGATGTCATTGTAGAAGGTAGATAGACAACAATGACACACAAGACTAGATTGTGGTGTTGGTTGATGACAGAATCTCATTAGTCATGATATGGAGATATCAAACCAAACACATAGGTACTTGTTAGAGAACAAGTTTACCGGACAGACCCACCATGAGTTTGACACATGGAACCATGACATGGTAGTCACAGTCAGTTCTCACAGTGATGGTGGTGAGTGTGATTCTTTGACCTGAAATCACTACACTCAACACATGTCGTTGGGTACACTTTGACATCATCAAACACAGTCCTGAAATATGGGTTGTTATAAAGGTGATGATTGGGTGGCTTTGACACATGGGGCTTTTGAGGGGTGAGTGATAGATATGGGATCTGTCCCTCCTGAGGGATTTTGATATCCATGGCCACTTGATGAGTAGGATTGAGATAGGCGTTCGCACGCATGTGTGAATCAACATGTGATATTGATGTCATACATATCTCCTCCAATCTACTATGAGATCAAGAAAGTGAATGAATGTTGACAGGAAGACTGTTTCGTGCCTTGAGTTCATTCGAGATATCAATGACAAAGGAATTATACATTCATTGTAACACCATTCACGGATTGTAGGATTGAAATTTGTTCTCCAACTTCCTATTTCACTTGGGTAGCAATGATGTGTGACTAGGCACCGCTCTTTGTTTGTGAAGTTATAAGTGTTATGGACTTTTACTGCCACCGTGAAATGGACATGCAGGGTCACATACATAGGATTTAACCTGGAAGAGGAGTTTATACACAAATGATGTTTAGATTGATTACTAAAGAAGTTTAGTAGTTCAATTAAACACCCAATCAATTGATAGCTCAATATCATAGTGTTCAAGGTGTTGGACCAATTGATTAGAGTATCGGATTGATTGAAACTGCAATTGACTGATTAGCACAAGTATGTTGCCCCAACTGATCGGCTCAAGAGTTGAACCGATCGGCTCAGGTTGGTGAACCAATCAGCTCATGTGATGAACCGATCGGCTAAGACAGGCTGAGACGACCGGTTCAAGGGTTGAACCGATCGGCTCAACTGGTCTAACCGAGATCGTTTGGAAAGTGAGAAGACTATTTTGCAAATATAACTTGTTTCACTTGTACAAATTCGATTTGGACAAGGATTAATATTTGATTAATCAGAATTATATTTGAAAGTCAATTTGAGTTGGATCAGGACCACGAACTGATCGTCTCAGAAGTGAACCGATCAGCTCAGGTGCTCCAACCGATCAGTTGAGGTTGAACTTAACGGCTCAACTCCCCAACTGATCATTTCATGCATGAAACGATCGGTTCAGGTGACACAGTTGGTTGTTTTGTGGAAAATCTCAAACCCTTCTACTCCTGCATTTCCCGGGGTAGAGAACCCTGTCCCATGACCCTCCTATATATATAGGGATAGTGGGGGCTTCTTAGGACAACAACTCAGTGCACCAGTTGCTCTGTAAATTTGTCGTTCTTTCTGGTTTTGGTAACCGAGAGAGAGCCCGAGAAAGTGCTACCCGATAAGGGAGGCACAACAAGGGAAAGACAATTGTAGAAAGCGACTGGTGGCAGGAGAGTGTATCGGTGACTAGTACGTCGACATGAGGGTATGACTCCTTCCAATTCCTTGTAGGACAAGGAGATCAGAGTTCTAGGTGGTCCGTGTGGACTACTTCAGAGGCGGGAGACTTCTGCCGCTCAGAGGACAGTTGTCAATCCTGACAGTCCCGGTGAGACCAAGAGTTGACAGTCCCAGTGAGACCAGGAGCTGCATAGACACCATCTAAGACCAGAGGTGAAGACCGCACAAGCCGCAAGGTAACGTCGTTGAGCAAGCCTCGGAACAAGGTACACCTCTAAAAACCATCCTTCCTATTGTATAGACGTTGACGCGTTTCCTTTGTTCTGGGTTTGGGGAGAAGAAAAATTTTGTTTCCGCTGCCTTCTCTGTCTCCCCTAAAACACAACAGTGGTATCAGAGCCACATCAACTGCTCTATACTTTAGGATTATCAATATGATCGATTTTGGTTTGTTGCCTTTATTTATTGCATACAATGCAAATAAAATTGGCTTTATGCATGTCCAATCCTAAATCCACAAATCCCAATATTCATATAAGATATGTAATATAAATGCACTCGATACGCGTCGCCCTTAAATGAGTTTTGTGGTGGATGTATAGCGTGGTTATGGCCAATAAACCATATATATGTTTGCTTGGTTGTATGTGGTTACTTGCATCTCGGTATGTGCATTGATTCCCTACCTCCTTATTCCTGATGTAACTTGAGATAACTCAAGATTTCTTTCCTACCTTTGATCCCCCCGAATGTAACTCGGGGTTTCCATATTGAAATGTAAATAGGATAGATCTTTTATTTCCTATTATGTCAAAGAATGGAGGACAACCTGACGACAACTGTGACGATTGGTTCAAGGCATGAACCGATCGGTTGGTGATCTAGACGACCGGTTCATGGAGCGAGACGATCGGGTGGTGGCCATGAGGAGATGCACGATGACCAAACGAACTGATCGGTTGGAGGAGCCAACCGATCGGCTAGTGGCACCCAACCGACCAGCCTAATGGTGAGTCGATCAATCAAGGAGATGAGTTGATCAAACCCAGAACAGAAAAGCACAGAGTTCATCTTTTACAGGTTGCATGTGATGTGGACCTAGATGACCGTGATTCCTCTTGGCTCGAGGAATCACATTAGGATGGCCATAATAATCGCCTTTATTGTTTCACATGTTTTCTATGGGATATAGCATGTATATGATACGTACTATGTATTGTGGTGATTGGATATGTATATGTACCTATAAAAACCAAATCCCTCATTAAATATTAAAGTTTTAGATGCCTTCCAAATGTGACACATGTAAAAAGCTTAATCGGCCAAGTGTGGGCACGCCCTAGTGTGGTGCACCGTCTATCTCGTGGAAGCGTGAAGAATGAATATGTGGGTCTACCCTAGCAGGGTACATATTCATCATGTTGGCTTTTGGTCAAACTTAACAAGGTGACCTAGATAGGATCTAGCACCTTAAGGCATGGAGATGATCATGGCAAGGAGTTGCATATGACATCTTTCAAGAGTTGCATATGATGCAATTGGAAAAAGTTGCCTACCAGGAATATCTAAGTTGTGCGTGACAGCCCTAGCTGGTCCATGATTCAGAGGATTTCAGGATCTTGACCCACTAGAAGATTATACGCTGCAATCTTCCGAATTGATAGTGAGGGCTATCAATTTGAACAAAAATAGTGGGAGCGATAATTAATTAAAAGTCCTAATTATATCATCAACTTTTCAAATCAATCAAATAAGTCAAAATTGAGTTTTGGACTAAATTGCATATATTTCCTTTTGTAGAACAAATGACAACAAACAACAATCACTTTCCGTTGCGATCGGTCCTTGAGAAGGACAAGCTGAATATGACAAACTTCCAAGACTGGTTTAGGACATTGAGAATTGTTCTCACTCAAGAGCGAAAGCTCTATGTCCTGGATACTCCAATACCAGAGGAACCTGCTCCTACCGCACCAAAGGCTCAAAGGGGTGCTTATAAGAAGCATTATGATGATGTCATTGATGCAAAGTGTTTGATGTTGTGCTCCATGAACCACGAGTTGCAGAGACAACATGAGAACATGGGTGTCATTGAGATGATTCAGCATCTCAAGAACATGTATGAAGATCAAGCACGGCAAGAGAGATATGATGTCTCTAGGGCACTGTTCAAGTGTGTCATGACAGAATGGATCCAGTTGGTCCTCACACGCTCAAGATGATTGGGTATTTGGAGAACCTGACAAGACTGAGATTTCCCCTGAGCCAAGAGTTGGCTACTGATGTGATACTGCAATCGTTGCCAGAATCCTACAGTCAGTTTGTGATGAACTACAACATAAACAACTTTGACAAGCCATTGACAGAGTTGTTGGGCATGTTGAGGACAACCGAGACACAGATGAAGAAGGACAAGCCTAATTCTATGATGATGATCAGCAGCAAGAAAGGCAAGTCCAAGTGCAAGGGCAAGGGCAAAGCTAAGAAGGGTTCTGATGCTATAGGAGCCCAAGGCGTCTTCAACTCTCAAGGCTAAGGGAGGCGTGACCAAGAGAGGCAATTTCCACCATTGTCAAAAGCCAGGACATTGGTAAAGGAATTGTCCACTCTATCTGGAAGAACTAAATAAGAAGGAGGCGACAAACGTCTCCACCTGAAGGTGTCATGAAATAAACGCGTAACACTTTTTGAGGTATATGATACCAAGATATAAAGTGTAAAGCACTTAATAAATGGGGCAAGTATTTCCGCCATAGATAGAAGTACTTTAGTTTATTTTCAGCCTTGAAGGCATGAAATAGAGTTATGAACTGCTCTTTCATATTTGCCAATGGATAGAAACACCTTTATTTTTGCATATTGTATGACAATGATAGCAATTAATAAAGTTGGTGTTTCAATCTCAAGGATATGATCTTTATGGAAATGCCTTGTTTATCTTGTGATAAAATGATACCTAAAAGTTATTGATAACTCAAACAATCAAATTAGCATGAAAAGTTCATTTCTAGTTTCCATATGATGGATAAGCTAAACTCTTTTGGTTAGAGAACCAGTAAGAGACATGAAAATCTTGGACATGATAAATCAATTTTCACTAATGGTAATGGAAGAATGATTATCCTATTAGGTATAATACATGTGATGTATTTACATACCTATTGGAGGAAATGCTAATACTTCAAACGGTGTCTAGAGAAATACCAATATGAATATCTTGAAGTGTTCAAGAATATCATAGATGAAGTATGAATTTGGTAAAGTGTTAGTTCTTGATGAGATCAATGAATTAAAATACGTGAACCAAATGTTTGAGATCCTTATGAGTGATTATGATAGTGCATCATAGTGAGCTCGTGATTAAGGCATGATGATGTCTAAATCAAAAGGAGTCATACTCTAAGGAATTAATGGATGATTATCAAATAACTAATTTCTTCTTAAATAAAGAATACCCCACACCAATAAAGGATATTAAGAATCACAAGTTGTGAGTTCTTATATCCTTGACATAAACACCTCGATTATCTATGTGATAAGTTGGTCATATGATGAATCAACTATCTAGATGAATATGAGGAACCAGATTTTGAGTTATGGTTTATGACCATTACATCCTAAATGAGTTCCATGTGAACCATAAGGTATGACCTTGATGGTAGCACCCATTGGGATGAAATCCATAAGTGTGAATGAGTCTTAAGCGTTAAGACACATGGATAACATTTTGAGAAGGATGATGCTTGTTGAATGCAACTTAATGACTAAAAGATTTGTCATACGGATACTAAAACTGCATTCCTATGAGGAATAAAACAAGGATGTGTACGTGAAACAACCTATAAGGTTTATGAATCCATTAATGCAAATGAAGTCTATAAGTTACAATGGACTAATCAATATGATCGATTGAGTACAAGCAACTCAGAGCTGGATCTTTACTTTGATGATATAGTCAAAGGGTTTGACTGATATGTCAAAGATAAAGAGAGATATGTGATTTAGTGGGAGCGTATTCACATTTGACATGTTGATGTGAAATGGAAATGTTCTAGAATGGAAATCCAAAGTGGAAATTATCTTTAGGGAAGATATAGATGTTTCCTATGTGATAGGAATAGAGATCTATAGAGACAGTTCTCAAAAATCTCTTAACCTGAAAAGAGAAAGCATACATTAGCAATCTATACTGAAAGGTTCAGTGTGCATAGATTCAGTGGGAGAAAACTTGTCCATGTTACATGGAGTTGGTATCCCAAGGCCAAGTGTCCAATTCTGATGAAGAATGGAAACACTAAGAATAGATAAGGATCTATCATGTATGTAAACATCCCATCATCTTGCATGTATAAACATGGCAAGAACAAAAATGCATTTATCGTCTTGTATGTAGGACATGACAATATGATATGCTCATCCTGATAACTCGTATGTGGGACATGACGAGTGAGTGTCTGTCTAGTTTCAGTAAGGGTCACTAGAATAACATAAGAACTTGATAAGTACTTGAAAAGTGCTAGTTCTATGGAAATCAGGAAGGGTTCACTATAAAGAGTTACACTGATGCGAACTTACGAAAAGGACAAAAAATTAATCACAATATATATGAGATATATATAAAAGTTAATGTTTGTTAATGGAAATGTTCCAATAAAGTCGTTTAAAAAGAAAAGCCGAGTATCCGTGTGTTAGAGAACATTAGTGGATACTATATGGATCTGGAAGTTCATGAAATGCACTTATAGATATTCCGATCTTTGATGACAAGTAAGGAGTACTTGGTCATGCAATGTGGCTAAAGGTTAGCAAAGGAATACTAGATCGCATATTACGGCAACTCCATCTCATATGTGTGACGTACAACGAAGAGATGAGAGACATGCAACTAATACCAACTTTGGCAAGGTGTTTCCATAACTCACAATGTTAGCACTAGAGCATAGTAACATGTGGGACATGTTTGAAGATCACTAAGAATATGATTCATGGGTGATTGGCTCGTAGTGCAAGTGGGAGTCTGTTGGTATGTATGCCCTGAGAGCCAATCATGGGATGATTGATGGGATGCATTAGGATTGATTTGATAAAGATCAAAGGCAAGCTTCCAATTCTTTCTGGTTCAGTCATATGAGATAATGATAGAACATATTGAATGTCTAAAGAATGACAGTACTCAATGACGTATGCTTTCAGGTTAAGGACCTGAATGATGAGATCATACAGCTGCTAAGAGTTTGTACATTCTTATTATGTCCCTAGTCGGATGTCATTGTGGAAGGTAGATAGACAACAATGACACACAAGACTAGATTGAGGTGTTGGTTGATGACACAATGTCATTAGTCATGATATGGAGATATCAAACCAAACACATAGGTACTTGTTAGAGAATAAGTTTACTGGACAGACCCACTGTGAGTTTGACACATGGAACCATGACATGGTAGTCACAGTTCTCACAGTGATGGTGGTGAGTGTGATTCTTTGACCTGAAATCACTACACTCAACACATGTCGTTGGGTACACTTTGACATCATCAACCGCAGTCCTGAAACATGGGTTGTTATAAAGGTGATGATTGGGTGGCTTTGACACATGGGGCTTTTGAGGGGTGAGTGATAGATATGGGATTTGTCCCTCCTGAGGGAGTTTGATATCCATGGCCACTTGATGAGTAGGATTGAGATAGGCGTGCGCACGCATGTGTGAATTAGTATATGATATTGATGTCATACATATCTCCTCCAATCTAATCTGAGATCAACAAAGTGAATGAACGTTGACAGGATGACTTTTCCATGCCTTGAGTTCATTCGGGATATCAAGGAAAAAGGAATTCTACATTCGTTGTAACACCATTCACGGATTGTAGGATTGAAAGTTGTTCTCCAACTTTCTATTTCACTTGGGTAGAACTGATGTGCGACTAGGCACCGCTCTTTTTTTATGAAGTCATAAGTGTTATGGACTTTCACTGCCAACGTGAAATGGACCTACAAGGTCACACACATAGGATTTAACCTGGAAGAGGAGTTTATCCACAAATGATGGTTAGATTGATTACTAAAGGAGTTTAGTAGTTCAATTAAACACTCAATCAATTGATATCTCAATATCATAGTGTTCAAGGTGTTGGACCAATTAATTAGAGTATCAGATTGATTGAAACTGCAACTGATTGATTTGCACAAGTCTCCTGCCCCAACCGATCAGCTCAAGAGTTGAATCGATCGGCTTAGGTTGGTGAAACAATCAGCTCATGTGATGAACAGATCGGCTCAAGACAGGCTGAGACGATCGGTTCAAGGGTTAAACCGATCGACTCAACTGGTCTAACCGAGATCATTTGGAAAGTGACAAGACTATTTTGCAAATATAATTTGTTTCACTTGTACAAATTTAATTTGGACAAGGATTAATATTTGATTAATCGAAAACCAATTTGAAAGTCAATTTGAGTTGGATCGGGACCACAAACCGATCGGCTCAGAAGTGAACCGATCAGCTCAACTCCCCAACCGACTGTTTCATACATGAAACGATCGGTTCAGGTGGCGCAGTGGGTTGTTTTGTGGAAAATCTCGAACCCTTCTACTCCTGCATTAATCCCACATTGCCCGGGGTAGAGAACCATGTCCCATGACCCTCCTATATACATAGGGGTAGTGGGGGCTTCTCAGGACAATAACTCAGTGCACCAGTTGCTCTGTAAAGTTGTTGTTCTCTCTGGTTTTGGTAACCGAGAGAGAGCCCGAGCAAGTGCTACCCAATAAGGGAGGCACAGCAAGGGAAAGACAACTGCAGAAAGCGACTGGTGGCAGGAGAGTGTTTCGGTGACTAGTATGCCAACATGAGGGTATGACTCCTTCTGATTCCTTGTAGGACAAGGAGATCGGAGTTCCAGGTGGCCCGTGTGGACTACTTCAGAGGCGGGAGACTTCTGCCGCTCAGAGGACAGCTATCAATCCTGACAGTCCCGGTGAGACCAGGAGCTGAAAGTCCCAGTGAGACCAGGAGATGCACAGACACCATCCAAGACCAGAGGTGAAGACCGCACAAGCAATGAGGTGATGTCACCGAGCAATCCTCAGGACAAGGTATGCCTCTACAAACCATCGTTCCTATTGTATAGACGTTGACGCGTTTCCTTTGTTCTGGGTTTGGGGAGAAGAAAATTTTTGTTTCCACTGCCTTCTCTGTCTCCCCTAAAACCCAACAGTGGTATCAAAGCCACATCAACTTCTCTATACTTTAGGATTATCGATATGATCGATTTTGGTTTGTCGCCTTTATTTATTGCATACAATGTGAATAAAATTGGCTTTATGCATGTCCAATCCTAAATCCACAAATCCCAATATTCATATAAGATATGTAATATAAATGCACTTGATACGCGTCGCCCTTAAATGAGTTTTGTGTTGGATGTATAGCGTTGTTATGGCCAATAAACCCTATATGTGTGTGCTTGGTTGAATGTGGTTGCTTGCGTCTTGGTCTGCGCATTGATTCCCTAAATCCTTATTCGTGATGTAACTTGAGATAACTCAAGATTTCTTTCCTACCTTTGCTCCCCCCGAATGTAACTCGGGGTTTCCCTATTCAAATGTAAATAGGATAGATCTTTTATTTCCTGTTATGTCAAAGAACGGCGGACAACCTGATGACAACTAAGACGATAGGTTCAAAGCATGAACCGATCGGTTGGCGATCTAGATGACCAGTTCATAGAGTGAGACGATCAGGTGGAGGCCATGAGGAGATGCACGACGACCAGGCAAACCGATCGGTTGGAGGAGCCAACTGATCGGCTGGTGGCACCCAACCGACCAGCCTAATGGCGAGCCGATCAATCATGGAGATGAGTTGATCAAAGCTAGAACAGAAAAGCACAGAGTTCATCTTTTATAGGTTGCATGTGATGTGGACCTAGATGACCATGATTCCTCTTGGCTCGAGGAATCACATTAGGATGCCCATAATCATTGCTTTTATCATTTCACATGTTTTCTGTGGGATATAGCATGTATATGATACATACTATGTATTGTGGTGATTGTATATGTATATGTACCTATAAAAATCAAATCCATCATTAAATATTAAAGTTTTAGATGCCTTCCAAATGTGACACATGTGAAAATCTTAATCGGCCAAGTGTGGGCACGCCCTAGCGTGGTGCAACGTCTATCTCGTGGATGCGTGAAGAATGGATATGTGGGTCTTCCCTAGCAGGTTACATATTCATCGTGTTGGTTTTGGGTCGGACTTAACAAGGTGACCTAGATAGGATCTAGCACCTTGAGGCATGGAGATGATCATGGCAAGGAGTTGCATATGACATCTTTCAAGAGTTGCATATGATGCAATTGGCAAAAGTTGCCTACCTGGAAGATCTAAGTTGTGGGTGACAACCCTAGCTGGTCCATGATTCAGAGGATTTCAGGATCTTGACCCACTAGAAGATTGCACGCTGCAATCTTCCAAATTGATAGTGAGGGCTATCAATTTGAACAAAAATAGTGGGAGCGATAATTAATTAAAAGTCCTAATTATATTGACAACTTTTCAAATCAATCAAATAAGTAAAAATTGAGTTTTGGACTAAATTGCATATATTTCCTTTTGTATAACAAATGACAACAAACAACAATCACTTTTCGTTGCGATCGGTCCTTGAGAAGGACAAGCTGAATGGGACAAACTTCCAAGACTGGTTTAGGACATTGAGAATTGTTCTCACTCAAGAGTGAAATCTCTATGTCCTGGATACTCCAATACCAAAGGAACCTGCTCTTACCGCATCAAAGGTAGAAAGGGATGATTATAAGAAGCATTCTAATGATGCCATTGATGCAAAGTGCTTGATGTTGTGCTCCATGAACCACGAGTTGCAGAGACAACATGAGAACATGGGTGTCATTGAGATGATTCAGCATCTCAAGAACATGTATGAAGATCAAGCACGGCAAGAGAGATATGATGTCTCCAGGGTGATGTTCAAGTGTGTCATGACATACAGAGATCCAGTTGGTCCTCACACGCTCAAGATGATTGGGTATGTGGAGAACCTGACAAGACTAGGATTTCCCCTGAGCCAAGAGTTGGCTACTGACGTGATATTGCAATTGTTGCTAGAATCCTACAGTCAGTTTGTGATGAACTACATAATGAACAACTTTGACAATCCGTTGACAGAGTTGTTGGGAATGTTAAGGATAGCCGAGATATAGATGAAGAAGGACAAGCCTAAGTCTGTGATGATGATCAACAACAAGAAACGCAAGTCCAAGCATAAGGGCAAGGGCAAAGCTAAGAAGGGTTCTGATGCTAGCCAGGAGCCCAAGGCATCTTCAACTCTCAAGGCCAAGGGAGGCGTGACCAAGAGAGGCAATTGCCACCATTGTCAAAAGCCAGGACATTGGAAAAGGAATTGTCCCCTCTATCTGGAAGAACTAAAGAAGAAGGAGGCGACGGACGTCTCCACCTGAAGGTGTCATGAAATAAACTTGTAACACTTTTTGAGGTATATGATACCAAGATATAAAGTGTAAAGCACTCAATAAATGGGGCAAGTGTTGCCGCCATGGATAGAAGTACTTTAGTTTATTTTTAGCCTTGAAGGCATGCAATAGAGTTATGAACTGCTTTTCATATTTTCCAATGGATAGAAACACCTTTATTTTTGCATATTGTATGACAATGATAGCAATTAATAAAGTTGGTGTTTCAATCTCAAGGATATGATCTTTATGGCAATGCCTTGTTTATCTTGTGGTACTTAGTATGCATAAGATAAAATGATACCTAAAAGTTATTGATAACTCAAACAATCAAATTAGCATGAGAATTTCATTTCTAGTTTCCATATGATGGATAAGCTAGACTCTTTTGGTTAGAGAACCAGTAAGAGACATGAATATCTTGGACATGATAAATCAATCTTCACTAATGGTAATGGAAGAATGATTATCCTATTAGGTATAATACATGTGATGTATTTACATACCTATTGGAGCAAATGCTAATACTTCAAATGGTGTTTAGAGAAATACCAATATGAATATCTTAAAGTGTTCAAGAATATCATATATGAAGTACGAATTTGGTAAAGTGTTAGTTCTTGATGAGATCAATGAATTAAAATACTTGAACCAAATGTTTGAGATCCTTATGAGTGATTATGATAGTGTATCATAGTGAGATTGTGATTAAGGCATGGTGATGTCTAAATCAAAAGGAGTCATACTCTAAGGAGTTAGAGGATGATTATCAAATAACTAATTTCTTCTTCTTCTTTTTTTGAGAAAGGGCGCCCGCCATTTTATTAAGTAATCAAATCATTTGCAGTGAGTACAAGGATCCAATTTTCAAAACCCCCACCAACACAATGAGGGTTAACAAAATGACAGGCAGAAACGGATAAGGCATGAGCTAATCTATTGCCTTGCCTTCTAATGAAACAGAAATTAAACGAAAGAAAACTATGGGAAAGCGCCCAGATGTCCCGGGTGATGATGTCTTCATAGCCCCGTCCGTCATAGCCTTTCTTCATAGCTTCCACCAGTAGCAAGCAGTCCGTCTCCACCACTATATCCAAATAACCTTCCCTAAGATCCAGACGCATGCCGTGTAGGACAACCATACCCTCCGCACTAAGCACTGAGTACGGTTGTTCTAACCGACATTGGAAGGTCCACAAGAGCTGCACATATGTGTCTCGTATTGCTGCCCCACAGTCGTTCTCCTCAAAAGCAGTGAGGGACACATCAGTGTTGATCTTCACACTTCCCGTAGGTGGTCGGCGCCATATAACAGTCCCTGGCACCATAGTAGATGAGGCTGATCGACCAATAGTTGCATGGTACCTCACATGGTCACCCACCATATTGATGAAGCTTACCGCAAGACCTGGAAGATAAGGAGGGCGGTCGTCAAAAAAACATTTTGTTCCTTTTTTTCCATGTCACCCACAAAAGAGATGCTCGCTCATCTTTGCATCGGTTGTCCACATCATCAAGCAAACTCCTCACTAAACTCCCCACGTCATGAGCTTCAAGGTGCTCCATCCAATCAAACTCTCCTGCTGCCCAAATCTCCCTAGCAATATCGCAGCGTAATAAAGCATGGGTGGTATCCTCCCGCATTCTGTAGTGATTGCATCCATCGTTCTGTGTCACTTGCTTCCTAAGAAGCTCCACCTTGGTCAGTAAAATGTTCCGCATTGCTCTCCAAATGAAGTGTTTTAATTTTGGTGGCCATCCCTGCTTCGACACTCTCTTCCACACCTCTGCCTCCCTTCCATCCTCCAAGTCCTCCCCCGATCAGATAAGAGAATATGCACTCCTGACAAAGAACATCACATCACTCTCCTTTTCCCAGAAAATAGTGTCCTCCTCATGTCGCTGTGACAAAGCTATGTTGAGGATCCTCCTAGCAATATGTGTGGGAAAACACGTCTCCACCGCTTCCCTATTCCACCTTTTCGGCGCCCCACAAACCAAGTCACTCACAAATCTATAGTCCTCTGGTCCTCTGACTAGATACCTGCTCACTGCACCCCCCATATGAGGAATCCATCTCTCCTTATATATATGAATGTTCTTACCATCCCCCACCCTCCAAATAAAGCTGCATTTCACCATCTGTATAGCTCCCCATATACTCCTCCAGGTATAGCTCGGATTACCCCCCAATTCCACGTGAAGAATAGATGAGGACCTATAATATTTGGCCTTAAGAATACAAGAAGCAAAAGACTCTCCATTCACCGCCAATCTCCACCCTTGTTTAGCTAGAAGAGCCTGATTAAAAGCTTTCAAATCTCTAAAACCCATACCTCCACTCTCCTTGGGCTTGCATAATCTCTCCCAACTCATCCAATGAATCTTTCTTTCCCCCCTCCTTAGATCCCCACCAAAATCGAGCCATCATAGCCTGGATCTCATCAATAAGTCCATCTGGGATTTTAAAGATACTCATGAGATAGGTGGGAATAGCTTGGATGACTGCCTTAATAAGGACCTCTTTGCCCGGTCTGGATAGGAGTTGTTCTTTCCACCCCTGAAGCTTCTTCCAAACTCTGTCTTTTATTGTAGCAAACACAAGTTTCTTGGACCTCCCAACCACCGTAGGGAGTCCAAGGTACTTCTCATGCATGTCAACCTCCCTAACTCACAGTCGATTCTTGATCAACTCACGTCTTTCGCCAGTGACGTTTGCACTAAAGGAAACCTCCGTCTTCTCAAAGTTGATTTTCTGTCTGGATGCCCTCTCGTATTGGCTGAAAATTTCAGCTAAAGCGGAGCATTCTTCTGAGGTTGCCTTAGTGAAAACAATACTGTCATATGCAAAAAGAATATGAGTAATCCGCGGAGCCTGTCTGCAAATTCTTGCCCCATGGATTTTCTTGTCCTGTGCTGCTTTGGAAAGAGAGAAAGAAAGAGCTTCAGTGCAAAAAAGAAAAAGATAGGGGGAAATAAGATCACCTTGGTGAAGCCCTCTAGACGGGTTTGAAGATCCTCTCCTATTGCCATTGACGATGAACTTGTGGGATACGCTAGTCACACACTCTATAACCTTCTTCCTCCAAATAGATGGTAGCCCTAACCTTCCCATCATCCTTTCTAAAAAAGGCCACTCCACCCTATCATAGGCCTTGCTCATGTCTAGTCTAAGGGCCATAAGTCCTTCTTTGCCTTTCTTCCTGTGTTTCATGGTATTAAACATCTCATAAGCAACCAAGGCATTGTCCGTGATCATCCTTCCTCCAATGAAAGCGATTTGATTTTCAGAAATGATATCATTCATAAGCGGCTTTATCCTATTAGCCAGAACCTTGGTTATAATTTTGTAAGACACATTGCAAAGACTGATAGGCCTATATTCAGATAACCGGACCGGGCTGCTCATTTTTGGAATTAGAACAATGTAAGTATCATTAATATCAGCAAGACCCACTTCTCCGTTCCACCAATTGGAAATAGAAGACAACAGGCTGCTTTTAATAGTCATCCAGAATTTTTGATAAAAAATTGCCTTCATACCATCCGGGCCGGGTGCTTTGTTCGGATGCATTTGTTGGAGGGATATCCACACTTCTACTTTGGAAGGAACTTTATTAAGATCTGAATGAGAAGATTCGGGGACCACCTGAGACAAGCCATCAATGAATTCCTCCATACCAGTTGGGTCAGAACTAGAGAATAGAGAATTGAAATAAGAAGAAATAATTTCAGCAATCGCCTCCATGTCCGTGTGCCAAGTCCCGTACTCTTTAAAGAGTCCTTCTATAGTATTGTGTCTTTTGCTCTGGCTGGCTTTATGATGAAAATATTTTGTGTTCCTGTCCCCGTCTCTCATCTCGTTGGTTCTGGCCCTAGCTAGCCAAAAACTCTCCTCCATTCTCTGAAGCTCATGCAACACCTTTTCGAGTGACTCACATTCTAAAAGCATATCCTTGGATGGTGTCCAGTTCTGTGCAACTCCGAGTCTCTTCTCGGTCTTTTGGATTCACCTCTTGATATTCCCAAACTTCTCCATAGCCCACCCTATTAACTCTTCAGCACATTTTTGTGTCTGGCCTTTGAGTCCCAAAGAATGATTTCTGACCCAAGCTTGATTCACCACCTCCTCGCATTCCGGTGAAGAGAGCCAGAAGGTTTCAAACCTGAACCTCCTCTCATCATGTCTCTTTCCCTTATTCCTACTTTCGGCCCATAAGAGAATTTGTCCATGATCAGAGTTGAGAATAGGAAAGTTCTTCACTCTTCTTATGTTGAAAATATCACACCATATTCTGTCTGCCAGGAAACAATCAAGTATCTCTAAAATTAGATTCTCTGTCTGCAAACCTCTCTTATAAGTAAATTTATTGCTCGTTGACCCTAGATCCATCAGTTGATAGTTGTCAATAGCCTACCTAAAATCGTGCATCTGCCATTCATTACGTGGTTGCCCTCCCTTCTTTTCAGAATGAGCGACAATCTCATTGAAGTCACCACCAATAAGAATAGGTAATTTGGACTGAGAGCAGAGATCCTCCATCAACCTCCAAATATTATGTCTCTCATGAGTGGCTACCCACTCGTAGATCCCCACAAAGTAAAAACACTCCGGGCTCTCCTCCTTCCCAACCATAGCAGCTATGTGATGATCTGAAAAGGACTTCACCGATACAACTCCCCCCTCCACCACAAACCCAACCCACCAACCCTACCTCTGCTATCCACACCAAAACCCTCATTGAAACCACACTTTCTCCTTACTGCCTCCTAGTCCCCCCCTGCACATAGTCTCTACCACAAAGACTATGTCAGGCATCTCCCTCCAACATCTTCTTTTGAGGGATTCCACCGTCCCAGGGTTGCCCAGTCCCTAGACGTTCCAACACAGAGTTTTCATTGCCCTTCACGGGCCTGGACCTCCCCAGTACCCGCTACTACTGTGTGATCTGGTTCACACGGAACCTCCACTCTCAAATGTTTACCTCCCAATCCCAACTCCCCTTCCTCCTCCATATGACCTCTATTCTCATTCGCCCTTCTCCTCTTACCCCCTTCGTGAATTCTCAAGCTCTTGTCACCCTCACCATCTATGCCAGCCTACCGTAACCCTAGCCTTGTCATCCTTTTCACCTTTTCTTCTTAAATAAAGAATACCCCACACTAATAAAGGACATTAAGAATCACAAGGAGTTGTGAGTTCTTATATCCTTGACAAAAACACCTTGATTATCTATGTGATAAGTTGCTCATATGATGAATCAACTATCTAGATGAATATGAGGTACTGGATTTTGAGTTATGGTTTATGACCATTACATCCTAAATGAGTTCCATGTGAACCATAAGGTATGACCTTGATGGTAGCACCCATTGGGATGAAATCCATAAGTGCAAATGAGTCTTAAGCATTAAGACACATGGATAACATTTTGAGAAGGATGATGCTTGTTGATTGCAACTTAATGACTAAAAGATTTGGCATACAGATACTAAAACTGCATTCCTATGAGGAATAAAACAAGGATGTGTATGTGACACAACCTATAAGGTTTATGAATCCATTAATGCAAATGAAGTCTATAAGTTACAATGGACTAATCAATATGATTGATTGAGTACAAGCAACTCAGAGCTGGATCTTTACTTTGATGATATAGTCAAAGTGTTTGACTGATATGTCAAAGATAAAGAGAGATCTGTGATTTAGTGGGAGAGTATTCACATTTCACATGTTGATGTGAAATGGAAATGTTCTAGAATGGAAATCCAAAGTGGAAATTATCTTTAGGGAAGATAGAGACGTTTCCTACGTGATAGGAATAGAGATCTATAGAGACAGTTCTCGAAAATCTCTTAACCTAAAAAGAGAAAGCATACATTGGCAATCTATACTGAAAAGTTCAGTGCACATAGATTCAGTGGGAGAAAACTTGTCCATGTTACATGGAGTTGGTATCCCAAGGCCAAGTGTCCAATTCTTATGAAGAATGGAAACACTAAGAATAGATAAGGATCTATCATGTATGTAAACATCCCATTATCTTGCTTGTATGGACATGGCAAGAACAAAAATGCATTTATCATCTTGTATGTAGGACATGACAAAATGATATGATCATCCTGATAACTCGTATGTGGGACATGACGAGTGAATGTCTGTCTAGTTCCAGTAAGGGTTACTGGAATAACATAATAACTTGAGAAGTACTTGAGAAGTGCTAGTTCTATGGAAATAAGGAAGGGTTCACTGTAAAGAGTTACACTGATGCGAACTTCCGAAAAGGATAAAAAATTAATCGCAATATATATATATATATATGAGATATATATAAAAAAGTGAAGGTTTGTTAATGGAAATGTTCCAATAAATCTGTTTAAAAGGAAAAGCTGAGTATCTGTGTGTTAGAGAACATTAGTGGATACTATATGGATCTGGAAGTTCATGAAATGAACTTATAGATATTCTGATCTTTGATGACATGTAAGGAGTACTTGGTCATGCAATGTGGCTAAAGGTTAGCAAAGGAATACTAGATCGTATATTACGGCAACTCCATCTCATACGTGTGACGTACAACGAAGAGATGTGAGACATGCAACAACTTTGGCAAGGTGTTGCCATAACTCACAATGTTAGCACTAGAGAACAGTAACATGTGGTACATGTTTGAAGATCACTAAGAATATGATTCATGGGTGATTGGCTTGTAGTGCAAGTGGGAGTCTGTTGGTATGTATGCCCTGAGAGCCAATCATGGGATGATTGATGGGATACATTAAAATTGATTTGATAAAGATCAAAGGAAAGCTTCCAATTCTTTATGGTTCAGTCATATGAGATAATGATAGAACAGATTGAATGTCTAGAGAATGACAGTACTCAATGACGTATGCTTTCAGGTTAAGGACCTGAACGATGAGAACATACGGATGCTAAGAGTTTGTACATTCTTATTATGTCCCTAGTCGGATGTCATTGTGGAAGGTAGATAGACAACAATGACACACAAGACTAGATTGTGGTGTTGGTTGATGACATAATCTCATTAGTCATGATATGGAGATATCAAACCAAACACATAGGTACTTGTTAGAGAACAAGTTTACCGGACAGACCCATCGTGAGTTTGACACATGGAACCATGACATGGTAGTCACAGTCAGTTCTCACAGTGATGGTGGTGAGTGTGTTTCTTTGACCTAAAATCACTACACTCAACACATGTCATTGGGTACACTTTAACATCATCAAACGCAGTCCTAAAACATGGGTTGTTATAAAGGTGATGATTGGGTGGCTTTGACACATGGGGCTTTTGAGGGGTGAGTGATAGATATGGGATTTGTCCCTCCTGAGGGAGTTTGATATCCCTGACCACTTGATGAGTAGGATTGAGATAGGCGTGTGCATGCATGTGTGAATCAGTATGTGATATTTATGTCATACATATCTCCTCCAATCTACTCAGAGATCAAGAAAGTGAATGAACGTTGACAGGATGATTGTTCTGTGCCTTGAGTTCATTCGGGATATCAATGACAAAGGAATTATACATTCACTCTAACACCATTCACGAATTGTAGGATTGAAAGTTGTTCTCCAACTTTCTATTTCACTTGGGTAGCACTGATGTGCGACTTGGCACTGCTCTTTGTTTGTGAAGTCATAAGTGTTATAGACATTCACTGCCAATGTGAAATGGACCTGTAGGGTCACACACATAGGATTTAACCTGGAAGAGGAGTTTATCCACAAATGATGTTTAGATTGATTACTAAAGGAGTTTAGTAGTTCAATTAAACACCCAATCAATTGATAGCTCAATATCATAGTGTTCAAGGTGTTGGACGAATTGATTAGAGTATCAGATTGATTGAAACTGCAATTGACTCATTTGCACAAGTCGACTACCCCAACCGATCGGCTCAGGTTGGTGAACCAATTGGCTCATGTCATGAACCGATCGGCTCAAGATAGGATGAGATGACCGGTTCAAGGGTTGAACCGATCAGCTCAACTGGTCTAACCGAGATCGTTTGGAAAGTGAGAAGACTATTTAGCAAATACAATTTGTTTCACTTGTACAAATTTGATTTGGACAAGGATTAATATTTGATTAATTGGAAACAAATTTGAAAGTCAATTTGAGTTGGATCAGGACCACAAACTGATCGTCTCAGAAGTGAACCGATCATCTTAGGTGCCCCAACCGATCAGTTGAGGTTGAACCGATCGTCTCAACTCCCCAACTGACCGTTTCATGCATGAAACGATCGGTTCAGGTGGCGCAGTTGGTTGTTTTGTGGAAAATCATGAACCCTTCTACTCCTGTATTAATCCCGCATTGCTCGAGGTAGAGAACCCTATCCCATGACCCTCCTATATATATAGGGGTAGTGGGGGCTACTCAGGACAACAACTCAGTGCACCAGTTGCTCTGTAAAGTTGTCGTTCTCTCTAGTTTTGGTAACTAAGAGAGAGCCCGAGCAAGTGCTACCTGATAAGGGAGGAACAGCAAGGGAAAGACAACTGTAGAAAGCGACTGGTGGTAGGAGAGTGTGTCAGTGACTAGTACACTGACAGGAGGGTATGACTCCTTCTGATTCCTTGTAGGACAAGGAGATCGGAGTTCCAGGTGGTCTGTGTAGACTACTTCAGAGGCGGGAGACTTTTGCCGCTTGGAGGACAGTTGTCAATCCCGAAAGTCCCGGTGAGACCAGGAGCTGACAGTCCCAGTGAGACCAGGAGCTGCACAGACATCGTCTAAGACCGGAGGTGAATACTGCGCATGCCGTGAGGTAACGTCGTCGAGCAAGCGTCAGGACAAGGTACACCTCTACAAACCATCCTTCCTATTGTATAGGCATTGACGCGTTTCCTTTGTTCTGGGTTTGGGGAGAAGAAAATTTTCGTTTTCGCTACCTTCTCTGTCTCCCCTAAAACCCAAAAATTACTAAAGTCATGTGTAACAAGTGACAAAACATTCTTCCCACTCTCATTAGTAGCAACCAATGTGCCTTCATTAAGGAGAGAAGCACCCGATATTCCATCCTTCTATCCAATGAACTAATAGATGACTTCAATAGAAAGGGAGGCACGCCTAAACTCTATCTCAAGATAGATATATCAAAAGCATATGACTCAATTTCCTAGGATTCTTTATTTTATATTGCTAAACTCATAAAATTTCCTAGTTTTTGGAGAATTTGGCTTAAAGATATTTTCCATACATCATTCTTATGAGATTATCATCAATGGCAAACCTTCTACTGCTTTGAAACCTAGGAATGGAGTAAGGTAGGGTGATCCTTTGGATCTATATCTCTATGTTATGGTTATACAATCTTTCACTTAGTTGATAGATTCTACTTCAATGGAGGGCAAGTTCAAGCCTCTCAGAGCTTCAGCTAGCATGGAAGTCTCTCATTTAATATTTTTGGATGATTTCATGGTATTCATGGAAGCGGATGAAGATAGTGCTTATTGCTTAAGAGGTATTCTAAAAGATTTTTATGATCTCACTAGTCTAAAGACTACTTTAGAAAAGAGTTCTATTATTTTTTGTAGTGGTGTTGACAAGAATAGGATCTCTGGTAATCTTAGCATTAATGAAGGAAAACTTCCTCAAAGATATCTTTGCATTCCCTTTTTTGCTAGAAAACTTTCTAGAATTTGTTGCAGCTCACTTTTGGACACAATGAAAGGAAAGCTTGTGGGGTGGAAAGCTCAACAATTGTCTATGGATGGGAGGATTGGTTTAGTCTAGCCCACTTTATCAACTATGCATCTTTATTGGATTTCATCTTTTCCTTTACCTTGTTCTCTTATCAATGATATAGAGAAGATGTGTAAAGACTTCATTTTGGGACAAAGACAAACTTAATTTGCATCTTGTTGCATGGGAGAAGATCACCAGATCGGAAAAAGAAGGTGGCTTGGGTATTCAAAAAATTAGAGACATTAATCTTGTATCTACCATGCCTCACATCTAGAACATAGCCAAGAAGAAGGATAGTTGGCAGATTAAGTGGTTACATGAAGAATACTTCACCAAAACTCCATTCTGGCACATGATGAGAGCAGTGGCCATTTTTGGCATATTAATAGAATCATTAAAGAAAAAGACTGCCTCAAGATGAATATCAAATACAATGTTGGCATTAACAACCACATTTCAGTGTGGAATGATCCATGTATTCCAAGATCTTTTCTCCTTGTTGATTTTCTTAGCAGACAAAGAACTATCAAACTTGGCCTCAAAGCCAATAGAAGACCTCATGTCTTCAACAAGGATGGTCAATGGTTTCTTGATAACTCTGGGCTCCATAAAGATTTAAATACTCTTATTGCCGATATACCTAATCCAAATGGTTCATTTGTTAAAATGTTGTTCTTGGGAGAGGAGCATGTAAAAATATAAGTTATTTAAAATGAACTTAAAGACAAAAAAATTCCCATTTCTTTCTTTGAATGGCTCTTGAAATTCAAGGTTCCAAGAAGGAATTAGATACATGCCTGGAAGGTTGGTCACAATGGTTTGCCAACGACTAATTGTTTTAGGAGATTGGGTATTCTCACTCCTTCATTTTGGTTTTTATGAAAGAATAGTGAGGACAGTGTG
Organism: Alisma plantago-aquatica; assembly: GCA_963693085.1. Classification (NCBI taxonomy): domain Eukaryota; kingdom Viridiplantae; phylum Streptophyta; class Magnoliopsida; order Alismatales; family Alismataceae; genus Alisma; species Alisma plantago-aquatica. The sequence continues at coordinate 1,673,717,891 of OY856409.1, forward strand.
TCACATTCCATGATCAGTTGTGATTTTTCTAATAATGTTTGGAATTTGGCTACTAACCATACTCATATTCCTTGCCTACCTAAAAATTTGGAAGATCTTATTCATTTACAAGACAAGGGAAGTAATCATTTGTTCATTTGTGTCATGCATCAGATTTGGAAAGAAAGGAATGTCAGTGTCCATAGAGACAAAAAAACTATCTCATTATAAAATATGGGACTGCATTGTTAGTGATCTCAGAATGTTGAGTTCTTAGTTCTCTTGCTCCTGACTCATCATGAAAAAATGAGTTCTCTGACGTGTTTCCTTTTATAATGTTCTTGCTTCTCAAAATTGTTTACTTCTTGGATTTGTGTGCTTCTTCTAGTGAGTTGTTTGATTCTTCTATGGTCCCCTCCCAGAGTTTCTGGTTAGAGCATTTTGTCTATGAATTGCTAATCTAACCTTCTACAGATGGTGCCTTTTTCCCTAAATATGTATGAAGTGCCCCGTTGTTTTGGATGGTTTCCATTCTTTCTCTATTAGAGACCATGTCTCGAGCCTAATTTTCTCCTAATCTCCTTGTTGGAAGTTTTATTCTTACCTAGTCTAGTTTGACTTGTCTGAGAGCTTTCTAGTTTTAGTTCTTCATTTTATAAAGTTTTATTTTCTTATTTGTTGGTGAGAGTTTGTTCTCCCAACTATATAGATAGATGATATACAAATTCAAAAATAGCAATACGAGATCTTGGTTTACTAAGAAGAGTGTCAACCACCTCAAGCCTCAAATAAGAAAAGCCCCAAGATTCTAAAATAAATAGGCCCCTAATAGGGGGGCATGGATCTAAGGTTCCTAAAAAATGTATGGATGCTCTAGCCCCTTTCTATATTTTGTTATCTTGATGGATAGCCTATTTGCTTCTCTTGTAAAAAGGATGTATGACAAATTGTAGCCCTCATGAGTTCTAAAACCTATTGAATGTGTTTCCTAATCTGCAAAGGGGCTCGATATCTCCCAACTAAAAGTGATACCAAACACCGATCATCACATTCCAACACTATGTTGGAAAGGGGAGGGTGCACATTGATGCCAAGCCCAACCTTGATTGCCTAAAGGAGGTTGACAAAGTGGGATTCTACCTATCTCGGGCCCAAGAATCCCACAACCACATCACTCCTTGAAAATTTAATGATGCCTCCAAAATCTCTACCATTTGTTCCCAAACTACCACTCTTCCAGTTCAAACAAGCCAACTTGAGCTTAAGTCAATGGGGCCTGCCAAAAAATGGGTCGAATGATGAATTGTTAGATCCCAAAGTGTGGAGAGAAACTCTATCCATCCACAAATTAGTAATTCCTTCATTGGTCCATGAAAGCATGGGGTTATATCACATATACATTTGAACAAAAGGAAAACATGAAGCCAAATCCTCTTGTTATCCATCTTCCTCCTTCAAACGAACTCTCACATCTATCCACTCAGATACACCAAAGGATGGCCAAGGGGAGAACCTCAAGAGGAAGCCAATCCAATACTTTGTACTTGAGGGGGACCAATAGTGGTGTAGCACCAAGCCAAGCCATTTATATGTTCTAAAGAGCTAACTTCTAAGATTTTCTTACCCTCAATACAATGTTGTTTTACTATGTCCCCAGTACACAAGTTATGGCCCAAAGTTTCTATCTACCCTAGATTGCAACAATCACATATAGAAACTAATTTGAATATGGCAATACCTAATTTGTCATTTGTAGGGATGCCCAAATGTAAAATCTTTCAAGAAAAGGTAGATATTTTAATGGGATAGACGGATCCCAAAGCCATCTGGAGAGAAGGTAAATGGACATTCCCAAGGAGGGGTAGGTCCATTTCACCTAAGGAAATCTAGTGTTTATTTAATTTTGAAAATATTGTCTTCACAAGGCATCCAAGTGGGTATGTCCTCCTTACCACTTGAATGTCTAAAGACCTCTTCAACACCCTCGTCCTTTAGCATACCCAAAGGTTTTCAATACTCCATGATCTACTAGTACTTCCTTCGAATAAATCCTACACTTTTAGGTTAGAATTAACATTTGATCATTCAATTCTCCATCTATCAATCCTTTCATCACCTTGAAGGGAACCCCAAAAAGAAATGTTTCTAGAGATTACTTCCCACCTATTATTTCTGATGACCAAATGGAAAAACTCCTAAGTTCTCCTCAAGTATAAAGAAGATGTCAAACATTTTTGAAGATGCCAAGGAGGCTTAAGTCCCATCAGTCCTTACTGTATTTCATTATATAGAATTTTGTCTAGAAAGAGGAAACTTATAAGATATGTCATCTAGATTTCACAAGGTTCGCTTCATATCTATCATGAAGCCTATGAAACCCTAAACCTTCCTCTAAGGTTGGGGAGGCCACAAGATCCCATCTAACCCATTTATGTTTCTTGACACCCTCTCTATTTTGCATAGGAATCCAACTATATTCCTATCTATGTCTCTCAAAATGGCTTTAGGGACTGCATAGGCATTCAAGCTATGGGTGGCAATGTCTGAAAAAATAGATCTGATTAACATTAGCTTGCTTGAGAAGGAAAGAAGGTTGCCCTCCTAAGATATTATTCTCTTTGTGATCTTGCTTGTCAGACTATCATAGTGCCTAACCATGATTCTACCTTTAATTATTGGGACACCTAGGTAAGTAATCTAGCCACTATCTTTTGAACAACCTCAGGCTTTAAAAGTTGTCTGCTCCTGAGGTATGAAGTCTTGCCTACATGACCAAAGATTTCTCTTTATTGGCTTTTTGACCCACAAAGAGCTCATAGTCCCTAAGGAAAGCCTCTAGTCTCTCGTTGGATTCCCCTACTAGGTTAATGAAAAAAATTTGTCGTCTGCAAACATGAGATGGGAGGGGCCACCACGCCACCATGGGTCCTAAACCTAGCAATTCTCTACAATCTACTTCCCTACTAATATAGCTCCCTAAAGCCTCATGTGATAGAATAAGGAGGAGCGGGGGTAGGGGGTCACCCTTCCTTAAGCCTCTAGAAGATTGAAAAAAATGATCTATTTTACCATTCATAGAGATTAAGAAATTGTGGCCCCCAAACTATGTTCATGAAGTCTTTGATAACCGCTTGGTCAAATCTAAACAATCTCAGAACACTCACCATGAACCCCCATTCTATTTTGTCAAACTCCTTTAATAGATACACTTTGTATGTGTAAGGACCCTAACCTGAGTTTTGGGGTAACCCTATTTGCTTTGGCTTAATTATGTGCTTAGAACCTTGATCTAATCTTTTGAGATGTGATTAGGGCTTTTGGAGAGTTTAAGTTTCAAGTTTGATCTTGTTTGGATGATGTTTGTGCTTTTTGTGCTAGTTTTGGTGCAAATTGCAATTTACCCAATATAAGGGGTTGATGTGCCATTTGACACCTCTAGAGTGTTCCCTCTATCTCTCTCTTGGCTTCATGAGAGAGAGTGTGGTACTTTGTAGCACTTTGTTTGACCCTTAGTTGAGTGGTGTTACCCTTAGTGGTGATTAAGGTTTTCTAGGGTTGGTGTGCTTTGACCTTGTGACCTTTGTTGGTTTGTCTCGACCTAGGTCAGAACCTAGGGCTTGTCGACGGTGTGTCATGGTCGATACATTTTCCCTTGGTGTGGTGGTAGCGACCAAGGTTGTCTTGGGTCGAAACAAAGACTTGAAGAGGTGTGTCTCGACCTAGGTTGCTTGTGGAGGTTTTGGTGTTGCGACCTAGTGGTGTTATTAGGGTGTGTCGTGACCATGGAGCTCCCTTGGTGTGTTGCAGTCACGACATAGAAGTTGGAGTTATTTGGGTGATCAAGATACTATCTAGAGTGTATCACCATGACTTGCATGCCATGCTTAAGTGGTTTCATGTGGATGCATGTTGGTCCTTTTAGTGGACAAGTGTCTCTTTAGAGCCCTATCTTGTTGACACCACATCCTTTGTCTTACATGTCTCCTCCTTTGCTATATGAACCTTCTTCTCCCCATGAAAGTGGTTCTTTTCGGTCATCTTCTTCCTCCCTTCTCTTGTGCTCGTCCTTGGAGCTTGGTGGAGCAAGAAGGAGTGGCCTTGGTGCTTTAGAGGTGGTTCATCCCATGCATGTGGTGCTTGTGGTTCATCTCCAATCTTGGTTAGTGTTTATCTTCTTTCGTTGATGTTTTCTTCAGATCTTCTACCCCATCATTCTCCTCTTTCTTGGCCTTAGACTGTGTTTTGACATGGTGGTCGTTCTTTAGAGTAAGCTCCTCATCACAAGGGTAATAGGCCATGTTTTGACAAGGTGACACCCAAGTGAGAGGGAGTTTATTCTCTCTTGTCCCCTTCTTTCTTTTGTTTCAATTTTGAGGTTTTGCTTTCTTCTTGGGATACCCTTTGACCTTGGTGTCCTCTTGTTCTTGAGTTTCTCTTGTGGCCGAGTGTGGAGCTTTTGGTGGATCTTTTCCAACCATTGGATCGTGTGCTTGAAGCTTTGGTGGTGGTCTTCTTAAGGTAGGTTATATAACACTAAACCTAATTTATTATTGCACTTCTTATTAATTGTTATTAATATCTTCTTCCTCTAAGTTTCCTTTTCACCTTGCTTGTGCTTAGTGGTAATCTCTAGAGCTTGTTTGGTGGTGATCCCTTGCTTGGTTTGGAAGCAATCCAAAACCCTAACCTTGTGTACCCATTTTGGTGGATGACGTGTTGTGAAGGTTTTCTCCATGTGTTTCTCTTAACCTTGCCCTCATGCAGGGTGTTTGTGCACTTAGAGGTTGGAGGGATGTTAAGTTCATTTTTGGTTATCTTGAACTTGCATTTCTCTTCCTTGGCTAAGGTCTTCCTTGGTAGTTTCTTGACCCATGACTTAGGGTTTTGGTGACCGGTTGTATGTGACCCTTTTCTATATGGTAACCATGGTTTCACATTCAATTTCAGTTCTGTTTTGGTGACCTAGGTGGAGCATCTTGGGAGGTCATGACATTCCCTTCATGATAGTCATGACCTTGATAGCCTTTGGGGATGAGATGCTCCTTTGAGGTTGAGTTCAACCTAGTGATGTTAGGTTGAGACCCTTGGTGGGTGGTGGCCAAGTTACCCATGGTGTTAGGGCTTTTTTTCTATTTTTCTTGAGTTGAGACTCACCCTAGAGGATAGGGTCACGACCATGGTGGTCTTTGGTCATGAAATGGGTGGAGGTTGATTATCTTGGGGTGCGACATAGATTGGGGTCGTGACGTAGGTTGAGGTCGAGATGCTTTAGAAGTAAACCCTAAGCCTAACTGTCATGGGCACGACATGGTCTACATGTTGAGGGTCGTGACATGTGGTGGATGGTTGAGCGACATGAAGGTCGCAGTTGTGACATGTACTATAGTAGGTGGTCACGACCTATGTGGTTATATGGTCAACATAGGGTGATGGTAGGTGGATGAAAACCACATGTAAACATCTAATGATAATCATATATGTATGATACATAAGCCATATACAATGTTGTTCAGAATGTTAGCTAATCAACTCTCATGATGCTCCCTAATCCTTACATTCCAATATAATGGAGAGTGATGGTTCTAGGGTTGATGGTTGAGCCTAGTCTTGTAAACCCTAATTGGTTAAAAAGGAAACCCTAACCCTAACAGTGAATAATGATCTTGTTTGTTTCCCTATCATGAAAGGATTATAATGTTATGTGGTTGTCCTTCTCTCTTGCTTATCAACTTCTAACCATGCAAGTATTATGAGCTAGTGCATGTTACAATGAGCATGATATGATATAGGTTAAATGAGCCTTGAGAGGCATGTTGAGGCACTTGTGATATCGAAATGATGTTGTGAATGATCCTATGACCTGGCAGTGACTTTTGGCCTAATATGAGATGAGTTGAGGGATTGATATCCCATGGAACGTCGTTTTATTGATGATGTGGTGAATGACAATGATATAAGCATCATGTGGTGATAGTGTGACAAGTTCACACCCTATATGTTTATATATGGTAGAAGATTACTATTCCCATATCTCTTTAGAATTTGTTGTGATTTTATACATTGTAACTTGATTGATGCTAAAATACACTTAAATGACCTAACTAATCAAGTGGAACTTAATCATGTAGCTTTTCCATGTGCCATACATCCATTCAGTGTCAAAACTTACTGAATGGTGAAATGAGTTTAACTTAGAGTGCATATTTTTGAATATGTGGGGGTGAACATGAATATCCCCTTACGTCCAGGATATATGAGACAACCAGACATGAGCTGGTCTCTTAGTGACATGTGATATAGAATTGGCAGTGGACCATACCCTGATAGGAGTGCAGCTGCGGGCTGTAGCTCAGTGACATGTGACACGGGATTGGTTGTGGGCCATACCCAGGTGGGAGTGTGGATGTGGGCCGTAGCTCACTTCCTCTAGCGACGTGACCTATACCAATGCATGCTAGACTTGTAAAAATAGACTATATGTCGCTAGTAGCAGTTTGAGTAGCGGTGTCACTGTAGGTTCACTCGTACTGATCGAGGGGGTAAAGTCGTGGACTCTGGATCTTCCATAGACCTTGTATGGCACCAATTTTGACTTAGCAGTGGTCAGTTGGATTTAGGGTGGTACGACTCAAATCCTCAGGTAATAATAAAACATGTAATCAGCCATATAGCATACTTGTATAGGATCAAATATGGAAATATTGGATGAGACCTTGCTTGCTTTTATACAATATAGTTGGTAATGAATATACATGTTCTTCATATTCCTTTTATGGTGATAAGACATTTCATAACCTAATTGTAGTTGCTTATTCTGTTAGTGATGATTACCTACTTATCATAGTTGTTGCCCTACTTTTGTTCCTTAATCCTCTTGCATGTGCTAATAATAGTGTTGGTGGAGAGTTATATCTCCCGCTTAGGTTTGGAATCCCACCCTGTGGGTTTCCCACATCTTTTTAGGTGGTCGTGCATGAGGAAGTAGAGCTCGTGCAATGGAGGTTGAGTAGCAGCAAGATGAACAATAGCTGACAAGGTTGAGAATGTTGCTGGTGGTCCTTTTTTTGTTAGAGTCCTAGAGTTGTCTATGTACACTTAGGTCGTTGGGATGGTTTTTGGGTGTGTTTTGTAGACGTTCTTTCGATACATGGTTCGGTTTGTGTGTTCTTTTCATGTATGGATATGGTGGATATGTACATATATTTTGGGACATGTTTTCTTGTAACAGGCCGATGGCATATATGGTAAGTTCCTTGTGACATGAAAGGACTCATATGTAAAGGTTTTTATTGTTCTGGAGTTTAATAAAAATGGTTTTAATTTCCAATGTTTTTTGATAATCTGTTCATTTAGGTTGTGTTTCCGATGTTAGTTTTGAGTTATCTTGTAGTTTGGGGCGTGGGCGCCACAGTATGGTTGGTATTAGAGCTTTAGGTTTGCTAAGTCCCCAGGGACCTAGGACTAGGGTTTTTGTCTATTCTTTTGTCCTCTAGTCTATCTTATAGTAATTTTTTTCTATGTAGAAGAAGCAAAAAATCCTAGAGATGTTTGGAGAACATGAAGAACATGCTACTGAGAGCAGTGTCGGTGCACTAGGAGGAGGTGTAAGGAATCAGGCACGATAAGATCGGGTGCCTGAGGGTCCCCAGTTTGACCTAACCATGATTGAAAACCTTGCCTTTTAGTCTCTTTTTTGGTAGTTTATGGCAACGGTGACACATATGGCAGACAGGGTGCCCGCGCCTCAACCTAGGGCATCAGTTCCAGATGCAAAATCTTAGAGTACTAGGAAGACCTTTGAATGGATTCTCTGTGTTGGGACAATGGAGTATGTTGGGACGACCGACTGATTTGTGTCTTACTGATCTTGAGAAAGCCTTCAAGATCCTCAACATCCTGGAGGCGGATAAGGTTAAGCATGTGGTGTACCTTCTGAAGGGGAGTGTTGGCCATTGGTGGGCCATAGAAGAGGAGAAGAGACCTGGAGTGGTTGTAGGTTGGGAGGAGTTCCAATGTGAGTTCTTCAGTCATTACTTTCCATATACCTATTTGGATGAGAAGATCAGTCAGTTTGAGCTGATCCAACAGGGACTCATGATGATCAATGAGTACAAGGCTAAGTTTATGGAGCTTCTTCAGTTCTGTCCTCATATGGTTGATATGGATGATGTGAGGATTTACCATTTTGAGAAGGGGATGAACGCTGAGTTGTCTACCCCATCAACTGCCTTAGAGAATCGAGAAAGGTTTGCCATGTTTGTGGAGTTTGTTCAGATTATAGAGTGATCTATGATAGAGAAGTGGGACACAAGTGCTAGGAAGAGGCATTCATAGTCCCAAGGACAGTCGTAAGGAGGATTTACAAAGCTGAGGCTTTCTACACCACCAACACTACAAAGGTACAGTGCTCTGACACAGTGGTGATTGAGTGGAGGCAGAGGCCATAGGCTTCCACTGGTTAGAGCTTATAGCACCGCGTCAATGTCAGTGACAGGGTCGTTTAGGCTGCAATTTGATATCTGAGCTTGCCACAAGTGTGGGAATACATCACATCTAAAGTGGGAGTGTTCGGTGAGAGATGACGAGGTGACCTAACAACTGAGGAAGAGCCACCAGGGCTCGTAGAGATAGCAGAACAATGGTGCAGGAGGATGCGGATGTGGCCAAATGTTGCAGGCTAGATCGTCTACTCAAGAAAGTAAAGGATGGGGGCGACAAAAGACAACATCTAGATTCTACACTAGGTATCCTACATGCGAGTAGTGACAGGTCAGATTGAGTTATTTTATTCTAATTCGTCTTCTTCTTGCTTTGTATATGTTTTAGTTGTCCTGGGTGCAACACACTCTTGTATCACTCACAAAGTGCTTAACAGTTGTCTTCTTCCTATTAGTCATAATAAGGATAGTTTGTTGTTAGAAACCCAGTTAGTTGGTTCTACAGTGTTGCAGGAGGTGTGTCCTTCCTGTATCCTTTCTTTTTTAGGGCACCACATTCAAGTGGACCTCATACCACTTGACATGCATGGGTTCGATGTAATCCTTGGAATGGATACCTTGGAAAAGTATAGAGTGGTCTTCGATTGTAGTTCCAAGTAGGCGACGTTCATAGATGGTGAAAAAATGTGGATCTTCCAAGGAGACAAGAAGATTTTTCTGAAGTGTCTAGTATCATTGATGGTGGCAGGGAAGCTGTTGAGATAGGGTTGTGAGGCATTTTTGGCACATGTGGTGGATATCGAGGTGAGGAGTCCTAGTATTTAAGAGGTGTTAGTTGTTAGAGAGTTTGAGGATGTGTTTCCTGAGGAGTTTCCAGGTGTTCCCCCACCCTGAGAGATTGATTTTGAGATCAATACGGCCCCTAGCACGCAATCGATAGCCCATACACTTTACAAGATGGCTCCAGTAGAGATGGAAGAGTTGAAGAAACAGTTCAGGAGTTGTTTGACAAAGGTTTCATCAGACTGAGTACATCATTGTGGGGTGCTCCAATGTTGTTCGTGAAGAAGAAGTATGGGTATATGAGGTTGTGCATAGACTACAGACAGTTGAACAAGGTAATGGTGAAGAACAATTACCCCTTACCAAGGATAGATGATCAGTTTGATCAGTTGTGTGGCATGACAATGTTCTTGAAGATAGACCTCAGGTTAGGATATCATCAGTTGATGATCAAGGGAGGATTACATACCTAAGTTGGCTTTTAGGATGAGGTATGGTCACTATGAGTTTTTGGTTATGTCGTTCAAGCTAACAAATGTACCGAAAACATTCATGGACTTGATGAATAGAGTGTTCTGGCTGTTTCTTAATCAGTTTGTGGTGGTCTTCATAGATGACATCTTGATATACAGTCGTGACAATCAGCAACATGAACATCATCTTCGTCAGGTGTTGACCATGCTGAGGAAGCATCATCTTTATGCCAAGTTCAGCAAGTGTGAGTTCTGGTTAAAGGAAGTAGCTTTTCTAGGGCATGTTATATATTCTAAGAGAGTTCATGTGGATCCCAAGAAGATTGAGTCGGAAATAGGGTTAGAGCATACAAAGACGCCGATAGAATTGCACAGTTTTTTAGGTTTGGTAGGCTATTACAGGAGGTTCATCAAGGACTTCATTGTTATCTCTTTGCTCCTATCAAAGTTGATAAGGAAGAACATGTCATTCATTTAGGATGATATATGTCAGCGTGCCTTTCAGACATGGAAGGATAAGTTGACAAGTGCACCAGCTCTATCTTACCTGAGTAAGGAAAAGGATACATAGTATTTTGTGATGCGTCTAGAAATGGTTTGGGTTGTGTGCTGTTATAAGACAAGTAAGTAGTTTTTTTGCTTTCTGACAGCTTAAGAAACACGAGGAGAATTACCCCACCCATGACCTAGAGTTAGTTGTTGTATTCCATGCTTTGAAGATTTGGAGTAACTATCTTTATGGAAGGAAGTGTCAGATCTTCACAGATCACAAGAACCTGAAGTACATCTTTTCACAACAGGAGTTGAATATGAGGCAGCGACGCTGGATGGAGTTAATCAAGAAATATGACTGCATGATTGATTATCATCCTGGGAAGGCAAATGTTGTGGCAGATGCATTGAGCAAGAAGTATTCGTCTTCACCTATGGATAGAGCCCAGTTGTGTTTTTTGATGTGCCACAAGCAAGACATGTTGATCTCCCTATGTTAGATGAATGTTAAGATGGAAGTTTCCTTGATAGCAAGATTTTTAGCATAGTTGCAGGTGAATCCCACTCTAAGATAGGGAAATTAGAAAGGTACAACATGTTGATACCGTGATACAGCAGATTAGATCAGAATTTGGCAGTAAGAAGCTTGACGGCTTCCATGAGTCATACAATGGGTCAATTTGTTGTTATGGTACAATTGTGGTTCCTAATGTTGATGACCTAAGAAAGATGGTGCTAGAAGAGGCTCACTCATTCATGTATGCTATGCACCCAAGTAGCACCAAGATGTATCATAATCTGAAAGATATGTATTGGTGGCCTGGCTTGAAGAAGGATGTGGCTGAATTTGTTGCGAGATGCACTGTGTGTCAGTATGTGAAAGCCAAGCATCAAAAGCCTGTAGGGACATTGCAAATGTTTCCTATACCACAGTGGAAATGGGATCATGTGACTATGAACTTTGTGGTTGGTCTACCTAGGATAACCAAAGGTCATGATTCCATCTGGGTGATTGTTGACAGGTTGACCAAGTCAACACATTTTCTTCCAGTGAAGACGATGTATACAACTGAGAAGCTTGCCCAGATCTATGTTGATGAGATAGTGTGTTTGCATGGTGTTCCAGCAACTATCCTATCTGATAGAGGTCCTCAACTCAGAAGTCACTATTAGGAGTGACTGCACACCGCTTTGGGTTCGCAATTGAGGTTTAGCACTACCTTTCACCCACAGGGAGATGGTCAGTCTGAGAGGACCATTCAGACCTTGGAGGATCTGTTAAGAGCTTGTGTTCTTCAATTTTTGGGAAGTTGGGACATACGCCTTAGTTTAATAGAGTTTGCCTACAATAATAATTATCAGTGAAGCATCAACATGGCACCATACGAGGCATTGTATGGGAGGTGTTGTAGGTCTCCTATGAGATGGGAGAATACCATCTTCTTGGTCCTGAGCTTGTGCAACAAATGATAGAAAAGATCAAAGTGATTCAACAACAGTGGAAGGCAACACAGGACAGACAGAAGTTGTATGTAGATAACTGTTGTAGACCCCTGGAGTTCCAAGTGGAAGACAGGGTATACCTCAAGGTCTCTCCCAGGAAAGGTGTTCTAAGGTTTGGGAAGAAGGGTAAGTTGGCTCCCAGATTTATGGGACCTTACCATGTGGTGAACATGTTGGGAAGGTGGCCTACAGGTTGGATTTGCCACCAGAGTTGCATAGGTTGCATCCAATGTTTCATGTAAGCACGTTGAGAAAGTGTCATCCTGATACAGATTTAATTTTATAGCCTTTGGAGGTGGAGCTTGATGAGGATATGTCCTATGTTGAAGGTCCAGTGTTGATCCTTGATAGAAGGGTAAAGAATCTGAAGAAGAAGGACATAGTGCTTGTAAATGTTCTTTGGCATCACCGTGGTGTTGAGGAAGCCACGTGGGATCTCAATGAAGAGATGAAGAGAAAGTACCCCTCTCTTTTCTCTTAAGATTTCGGGGGCAAAATCCTTATTAAGGGTTTATGACTTATAAAGACCTGGACCTGAGTTTTGGGGTAAACCTAATTTCTTTGTCTTAATCATGTGCTTAGAACCTTGCTCTAATATTTTTATATGTGATTAGGGTTTGTAGAGAGTTTAAGTTTCAAGTTTGAGCTTATTTGGATGATGTTTGTGCTTTTTGTGCTAGTTTTGGTGCAAATTGCAATTTACCCAATATAGGGGGTTGATGTGCAATTTTCCACCTCTATAGTGTTCCCTCTCTCTCCTGGCTTCATGAGAGATATTTTTGTGCTTTATTGCACTTTGTTTGACCCTTGGTTGAGTGGTATTACCCTCAGTGGTGATTACGGTTTTCTAGGGTTGGTGTGCTTTGACCTTATGACATTTGTTGGTTTGTCTCGACCTAGGTTGCGACCTAGGGCTTGTTGAGTGGGTTTCACAGTCAAGACACTTTCCCTTGGTGTGGTGGTCATGATTGAGGTTGTCTTGGGTCGAGAAAAAGGCTTGGAGAGAGGTGTGTCTTGACCTAGATTGCTTGTAGAGGTCTTGATGTTGCGACCTAGTGATGTTGTTAGGGTGTGTCATGACCATGGAGTTCCCTTGGTGTGTTACAGTCGTGACATCGAAGGTGGAGTTGTTTGGGTGGTCAAGATACTACCTAGAGTGTATCACCATGCCTTGCATGCCATGCTTAAGTGGTTTCATGTGGTTGCATGTGGATTCATGTTGGTCCTTTTAGTGGACAAGTGTCTCTTTGGAGCCCTATCTTGTTGACACCTCATCCTTTATCTTACCTCTCTTATCCTTTGCTATATGAACCCTCTTCTCTCCATGTAAGTGATTCTTTTTAGTCATCTTCTTCCTCCCTTATCTTGTGCTCGTCCTTGGAGCTTGGTGGAGCAAGAAGGAATGTTCTTGGTTCCTTGGAGGTGGTTCATCCCTTACATGTGGTGCTTGTGGTGATCCTTGTTCATCTCTAATCTTGGTGAGTGTTTGTCTTCTTTCTTTGATGTTTTCTTCGGATCTTTTACCCCATCTTTTTCTTCTTTCTCAACCTTAGACTGTGTTTTGACATGGTGGTCGTTCTTGAGAGTAAGCTCCTCATCACAAGGGTAATAGGCCATTTTTGACAAGGCGAAACCCAAGTGAGAGGGAGTTTCTTCTCTCTTTTCCCCTTCTTTCTTTTGTTTTGGTTTTAAGGTTTTTCTTTCTTCTTGAGCTACCCTTTGAACTTGGTGTCCTCTTGTTCTTGAGGTGCTCTTATGGCTGAGTGTGGAGCTTTTGGTGGAGCTTTTCCAAACCTTGGATCGTGTGCTTGAAGCTTTGGTGGTGATCTTCTTAAGGCGAGTTATATAACACTAAACCTACTCTATTATTGCACTTTTATTAATTCATATTCTTGTCTTCTTCCTCTAAGTTTCCTTATCACCTTGCTTGTTCTTAGTGGTAATGTCTAGAGCTTGTTTTGTGGTGATCCCTTGCTTGGTTTGGAGGCAATCTGAAACCCTAACCTTGTGTACTTGTTTTGGTGGATGATGTGTTGTAAAGTTTTCTCCATGTGTTTCTCTTGACGTTGCCCTCATGTAGGGTGTTTGTACACTAAGAGGTTGGAGGGAGGTTAAGTTCGGTTTTGGTTATCTTGAACTTGGTTTTCTCTTCCTTGGCTAAGGTCTTCCTTGGTAGTTTCTTGACCCATAACTTAGGGTTTTGATGACCGCTTGTATGTGACCCTTTTCTTCATGGTAACCATTATTTCACCTTCAATTTCAGTTTTACTTCAGAAACCTAGGTGGAGAATATTGGGAGGTTGTGACATTCCTCTCATGATAGTCACGATCTTGATAGCTTTTGGGGACAAGATGCTCCTTTGAGGTTGAGTTTGACCTAGTGATGTTAGGTTGAGACCATTGGTGGATGGTGTCGAGTTACCATTGGTGTTGTGGCTTGGTTTCTACTTTTCTTGGGTTGAGACTCACTCTAAAGGGTAGGGTTGCGACCATGGTGGTCATGGGTCATGACATGGGTGGAGGTTGATTGTCTTGGGTCGCGACATAGGTTGGGTTTGTGCGTAGGTTGAGGTCAAGATGCTTTAGAAGTAAACCCTAACCCTAAGTGTCATGGGCGCTACATGGTCTAGATGTTGAGGGCCATGACATGTGGTGGATAGTTGAGCCACATGAAGGTCATGGTCACGACATATACTATAGTAGGCGATTGTGACCTATGTGGTTATGTGGTCAACATAGGGTGATGGTAGGTGGATAAGAACCACATGTAAACACCTAACGATAACCATATATGTCTGATACATAAGCCATATACAATGTTGTTCAGAATGTTAGCTAATCAACTCTCATGATGCTCCCTAATCCTTACATTCCAAGATAATGGAGAGTGATGATTCTAGGGTTTATGGTTGAGCCTAGTCTTGTAAACCCTAACCCTTAAAGTGAATAATGAGCTTGCTTGTTTCCCTATCATGAAAGGATTATAATGTTATGTGTTTGTCCTTCTGCCTTGCTTATCAACTTCTAACCATGCAGGTATTATGAGACAGTGAATGTTAGAGTGAGCATGATATGATACAGGTTAATGAGCCTTGAGAGGCATGTTGAGGCACTTGTGATATCGAAATGATGTTGTGAATGGTCCTATGACCTGGCAGTGACCTGAGGCCTAATATGAGATGAGTTGAGGGATTGATATCCCATGACATGTGACTTTGTTGATGATTTGGTGAATGATAATGATACATGTATCATGTGGTGATAGTGTGACAAGTTCACACCCTATATGTTTATATCTGCTAGAAGAGTACTATGCCCTTATCTATGTAGAATTTGTTGTGAATTTATACGTTGTAACTTGATTGATGCTGAAAGACACTTAAATGACCTAACTAATCAAGTGAAACTTAGTCATGTAGATTTGCCCTGTTCCATAGATCCATTTAGCATTAGCACTTGCTGAATGGTGAAACAAGTTTAAATTGGACCGCATATTTTTGAATATGTAGGGGTGAGGATGAATATCCCCTTATGTCTAGGATATATGAGACAGCCAGGCATGAGCTGGTCTCTTAGTGACATGTGATATAGGATTGGTTGTGGGCCATATCTGAAGGAGTGCGGTTGCGGGCCGTAGCTCAGTGACATGTGATACAGGATTGGTTGTGTAACATCCCAGGATTTGAGGCCTCAGATAAGTTGATCTTAAAAGGAATGATTGGACTACCCATATCACCAAGGTGCACCTCCTTTTCCGAGATCTCATCACTAAAGAACTCCATAGTTAAGCGTACTCGGCTTGGAGTAGTACTAGGATGGGTGACCAGTCAGGAAGTTGATCCTAGCTTGCGCATCAGTGTGGACAAAGTGTGCAGTTAAGGCTAGTGGTGGTTTGTGGGGTCAGTCGTCATTCCTGAAACTCTACTAGAGCCTTGGGAAGTGGGCCCGGGCGTTACAAATGGTATCAGAGCCAATTCTCCTCCAGTAGGTGGGGCCCACATGGGCATGGCATGCCAGTCTTGAGCCGTGCGATCCAGGCATGTAGTAAAGGGTTGTCCATGGTTGACGTATCCACCCTTGTACTGGTATTCCGTGATCGGGAGCTGGGTGTCCATGGGCCATTGTCGGTCTGCACTAAAATGGGGAAGAGATTATGAGGCCTTATAGTTGAGCCTTGACGAGGATGTCAAGAGTCTAAGTGGGGGAGATTGTAACATCCCAAGATTTGAGGCCTCAGATAAGTTGATCTTAAAAGGAATGATACTACCCATATCACCAAGGTGCACCTCCTTTTCCGAGAGCCCATCACTAAAGAACTCCATAGTTAAGCGTGCTCAGCTTGGAGTAGTACTAGGATGAGTGACCAGTTGGGAAGTTGATCCTGGCTTGCACGTCAGTGTGGACAAAGTGTGCAGTTAAGGCTAGTGGTGGTTTGTAGGGCCAGTCGTCATTCCTGAAACTCTACTAGAGTCATGGGAAGTGGGCCCGGGCGTTAAAAATTATTAATGTAACACCCCACCCTTTTAATATACAACATATTTGAGCGGAAGCATTCACATTTGGGGGATGTCACAAAAAGGTAATCATTGCAAGTAAACAAATAATTCACCATTGAGATTCATACATTATTCTATGAAAAGGAAACTATCAACAATAAATCTAGAATTCCATTCATCTCTCAACATGGGAAACTAAGCATAATAATAATCATCTCTATATGATTGGATCGCCTAGAATGGATGGCACCCCATCAGATAACTCTTGGATGTCTTCTAATCTTGACTTGCTCTTCTTGAGTCCTTACTTACTCCAAATCCTGGGGACATCGCATCCCCAACCATGCAAAGGGAAAAACAACACATTAGTAAATGGTACTGGCATTTTATAAAATAAACAAAGTAAATATACTTGACATGTAGGAAAATTGACATGAATTAACTTTAAGCACTCTTGAATCATCATTATTAACATAAAGAATTGAAAAGAAATCGTATGCGTCCCTCTGTGATGCCCCCTTAGGAGCTCATGATTGCTAGGAAAGCCCTTGAAGCTAGGAAAGCCCTTGACGACCCTTTTGAGGTCCATGATCGGGAGCATAACAAAACTATTTCAATTCCAATTACTTGACCATTAACATAATGTTGACATTAACATAAATCGTGATTCTTTAAACTTAACATGAAGGGATTTCTCCCCATTAACATGATATTTTAAACATGATGGGATTTCTCCCACTTGATCATTAGCATAAATTCCATGAGTCTTTAATGATAACAATAATCATAGTGCACATTATAACATAGAACATAACATGTAGCAATCAGCAAGCAATAATATGATAAACATGACTAAAGCATTAAACTTGAAGCAGTAATGTCTATTTCATATTTAACATGCAAGCAACCATAACTATTTGTTCTCAGGAGCATGGCCCGTTTACCTTGGAGCAAGGATGATCCTTGAGTCAGATCTAGGTCAAACCTTCCCTTGACATAGCTTTACAAACCTATTCATAATCATTAAACATAATGAATCAATACATAGTATTGATCTTAGGTGATTTAAGGATTGAGTGCATGTGGATCAGTCTTATGAATCAACATTATTATATTAAGAAAATCTGGGTGGACCAAGGTCTCATTAATCACATTGATGCATGATTAGGGTTTCATGAGTCCAAACATGGGTTCTAAAAAAACGTCAAAACAAGAGATTAAAACATTGTCTAAAAATCTTAAAATCGTATTCTCCTTGAAAAACCATTTCCAACAACTATTTATTCATAGTTTTCTGGCAAACGGTTGAATTACTATGAATTTTCAAAATGCTGGCCAATGGGAATCCAGGAAAAAAAGCCACGTGGGCGCACTAGCCTACAGTTAAATCGAAAAAAACAAAAACCCAACAATATCCCTAAGCAGTGTGATAGAATCATTCGGGTGTAGGGGCGTTGTGGTCATTCAATGACCTGGGATCTTCTGCATTGCTCCATGGCAAGGAGCCGACTGACAGGAGCTCTGCAAGTCTGATCTTGGACCAGATTCACTACTCATCTGGAAGAGTCAACCTACCCATTGTGTTCCTGGAAGGAAACCACACCTAACGAGCCTGGGCTCGGGTGCTAAGGAGCAGTGCAGCTCGGGGCCGGTTTTGGCCATGGCAGGGCACCGACCAGGATCAAGCAGTAGGGGAGGAAAAACACTACGACGACAGTGAGGAGGTGAGGCAAAACAGTCTGCAAGCCAAAAACGAAGTCAGGTATCTTCTCGCGAAACCAATCACACCAGTGCTACACTGGGTTGCGAGGAAACAGCAGAAATAGGGGAACAATCTCGGAGCTTGAAACCATCAAGCCAAGGCGTGAAATCATCCAAGAAAACTCACGGAACCAGAGTAGGAGGACGGCGAAGCCAACAGATCAGTTTTTCATGGTCGCGGAGGCATGCAAGGGTCATGGCGACCAGCGCCGGCAAAGGCCAAAATGATGATCTATAGGATGCAGCAATTGGGGTGGTCCCAGGGTAAACGGGAAAAATAGAAAGGAAACCTAGGGTCTATAGATGCTTACCGCGGCGAAGATTTGTCAGGGGCGACCAGAGTTGTGAGTTCGAGGCCGTTTTCGCTGGAGGGGGGAGGAGTAGGTCCCAGGGTTTGGCGGCGTGAGAGGAGGAATTGAGCCAGGAGAAATAACTCTGGAGGTTTGAGGGTGGTAAATGATGGATTATGTAGGCCTGAGGATGTTTGCCTCATCCTTTGCAACTCGGCGTCACGAGGGGGAACAAAGCCCTAATTGGGCGTTTATAGTATACTCCACGAGAGAGGGTGTTTGATGGCTTGAACAATTCGGGAAAGCCTCAAGAATTCAAAGGAGAATAAATCTCTGAAAACGACTGAGGGATGAGAGAGAAGCCCGTGAAGGAGTCAGAGGAAGGGGAAGACTCAGGCGTTGTTATATCTGTGATGGACAGCTGTCGATGCGTGCATAGAAGGAAAGAAAGAAAAAGGGGCGCGTGACAAGGAGCTAAATCCGGGACTATAGGCAAATCGGTGCAATAAATGAAATTGTGGTCAAAATCCAATTAAACTTTAAGAAAATCTTTCCAAAAAGGTTTGAGGGGTCAAACTAAGTCAAAAGAACACCAAATTTGGATCATACGTCCATAATGGTGTCTACACTCTTTCCATATACTTAGTTTTCCATTTTGGCCATATAATACCCATTAATTTATTAAAAGTGATTTTCCTTATTTTATGCATATAGTTGGTGAGATAATGTGCAATATCTTCCTATATTTATTTCTTTGAGTATACAAAATGTGATGAGTAATTAAAACATCATGTATTATGAGTTTCACACCTTTTTGAGCAACTATGTTGGAGGAGAGAGAAAAAGGGATTATTGGTTACTCCTTCTTATTAAAGTTATATAAGTAAAGAGGGGGCTTATTGGCCAAGGAATCTCATCTCAAGGTGATAAATTTGTATCTCAAGCATTTTCTCTTTTTATCGTTTTCTTTTAATCCTCATAATAGATAGGAGAGAGAAAAGGTGAAAAGGAAAACATATATTCAACATTTTATGTTAATTGCAACTCATTATGGCATGCATATGAGAGATAGTATATTTATAGTCTTATTTTCATTTTTCTCACTTTATTTTTCTAAAGGAGTATTTCCATGGCCTTTTGTATTAAACCCCTTGATTAATTATTATTTGGGAAAAATCTCATTCTATCTTTTAAATTATATTTGAAAATTAGGATGTGACAGGTTGTGGGACATACCCTGGTGTGAGTGCGGATGCGGGTCGTAGCTCAGTTCCTCTAGCACCGTGAAATGCATGAAAGAGGGCTAGACTTGTACAATTGGACTCTATGTCGTTGGTAATAGTTTGACTGGTGATGTCACTGTAGGTTCACTCATACTGGTCGAGGGGGTGAGGTCATGGATTCCGACTCTTCCATAGACCTTGTATGGCTTCTCTTTTGACTTAGCAGTGGTTGGTTGGATTTGGGGTGGTACGACTCAAATCCTCGGGGCATAATAAAACCTGTAATCAACCATGTAGCATACTTGTATAGGATCAAACACAGAAGTATTAGATGAGGCCTTACTTGATTTTATACAATATAGTTGGTAATGAATATAAATGTTCTTCATATTTCTTTGATGATGATAATACGTTTCATAACCTAATTGCATCTGCTTGTTCTATTAGTGATGATTACCTTCTTATCATAGTTGTTTCCCTACTTCTATTCCTTAATCCTTTTGCTTGAGCTAATAATAGTGTTGGTGGAGAGTTATATCTCCCATTGAGATTTGGAATCTCACCCTGTGGGTTTCCCACATCTTTTTAGGTGGACGTGCACGAAGAAGTAGAGGTCGTGCAACGAAGGTTGAGCAGCAACAAGACGAATAGTAGCTAAGAAGGTTGACAATGCTACTGGTGGTCCTTTTGTTGTTAGAGTCCTAGAGTCATCCTTGTACACTCATGTCTTTGGGATGGTTTTTGGGTGTGTTTTGTAGACGTGCTTTCGATATGTGGTTTGGCTTGTGTGTTCTTTTCATGTACGGATATGGTGGATATGTACATATATGTTTGGGACAGGTTTTCTTGTAACAGGCCGATGGCATATATGGTAAGTGCCTTGTGACATGAAAGTAATCATATGTAAATGTTTTTATTGTTCTGGAGTTTAATGAAAATGGTTTTAATTTTCAGTGTATACTGATACTCTGTTCGACTAAGTTTTGTTTCCACGATTAGTTTTGAGCTATCTTGTGATTTGTGGCGTGGGGCGCCACAATATGCTACATTCTTTATTTCTTCTCTCTCCACACTACTGTCGTGGATGATCTCTTGGTCTAGTCTAATATATTTGTCGATGATTATGCCTTTAACAAATGCCTTTTGTTTAGGGGAGATGAGCTCAAGGATGAAGATAGATAGTCTAGATAAAAAAAAACTTCGGAAACAATCCTTAGAGAGACATTTCCTACACTAATCAGACTGAAGTCTTTTGCGTCTCTGATCTGTTTCTCTTTTAGGAATGAGAATCAACTCGACACATTTAAGGTTTCTATGGACATTAATCCCCTTGAGACAGTACCAACTCAATGAGGTCTTTTTTCACTATATCCAAGGCAAATTGGTAAAAGACCACATGGAAGTCATCTAGATCTGGCACACTATCAACATCCATGTTCATTGCAGAATCTCTAAAACCTCAAGTTTGGGAATTGGTTCTAATAACCAAGTGTTATTTCTATCAGGAACTAAAGGTTCAAGAATCCTAGCATAAGGTTTCGCGTCCACTGAGCCTTCAGAGGAAAAGGATTTACAAAAGTAGCTAATGGCTTTTTGCATAGCCTCTTCCTCTTCTAAATTCCAAGTCCCATTGTCTTTCCTGAGATTCTCCTCCTAGATTTAACATGTGTGTGAAAAAATCTTGTGTTCTTATCCCCCTCTTTAAGCCATCTAATCCATGATCTCTCTCAATAGTAGTACTCCTCTAAAATCTATAATTTTTTGAGGTCTGATTCTGCTTGATAAGGCCTCCAATTTTGCCACTTAATATGAGGTACCCACCCTAGACTGGAAATGTTTAATTAGGTCTTCATCCTTCCTAACTTTATCAAAGATATTTCCAACCACTTCTTTGTTCTATGTCCTAAGGCTTTGTTAAGATTTCGCTATTTTCACATGATGGGTCTCTCCAGGTGTTTAGAGTCTAACATTTTTTTATTATATCACAGATGGTTGGATGTCTAAGTCACATCTTAAGAAATTTGAATCCATATGATTTACCACCCTCCCTACATGAGGAGAAGTGGTAAAGCATGGGACAATGGTTTGACATGCAAGTCGTAGGCATGTTTTCTTCTGATATATGCTAGCTAAAAGGACAATATCTAGAGGCTAAACCTCAATCCAGCCTACCCCATTGTGCTTCTCTACCTTCTTGGCTATCTACCCATGTAAAACTACTCCCAGAGAATGGAGTCTCATCTAGTCCCATAGATGAAATTCAATCATTGGAGTCCTTCATTGCCCTTTGACATGGTTCCTCCCACCGTATCCTTTCATCCTTTAGATATATATAAGAGTTAACATGGCCTACTAATAATCACAGTAGATCACCTATGTGTATGATGCGGGTTTTGAGATCCTCCCACAAGACTCTCCTCTTATTTGCCTAGGATGATGCATATATCATTGAGATGCAGACCCTAGATCCGCCACGGCTGAACTCAAAATATCAATGTAGTTGAGATGATCACATCACCCTATGTGATAGGAAGGATAAAGAGGAAACTTAAACTTTGCCCCTTTTCCGGTTGTCACTCACTTCATACCTTCTACCACTTTAAGATAAGATATGCTATATAGACCAAAACTAATCTCAGAATCAAACTACAATCGTCCTTGTGCATGAAAAAAGACAAAAAAAAGGAGGTTCATTTGTTTTGTTTCTTCCTCTTCTTTTTGTCTTTGTACATGCACAAAGACAAATAAAGTTTAATTTAAGTTTGGAGTAAAAATCAAAATAGCACACTTTGATAAAAATATGTACTCAAATAGCATCAAACTCATCTTAATTCCCGAAATAGTCCACTTTCAAGAGAAAGCACCAACACTTTTGGCGTTTTACTGTTTGCAGGACCAAAAGTGCCAAAAAAATGACGTTTTCAGTTGAAAGCGCCAAAAAATGATATTTTCACCTGAAAACGCCAAAAACTAGGCGTTTTTAATGTAAAATCGTAAAAAAAAGCCTACTTTTGGCGTTTTTCAACTGAAAATGCCATTTTTTTTGCACTTTTAACTGAAAACACTATTTTTTTGACGCTTTTGGTCCTGGAAACAGTAAAACGTCATTTTGTTGGCGCTTTCTCTTGAAAGCGTCATTTTTTTGGCACTTTTGGTCCTGCAAATACTTTCTCTTGAAAGTGGGCTATTTTGATAATTAAGATGAGTTTGGTGCTTTAAGTTTAGTCTTCAGTCCATGTGGCATTTTACTGCCATATCATTGTCACGTCACCCCTCTAAACCCAAACTTTCGTTCTTGACTGTTTCCGTATCTGGCGGAATCATTTCTGGACCCAACAAACCACACCACAAATTCGGATCGCGGGTTCAGAGTACGGCCTTATCTGCTAGGACAGATGACGACGGCAACCCGTACGCCATTTCCCACTGCCCAAATGAGCAAAAGTGGGGACTGGGGAGGGCCCTGCCGGCGCTGCCTCTCTGCCTCCTGATTAGTGCTGACCTCCTCCCTCCGTCATCATCGCGAATCCTTTCTTCCCATGTGTTGTCCACATCCCAGCGCCCCTCTCATCCGTCCACAATTTGCTCCTCCGGTCCTCTCGATACTATTCCCTGTCGTTTAGTTTAACTCTGCTTCCAACAATTGGCTTCGGCTCTGTTGCTTTCCCACTAGTCCTGTTCCTATTTCTTTCTGCAAAATAAGCTGCCCTTCCTCTACTCAATGAGGATTTAGGAGTCCTCATCATCCTTTCTTCTTCATCCGCAATCTGCAACATTTGCTTGCGCCCCCACCACTCCTCCGCCCCCTTCCCTTCTTGATCAAACTCACGTGCAATTGTTAGCCGTGCTGGGCCAGTCTCGCTGCATGTGTTTGCTAAAAGACTGAGCGACAACTCTTGCAGGAACTCCGCTACCTCTATGGTCGATGCTAAGGTTCAGTTGGGTTTCTTATATACAAAGGATGTATCAGGTATGTGCGGGGGCCATATGTGCTGTGTTCTAGAATAAAGAAGCGAAATGCGCTTCTAGAACCCCGTGCTACCCATTCGAACTAGAAACAGTTTATTGGTTGGATGGTAGTCCGTTGTAGTTGTGTGAGTTTGTAATGTAAAAATGTACATTAGGCAAGTACTTTGTCACCCGATTACACTTTACCAAACAGTACCAATACATTTTTAGGGATAGAAACCCTTACTGATCATGATCTTCACATTTGAACGACCAGTGACCCTCTGTGGTGACATATTAATTAGGAAAAAATCAAAATAACACACTTTGATAAAAAAAATATTCTAGATATGGTACTCTTCTGAAAATAATTCCCAACATAGTCAGCTTTGATAAAAAAACACCACATAAATTTGTGTTTGCCCAAGAAGTGGAAACACCATTTATTTTGAAGTTTTTAATAAAAAAAGAATAAAAACGCCAAAACAAGTCCGTCTTGGAACACCACCAGCATTAACAAGCCCGTCTTTGAACACAATGTCGGCAGAAAAACTCATCCCATCTATGCTACAGCCTCAATGCCATGATAGAATGCTCATTGAGTGCAATACGTAGAGGGACTCGCGTTGTATTTGGAGAGCATGGGTGGGTTGCAGCTGTCATGTCACAAAAGAACCATTGATAGACGCATTTCTGAGGATGATGCAACCGCATGATGAATTATAGGCCACTTAAGGGGGAGTTTACATCATTATACGGGAGCACAAAAGCATGTGAATAAAATGCTATGAAAATCAAGCTTCGTTTATACAATATTAAAATATTGTTAGATATATGACTGCTACAGCCATATATATATAGTATGAGTTAAGCCCAATGTAGTGCAACTAATACATGGTGGAAAATGTAGTGTGTTGAAATAGAATATGTTTTTATCCCACATTGTTCACTCCTAGAACTTTTGTGGTCCTTATATGTAGGATCACATGTGACATCAGTGTTAAAAGGTCATAGGAGAGAGTATGTTCACCTCATTGGTGGGAGTGGTGACCAAAATACACATGTGTGTGTGTGCATGCCACACCACGTCAAGTCGGGCACAGACACAAGCACAGACTCGGGCTCAGATTTATGGCTTGTGGGAATTATCTTCCGTCTTCTTTTTAGACTAGGATACAACTACGTAATTAATTATTTACTTTATTGATTATTTTTTTAAACATAATCGTCTTTCGTCTTCTTTTTACAAACCCTAACCGGTATCTTCCTGTGGTCGCTTCTGAGTTGCTCCGTGGAGACTTTCTCGTGTGCGAAGAAAGTCCTTCATCTCTTCCAAGATGCAGTTTGTCAGGCGGTGGTTCCTGCGGTCGCTGGGCTACACTAGTAGTGAATCTCGTCCTTCATCTGCATCGTTCGTCGACAACATGAGCGAGATGTTCTCTTCATCATGTTTGTGGTCTGGTCGACTAGAAAAACGACGCATATCCAAAAGGATTGTGGGCCGCTGATTTCTTTAAGTAAGTAGTTTGTTTTTCAAACGAACGATTTGGTCTATGTCCCTAATTTTTGTGAGTCTGCACTACTTTATTCTATGTTTTCTTATCTGAATTTTCCTGAATATGTTAACTAAATTGCCCATGTTGTTGTTGCATGTAACATTGTAATTAAAAACCAACAAGCATCTTAAAGAAATTATTTTCCTATCATTAGCTAAATATCGTTGTTCAAGATTCTGACATGAAAATTGATACGTCTAGTATGCCTAAAAATTTACTAGAACTAATTTTTCTTGTTGGCAAAGTAGGATGCAAATTTGGATGGACATGGTAAGGTATGATCAATATTTATAAGAGGATGAACCCAAACCTGGCGAATTTGTCTCGGATAATGCTAATTTAATTGTATCCTGGAAGAAGGGTGATAAGAGGTGACAAGGGTTGATTCTATTTGCATCAAATAACAAATTGTATGATTCATAATCAATGTCATTTGTTACTACATCCAAGGTTTTGTAGGGTGTGTTTAAAAAGAAATACAATATGAAAAAATAGAGAACTGAACAATATTGTGTATCTAAATTTCTAAAGTTTTATATGACTAAGGGTAAGTCTATTTTTGATCAAACACATGATTTTTAACTCTTGATGCAAGAGCTCAAAGATGCGGGCATGAAACTTCCTGAGAAATTTGTTGCGATGTCAATTATTGAGAAATTCTGTAAATCTTGACAGTCGTTTGACATGTCTCTTAAGAATTGCAAAAGAGATATGTCAATGAACAATCTTGTATTTGACATCAATATACAGGAGGAGCACTTGAAAGAGAAGTCTGTCAAGTTACCCATTGATGTTAATGATAGTGTCAATTTTACTATTGCTGAGAACAAGGACAAGAAACCAAAGAATTCACTTAAACCCAAGGCTAAGATCCATAAGAAATTGAAGAACAAACCTTGTTCTTGTGGGAATTATCTTCTGTCTTCTTTTTTACTAGGATACAACTACGTACTTAATTATTAACTTAATTAATTATTTTTTCAAAATAAAATTGTCTTCCGTCTTCTTTTTGCAAATACTAAAAAATGTCTTTTTGTCATCTCTCCTGAGTTGATCTGTGGAGACTTTCTCCTATGCGAAGCAAGTCCTTCCTCTCTTCTAAGACGTAGTTTATCAGGTGGTAGTTCTTGCGGTCACTGGGCTGCATTGGTAGTGTATCTCATCCTTCATCTACATTGTTTGTCGACAACACGAGCGAGACATTCTCTTCATCATGTTTGTGACTAGGTTGACTAGAAGAACGACGCTTATCCAGAAGGATTGTAGGCCGCTGATTTCTTAAATAACTAGTTCATTTTTCAAATGAACTATCTGGTTTGTGTTCCTAACTTTTGTCAATCCGTTCTCATGCACTGGTTTATTTTGTATTTTCTTATCTGGATCTGCTTAATCACGTGCTAAAATGCACATATTGTTGTTGCATGTAACATCATAATTAAAAATAAACAATAGTCTTAAAGAAATTATTTTCATGTTGTTAGTTAATTGTGGTTGTTCAAGGTTCTGACATTAAAATTGATACATCTCGTATGCCCGAAAAATTTACTGGAACTAATTTTGCTCATTGGCAAAGTAGGATGTAAATTTGGCTAGACATGGTAGCGTATGGTCAGTATTTACAAGATGAAGAACCCAAACCTGATGAATATGTACCTGATAATGCTAATTCAATTACAACCTGGAAGAAGGGTGATAAGACGTGTCGAGGCTTGATTCTGTTTGTATTAAATAACAAACTGTATGATTCATACTCAAAGTCATCTATTACTACATCTAAGATTTTGTGGGGGTGTGTTTGAAAAAAAAATATAATACGAAAAAATTAGGGAACTGAAAAATATTGTGTATCTAAATTACTAAAGTTTTATATGGTTGAGGGTAAGTCTATTTGTGATCAAAGACATGATTTTCAACTCTTTGTGCAAGAGCTCAAAGATGCGGGCATGAAACTTCCAGAGAAATTTGTTGTGATGTCAATCATTGAGAAATTTTCTAAATCTTAGCAGTTGTTTGGCATGTCTCATAGGCATCACAAAGGAGATATGTCAATAAACGATCTCGTAATTGACATCAATATACAGGAAGAGCATGTGAAAGAGAAGTTTGTCAAGTTACCCAGTGGTTTTCATGCTCATGTCAATTTTACTATTGCTAAGAACAAGGATAAGAAACCAAAGAATTCACTTAAACCTAAGGCTAAGATCCAAAAGAAACTTAAGAACAAGCCTTGTTGGACTTGTGGATAGGTTGGCTACTAGAGCAAGAATTGTCCTTCGAAGAAGGCAAAGAAAGTTGTCGTATCTGCAACTAAGGAGGTTGTGACCAACATGATGACTACATCCTTGAACCTCAATGATGGGTACATGTCTATAAAACTTGAAGTTCTTCCTAATTTTAAACCACTATATTGGATAATTGACACTGGGCTAATGTACATGTTTGTATTGACAAGTCCCTATTTGTGTCTTACTAGGCCTCTAATGGTCGATCAGTGACTTTGATCGATTCCAGCATTGTAGTAGTCAAATACGAAGGACGAGTGGACTTGTACTTTATTTCGGGAAAGGATCTGACACTTCATAGAGTCAGAGATGTTTCATCAATTTGGCATAATATTCTTAGTGGCACAATATTAGTTAGAGATGATTTTACAATAGACTGCAAATGTAATAAAGCTATTATTACTCACCTTCTTAATTCTTTATTTTTTGGCAAGGGGTATCTATGTGATATGGAGAACTTGTTTGAGATTCTTGTTGAACCTGATTCAAATTCAGTTTTAAATTTGAATGATAATAGTTATGTATGCATGAATCTTGTATCATATGGTGTTTGACATACACATTTCAGACATGTTAATGTTGGCTCAATGAAAAGTATGATGAATCTGAATTTAATCCCTAAATCTGACATTAATAATAATAAATGTGAAACATGTGTGCAAGATAAGTTGTCTAGGAAACCTTTTCATTTTGTGAATAGGAATTTGGAAATATTGGATTTAGCACACACTGATATCTATGAATTTAGTGGGATTGCTATGAGGCATCAAAAGTGTTATTCTATGACTTTTATTGATGATTTGAGTAGACATTGTTATATTAATTTACTTAAAAGGAAAGATGAGGCATTTGGATAAATTCAAAATTTATAAGAATGTAGTTGAAACTCAAATTAGTAAAGTGCTTAAGTAGTTAATGTAACATCCCTGACATGGGTTATGCTTTAACCCTAGGTGTTTTGTTTAAGAAAGATAATTATATGCTTGATATTATCTTTTGAAAAGTAATTAAGGCTCAAGAGGAACTTATACTTCAATTTTAGTCCTTTTTGAATAATGTTGAAAATAATGTTTTGCTTGTTTTGGACTAAAGTGCAAATTACCCAAGTTGAGAGGTTAATTTGCAAATTGTGCATGTTAATATGTTCCTCATGTGTTGAAGCATCATGAGAATGAAGATGATGCAGATGTATGACTACCCCAAGCCTGAGCACCAAGAAAGAGCTGATAAAGCAATGTTTGTGCATTAAAACCTAGTTTTGGTGTAATGTGCAATTTACCCAAAACCCAGGGTTGAATATGCAATTTACCACTTCAAAATAGTCCCTAATATTTCTTGGCATCATGTATAGCAAATAAAATGAGAGGTGCGTCTCATTTGTATCACTTTGAAGGAGAGAGAATCTTGATATTAAAATAAACAAGATTTAAGCATAATTGAAACCTTAATTCAATTTAATACAAAAATAAATAAAATAATTGAAAGGCCTTCAACCAAAAACGAGATGGTTGGATTTTCTCAAGTGTGAACGTCCTTGTTCCTTGCAAAGGCAAAGGAAATATCTACGTGAGTGGAGAACCCACTCACATTAAGAAAATAAAAAGAAATATCCACTAACTTATGGATAATAATATTATAAAGGTTAAGGTGCTTAATTTATTTTCCCTTAATTCATGGATAATGGAAAGGAATTCGGAGTTGATGAAGATATCTTTGCATACAAGGAATTGAGGGGGAATAGGTGGCACCGATTTCGGAATTAAAAGATTTTTATAAGGCACTTTCTCTCTCATTGATTTTCTTATAAAAACACCTTTTACATCTCAAACCAAAGGCTTTTTCGAATCCACTTCTTCTCTTTGCTTGCAAAAATGACCAAGAGATCTAGGAGAAGAAGGAGGACGACCCCCAACCTGTTGGTAAGCTTCTTGACCTTCGTTCACCTTGATTTCATGGTGGAAATCACAAATCAATGCATGATTTCTTCTTATCTCGATCCCATCTTCAATTCTAGCCAATCTTTTCACTCAAAATCTTGAGGAACGAACCTTGTGGTGTGAAAAATATTCTTCCACCATTGTTGACATGAAGCTCCAAGCTTTGAAGCTCAATTGGAGGTGGGTTATATAACTTGAACCCCTATTCATAGTTATTGAATTCAATTTCTCAATCAATTATGTTCAATTGCTCTTCTTACAATTCCTTTGATTAGTTGATGCAAATACCATGATAATGGCAGTAGTTTTCGATGGACTAAGTCTTGATGATTATGACATCATATTAGGCACACATTCCAACAAGTTTCTATTGTAAAAGGTTTTAAGATCTTGGTCCAAACAGTTTCACCAAACCGTTTGGAGGTTTGGATCCCAAACTGTTTGGAAGGGTTGACCGTTTGGATGGGTTGACCATTTGAGGTCAGGACCCTAGTACATGTTGGATGATGATCTAATGGATCCAATTGATTGATTCAATATATGGACAATCCTCCAATTAGAAACCCTAATTGGGTTAAGTGCTGAAATTTCAATGGTTGATTTAAAACTTTGGGTTGACTAACCCAAACGGTCTCAAGACCATTTGGAGGTCATCCAAATGACCTAAAGACCATTTGAGGTTAGAACATATCATAATTTGATGATGTTTCATTGATTTCAATTGAATTAGTTCCACAATGTTAACCATTGATGGTTCCTCGAATTCAAAACCCTAATTGATGGTTTCTTGATTATAAATTTTAGTTCAATTGGGTTTAAAAACCTAATTGATGGTCCAATTGAAGGAGGATTCAATAGTTAGATTGATGAATGAATCAATGATTCAATTGATAAGCAGTTCATTGATTAAAACCTTGAATTGTTTAAGTGTTGAAAGACTGTTTTGGTCCATTCGGTTTTGAGAGGGTTTGGACCAAACGGTCTCAAGACCGTTTGGGTCCAAACGATCTCAAACCGTTTGAAGATCCAAGTCCATTCGGTTTCAACACATTTCTTGTTTAAACGGTTTCAAGGGCAATTTGCCCAAATTGTTTCAAAACGTTTGAATTTTGAGTGACCAAGACCATTTAGGGTCTAAGTAATCAAAACCATTTGAAGATTCAATTGGTCAATTCATTTGGATACCTCATGTAATTGAAGTTTCAATTGATCAAATCTTCTAGACACCTAATGTATTTAGATGGTTGATACCCTTAGTGGGATTAATCATTGTTGCATAAGGATGCAATAATTCAATACATCATGCTAACCCTAAATGCATGTTTTTGAATAAAGAGTAGGCTCAATTTAATCAAGAATTGAGTAGTGGACATCCTAGAAGAGGATGAGAGAGAGAGATATTCATACATGTAAGATAATCATGTAGCAATCAAGCCTAACACATTCAAAATAAGTGTGGTATATAATTTAGGGTATGATTCTTGATAAAGAGATCATGAAATCCTAATTGAGTTAATTGATGAACTCAAACCCTAATTTAGGGCAATTCTGAGTGAAACCCTAATCTAGGAGGATAATGTGATATGAATTTAGGGTAATGACATGAGTAACCCTAATTCAGGGTATTTTGATGATAAACCCTATTTGGGGTGAATAGTAAACCTTAATTATGGGTTATTGAATATAAACCGTAATCTAGGGTGATGTGATGTGAATAGTAAACCCTAATTCTAAATAGGGTGAAGGTGTGTGAAACCCTAATTCTGGAATTTACTATATAGCAAGAAACTCTAATCTTGGATAATGAAATGATGAATCATTGATCCTAATTGAACAAAGGGGATGAGTAACCCTGATTAAATAAAATGGGAAACCCTAACCCTGGTAAGGGAATAGTGGTATTACCCTTGAATAGCATGGAACTGAAATATGATTGATATATATGTTATCATTTGTACTAACCATGCAGGTATCATGAGATGATGAACATAGCCAGGTATGAACTATGATGTTTTATTTATTAAAATTGTTATTGGGCCTTATGTGCCATAATATGCCTTGTTGCTTAGTAAGAGGTAACAAGAGAGGCAATTGTATTTACAATATTTTAAAGCAAAACCCTAATGGGGCCACGCTCTGGGGACGCTGGCGGTGCCGTAGGCGAGGACCAGCGACGGACCTCAAATCAAGGAGGAAGGAGACCTCAACGTCAGATCTATGCTGTGGAGGAGGTCAGAGTTTCCAGTGTGCTGAAGGATTGGTCTGACGTATTCAAGAACTTGGTGGGGGATGTAGATACCAGACTACCGGAAACACCTCTGACCCTCGATGGTTACACCATCATAATACCTCAGACGGAGATGTATGAGAACGCGGTGCTATGGAGGAATACGCTCACGTGCTACATTATTGGATTTAAGCCACACATACCTACCATGCAGGATTACCTAATCAAGTTCTGGAAGCCGATTGGTCCCATGGAGGTGATGGGTAGAGGAATTGGAAGTTTCATCATCAAGTTCAAGGAGGATTCAGACCTCGCCAATGCCCTTGAAGGTGGCCCGTGGTACGTGAAAGGGAAGCTGATGGTCCTGAAGAAATGGGAGAAAGAAGAGCCTCTGGAATAGGAGAAGTTTACCTCCATTATGGTATGGCTGAAGATTCACAACCTCCCGCTCGAGCTCTAGAGCGAGGTGATGATTGCTCGCATTGTGTCATTCCTGGGCAAACCGCAATGCTTGGATCTCCAAATGAAGGCCAAATCGAGGGTCGACTATGCTCGTGTGAATGTTCTGATTAGCACCAACTACACCTTCCAGAAGGCAGTTAAACTGTGGACAGACAAAGGCAATGACTATGCCGTCAGCATTGAGTATGAGTGGATCCCCATCAAATGTCCACACTGCGAAAGTTTTGGTCATGAGAAGAGCTTGTGCAAAGTCCCTGCGAAGGTAGGTGATCAACAAGCAAACCAACCACAACAGAGCAATGACAGCAGCCAGGTCGTTCGACAGAATTCCCCAACAAACAATGTTGAGACGACACCTACTGCTCTGATCATTGTGGACGTAGAGTAGAATCAACAAGTAGCAAACACCTCCTCGGAAGGTAGCAACCCCAGCCCGAGCGAGATAAGCACTACTAATGACAAGGACGGCTTCGAGAAGCTGAGAAAAATGATCAGTCCGAGAAGGATGAGGAGACAGAAGACCCCCATAGGGAAGGAGAAGGACAACAATAGATTCCTGTCACTTGGTGAATATGAGAACAACACTGAAACCATGGCCTAGACTGGTGGCATGCCAGTCCAGAGGTCAAATGGGTAGCACGCCCATGGTGATGGCTTGGAAGGTCCGTGACATCTCCTGCTGGGAGAAACGGGATGCGATCCGAGCAGAAATGAGAAGAGCCAAGGATGATGTTGCTCTTCTAACAGAAGTAAAAATAAAAAGGAAGAAACTTGCCAAGGCTGTCCAGAAAACCTGGCCAGGAGAAAAGTGGATTGACAACTTGAACTCAAGCAAGAAGGTTAGGATACTTGTAATCTGGGAAAGTGATGATATCAACATCAGAACTATTGCCCAATCCATATAATTCCTTCATTTCTTTCTGAGCTACGAGGATAAAAACCTGAACATCACTGCGGTGTACAGTGATAATGATGACGCCAAAAGGGTTCTTCTCTGGGAGGACCTGACAACCATCAGTAACTCGGTTAGAGGAAACTGGGTTATAACTGGGGACTTCAATGTTGTTAGAAAAGCTGAAGAAAGGAAAGGGAGAGCATCACCTTCAGCTAGACTGATGAGGGATTTCAATGAGTTCATGGGCAACCTCAATCTGATTGAAGTTGAAGCTAAAGGCACCTTCTTCACTTGGAATAACCAACAAAGTGGCCTGAACAATACAAGGAGTAAAATCGAAGGAACTTTCTTGAATAGTCAAAGCTTTGGAGGATATCCTAACCTTTGGGTTGAGATCTTCTCATCAATCTATAGTGATCACCATGCTCAACTAATCCACTTGGAAGAAGAAGTGCAAAAAAATAAATATCATGTTCGGTACTTCAATGCATGGGCAAGCATACCTGGTTTTCAGGAAGTGGTCCAAGATGCTTGGAGAACTAAGGTTGAAGGTAATCCTATGTACATTCTTTGCCAAAGAATCAAGATCACGAAAAGGAAGCTTCAAAACTGGAACTGGGAGAGAAGCGGGGACCTGAATGATTCGACTAAAAACAAAGAAAGGGAAGCTCTGAAAGCCCAAGATAAAGCTGATAAGGACCCATATAATGAGCTATTAATGGATATTGCTAAATCCTTGAAGGAGGAAGTGCTTGTTATGAAAGATATAGAGGAATCCATGGTGAGGCAGAAATCCCGGATTTTCTGGCTTAAAAATGGAGACTCAAAAACCAAGTTCTTCTACGCTTCTCTGAAAATTAGAAGGCAGAGGAACCAGATTCGAGTGCTCAAAGTGGATGGTGAGCAAATCAGTGACAAGAAAGCTATTGGGGATGCCTTCATTAGCCACTACAATAAAATTTTCAATGCTCCTGGTAGTAACAAGCACTTTGGAGGTGAAAACCTGCCTAAGCTGAACGAAGCCCAAAAACAAGCCATGTGTGCTTTAGTTATTGATGAGGAGATATTTGATATCAATAAGAAAGCGGATGATGATAAGTCTCCGGGTCCAGATGGGATGAATGCACACTTCTTTAAGTCAACATGGGACATTTTTGGTGTGGATGTCTATTGTATAGTGAAGGATTTCTTCCTTAAAGGGCGAATGCTGAAGGAGATGAATAAGTCCTACGTGGCTCTTATACCCAAAGTCAAACAACCAATCAAAGTTGGGGAGTGGAGACCGATCTCACTATGCAACTTCATCACCAAGGTAATTTCTAAAATTTTGGCTAATAGGCTGAGAGAGATCTTGCCTAGCCTAGTTAGCCTAAACCAGTGCGCATTTGTCAAAGGGAGGAGGATAGCAGATGCAATACTCCTCGCAAATGAATTGGTCCATGATTTTAGAAAGGATACTGTCGGTAGTAAGCTCTTCTTAAAGGCCGATTTGAGTAAAGCCTATGACTCTATAGACCGGGGATACCTGATTAAAGTTCTCCAAGCTATGGATTTTATTGATTGCTGGGTGCGATGGATTAAAGAATGCATGGATACCACATCTTGTCAGATTCTGATTAATGGCGTCTCTACTGAGATTATTCAAACTACTAGTGGTATAAGGCAAGGTGATCCGCTTGCTCCATACCTTTTCGTCCTTGGGATTGAAGGGCTCACTACTATGTTTGATGAAGCAGTAAGAAGGAAAGAAGTAGAACCTCTTAAAAGTGGAGATATTGCCATTTCCCACCTTCTGTTTGCAGATGACCTGTTGGTCTTTGCCAAAGCTACAGAGAAGACCATTGTAGGCATTAAGGGTTGTTTACAATGCTTCAAGGAAGCTTCTAGACTGGAGCTCAATCCTACAAAAAGCCAACTATTTCTAAGCAGGAATGTACCTCCTGATATAACCTTGATGATGGGACTAGAATGCTTTGACTTCCTGGTTAGATACCTGGGAGTCCCTTTTTTGTAGGTAGGCTAACGAAAAGGATGTGCTACCCACTTGTTGATAACTTCAAGACAAAGCTGGAGTCTTGGAAAACCAAACTCCTTTCAATAGCAGGAAGGCTGGAACTGGTTATCTCAACCCTCACAGCCTATCGCATATATTAGACAGGGGTGTTTCCTTTACCTAAAGCTACGACAACTGAAATCGAAGCTATTTGTTGTAAATTCCTTTAGGGGGACAAAGAGGATAGCAAGCACATCCATGCGGTCTCCTGGGATACGATATGTAGACCCAAAGTCGAAGGCGGGTTGGGCATAAGGAAAGTCGAAGACTGGAGTGATGCGGTCCTTGTCAGGAACTTATGGGACATTGTAAAGAACAAATCAACCATGTGGATTTG
Organism: Alisma plantago-aquatica; assembly: GCA_963693085.1. Taxonomy (NCBI): domain Eukaryota; kingdom Viridiplantae; phylum Streptophyta; class Magnoliopsida; order Alismatales; family Alismataceae; genus Alisma; species Alisma plantago-aquatica. The sequence goes on from OY856409.1 coordinate 1,673,753,026, forward strand.
TTGGATCCATAATAAATATATCAAAGAGGAATCAGTTTGGTCATGTAAGGCTAAACAAACTACCATCTGGATGTGGAGGAACATCCTTAAAGAGAGGGATAGGTGTTTACCTCATGTCAGATTCAAAATCGGTTGCGGTTCCACTGTGAAGACCTGGAAAGACCCCTGGGTTGATGGCTATTTTGTTGAGTAGTGTGTTAACGAGCCAGGGTACCTCCAACTAAAAATGAAAATGGGTCCTAATAGCTACCTGAGCAGCCTTATCAGCATCAGGAAGTGGAAGATCCCAGAGAAAAGAGGAATGGAAAGCATTATACAGGTGTGCCATAATGTTCTGGTGGGAGAAGAGGAAGACATGCACTTGCTTGCTAGGTAACCTAAAGACTTTCACTCTTAAGGAATTGTGGAATTTTTGTAGACGTAAACATGAAGCGCCTCTATGGGCTTCTTGGATGTGGAAATATAGAGCTCCCATGCGTGCAATTATTACTGGTTGGAAGGTCATGCATGGAAGGCTGCTTACTGAAGATCTGTTGCAAAGAAGGGGATTCAACCTTGCATCCAGATGCAGCCTATGCAAAAGAAATGCGGAGTCTATGAACCATATCCTATGGGATTGTGAGGTCGCAGTTGAGATATGGGGACGAGTCACTCAGCTGATACCTCTTGATTTCGTTAGGGAGGAAGAGCTACACCTATTGAAGAACAGGAATGAGGCTTTGTTAGCCATCCTTGCTATTTACCATATCTAGATTCATAGGAACCAGATCATTTTTGATGAAATTGATGTAAGCCCACTTAAAGTGTGGTGATGCATAGAAAGTGACTATAGAAGCCTGCATAGATAGGTTGGTTTTGTTTATCGTTATAGATAGACCTTTGATCTTAAGCTCCCTTTTGTACAGTTTTTTAATGAAGGAATGAGAAACACGCTTAATGATAAAAAAAGAGGTAATAAGAGAGTTAATGGGCCTCAAGTGCCATAAGAGATACTGGTGTAGCAAGTGTCATGTCTACCTTGGTCAGATGACCTGAAGGTGACAATTGCTTGAAAAAGTGGTAACAGTGCTCAGTGATGAGCTGTGGGTTTGAATACCCAGAACCATATGATTATGGCATTGAGTTTGTGAAGAGATGAGTATTCCCAATATTGAAATGAGGGACTGAGATCCCAATCACTACTACAAAATAGACTAAACCCGAAGGACAAATCCCTGACCAATATAGGTGAATCCCTGACCAAAAACTGATGGTCAGGGCCAATCCCTAACAAACGTACCCTCGGAAAAAGCTTGGTGACCAATAATGGTTGGTCAGGTCCTATCCCTGACCAATAGAGATGGAATCCTTGACCATTCATTAGGGAAATGATAAATTGGTTCTCTTGTCAACATAACATCTTCGAAACATATCCAACTAGTGGAAATAAATTTCCATTGACTATTAAACATGTATGTTTGTATACATATAACTTTGAAAATGAGTTACTCATCATTCATCACATGACAGCAAAGTATCTGCACCATGAGAGCTTACTTATCATTTATCACTAGAAATAAGGACACAACAATATTACATTTCTTTTTTAAATTATAATGTTTACATTTGAAACAGATGATTGGAGAATAATGTTTGTCAAAAAAAGTAAAACATATCTTATGAAATCACTTTTACATAGCATTCATATTGTTTAACATTTTTATGCTCATCACAAAATTCTGCCACCCAAACAAGTATACTTCATATTTTTTTGAGCAAATCATTTGATACTTTGTCTTGGAGAATTCCTCGAGCATTTGAAGTTCTTCTTTGTGAACTATTCTTAACATCCTGCACTAAGAACCAATTTATATTAGCTCATGTAAATTATATTTTATAAGATTAGAGATCATTGATACCACAAAACAAGATTATAAAAATAGTATATATAGATTCCTAAAACACATACAAATGACAACCATTTAATCGTGGTAACTAGAAGATAGCACAAAAATCATGATGACGAAGGTGGTAGAAAAATATTTTTTTTTCTATATCCATTCTTTATACAAAGTATATCTTCAATGGGTATGACATGCAAACATAGAAAATAAAGTACATGAAACAATTCATAAAAGAAATATCGTCAACATCCATTTGACAACGAGGACTTGTAGAAGAAAAGATAAACAAAAAGAAGCATCTACTAAGTTGTATATTATACTTGTTGATACTAACAAGATATGGCAAGAAGACAATGCTTCAGACCGTAGAATGATAATAGAACGGAAATCATTTCCTTGAAAGTGTGGCTCCTGATTCTTCTGATTCAGTTTGTTCTTTTTCAATAGTGTTTGCCATCTGTTTAACAATAAAAATGAAAAGTTATGGCAGAAATACATGAGAGTAGCTGCTACATATTTATTTGTTAAGTATAAAATTAACAAAGGGAACTAGTCTAGTGCCCATCTTATCACCTGCTGCTTGGAGTCTCGATCCAATTTCTCAAAGTCTCCATCTGATCTCTCACATTGCCATGCATATGACTACAAGTGTATATGAAAAGACAACATATATTATCTACAACGTAGCAAATGATTTCCAAAGAATAGAAAAAGGATCCTCAAGACCTCGATCATCATGTGTCGATGCATGAATCTCTCATAGGTAGAAGGGAGATAGAGAGTGATAGGCATACTGGAAGACGGATCTGATTAGGAAAGTGAATAAACAGAATTGATTGGGGAGGAAGAGAACAAACCGCAGCAGAGCCACAGCTAGAACAAGTAGGAGGCACGATGAAAGGAAATATGAGAAACACTTACGGTCGGAGGTGGGTGGGAGTCCAGTGAAAAATCCATATGCAGCGGCCAGAACGCCACCGGAGGGGAAAGTACGTTCTAGCACGGAGTCATGTGAGAACTGAAACGTCAGATGATGGGGGCGGCGACTGGTAGATCAAATAGATTAGGTTTATGATGGGTTAAAACCCTTCTATATTATATATCGAGTGCAATTAATGGTCAAGGCCTGGGTTTTTATTAGTCAAGGATGTGTCTTGACTAATGTTGCCTAACTGCCAAGGGCTGCCATCTCTGACCCTACAGCCCTGACCTTTATCAGATTTTGTTGTAGTGAATGTCTTACAAAGAATGAGAAGTAGCTGATGAAAATAGTACATGTTTCTATGTAGCATTTGTCCTAATAAGTTATGTTTGAAAACTTGACTGATGCTAAAAGAATATGATAATGTACTTAATTAATCAAGTGAAATCTTTTCATGTAGTGCTCTGACCATAGATCCATCATCACCAGTATATGGTGATGGTGAAATAGGTTTTCCTACGGGATCTCCTGGAGTTCGCATATTTTTTAATATGTGGGGGTCGATAGGTGAAAATATCCATACGTCCTAATGGGGGAATTGATGGAAGGTAAACATTAAACCTCTCAATCCTTCATTATATGTTTCGAGATGGATGTATCACAAATCTCCCGATGTTGTTAATGCCGGGTCGATGGAGGTAAATACGAAATCTCTCGATTGCGAAGAGAGTGCAGCCACCGCTGTACCTCTATAGAAAAGATGCCACTATACCCTGGAAAGCTATGTAGCAGAGACACTAGATGTCCTACATGTGATCTCACACTGATCGAGATGTGGGAAGTCATGGAAGCCGGCTCTTCCATTGACTTTGTATGGTACTGATTTTGACTTCGCAATGGTCGGTTGGAGTATGAGCGGTATACCTCATTTCCTCAGAGCTTAAGTATGTTTGTAAAACGTAATCAGCCATGTAGCGTATTTGCATAAGATTGAAATACGAGAACCATTGGTTGATGTTATCTTGCTTAGCATGTCATTGATACATAAATGTTACTTATGTTCTTTAATTCTGTATTGAATAAGAGACATGCTGCCTTATCAAGTTATAGCTGAAATACTTGAATAGGATTGTTGCTCTAATCTGCATAGATATTGATTTATCTGTTGTTGAAATATATGATTCCACTACTCAGTCTATTTTTACTAAACTGCAATAATAATGTTTTCGGCGGAGAGTTATATATCTCGCTGGGGCAATTAACAAATTGTCTCACCCCCGTGGGATCCAACATTTTTAGGTAGACGCAGACAAAGAGGTAGAGACTTTGTAGTAGGGGAAGAGCAACAACAACAATAGGGACAATAGTGATATCCCAGGTGGGGATACTGGCTCTCAGGCTTTGTACATATGTAAATAGAGTCCTATGTGTCGTCTCTGTACTCTCAGGTCCTAGGAGTTAGTAGATAGTGTTTTTATAATCGATCTGAGATTTTGGTTTGAATGCCTCAAGAATTTTATTACTCGTGCTTTTATCAAGGCAAAGTGTTGTATATATATTCCTTGAGAAGAGATGGTACATGGAATGTACAATGTGGACCAATATGTAATTATAATACTTTGGTTCTTGTTTAAAGAGTTTTCCTAAGAATGGATCTCTTTGTAAACGATTTTAATTTTTAATGATTTTCAGTAATCTGCTATGAATGATACGCTTCCGCATTAGTTAATCTTGTTTTTATGAGTTGGATGCCACAAGTTTAGTGGTATTAGAGCTCTAGGTTTGCTGAGTCTACAGAGACATAGGATTAAGGTTGTTGAGTCTGTTCTAGTATCTTCCAGATTATCTGATAGTGTCTTCTGCTCATATAGGAGGAGAAGAAGTAGAAGATGTCTAGATCACATGATGAACATGCTGCTGAGAGCAGCGTTGCTGCACTAGGAGGTGGTGCAAGGAATCAAGCTAGGGAGGAACCCGTACCTAAGATTCCTCAACTTGATCAAGCTGCATTAGAGAACCCAGCTTTCCATACCCTGTTCGGGCAGTTTATGGTGACCATGACACATACGGCAGACAAAATGCCATCACCTGCACCGAGGGCACCATCCCACAACGAAGGACATGGAGCTAGAAAGACCTTTGAACGGATTCGTCGGGTGGGAACCACAGACTATGCTGGTACATCTGACCCAGCTGATGCAGATTTGTGGTTGATGGAGCTGGAGAAAGCTTTTAGAATCCTTAACATCCCTAAAGTAGAGAAGGCGAGGCATGATGTATACCTTCTGAAGGGGAGTGCTGGTCATTGGTGGACCATCGAAGAAGGTAAAAGACCAGGTGTTGAAGTCAGATGGGATGAATTCCGACGTGAATTTGTCGCTAGATACTTTCCCAAGACGTATCTAGATGAGAAGATCTCTCAATTTGAGAGGTTGAGGCAAGGACAGATGAACATTAGCGAATATGAAGCTAGGTTCATGGAACTTTTGTGGTTCTGTCTACACATGGCATCTACTGATGAAGAGAGGATTTGGCATTTTGAGAAGGGGTTGAACGCTGAATTGACCACTCCTGTGTCTACTCTGGAGAACAGGGAGAGATTTGCCTTTTTTGTGGAATCTGTTAGGCGGATAGAGAGGTTTGTGATCGAAAAACGACAGACCAGTAATAAGAAAGTGTATCCTCAATTTCAAGGATAGAGGTCTGAGAGCTTCAAGAAGCCGAGATTCTTTGCACCACCACCACCAAGGTTTAATACCCTGACACAGTGGACGTCAAGTAGGGGTAGGGGTCGTAGTTTTCCTCCAAGTAGAGCCCCCAGTACAGCATCAACCTCAGTGACAGGACCACCCAGGCAGAGTTTGGGAAGTTACACCTACTTCCAGTATGGGAGGTCAGGACACTTGAAGAGAGATTGTCCTGAGAAAGTCAGAACTGTAACTCAACCCCAGAGGCAAAGTCAGCAAGGCTCACAGAGGTGAAAATTTAGTAATAATGCTAGAGGACGTGGACAAGCGTCCCAAGCTGGATCGTCAGCCCCCAACAACCAAGCAAAGGGTCAACAGCAAGCAACGGCTAGATTCTATGCCATGAATCAGCCCGATGCAGTAGTCAACCCTCGGGTTGTGACAGGTCATATGGAACTGTTTTATTCTGATATGTCTTCATCCTGCTTCGTATATGTGTTAATTGATCTGGGTGCTACGCATTCCTTTATCACTCGAGAAGTGATTCATGACTGCAACATGATTGTCAGTCATAGAGTAGATAGTTTGATGCTAGAAACCCCTTTGTTGGGATCTGCAGTGTTGCGGGAGGTGTGTTCTCCCTACACTCTTTCTTTTTCTGAACATCACATTCAAGTGGATCTTATACCACTTGATATGTAGGGTTTTGATATAATCCTAGGAATGGACACCTTAGAGAAGTATAAGGTTGTCTTGGATTGTGGTTCCAAGTAGGCTGTATTCACAGACAATGGTGACACATGGATCTTTTAGGGAGACAGAAAGATTCTTCCAACTTGTCTTGTGTCAGCTATGGTAGCTGAGAAGTTGATGAGATAGGGATGCTTTGCATTCTTGGCACATGTGGTAGATACCACAATAGAGAGCCCTCATCCTTGTGAAGTTCTGGTTGTTAGGGAGTTTGAAGATGTATTTCCTGAAGAACTTCTAGGTGTTCCTCTGTCCTGAGAGATTGATTTTGAGATTAATCTAATCTCGGGCACGCAACCGATAGCACAAACACCTTATAGAATGGCACCTGTTGAAATGGCAGAGCTCAAGAAACAACTATAGGAGTTGCTTGAGAAAGGTTTTATCTGACCGAGTACTTCACCATGAGGTGCTCCGGTCCTCTTTGTTAAGAAGAAGGATGGATCGATTTTGTTATGTATTGATTACAGACAGTTAAATAAAGTAACAATAAAGAACAAATATCCTCTACCAAGGATCGATGACTTGTTTGATCAGTTGTGTGGTGCAACTATCTTTTCCAAGATAGATCTAAGGCCGGGATACCATCAGTTGTGTATTAAGGAGAGTGATATACCTAAGTCTACCTTTAGGATAAGGTATGGTCACTATGAGTTCATAGTTATGTTGCTTGGACTAACTAATGTACCAGGTGCATTCATGGAACTCATGAATAGAATCTTTTGACATTTTCTTGATCAGTGTGTAGTAGTGTTCTGAAAAGCGGTAATCGGTGTACGGGTAGACATGGTACCGAATAGAGTATATACGGTATGCGGGAGTATATGTGGGAGTATATGCGGTTTTGGATTTTTTTATAAATTTATTATATATTTACATAAATTTATATATTGCCCATATATAATTCGATATATAAAGGGAACATTTGATTCATTGACCCTCTTAAACATCATCGTTTTTTTTTTGCTGAAACCATGCGCATGTCCTCTTTTTCTTCAACCAGAATAGCAGAGTTTTCAAGCTGAGTAGAAAGCCTAACGGCTACAGATTATACAAAAGAATAAGAAATGAAAAACTATATGTACATAGATATTTTCCTATTCTTGTCATTCCAGATGGAGTATATAAGAAAGAAAGCTACACATTTAGCTTTCCTATTGAGGTGAAAATAGTATGGTTTCTAAACAGATACTAAAATAGAATCATGTATGTGTGTATAGTAGTTTTCCCCACTAACTATTTGATATCTAAGATGCTATTATTGAGACCATGCATTGATGTGCCATGTGCTTCACGTTATATTTTAGTTTGATAATATAACTAGATCATTATAAATGGATGGAATAACCAATCTATAGGAACTATTTCAAGCACAAGTACAATGCATAACAGAACTTTTGGATAAATAGTTGGTGTACGGATACAAATTAGCTTGTCATTAGTCTATCAAGAAATAATTTACTTTGGTTAATGACAAGAATATAGATTAAAATTCTCATGTTCCATCAACAGGGTAATGACTAATGAGTATAAATTCCTCAGAATCAGACTATTCCAGGTGAACTTTGGCCAATTCAAACATTGGTCTTTCATCCTACACGTATTCCAAGTTCCATCAATCCTTGAGAGACAAAGGTGTATGATATGCATCATGTCACTGTCAGTGTGAAGTCGCGCCGGGTTCCTGGAGCTATGACGGATGATGAGTTCTTTGACCTGTGCAATGAGAATGATACGGAGAGTGAAGGATATGAGGATGTCCTGACGGAGGATGAGAAGAAACAGCTGGAAGCTACGTTGAATATTGGTACATCTGAGGTTACAGAAGATGGGAGGAACGAATTTGTTGGGCCTCAGCATAGTTGTTATGAACAACGGGATATTATCATCGAGGATGTTGGTGTTTGCAGCAACGGTGATGCCAAGTTAAATAAGAAAGGATGGTTTACTTGGGGGAAGAGAGGCAATAATCAGAAGCAGCAAGAAGGTTTAAAGAAGAACATCACTGCTCCTAGAGGCTCTATTTGTGGGGATGAGAAGACAATCAGCCTGCTCGATCACTCTGATCCAAGGCTCCCAGCCAGGCCACCGAGACATTCCGTTGAGGGTGTGATTAGAACAGACGAAAGAAGGGGCAAGATAAAGGGTGTGATTAGAACGTCTAGAAGATTTTTAAGAATCATAAGCAACAGGGTGTGTGGCAGCTCCTTGGCCAACAGAGGGGAAATGACTACTGAAGTACTGATTAACCCAAAAATAGAACAACTTCTAACCTGTGAGTCTCCGTCCAAGGTAGAAGAAGGCCCGACCAAGCTTGAGAGGCGTTGCAGTGCTTGAGGGAAGCCGTCGTCCAAGCAATCAAGGGAGAGGCGCTGCAATGCTTGAGGGAGAGCCGAGAGAGCCGCCACACTGCTTGAGGGAAGTAGGCGCACCTTGAGGACAACCACCGCACGATTGGAGGGCAGCCGTCACACGACTGGAGGGCAGCCGCCGCCACCGTCTAGAAGTCCACCAGCAAGGATCCCCGCAGCTGTTAAGGTATCGGGGAGCGTCGCCTGCAGAAATAGCCAGCACGATACACGTGAGGTTTATTCGGCCCGCCAGGATATAAGAGCCTGAGAGTAGGAAATTAAAAAATGATCCCTATTTGAAAAGTGTCGAATAGTCAGCCGCATATGCGGCATTTTTGCTGTTTAATCTGGCCGAGCCCGCTTGGATGGGCGATTCACGATATACGCAGCGACCCATTGACCGAACCGATTATTCGGCTGCATATGCGGCCGCACAAGCCGATTTCCTGAACAGTACTGTGTAGTAGTCTTCATGGATGGCATCTTGATATGTAGTAGAGATGCTCAACAGCATGAGAAGCACCTCCGTCAGGCTTTGACTTTGCTAAGAAAGCATAAGTTGTATGCTAAGTTTAGCAAATGTGAGTTCTGGCTACCAGAAGTTTCTTTTTTAGGACACGTGATATCTGTTTCAGGTATTCGTGTTGATCCTAAGAAGGTAGAATCTGTCCTGCAATGGGAACATCCAAAAACACCGACGGAGATACGCAGTTTCCTAGGGTTGGCAGGCTATTATAGGAGGTTCATTAAGAACTTTAGTTTTATAGCTTTACCCTTGACCAAGTTGACCAGAAAGGAGGTTCCTTTTGTTTGGAATGACAAGTGCCAACAATCCTTCCAGTTGCTGAAAGAAAGGTTACCTAGTGCACCTGTGTTAGTGTTACCTGAGCAAGGGAAGGGGTACATAGTCTTCTGTGATGCATCCAAGAACGGTCTAGGATGTGTGTTGATGCAGGATAAACAAGTGATTTCTTTTGCTTCTCGACAGCTTAAGAAACATGAGGAGAATTATCTGACACACGATCTAGAGCTAGCTGTTGTGGTCCATGCTTTGAAGATCTGGAGACATTATCTCTATGGAGAGACATTATAGATTTTCACAGACCATAAGAATATAAAATATATCTTCTCACAACATGAGATGAATATGAGACAACACCGCTGGATGGAATTAATCAAGGACTATGATTGTACAATTGATTATCATCCAGGGAAGGCTAATGTAGTGGCTGATGCACTGAGTAGAAAATCAACAACACCATCCTTAGATAAAGCACATTTAAACTCCTTAGTGTTCTTTAAAAGAGATATGTGTATCTCCTTAAGGCAAGACAATATAGAGCTTAAGGTGTTGTTGTTAGATGGGCTGTTAGCTGAGATGCAAGTAAAACCAACTCTGAGGCAGCAGATTAAAGAAGCACAGCAAGCTGATGTTGTAGTCCAACAGATTAGGTCAGAGTATGGTAGTGAGAAACGGGATGGCTTTCATGAGTCAGAGGATCAGGTAGTCTGTTACCATGGTAGGATGGTGGTACTTGATGCCAATGACTTAAGAAAGTTAGTTCTCGAAGAAGCTCATTCTTCAATGTATGACATGCATCCAGGGAGCACCAAGATGTATCATAACTTAAAAGATATGTATTGGTGGCCTAGTTTGAATAAAGATGTAGCTAAGTTTGTTATGCGGTGTCCGGTGTGTCAGTAGGTTAAAGCTGAACATCAAAAACCCGTAGGAACAATGCAACCTCTGCCCATACCACAGTGGAAATGGGATCATGTGACCATGGACTTTGTGGTTGGTTTGCCCAGAACAGCCAAAAGTCATGATTACATTTGGGTGATAGTTGATAGGTTGACAAATACAGTACATTTGCTTCCTATAAAAACAACCTACACTACTGAGAAGCTTGCACATATATACATAGATGAGATAGTTCATTTGCACGGGGTTCCATCTACAATTGATTGTAATAGAGGTCCCCAGTTTACGAGTCATTTTTGGGTGCGACTCCATAAAGCTTTGGGTACACAATTAAGGTTTAATAAAACCTTTCACCCACATACAGATGGACAATCTGAAAGGACCATACAAACCTTGGAGGACTTCCTTAGGGCATGTGTCCTTCAGTTTGTAGGAAGTTGGGATCTACACCTGAGCTTGATAGAATTTGCTTATAATAATAGCTATCAGCACAGTATTGATATGGAACCATATGAGGCATTATATGGTATACGTTGTAGATCTCCTTTATGTTGGTATGAAACAGGAGAATATCAACTTTTGGGTCCTGAGCTAGTACAACAAACAACTGAGAAGATTAAAGTAATACAACAACAGTTGAAAGCTGCCCAGGATAGATAGAAATCTTATGTTGATAAGCGTCGTAGACCCTTAGAATTCCAAGTTGGAGATAGAGTATACCTCAAGGTCTCACCTTGGAAATGTATTCTGAGATTCGAAAAGAAGGGGAAGTTAGCTCCTAGATTTATGAGGCCTTATCCGATCATTCAAAAGATGGGAAAGGTAGCCTATAAGCTGGAGTTACCACATGAGTTGCATAGATTGCATCAAGTATTCCATATCTCTATGCTGAGGAAGTGTCATCCTGACACACAGTTAGTTCTGCAACCTGTGGAGGTAGAACTAAATTATGATATATCTTATGTTGAAGGACCTGTGTTGGTTCTTGACAGAAGAATTAAAAAGTTGAAAAAGAAAATCATTTGTCTTGTAAAAGTTCTTTGGCATCACCATGGCATTGAAGAAGATATGTGGGAGTTAGAGGAAGAAGTGAGGAGGAAATACCCTACTCTTTTCACTGAATGTTTTTGTTGATGATTTCAGAGACGAAATCCTTGGAAGGGGTGGGTAACTTGTAACATCCCTGACCTGGGTTATGCTTTAACCCTAGGTGTTTTGTTTAAGAAAGATAATTATATGCTTGATATTATCTTTTGAAAAGTAATTAAGGCTCAAGAGGAACTTATACTTCAATCTTAGTCCTTTTTGAATAATGTTGAAAATAATGTTTTGCTTGTTTTGGACTAAAGTGCAAATTACCCAAGTTGAGGGGTTAAATTGTAAATTGTTCATGATAATATGTTCCTCATGTGTCGAAGAATCATGAGAATGAAGATGATGCAGAGGTATGGCTACCCCAAGCCTGAGCACCAAGAAAGAGCTGATAAAGCAATGTTTGTGCATTAAAACCTAGTTTTGGTGTAATGTGCAATTTACCCAAAACTCAGGGTTCAATATGCAATTTACCACTTCAAAATAGTCCTTAATATTTCTTGGCATCATGTAGAGAAAATAAAATGAGAGGGGCATCTCATTTGTATCACTTTGAAGGAGAGATAATCTTAATATTAAAATAATCAAGATTTAAGCATAATTGAAACCTTTATTCAATTTAATGCAAAAATAAATAAAATAATTGAAGGACCTTCAACCAAAAACGAGATGGTTGGATTTGCTCAAGTATGAACGTCCTTGTTCCTTGCAAAGGAAAAGGAAATATCTATGTGAGTGGAGAACCCACTCACATTAAGAAAATAAAAAGAAATATCCACTAACTTATGGATAATAATATTATAAAGGTTAAGGTGCTTAATTTCTTTTCCATTAATTCATGGATAATTGAAGGGAATTCGGAGTTGAGGAAGATATATTTGCATGCAAGTAATTGAGGGGGAAGAGGTGGCACCGATTTTGGAATTAAAATATTTTTATAAGGCGTTTTCTCTCTCATTGATTTTCTTATAAAAATACCTTTTACAACTCAAACCAAAGGCTTTTTCGAATCCACTTCTTCTCTTTGCTTGCAAAAATGACCAAGGGAGCTAGGAGCATCAGGAGGAAGACCCCCAACCTGCTGGTAAGCTTCTTGACCTTCGTTCACCTTGATTTCATGGTGGAAATCACAAATCAATGCATGATTTCTTCTTATCTCGATCCCATCTTCAATTCTAGCCAATCCTTTTCACTCAAAAGCTTGAGGAACGAACCTTGTGGTGTGAAAAATCTTCTTCCACCATTGTTTACATGAAGCTCCAAGCTTTGAAGCTCAATTGGAGGCGGGTTATATAACTTGAACCCCTATTCATTGTTATTGAATTCAATTTCTCAATCAATTATGTTCAATTGCTCTTCTTACTATTCCTTTGATTAGTTGATGAAAATACCATGATAATGGAAGTAGTTTTCGATGGAATAAGGCTTGATGATGATGACATCATCTTAGGCACACATTCCAACAAGTTTCTATTGCAAACGATTTTAAGACCTTGGTCCAAACGATTTCACCAAACCGTTTGGAGACCAAACAGTTTGCAAACCGTTTGGAGGTTTGGATCGCAAACCGTTTGGAAGGGTTGACCATTTGGATGGGTTGACCGTTTGAGGTCAGGACCCTAGTACATTTTGGATGATGATCTAATGGATCCAATTGATTGATTCAATATATGGACAATCCTCCAATTAGAAACCCTAATAGGGTTAAGTGCTGAAATTTCAATTGGTTGATTTAAAACTTTGGGTTGACTAACCCAAACGGTCTCAAGACCATTTGTAGATCACCCAAACGGTCTCAAGACCGTTTGGAGGTCAACCAAGACCATTTGAGGTCAGGACATATCATAATCTGATGATGATTCATTGATTTCAATTGAATTAGTTCCACAATGTTAACAATTGATGGTTCCTCGAACTCAAAACCCTAATTAATGGTTTATTGATTATAAATCCTAGTTCAATTGGGTTTAAAACCATAATTGATGGTCCAATTGAAGGATGATTCAATAGTTCAATTGATGAATGAATCAAGGATTCAATTGATAAGTGGTTCATTGATTAAAACCTTTAATTGTTTAAGTGTTGAAAGACCTTTTTGGTCCATTCAGTTTTGAGAGGGATTCGACCAAACGGTCTTAAGACCATTTGAGTCCAAACGGTCTCAAGACCATTTGGGTCCAAACGGTGTCAAGACCATTTGGGTCCAAACGGTCTTAAACCGTTTGAAGATCCAAGTCCATTCGGTTTCAACACATTTCTTGTTTAAACGGTTTCAAGGGAAATTTGCCCAAACGGTTTCAAACAGTTTGAATTTTGAGATACCAAGATCGTTTAGGGTATAAGTAATCAAAACCATTTGAAGATTCAATTGGTCAATTCATTTGGATACCTCATGTAATTGAAGGTTCAATTGATCAAATCTTCTGGACACCTAATGTATTTAGATGGTTGATACCCTTAGTGGGATTAATCATTGATGCATAAGGATGCAATAATTCAATACATCATGCTAACCCTAAATGCATGTTTTTGAATAAAGAGTAGGCTCAATCTAATCAAGAATTGAGTAGTGGACATCCTAGAAGAGGATGAGGGAGAGAGATTCATACATGTAAGATAATCATGTAGCAATCAAGCCTAACACATTCAAAATAAGTGTGGTATACAATTTAGGGTATGATCCTTGATAAAGAGATCATGAAATCCTAATTGAGTTAATTGATGAACTCAAACCCTAATTTAGGAAAATTCTGAGTGAAACCCTAATCTAGGAGGATAATGCGATATGAATTTAGGGTAATGACATGAGTAACCCTAATTCAGGGTATTTTGATGATAAACCCTATTTGAGGTGAATAGTAAACCTTAATTGTGGGTTATTGAATATAAACCCTAATCTAGGGTGATGTGATGTGAATAGTAAATCCTAATTCTAAATAGGGTGAAGGTGTGTGAAACCCTAATTCTAGATTTTACTATATAGAAAGAAACTCTAATCTTGGACAATGAAATGATGAATCATTGGTCCTCATTGAACAAAGGGGATGAGTAACCCTGATTGAAATAAAATGGGAAACCCTAACCCTGGAAAGGGAATAGTGGTATTACCCTTGAATAGCATGGAACTGAAATATGATTGATATATCTGTTATCATCTGTACTAACCATGCAGGTATCATGAGATGATGAACATAGCCAGGTATGAGCTATGATGTTTTATTTATTAAAATTGTTATTGGGCCTTATGTGCCATAATATGCCTTGTTGCTTAGTAAGAGGTAACAAGAGAGTTAATGGGCCTCAAGTGCCATAAGAGATGTTGGTGTAGCAAGTGTCATGTCTACCTTGATCAGATGACCTGAAGGTGACAATTACCTAAAAAAGTGGTAACAATGCTCGGTGATGAGCTGAGGGTTTGAATACCCAGAACCATATGATTATGGCATTGAGTTTGTGAAGGTATGAGTATTCCCAGTATTGAAATGAGGAACTGAGATCCCAATGTCTTGTAAAGACTGAGAAGTAGCTGATGAAAATAGTACATGTTTCTGTGTAGCATTTGTCCTAATAAGTTATGTTTGAAAACTTGACTGATGCTAAAAGAATATGATAATGTACTTAATTAATCAAGTGAAATCTTTTCATGTAGTTCTTTGACCATAGATCCATCATCGTCAGTAGCTGGTGATGATGAAACAGGTTTTCCTATGGGATCTATTGGAGTTCGCATATTTTTGAATACGTGGGGGTTGATGGGAGAAAATATCCATACGTCCTAATGGGGGAATTGATGGAAGGTAAACATTATACCTCTCAATCCTTCATTATATGTTATGGGATGGATGTATCACAAATCTCCCGATGTTGTTAATGTCGGATCGATGGAGGTAAACACAAAATCTCTCGATTGCAAAGAGAGTGCAACCGCCGCTGTAGCTCTATAGAGAAGATGCCACTATACCCTAGCAAGCTATGTAGCAGAGACACTAGATGTCCTGCATGTGATCTCGCACTGACCGAGATGTGGGAATTCATGGAAGTCGGCTCTTCCATTGACTTTGTATGGTACCGATTTTGACTTCACAATGGTCAGTTGGAGTATGAGCGGTATACCTCATCTCCTCATAGCTTAAGTATGTTTGTAAAATGTAATCAGCCGTGTAGCGTATTTGCATAAGATTGAAATATGAGAACCACTGATTGATGTTATCTTTCTTAGCATGTCATTGATACATAAATGTTAGTTATGTTCTTTAATTCTGTATTGAATAAGAGACATGCTGCCTTATCAAGTTATAGCTGAAATACTTGAATAGGATTGCTTCTCTAATCTGCATAGATATTGATTTATCTGTTGTTGAAATATATGATTCCACTGCTCAGTCTATTTCTACTAAACTGCAATAATAATGTTTTCAGAAGAGAGTTATATCTCTCGCTGAGGCAATTAACAAATTATCTCACCCCCGTGGGATCCAACGTTTTTAGGTAGACGCAGAAAAAGAGGCAGAGACTTTGTAGCAGGGGAAGAGCAGCAGCAACAATAGGGACAATAGTGATATCCCAGGTGGGGATACTGGCTGTCAGGCTTTGTACATATGTAAATAGATTTCTATGTGTTATCTATGTACTCTCAGGTCCTAGGAGTCAGTAGATAGTGTTTTTATAATCGATCTGAGATTTTGGTTTGAATGCCTCGAGAATTTTGTTACTCGTGCTTTTATCAAGGCAAAGTATTGTATATATATTCCTCGAGAAGAGATGGTACATGGAATGTACAATGTGGACCAGTATGTAATTATAATACTTTGGTTCTTATTTAAAGAGTTTTCCTAAAAATGGATCTCTTTGTAAATGGTTTTAATTTTTAATGATTTTCAGTAATCCGTTGTGAATGATACGCTTCTACATTAGTTAATCTTGTTTTTATGAGTTGGATGCCACAATTAATGTCTGATAAGGGAAGATAATATACCTCAAACTTTTTCTTGGAATTTTGTCAATTCCATGATATAGTTCATGAGGTTACTGCTCCTTACTCACCAAAATTTAGTGGAATAGAATAATTTAAAAACCGAACCCTGATAGATATGGTTAATTGTTTACTCCAAACCTCAGGTCTACCCAACTTCATGTGGGGGGGAGCTTTGAATACATCTTGTAGTATCCTAAATAGAGTTCCCCATAAACATGTAGAAAGTAGTCTGTTTGATTTAAGAAGAGGGAGAAAACTAATTCTCATATATCTTCAAGTGTGGGGTTTCCTTGCAAAGTACTTGTACTTGAACACAAAAGAAAGAAATTGCAAAGGTACTTGTCGTAGACCCCCACACCCTTATCTTCTGCGATCCAGTTATCTTGATCTGGACTTATCCTCCAAGCAAGAAGCACATTTCATCCCCACAACATAGACCTCTTGTGAAAGATTTTACAGTGTTCATGGCATCTCATCTAATGAAATTTAATTTTTCTAGATAATAACTTTATTATTTATAGTATTTCCCTATCTTTGAGAAAGAGCATTTTTCAATCAATTATTGCAATTATCTGACAAACATGAACTATCAGGATTCCCTTAATTCACTACTTAATTTTTACACCCGGAATTAGGGAAAACTTGAGGTTTTACTACCTATAAATCCATCATTTTGTTTATAATTTTGCTTTGCAGCTCTCACATATTTGTGCATATCAACATCATAACTCAAGGAATACTAAATAGTTTATTTTTCTATAGAAATTACCATGTATACTCAATAGTTTTTGTAATAACAATTACCGAGTAAGAAATAGCACATAAACATCATTGTTTCGAACTTATATACTTAAAATCAAGGTTAGGAGGTGATTTTCCACTCACTTGCATGTGATCTTGCTTACTGACCTCAGATGCTAGCTTGCAAAAGTCTAGTTCAAACTTCAGACCTCAAGATCTCATCCAAAACTATTCTCTAAGAAGTAAACAAACCCTAACAAAG
Source organism: Alisma plantago-aquatica (assembly GCA_963693085.1). NCBI lineage: Eukaryota > Viridiplantae > Streptophyta > Magnoliopsida > Alismatales > Alismataceae > Alisma > Alisma plantago-aquatica. The sequence continues at coordinate 1,673,770,391 of OY856409.1, forward strand.
TTGGTTGAAAGTAGAAAATGAAAAAAGCATTTGGTTTATGGGTCAGATGTGTCACAGTTAAGAAACAATCAGAAGAATAAGATCTAAGGTCGAGATCTACTTACCAAGATAAACCTAAGTGGAAGTCATCAGTTTCCATTGCTATCCTGGTTCTTCCTCATCGTCCTCAAAATCGCCTCAGCGGTTTCACATATCGTCACTTCAAAGGTTTTTAGGAGGGGACAATTTAAAACAAGGCTAATTAAATCCATTTGAATGGTTTTCATCTAGTATTTAAGGATATTGTAGATCCATTTTTATTCGACAAGTTGGTAAAGTCACAGCCAAACCATCAGAAGGTAAAACATTTATTGGTACTGCTTTGATTATTGACTTCAGCAGATAAGGCATCAGTAGGCTCTATTGATGGTCTATGCAACCATCAGTTGTTTGACCTTTGGTAGGCACTAGCCTTTGGTCTAGACAACCTTCAGTTGTCACCTTGATCGTCACACCTTCGGTTGCTAAAACCATAGGTCTGCTCTCCCTTCATTTGATGTCATTGACCAAACCTTTGGTTTATGTTAAACACTTCCATCGATCATCAAAAACCATTGACATGTGTACTTAGCAAGAATCCTTTGGTTCATAACAATCAATTTCTAACTCTTTGGGATAACCATCGATTTGTCAACTAAGAGAAACTTTTGATCTTATTCTTGGATTGTCAACCAACGAAAATCCCACTAAAAACTAAAAGGTTGTAACTTATTAATTTCAAACTTGATTTAGTTCATTCTTGTTTCTTTAAATTCATAATTAATTTATCTACATTTTTGTGCCATAACTTGATTAATATATCAATACTAAAATAACTCACAAGGTAATTAATATAATTATAAGCATAATTAATATAGGGTTATCTTCTTAACTCTATGACTACCAACTAAGTGTGATATAAGTTTTAACAGTATCATCAGTTCACGTATACATGACGAATGATGAAAACAAAATGACTTAGCTTCTACTGCTAGAAATACTTCAAGATTTGATTGTACAAGCCATGTTTTTTAGTATATCAGTGCATGTCCAATGAGGAAGTTGTACTCCAATGGCATCCAAATTTGTGAATTTGTCTTTTTGTTTATTAGTCGCTATTGGGTTATGTTTTTTGGTTTGAGCGGCTTTCTATGGCCCATATCAGGGTGTTTGTCTAGTCAATGCAATAGTCTGACTAGATAGTGCAATGACTTATCTAGATTGTGTGAGTGAGTAGAAGTGAAATCCCCCTAGACCTAGATACCCACTCCCATCACATGAGATATGCCTCCATGTGGATCTAATGAGATTTGCCTCCATGCGGATCTAATGGTCCACATTTGCAACATCAGGGTTGATGTCGAATTCACATATTGATGTAGATTGGAAAATGTAGGAGGATGAATCAGCTAGTGTAATTTCAATTGCAGATGATCAAATTTCCATTGCTCTGTAGGAACAACGTATTTGACCAAGATAGGGTACAGAATTACACCTTGACCTTACCCTCGCAAGTGTTGGTGGCGGTGGAGCTTGGATCAATGTCCTTGAACTTGGATTTTTGTGTGAGGAAGGAGTGTGGAGAAGCATGGGGTGGAGGAGGTGTCGTGAGAGATGGATTGATAGTTGATGGGTGGAGGGTCTGGCTTGGAAAGGGGCACTTGGGCTGAAAAAAGGTAAGATATTAAAGAAGAGCGATAGTAGTAGTTTTGGTTGGTTTCCTAGGAAGCATTAGATGGAGATGGCAGAGGAGACTGATTCAGTTGGCATCAAAATGCCAATGTTGCCAACATATTTGAGGTTTATAAAAGATCCATTGTTATAATTGGGTTCTATCAATGGTAAATCTAGAGTTATGGAAACCCTAATCTCAATTTAAATATTTAAAAATAGTGTTCCATAATATTTTCTAACTATTGATATATTTATCTTGGATCTTTATATTGTTAATTCAAAATTATGTTTTGTGTATGTATACATTAAAATTTAAGATTTGAAGGGGATAAAAATAATATAGCAAAAGTCTCTACATCTATGTTGTACAAGCTTGTTAGACCTAAATAAAATAGATACAATTAGTTAATAAATTAGATACATATATTTTTTATTAAAGTGGGTATTGATAGAAAATTTGATTAAGATTCAAACACAAAAATAGGTGCAATTGAAGGTCAAATGAGAAAGATATCACATTTTTATAACGCAGGTACAGAGCCATCAGGAAGCAACTTTGGCCTATGGGCCTCTTCACCCAATGACCTGCTTTAGCCAATAGGCTACATCATCCAATGTAGCGGCCCAGTGTTGTTGCTGAACTCAAAGTAATGTTGCAGGAAACACAACTAATCATTAAAACACATACATATTGATGCATGGGTTTTAAGTCACTTTTATAGGCTTATTTTATATCTGTTTCATGCATGTATTTGTCATTTTCTTGATTATATTTGCATAATTCACTATAGTTGGCCCTTAAACTCTTTTTGCATCAAATTATACTTCTTTTATAATATTTATATGATTTTATATAATCCCCGGACTTATACACATGTTTCGGCACTTTTTCAGGCACTTTTGCATTGTCCGGAGTCGATACTATCGACCCCCAGGTCGATAGTATCGACATTTCATCAAAAAGCAACCCCAAAACGCGATCTTGGAAGGAATAACCTGTGCCATGGTCGATACCATCGGCCTTGGGGTCGATACTATCGACAGCGTCGGGATCTGGCGATTTTCAGCACTAAAACGGAGCGTTTTAATCCGACGGTTGAGCTTTTTCGGAGCCGTAAAGTGGTCCTATGACCTAAGAAGAGCACGGACGGCCCGAGGGGGAGAGGACATTGTGTTGCACAACATCCAAGAAGGAGAGAGAGAGATAGGAGACGAGAGACGAAGGCCGTCAACCGAGCGATCCAGGCACCTCCGACGGGTGATTTTGCTGCCGAAAGACTGCAAAACGCACGTTTCTCGAGGAGGATCTCCAGGAACACCTTTGTATCAGGGGTTACACGAGTTTGCTCCATATTTCCCATGTTTTTCTTCTCTACTCCTCTGTCTTTCATTGAGATGACCATGCGGGGCTAATCCCCTTTGTCTTTAGGACCGGGAGTAGCCCGGGGATTCATTGTATGCCAATTTTATAATAGTAATTCATATTTTATCTCTTAAATCCATGGTATAGTTTCGTTTTCTCCATATATTGTTATGCTTGATCACCATAATAATAACCTAATGCCCTTAATCACTTTGAAAGAAGAATTAACGGCTGAAAAGAGACGAAATCTACATTAATCGATAAATCCCTTGACCAAGGTGGTGTAAAATTAATGGTGGATACTGAGAGATCGTTCATAATGCACTGAGTTTAGGGTATAGGTTACTACGACGGTGGAACCGACCTAGACCTAGGTAGTGAATTGCACCACGACAGTGGGCAATTCTGTTTTCAGGCCACTACCTGGATAGAGAGATAAAATTGAGGCATTATATAAAATTTAATACAAGGAAAACCCGCGGTGAAACCACAATCCTAAAGATACCTTTTGAATTGATTAAACCAACATTTAATCGATTGCTTCTTTTGTTTTGTTTTTATTTTTCTTTTAGTTTTAACAAAAACTCTCAACTTGTTAATCGGCTTAGCTGATCGCGACTAGTTAGTAGGAGTCACCAACAATTCCGAGTATCCCTGTGTTCGACTCGGGCCTCACAAAGGCCTGTACTACTCGACGCGTATACTTGCATTTTTAGCGCGTAGTAAAATACACGTCAAGTTTTTGGCGCCATTGCCGGGGATACGGCGAATTGTTGGCACTTCGAGTGCTACGCGCGGCCACTCTAGGCCACAATTTTTTTTTTATTTTTCATTCAATTTCAAATATTTTTACATTGTGCTTTAATTGTTTATACTCGTCTAAGCTTAGTACTGAACTCGAATTTTCTTATTTCAGGTACTGTGTATGGTGCATACGCGTAGTACTGACTACGCAGAACGCACACCTGAGGTTCTGTTTTCAGGACCTGAGGACGAGGAGCATTCCGAGCAAGAGTACCAAGAAGAGGTAGATTCTGAATCTGAACCAGAAGAGATGGCCGAGCCACAGACTATATGGGAGAAGATCAAGGCTTCTTCCTCATCAGCTTCAAAGGGGCCTATAAAGAAGCAGGCGATCAACATACCGACATATAAGATCGACCCAGCATTGATTAATTTGGTGAAATCAAATGTGTTTCATGGGCTGAAGAATGAGGATCCTGTTGCACACATCAGCCAGTTCGTTGAAAACTGCGACATGGTAAAAATAGACAGGTTTCCACAAGATGCATTGTACCTCAAGTTGTTCCCAAGTTCCTTGGCGGGAGCAGCAAGAGAGTGGCTACATAATCTAGACGATGAGTTCGTGGAATCTTGGGACCATATGGTGGAGGTCTTCTTTGAGAGGTTCTTCCCTCCCGAGAAGACTAACGACATGATTCGGAAAATTCACAATTTTACCCAACAGGCCGGTGAAACATATTCTGAGACCTGGGAGCGATTTCAGGTTATGTTGAGGAGATGTCCGCATCACGGGCTGGACAAAGAGACACAGGTGAAAATCTTCTATTTTGCTCTCTCCGAGCATGATAGGAGTAATCTGGATTCAGCCGGGTCGGGATTTTTTCTAAACAACACAGACACCAGATGCTGGGAAATACTCAAGAACATGGCTAGAAAGCAGTCCTGGGGAGAAAGAGAGAGAGGCCCAGTTGAGCAAGCACGAGTCGCCAGTGAATCAAAGGCAATGAGAGAGCTAAATGAGAAGTTAGATCTTCTAGCCAAGAAGCTGCTATCTAAGGAAGATGCATCTGAGGATGAGGAAGCCCAAGTGAAATTCATGCAACAACAGGGCTATAGAAACAATGACTATGCATGGAGGAAGGATAAAAAGTTTTTATGGAAGGATCCAAATAATTTTCTGCAGGATCCGGATGCCAAGCCACATCCTAGAGCAGAGGATAAGAATACTGAACTACTGAGTCAAATGGTACAACAGAACCAGGAGATGATGGCCATGTTTGGTAAGCAATTGCAATCTCAAGGTGATATTCTAACCAAGTTTGGACAGACGCTGCAAAGCCATGGAGCACAGATGCGGGCATTAGAAACCACTGTGGCACAGATTTCTAGTGAAGTGGCGGCCATCAAGCACGCCAACCAGCAGAAACCGGCCGAGAGTGCAAATGTGGCCCAAGCACACCATCAAGTGAAGTACATGTCTGTGGTAAGCAATGAGGAGGAATCTCAGGTGTCAGAAGCAGAAGATCAAAGCAAAATGAAGTTTGATATGGAAGCAACACCGGCGATACCGTATCCACGCACTTACTATGGACTGCCGGGCGGAAACCCGTTCTTCAGAAAATCACAGCGAGTTATGAATATTGCATCTCCATCTAGAAAAGAAGAACAATTGAAGGGTGTTTGTGCACGTGTGGAAACATCGAATGCGAGAGAGGAACCACAACAAGCTATTACTGTTGATGATGTCTCGCCAAAGCCCATGTCATAGGGAGTGATTGAAGCAAGCTTAGGGGAGTTGACCCCGAAAAGCTCATATGTGCCACCTCACAGGCGTGTGAGTGCAGCAGTTGTGCCAAGTCCAGGAAATCCAGGGCCAAAGAAAGAGCATCTTCATTTTAGGAAATTCTTGGAAATATTCCAAAAACTCCACATCAATATTCCATTAGTGGAGATGATCGAGAAGGTTCCCGCCTATGGGAGGTTCATCAAAGAAATCATCAATAAGAAGAGGCGGATCAAAGATACTGATGTATGCAGGATGAATGAAATGGTGAGCTCAATCATTCTTGGGAGCTTACCAGAGAAGAAGAAAGACCCGAGGAGTTTTTATATCCCATGTTCAATAGGTGACCAACATTTTCTACAAGCACAGTGTGATTCGGGCGCCAGCATTAATCTTATGCCTCTGTCCACATTTCAAAAGCTTGGGTTGAAGGAGATAAAGAAATCGGCGGCAACGATTGAGTTGGCGGATGGGTCCATTGTAAGGCCATATGGAGTGTGCGAGGATGTACTCGTCAAGGTAGACAGGTTCATCTTCCCAGTAGATTTTGTTGTCATGGACATGCCACAGCTCCAAAGTTGCAAGATGCTATTGGGAAGGCCGTTCCAAGCTACGGCTGATGTCATCGTTGCCATTGGGAGAGGTACATTGACCTTGGGGATTGGACAGGATCGAGTTCAATTCAAATTGCCACATGACTCATTGGGGACATATCTTGACAACCCAGGTTAAAGGTATCTTTATGTCAAGCCTAGGACATTAAACAAGGGCGCTTGTTGGGAGGCAACCCAACTTTAGGTTCAATTTTATGTTTGGTTATGTTCTTTTATGTTTATGTACTTAGTTTTTGCTTAGGTTTTGATCATTTTTGTAAAAATGGTACCCTAAATCGTGTTTTGAAGCGTGCAGAATGTTAAGGTCGATACTATCGACACCCATGTCGATAGTATCGAGTTTGGAGAAGTAAACGCTGAAGAAAAGTCGATACCATCGACCCTAGGGTCGATAGTATCGAGATTCCTGAAGATTTACAGAAAAATTGGTGCCAGTAAAGTCGATACCATCGACCCTAGGGTCGATAGTATCGACACTTTTGAGTTCCCAGGCTTTTAGATGTGTCGATTTAGCAAAATTGCTGAGTCTGGGTCGATACCATCGACCTTGGTCGATAGTATCGACACCTGCAGGATAGCTACATAAAATAGGCCGTAAAAGGTATCGAAACGAGATTTTTTCAAACCGTTTTTTGCAGAGGAAAGATGGATGAAGCAAGTCACATCTTAGAACCACTAAGACACAAAAATGGGCCATAAAAAGGAGAGATATAGCAAGCATCACTTGGTCTACTTGAGCATCTAACCATCCTTCTTCACCACACTTCAAAGCGAATGGTACCGTTGTTCCACCTCTTAAGTGAGAATGTTGACTATGAGGCCATAGTCATATTCAAGCTTAGGGGGGGTGTTGGAACAACCCTCTATCTTAGTTTTTACTTACTTATTCATGTTGATTTTATTTTTGAATTATTAGTTGTTTTTATTTCTAGGTTTACCGCTTTTGTAGGATCCACATCTATCTAGTGTAATCTGTGGAGCAATAAATGCATGGTTTCAATTGCAAGTTTTACTCTTGGGTTGTGTGCACATGACAATATGAGTATATTGAAAACTTTTTGAGCTTATTCTTGTGAGTAATTGAGTTGCATAATTGAGGAAGTGCTTGGGTGAGTCAGCTTCAGGACACGGGGACATGAATGACCATCTTTATTGTCTAAGGAAAAGTGATTGACAAGGATGTTTGAGCCCAAACCGACCAAACGCTAACGTGACCTTAGACTAAAGTTTAAGAGAGAAATCCTTCAGTTACCCTGTACATAGGTCTTTAGAGAGGGACATATGATATTTTCGAAAGGTTCTGTCAATTAGTCTTTTGATCTGATCCACCACAATTTCATTCACACTCCACCATAAGAAATGAGAGCATATTATTGTCTTTCACTTTTTGATTGCATCTCATGTAGATAGATCTTGCATTCTATCTATTTTCACTTTTTTTTTGCATGAAAATGAAAAAAAAGGATAGAGTAGTTATACATGCACATTATCCTTAGGTGCATGTCATAGTAGTTGCATAACTGTCATTATGTAGTTGCATTTACATCTTTTGAGCATATTGTACACCATGTATCTTATGTTACTCTGAAAACATTAAAGGTGATGAACTTGTTCCATACCCTCCAAATAGAATGCTTCAGATGCACAAGTATGTAACAAGAAGTGAGCCCGACATATAATTCATTGTCATCTATGAAAATAAGGGCTTGAAAAAAAAATTGAAAAAAAATTGAAAAAAAAAAGAAAAAAAGAAGAATTGAGAAGTAAGTAGGAATGAGAGGGAGAAAGGAACATGTTCTCACTTACATACTAAGAAGAATAAGCACATGGTGTAGTTTTCTTAGATATTCCATCTCACCTTGAGATGGAATGATAGTGCATGCATCATTCCACCAAAAATATAGCATTAGGACATTTTCACTTGCATTTTGCATCATGATAGGTCATTAATTTTTGTATTGCATGATTGACTATTATGTGCTTCCATCTCTTCCACAACCACCTATCCCATCCACCCGTTGCTCTAATTGGTAGGCCACCCATGATATTCTCCTCGTTCATTAATATCAGGAGATCTGCTTCCATTTAGATGGTAGTTAGGAAATGAGCAACGTAGATAGGAGATCACAAGATGCATCAAGTATGGACCGGATGAGTTTATCATATTAACTGCTTTAATTGATAGTGTTTCACTGATTGGGGGATAGACATCTTTTACATAGGTCTTTGGTCGCCTGGATGGCAGTTAGTGTTCAGTGGTCAATGAGGGCTGGTTTGTGGAAAGAAAGTGGGGATGATGTAGATTCATTTCATGTATTTATGTCCTGTTGCTGACTTATCTCAACCAAATCCAAAGTTTTGTTGCTCGAGGACGAGCAAGGTTTAAGCTTAGGGGAGTTTGATGCATGGGTTTTAAGTCACTTTTATAGGCTTATTTTATATCTGTTTTATGCATGTATTTGTCATTTTCTTGATTATATTTGCATAATTCACTATAGTTGGCCCTTAAACTCTTTTTGCATCAAATTATACTTCTTTTATAATATTTATATGATTTTATATAATCCCCGGACTTATACACATGTTTCGGCACTTTTTCAGGCACTTTTGCATTGTCCGGAGTCGATACTATCGACCCCCAGGTCGATAGTATCGACATTTCATCAAAAAGCAACCCCAAAACGCGATCTTGGAAGGAATAACCTGTGCCATGGTCGATACCATCGACCTTGGGGTCGATACTATCGACAGCGTCGGGATCTGGCGATTTTCAGCACTAAAATGGAGCGTTTTAATCCGACGGTTGAGCTTTTTCGGAGCCGTAAAGTGGTCCTATGACCTAAGAAGAGCACGGACGGCCCGAGGGGGAGAGGACATTGTGTTGCACAACATCCAAGAAGGAGAGAGAGAGATAGGAGATGAGAGACGAAGGCCGTCAACTGAGCGATCCGGGCACCTCCGACGGGTGATTTTGCTGCCGAAAGACTGCAAAACGCACGTTTCTCGAGGAGGATCTCCAGGAACACCTTTGTATCAGGGGTTACACGAGTTTGCTCCATATTTCCCATGTTTTTCTTCTCTACTCCTCTGTCTTTCATTGAGATGACCATGCGGGGCTAGTCCCCTTTGTCTTTAGGACCGGGAGTAGCCCGGGGATTCATTGTATGCCAATTTTATAATAGTAATTCATATTTTATCTCTTAAATCCGTGGTATAGTTTCGTTTTCTCCATATATTGTTATGCTTGATCACCATAATAATAAACTAATGCCCTTAATCACTTTGAAAGAAGAATTAACGGCTGAAAAGAGACAAAATCTACATTAATCGATAAATCCCTTGACCAAGGTGGTGTAAAATTAATGGTGGATACTGAGAGATCGTTCATAATGCACCGAGTTTAGGGTATAGGTTACTACGACGGTGGAACCGACCTAGACCTAGGTAGTGAATTGCACCGCGACAGTGGGCAATTCTGTTTTCAGGCCACTACCCGGATTGAGAGATAAAATTGAGGCATTATATAAAATTTAATACAATGAAAACCCGCGGTGAAACCGCAATCCTAAAGATACCTTTTGAATTGATTAAACCAACATTTAATCGATTGCTTCTTTTGTTTTGTTTTTATTTTTCTTTTAGTTTTAACAAAAACTCTCAACTTGTTAATCGGCTTAGCTGATCGCGACTAGTTAGTAGGAGTCACCAACAATTCCGAGTATCCCTGTGTTCGACTCGGGCCTCACAAAGGCCTGTACTACTCGACGCGTATACTTGCGTTTTTAGCGCGTAGTAAAATACACGTCACATATTGAGATATATTACATGAAATTGGATAAAATGTTAAATGTAGTTTCTTGATAATAGCTCCTACCTATCCAAACCCTAAAATCTAACTAATGGTAATCGAAAGGGAAAATCTAGGTTGAGAAAGAGGAAAAAATAAAGAACAGTGGAAAACAAGAGCCTACCTATAATCCTTCAAGGTGAATAGATTCTAAAAGTTTATTCTTCACCTCTTTCATAGGCAAAAACAATCATTTCTAATAGTTGATTCAAAAATTTTTCTTCTCTTCCCCACTTTCCCTTGATCCATGTATGCTATGTATATATTAGAAGAGACAATAGTGAACCAAAGGAGCAGATTTGGAGATATTTCTTCCACAAATGTACCTAGCTATAGACTTGATCTCAATAGCTAGAATCCAAATAAAGGTGAATGTAAAATGATCATATAACCATGAATATATAAAAATTTAGCATAAACATCAAGAACGTGAACTTGTTCGGTATTATTTATATATCATGAAAAGATTTACATTGAAGAAGAGGACAGGCGGGAAACAAGTTGTGCCGCTAGTCCTTTTTGGATAGCAAATCCAATCCTCTGAAATACAACATCCATACACTTGGGAGCCATAACATTACTATTCATAACTTTTTGGACTCTTTTAAGAAGATCCACAGCTTCTGGTGCTAAGAATCCAAAAGTATCAAATCCAAAGGGAATAAAGGCATGTTGATTCTCAATACATGCTTTCACATGCTTACCCACTTTGGCTGAAGAAGCTTTAAGGGCAGCATGTCCCACTGTAAAAGCTCCACTCCTCAATCCCACCAGTGGAGAAACTCCTATAAGGTCCACACATGCATGTTTCCCTCCTATCCACCCAAAAATCAAGACATCAGCAGGCCTAAGTGTCGATCTTCCCTCTTGTGGATCAGTTAAAAATTCACAGGCACCTCTTTCTTAGCAGCAATACATGCACATCTGAGTACATCAAAAAGAACATCTGTAACAAGATCATGTCTGTATTTAAAACCTGGAAGCTCTCTGCAATGAACTGCATGTTCTCCAAAAGTGTCCAAACATGCCTTACGACAGATTGGACATACCTCATCCGCTGGAAATAGAGGGATCATCAGACAGTATTTTAAGATACTACGGTGCTCCACTGGCGACATATGCAGACCAAGTCCATCTATTGGAATAACAAGGAGAAAATATTGAGCGTGATAAGCTTGTAGACATTTGAAAATGGCTTTCTGTCTAATGGTCATGTCAAATTTAACTTCTATGTCCTCAATTATTTTACTAAAAAGAGCACTCACCAAAGCATTTTGGGCTTTTGGGGGGACGGTGTCTTTTTTAGAAAAACAACTAAGATCAACAGAGGGTATCCTAACACGAAGACAATCTAAAGCATAATCAAAATCATGGTCCGTACCGTGAATCCCACTACCTCGCATGATGTGATCCTGAAGCACCCAAGATTGGGCCCTAGATGCCACAAAAGCATACGAAGAAGCATCAGCTGCTGAATATAGTCCCAAGCCACCAAGATGAATGGGCAATGAAGCCATCCTCCATTGGAGGTCTCCAAAAAAGGGACCTCCACAGACTACAATGTCTTCTATAGACTCACATAAGCCTCTGTCAAAACATGATGTTGCCTTCTCCATGTACATAGGTTGACAAGTCATCATGCCAAATAAGAGTTTTTAGATACCCATACATGATCGGAGCAAAAGGAGCTCACTCTGAGGATCACCCAACTGAGGAAGAAGATGCATCAACTCAACAGCCTTGCAGGCCCTCTCCATAGCCAACCTCTCAATAAAATCTCGGTCTCTACTAACAACTCCACCAAGATTGGGCCCTAGATGCCACAAAAGCATACGAAGAAGCATCAGCTGCTGAATATAGTCCCAAGCCGCCAAGATGAATGGGCAATGAAGCCATCCTCCATTGGAGGTCTCCAAAAAAGGGACCTCCACAGACTACAATGTCTTCTATAGACCCACGTAAGCCTCTGTCAGAACATGATGTTGCCTTCTCCATGTACATAGGTTGACAAGTCCTCATGCCAAATAAGAGTTTTGAGATACCCATACACGATCGGAGCAAAAGGAGCTCACTCTGAGGATCACCCAACTGAGGAAGAAGATGCATCAACTCAACAGCCTTGCAGGCCCTCTCCATAGCCAACCTCTTAATAAAATCCAGGTCTCTACTAACAACTCCACCAAGCAACTTCACCCCAGACAGAGGCCTCCCAATATCTGAAGGAAACAAATCTTTCTGAAGCGTCTTACCATCACATGTAGGCCAGTACAGCTCAGTTTTACAAATATTTAAAATCAAACCCAGATATGGTCCATGTCGCTGAATGATATCTAGAACTTTGGCCACCTCTGTTGGGTCCCCAATGATTGTCCCATCATCTAGATACCATGCATGAAGAAGAAGTTGGTACTTGTCCCTGATATGATGGATAAGAGAATGTAGAACAAGCGAAAAAAGAAGCGGGCCTAAAGGATCACCTTGTTGCACCCCAATGGCTGACTGTATGTATATGTCTCCAAGGTACAACCTTGCTTCCTGGACATACAAGAACTCCACCCATAAAGAAATAGATGGGCACTTTGTCCTCACCTCACGGAGTAAGGCGGACCTATCAACCAGATTGAATGCGTTAGAAAAATCAACTGTAAGCATAGATAAAGAACTGTCGCTATGCCGCGCATTCAACACCCTGTTGACACTGTGTAAAATGGCCTCTGTTCCCCCAGATACGCCCACTCCAAACTGGAAGTCATTGAGATACTTGGCCATGTCTTTACTCACTCCTTCCATAGCAACTTTAGACACCAGACGTCTCCATATAGTATCGACTGTGATGGGGCGTATATCATTTTCTGACTTAAGTAGCGGTGTAAGAGGTGTAGAAGCTACAAACTCTTCCAAACACAAGGGACACCTTCCTGCCAACCATAAATTAACCATGGGAGTGATGGCACGTAGGAGATCGGTGGCTACAGTAGACCCCTCTCCACACATAGCATCGAAGATGTGTTGGGCTCTCAGACCTTCTCTTCCACATGAAGTCCCTTTAGGAAAAGACTTGATGCATCCAGGAATAGTGTCAACTTCCGCTACCATGGGAGCTTCAGAAAATAGAGTATCCGGCATGAAAGGAGGTGGCTTGTAAGGGTGTTTAGCCTTCAACATCTTTATGGTATCTTTGTTGTACGGAGCCACGCCTGATGAAGACAACACTTTAACCGCTACTGTGAAATGTTTGTCTGCAACCTTACGGAGACACTGCCTAATGTTTGGGTTTACTTTATTATCCTCCTCCTTAGAGATACCACCATTGTGGTCCATAACCTCAGGTCCATGAGGGTCCAACACTTTGTCCACTAACTTAGAAAAACCATCAGCTTCTCCCCATGTCGAAAGTGAGCTAAGAATATATATTTGTTGTAATAACTTTCTGTTGTCGGATCTACTATCATGTCTGTTTTGAGGATGAAACACTTGTAGTGTACAGCGTGGAAGAAGTAATAGTTTCACCCAAGTAGCTATGGAACTTGGGAAAGCGATCACTTTGTAAAGAGATGTCTTTAAAGCTAGAGAAAAAGCAAGTCGACAACTATTTGGAATGCTATTCACTGTGGTAATGGGTGCTCTAAAAACCCGATCCAGAAGCTCAGCATCCAGGACCAATCCTGTAACATTAGAGACCTCAAGCCCCTTTGGGTGAGGCTTTAAGATGCCTACAATGTGACTTACAATCTGCCATGTATCGTTAGTGACCCGAATAATACCATCATCATGATGGCAAGCACGACTCGATGCTTGTATCTTCATGCACTTCCCACATAACCACTGATCAAGGAGCCTCAAAGTCTCATCCACAGTAAGGAATAAACCATATTCATATTGAATCACTTCTCGCAACTTGGTATTGTGCTCTTCTCGCAACTTGTTCTATTTTATTTCTTTATTACTTTACTATATAAACACTAATTTAAGATTTTTGATGATTGATTAAATGAAAATAGAAAAAATGTAATGGATTATAGTTATTTTTACCTTGGATTTCTTGACTATGATTTTCATGGAGTTCCAAGATAATACAATTCCAAGACCACCAATATATCGAGTTGCCCTAATATTTTAGTAGTAGAACAAATGAGACATACAAGATTAAATTGCTAGGGGAATTCCATATATTTCTTCAAGATGATGAATGTAAGAATATTTTTTTGATTTAGTTAATTTAGTGCATACAATATATAATAAACAACTTTTGTTGTTTAATTCTCAAAATATATTTAGTTCGTATCTTTGGGTAACATTTAGTGTGAAAGTTCAATGGTACTTGTAACATCCCTGACCTAGGTTATGGGATAAACCTGGAATTTTTGCTTAAGTAAGTTATTTATGAAATCGTTTAAATCTTTTTAAAAGTAATTAGGACTCAAGGAGAGTTTATTTTCAAGTTTGAGTTTATTTGCAAACTGTTTGTGCATTATATGATAGTTTGGGTGTAAATTGCAATTTACCCAAGATGAGGGGTTATATTGCAATATGTCACATGTTGAACATGCTTCAAGTGCTTTATCATCATAAGAGATAGAATGATGCTAAGGGGTGGCTTGTGGAAAGCCTAAGTTCCAAGTTGGAGCTTGTTTGAATAATGCTTGTGCCTTATGTACCAATTTTGGTGCAAATTGCAATTTACCCAAAATGTAGGGTTAATATGAAAATTAACACCTCTAGAGTGTCCCTGTTCTCTCTTAGCATCATCTACAGGAGATAAAAAGAAAGAGGCACCATTTTTGTATCATATTTGAGTGATGATATTCTTGGTGATGAAAAGACCAAGAAGAGTTGTATAGTTGAAACCCTAAAATGAGTTGTATTGAGTTGTAGAGCTTATATGGGAGTGCCTATCAGCCAAGAAGACATAGATGAGGTCCCATATCATTTTGTCAACTGTTACAACCCCATTTTTCCAAAACATGTAATGAGATTGTAAATCTCTTTTTAAAGATAAATGAAATCCATGATTGATTTGATGAGTATATTTGAATGAATTTCGTGTATGATAGCCTTGTGTGTTTTCTTAATGGGCCTTATTGGACATTGAGCCCAATTGAAGGAAAAAGAAAAAGAAATGAAAAAGGAATTCAATTGGATAAAGGAATACATAAGAGAATAAATAAACTAAGAATAAAAGACTAAGGAATAATTTCCAAAAATAGAATTTTGAGTTATTAGGGTTCCTTGGGGTTCAAGGAACTCAGGATAATAAATTAATGGTAAAGGAAATAGAAAAGATGTGGAAAATATGAATAATTAGATGATAATTTGCAATCAAATAAAAGGGATCGTTTCCTTGAGATAATAATCCCAATTTTTGTAGGATGGAAGATAAAAGTATGAACAAGGTTCCCTCCAAATTTGAATTAAAAAGGAACTACAAATTGGGAGTTATGGTTTTTCCAAGTTATCATTGAATTTGGAAGATAATTCAAAATAATAGGAAATTTGTTTCCTTTTGATCAAATGTGTGTCATGGGGACCCTTGGATTTAGATCCAACGGGCGTTGCTCGTCGTCCAAGTCCCAGTGGGACAAGGACTTCGACCGTGATAGGGGAAATTTCCCCCCTTGATTTCGACCACCCTGATGCATGTGCACACCTGGAGAGTTTCCCATCGAGTTCAGGAGGAAGGGAGGAAGCTTCCGAACCCTGGTTTATTGGGTTTTTAACCTAAACTCACAAAACACCCAATTGGGCTAGAACTCAGGTTGCAACAAGGATTGGGAATCCTCATAGAGACCTCCCATGGCTTATAAAAAGGGTACCCCTCGATCCCTCACTCTATTGCGATCTCTATCGGCTACTCCTGAAGTTCGAACTCTCTCTCCTTTGCTCCATTGGTCCTGCTCCGGTGAGACTCAATCACGGCACCGCCGCGTTGGTCGAGCAAGGAATGAGAAGAGGACGACACACAAACGTCGTTCGATCTAGGATCACGATGATCCTCTGTGAGATCTAATGGTTCTGAAAGGGCGGCCGTTTAAGTGGGAGCGCAAGCAGGGTGAGTAGGGGTGATCGATGTGGATCGTCTAATTAGTGGACTATTGTGGACCAAGGAGCATCCAACGATCAAGAAATTTCGGTAATTTCACTCTCTGACCAAATAATCCAGAAAAATGATTTTCTTTGCAAAATTCGTAGAAATTACTAGGAGTGTCTAATGGAAAAACTTTATACATGAAAGTTGTGTAGAAAAATACGAGTAATATGATAAAAATACTTCGAGAACCTATTTCTACTCCGTATTACAAAAGTACCTTAATTTTCTAGAAAAAATATATTAAAAGTTGATGAGAAACCCTAATTGTATATAAAGGGTGTATTTTGGTGAATTAATAGGTCAAATTGATAATCTTTACCCTGTTAATGATAAATATGGTTTGTATATCCATTTTGAATGCAAGGTTGCCTAATTTAGAGTTGTAATCCATAAAAGAAGGATAATCTTTATGGAAACCCTAATTTGGGATAAAAGGAGAGAAAAATCATTTTATTCGGATTAAGGAAATAAGATGCTTAATAAAGATCATGAACTTGTTAAGAGTACTAAAATGGGAAATTAAGGGTCTTATGTAGTTTTGATAAATTAAAGATCATAATGTTGAAAGAGGAGGTAGAAACCCTAATTTCCAAAGAAACCCAAAAATGGAAATTGAAATCTGAAAGAGTGTGATGAAATTGGATAAATATTAATAAAAGGAAACTTGTGCTTTTATTTTAGGATATCTATTCATCATTGCTTGTTTGATTGGGTTTCCCTGCATATTTGATTCTGTCTTGAAATCTGCAATCAAAGGTATGTGGTTACGCTTATGAATAACCGCTCTAGTTTTGCGGCGATTCCCGAACATTTTATCGGTTGCTTGAAAAATAACTGTTGGATGTCTATTTATTTCATGCAACTATAAAGTGACGATGATTATCACCATAAATATACATATAACTGGCTAGATCCGGGTCCACCTCTATTGCTTTAAAAAGGCTAAACAAGGGGTAATCCTAGAGCAAGGTCTAGGTTACCGTGTGTCAGAAACTGGGCTACCACGTGTAGTACCATGAGACTCTTTAGCATACCATGAGTTAATGAGTGGTCTACCTATGGGTAGTGCCATGTGACTCAACCCTAGAAATTGGTTCACCTGATTGGTGGATCATGAGGAGTTTAATGGGGATCTACCATAAGCAAGGTAGTATCTAGGTCCACTGCAGGGACAACACAGAGGATAGGGTACTCATGGACTGTGGAGTTATATTTAAAATGTAATAATGGTTGTTAAATGATTAATTGAATGAATATGTTGTTAACATATGTACATGATTATTGCTTGCCCCACATACCAGCTTTGGTTGACCGATGTTTTTTTTGTCGGCGATTTAGGTACAAAATCCCAAAAAGGACAAACAGTAAAGTGGCACATTGTGAATTCACAAATTAAAGAACAAGGAGGTTTTAGTTAGATTAGTTCATCTGTGGATAGAGATTTAGAATTTCCAACTTTTCAAAGGTATGAAAATTTTTATTTATTATAGCTTTTCGGTATAGATTGTTGAAATTTAATAATTGTTCTTGGTTAAATGCCGAACCTTTGATCCAGATGTTATGGGTGCGGCTTCGACCTCTCAGTCTCCCTTAATTGGGGGTTACTGGAAGGTGGGGTCGTAACATTTGGTATCAGAGCTTAGGTTCCTCATTTAACCAATAATAATTATTAAATTTTACAAACGGAAGCCTGGGTACTTGCAGTTGAGAATGGATTCTGCATGCTTGAGGTACAGCCGAACAAGAAGGTCATGTTTGCTAGTCATCTCCTGGAAGGAGAAGCTAAGATATGGTGGGAGACACACATCATAGGTCGAGATTTGACCGAGGAACCAATGGCATGGGCTAACTTCAAGACGATCTTCACTGCCAGATTCGTCCCCGTTTCAGCTAAGAAGGAAAAGGAAAGGGAATTCACAAACCTGACTCAAGGAAATTCCTCTGTGTCAGACTTTGGGTGCAAGTTTCAAATCCTGGAACGTTTTGGGTACAAGTTGGATGAGGAAAGAAGGGTGGATCACTTCATAGAGCGTCTTCACCCTGCCATCAAGCCTCATCTGATGGCAAGAAAACCTAAAACCTTCGTAGAAGCTTACAACACTGCCTTAGACATGGAAAGGACTGTGATGCCTTCCCAGCTTCCATCCAAAGGGTATTTGGGTTTCACTAAAGGAGCCCAAGGCCAGATAAACAACCACAAGAAGGGTCAAGGACGTCCTCAAGCTAAAGGAAGACATGGAGGAAAAGGGAGATCCCAACAAGAGAACAACTGACCTCCTTGCTACACTTGCAGAAAGGGGCACGCCGGTGAGTGCCGCTACAAGAAGAGGACGTGTTATTGATGCCACCAAGAGGGGCATATCCAATCTGTGTGTCCTCTACTAGAACCAAGAGGACCATGTCCAGTAGCAGCCCCGCCAGTAGCAGCCCCACCTGTAGCTGTGGCCCCACCCGCTGGAGAAAGAAGACAAGCTTGAGATTTTGCTATTGATAATGAAGAAGCCCAAGCTAATGCTAATCGGTTGATTGAGGGTAATAACCCTTAGAATTTTTTTTCCTCTCTCATGTTTTAACAAGATAAGCATGTAATGGTCTAATGTATGGTGAAAAATGATGTAGGCATGCTTGAAGTCATGGGACATAATGTAAAAGCTTTATTTGACTCTGGATCTACTAATACTTTCATTTCGAGAAATCTTGCCACTATGCTTTGTTTGGATATCAAGGATTTAGGGTATGTCTTAGATGTTACAACCCCGAGTGGTCGAATCTTTACTTCTCTTTTGAAAACTCTGATGATACCTGTGAAATATAGAGATCATGAGTTCCCTACAAACTTTACCCTTCTTGACATGAATGATTTTGATGTAATCATTGGTATGGATTGGATTTATACTTATAAGGCCCATATTGACTGTAGGGAAAAGAAAGTGATCATTAAGAAACTGGGTCACCCACCTTTTGTCATTAGAGGTAGGAAAGATGCCACCACCATCCTGTATGTGTCATCTTTGAAGGCAGAACGGATGATGAGAAAAGGATGTCAAGCTTTCCTAGCAGTTGTTACCGAGCCAGAACCCAAGGTGCAACCTTTAGAGGAAATAGAGGTAGTAAAGAGCTATGCTGATGTTTTCTCGGATGATCTACCTGGGATTCCTCCCGAGAGAGAGGTGGGTTTTTCCATAGATCTAGCTCCAGGGACAAGCCCTATTTTACGAGCACCTTATAGAATGGCCCCTGCGGAGTTGCTCGAGTTGAAGAAACAATTGCACGAATTGCTAGACAAGGGTTTTATCCGCCCTAGCACATCACCATGGGGAGCCCCAATTCTTTTTGTAAAGAAAAAAGATGGCTCGCTTCGAATGTGTATAGACTACCAGATGATCAACCAGGCTACCATTAAGAACAAATACCCTTTACCCCGAATAGATGACCTGTTTGACTAGTTGAAGTCTGCTCGAGTCTTTTCCAAAATCAACTTGAGATCGGGTTACCACCAGTTGAGAGTCGAGAGTGAGGACATTCCAAAAACAACTTTTCGAACATGTTATGGCCATTATGAGTTTGTGGTTATGCCTTTTGGGTTGTCCAATGCACCTAGTGTGTTCATGAACCTTATGAATAGCGTGTTTCAACCCTTCCTTGACTCGTTTGTCATAGTGTTCATAGATGACATATTAGTGTATTCCGATGACTTAGATCAACACCGAGACCACCTAAGTAAAGTCCTTGATATCTTGAGAAAGCAGAAGTTCTATGGGAAATTCTCAAAATGTGAGTTTTGGTTAGACCGAGTCATGTTCCTTGGACACATCATCTCAGGAGGAACAATCGTCGTAGATCTAACTAAAGTATCGGCAGTTCGAGACTGGCCTACACTGAAGAACCCCTTCGAGATCTGAAGCTTCTTGGGGTTAGCAGGATACTATCAGCGTTTCATTGTGGATTTCTCAAAGACAGCCTTGCCTTTCACCATGTTGACTCAAAAGGATGTGAAGTTTGTGTGGTCTGATGTTTGTGAGGCTCATTTTCAGGAGCTGAAGGAGAAGCTGACCACTGCACCAGTTTTGACTCTACCATCAGGCAATGAGGGTTTCATGATTTTCACTGATGCATCAAAAATGGGACTTGGATGTGTGTTGGAACAGAATCGGCATGTGGTTTCATATGCCTCCCGACAACTCAAGCCCAACGAGGTGAATTACCTGACACATGACTTAGAGTTGGCTTCTATCATTCATGCATTGAAGATTTGGCAGCATTACCTGTATGGTGCTACTTTTGAGATTTGCACCGACCATAAGAGCCTGAAGTACCTTCTAACACATAAAAACTTAAACCTACGACAACGACGATGGATGGAGTACATGAAGGATTACGACTTCACCATTGCCTATCATCCAGGGAAGGCGAATGTCGTAGCAGATGATTTGAGTAGGAAACAGCTTAAGTGTGCAGCAGTTTTGTCCAGACAATGGAAGAGTTTGGAAGAGCTTATAGAATGGTCTCCTCAACCGTTAGATGGTCAAGTTCGTTTGGCCAATATTCAGATACAGTCTGACTTGTTAGGTGAGATCGTGGCAGTATAGTTGGCCAGTGGGGAACTTAACAAGATGAAAGGCTTGATGGGGAAGCCTCAGACCCGTCTTTCTCTGGGAGTAGATGGAGGGATCAGGTTTGAGAATTGTATATGGGTTCCTGAAGACTCACCGTTGAAGGAACGTATATTACATGAGGCTCATGGTTCTAAGTACACGGTACACCTAGGAACTACTAAGATGTTTAAGGACATGTAGAGGTTTTTATGGTGGCCAGGAATGAAGAGAGACATTGCAGCTTATGTGGCCAGTTGTCTTACGTGCCAAATGGTGAAGGATGAACACCAACGACCCGGCAGACTTTTACACTCTATAGAGATTCTAGAGTGGAAATGGGAGTAGATCACCATGGATTTTGTGGTGGGTCTGCCCCAGACCAAGCGAGGTCACGATGTGATATGGGTTGTGGTAGATCGCCTCACCAAGTCAGTGCACTTCCTTGCCCTGAAGACCACTGCCAAGGTGACAGACTTAGCTGAGTTGTACATCAGAGAGATAGTGTGTTTGCATGGCGTACCTGGTTCCATCATCTCCGATAGAGACCCAAAGTTTACTTCCAAACTATGGAAGCAGGTTCAAGAGGAATTTGGTACAAGGTTAAAGTTCAGTACCGCTTATCACCCCCAGACAGATGGACAGTCAGAAAGGACAATCCAAACTTTAGAGGATCTAGTGAGAGCTTGTGTGCTCGATTGGGGTGGATCATGGGAGCAGTACTTACCTTTAGTCGAGTTTGCCTACAATAATAGTTACCACGCCAATATCGGGATGCCTCCATATGAAGCTCTATATGGGAGACTGTGTCGGTCACCACTTCACTGGGATGATGTTGGTGAAAGGACCTTGTTGAGGTCAGATGAACTCCAAGTGTATGCTGATAAAGTCGCTTTGATCAGGCAAA
Source organism: Alisma plantago-aquatica (assembly GCA_963693085.1). Lineage (NCBI taxonomy): Eukaryota > Viridiplantae > Streptophyta > Magnoliopsida > Alismatales > Alismataceae > Alisma > Alisma plantago-aquatica. The sequence goes on from OY856409.1 coordinate 1,673,792,021, forward strand.
GTCTAAAGGGAGCCCAGGATCGACAAAAGTCATATGCTGATGCGAAGAGGACTGATGTGCATTTCGCTGTGGGAGAACATGTTTTTCTGAAAATCCGACTGCTCCGAGCTATAGCTAAAAATAGAGGAAAGTTGAGTCCCCGATACGTGGGTCTGTTTGAAGTGTTAGAACGGATTGGTGAAGCAGCTTATCATTTGGCGTTACCCCCTCAATATAGTATGATGCATGATGTGTTTCACTTGTCCAATCTAAAGCGAAATGTGCAAGATCTGAGTCATGTGTTGAGCATTGAACCTATTGAGCTTCAAGGAAAGCTGTCTTATCCTGAGTTGCCTTTGCAGATTCTAGATACCAAGGAAAAAGAGCTCAGAAATAAGAATATAGAGATGGTAAAGGTTCTTTGGAAGCACCATGGAGAGGATGAGGCCACATGGGAGCTGAAGACGGACATGGAAAAAGCATATCCTAATTTGTTTGTTTGATTGTTGAATTTTGAGGGAAAAATCCCTATAAGGAGGGGAGGATGTTACAACCCCATTTTTCCAAAACATGTAATGAGATTGTAAATCTTTTTTTAAAGATAAATGAAATCCATGATTGATTTGATGAGTAGATTTGAATGAATTTTGTGTATGATAGCCTTGTGTGTTTTCTTAATGGGCCTTATTAGCCAGTGAGCCCAATTGAAGGAAAAAGAAAAAGAAATGAAAAAGGAATTCAATTGGATAAAGGAATACATAAGAGAATAAATAAAATAAGAACAAAAGACTAAGGAATACTTTCCAAAAATAGAATTTCGAGTTATTAGGGTTCCTTGGGGTTCAAGGAACTAAGGATAATAAATTAATGGTAAAGGAAATAGAAAAGATGTGGAAAATATGAATAATTAGATGATAATTTGCAATCAAAGAAAAGGGATCGTTTCCTTGAGATAATAATCCCAATTTTTGTAGGATGGAAGATAAAAGTATGAACAAGGTTCCCTCCAAATTTGAATTAAAAAGTAACTACGAATTGGGAGTTATGGTTTTCCAAGTTATCATTGAATTTGGAAGATAATTCGAAATACTAGGAAATTTGTTTCCTTTTGATCAAACGCGTGTCATGAGGACCCTTGGATTTAGATCCAACGGGCACTGCTCATCGTCCAAGTCCCAGTGGGACAAGGACTTCGGTCGTGACAGGGGGAATTTCCCCCCTTGATTCCGACCACCCTGATGCATGTGCACACCTGGAGAGTTTCCCATCGAGTTCGGGAGGAAGGGAGGAAGCTTCCCGACCCTAGTTTATTGGGGTTTTAACCTAAACTTGTGAAATTCCCAATTGGGCTAGAACTCAAGTTGCAACAAGGATTGGGAATCCTCATAGGGACCTCCCATGGCCTATAAATAGGGTACGCCTCGATCCCTCGCTTCATTGTGATCGCTATCGGCTACTCCTGAAGTTCGATCTCTCTCTCCTTTGCTCCATTGGTTCTGCTCTGGCGAGACTCAGTCGTGGCGCCGTCGCGTTGCTCGAGCAAGGAATGAGAGGAGGAGGACGCACATACGTCGTTCGATCTAGAATCACGATGATCCTCTGCGAGATCTAACAGTTCTGAAAGGGTGGTCATTTATGTGGGAGCACAAGTAGGGTGAGTGGGGGTGATCGACGTGGATCGTCTGATCAGCGGACTATTGTGGACCAAGGAGCATCCAACGATCAAGAAATTTCGGTAATTTCTCTCTTTGACCAAATAATCCAGAAAAATGGTTTTCTTTGCAAAATTCGTAGAAATTACTAGGAGTGTCTAATGGAAAAACTTTATACATGAAAGTTGTGTATAAAAATACGAGGAATCTGATAAAAATACTTTGAGAACCTAGTTCTACTTTGTATTATAGAAGTACATTAATTTTCTAGCAAAATATATTAAAAGTTGATGAGAAACCCTAATTGTATATAAAGGGTGTATTTTGGTGAATTAATAGGTCAAATTGATAATCTTTAACATGTTAATGATAAATATGGTTTGTTTATCCATTTTGAATGCAAGGTTGCCTAATTTAGAGTTGTAATCCATAAAAGAAGGATAATCTATATGGAAACCCTAATTTAAGATAAAAGGAGAGAAAAATCATTTTATTCAGATTAAGGAAATAAGATTCTTAATAAAGATCCTAAACTTGTTAAGAGTACTAAAATGGGAAATTAAGGGTCTTATGTAGTTTTGATAAATTAAAGATCATAATGTTGAAAGAGGAGGTAGAAACCCTAATTTCCAAAGAAACCCAAAAATGGAAATTGAAATCCTAAAGAGTGTGATGAAATTGGATAAATATTAATAAAGGGAAACTTGTGCTTTTATTTCAGGATATATATATTCACCATTGCTTGTTTGATTGGGTTTCCCTACATATTTGATTTTGTCTTGAAATCTGTAATCAAAGGTATGTGGTTACACTTATGAATAACTGCTCTAGTTTCGCGGCGATTCCCGAACGTTTTATCAGTTGCTTGAAAAATAACTGTTGTATGTATATTTATTTCATGCAACTATAAAGTGACTATGATTATCACCATAAATATACATATAACTAGCTAGATCCGGGTCCACCTCTGTTGCTTTGAAAAGGCTAAAAAAGGGGTAATCCTAGAGCAAAGTCTAGGTTACCGTGAGTTAGAAACTGGGCTACCACGTGTAGTGGCAT